>OX637290.1:33967702-34567702 GCA_951799445.1 Pseudisothecium myosuroides | reverse complement strand
ACTTTTGAAACTAGATTGCTCAATTATTTCTCTATATTTTTCGTAATTCACGTATGAATTAATTAGGAATGCCCCCAAATACAATATTCATATAGATTTTAAAATCTAAATTCCTAAATGATTTACAACTTCTCCATTCTTGGGAGGCAAGGATCACAAATGAATTCTATGATTTGTAATACTTCAATTGCGACTAGTAAATGAAAAGCTCCGCTTCTGTTTCCAATTTCTATTTGTTCATATACAAATGGACTAGAATTGGAGACAAATTGCATATTCTCATACTACATTCAAATACTTCAGAGTATTTGCATCTTCCACATTTGTTTTAAAAGAGGCTTTCAAAAATAAAGTCCATGACTTCTGAAGTAGATGCCATGAACATACAGGCCATGGTTCATTCCCTTCTTTTAATTCACGTGCAAATGGAATAAATTAATGCATGAATTGAATATTCCTATGGACTTTAATACTTTAAGGTATTAAGAACTTCCACCTTTTGGGGGGCCAAGGGTTTTACAAGTATATTCCATGACTTCTCATTATGGTGGCCAATAAAGTATACGCTCAATTGTCTTTCCATTTTGTTTTCCCACACAAGGATGGCTAAAAAACCCTAAACCCGAACTGCATGGAGGCAATACATTAAAATACTTGAGAGTATTTGCAACTTCCACATTCTTTTGAAAGAGTATTTAAAAAGGAAAATCCATGACTTCGAATGTCGGTTCAATATTAAAGTACATGCCGCAGTTCTTTCCCTGTTCTCTTGCATTCACGTAGGGATGGATTAAATTTAGGCACAAGCGAAATATTTCCATGGATTAAAATACTCGAGAGTATTTGCAACTTGCACATTTTTTGGAAAAAGGCTTCCACAATTAAAATCCATGACTTCGGATGTGGGTTCAAAATTAAAGTACAGTGCACGGTTCTTTTCCCGTTTCCTTTCATTCACGTGGGGATGGATTACATTTAGGCAGAAGTTCAATATTTCCATGGATTTGCAACTTCCACATTTTTTGGAAAGAGGCTTTCACAATTAAATTGCATAACATTTGATATTCGCAGCCATCAATTGATCAATGAATCCATAGGACCATTTGTATTTCCATTTTTTTTTGGGTATGGAGGGATGGAATTGAATTGGGCATGAATTGCATCTTGTCGTAAATTTTAAAACAGCAAAGGGAGTACTTACAACTTCTATTGTTTGTTGAAAAGAATTTCACTTGTACAATTATCGACTTGTGATATTCTGTGGTAATGAAACTATAGGACAGAATTTATTTCCATTTCTTAATTTATTCACGTAAGGTTGATTTAGAATTGGGCATAAACTGAATATTGGTGTTGACTTTAACACTTGAGTTTGTCTGGTAATTTTTGTATTCTCTTAAAGCCTTTTGGAAATGAAGTCCAAAATTTGTGTTCTATAAGTTTCATTAATAATAGGACACTCAGAGCACAATTTCTTCCCGTTTTCCTTTGTGCATGTGAAGAACTTAGAAAGAAACAATCACAAATTGAATAATGTTACAGATCTTTTAATTCTTTATTTATTGGATAATTGTACACGTTTATGAACTTCATTCAACGTAAACCTTTTGCCTTCTGCCGTTGTTACAACCAAAACAAAAGCAAACACCATTTATGAAACCAGAAATAACTCAATTATTTATAATTTGAACATGGTACATCCAAACATCTAAAAACAAAGCCCATGCACCCCTCCTCGCGGAGAGCTGTGTGACGAGACCAAGAACGCGACCATACAACATCAAAGTAAAAGTAATTTTCGGTTAAGTCAAAATTCAATGACTTCCGCATTGTAATTCGAAATGCAACAAAAACAATTGCATGCACGGTCCCTCCTCAGTAAGGGCTTATGATAAATACCAAAAAGATGACAAATTGACATCCACACCTTAAGTTTGATTGTTTGTTTAATTTGTTAGTTAGTTAGTTAGTTAGTTAGTTAGTTTGTTTGTTTGTTTGTGTTTGTCACGTTCAAATCTCCCGGATTGTGTGTCCCGTGTTGGCGTGCTTGGTAGCGTCAGATAGCCCTCAGTAAAGAGAGCTGCACGGGCTTGGTTTTGTTGCCTTAGTTTGGAATTTAGGTGCGGACATTATTGAATTTCAAAGTATTTATAGATCAATAATTTAGGAAATTACTTTTACTGTGATTTTGATTGCATTCTTAGTACCGTCAAAATGTGCTTGCCAAAGAAGGGTGCACAGGCTTGTTTTTCTGGCGTTGAAATGTATGGTGCAGAGGTTATGGATTTCGTAGTTATTTGGGGTCCTTCTTTTTGTTTTAAATTAACCTAAATTATGTATCATTTGAACCGTATGTCAATTGGTCATGTTCTTGGTACTTGTGGAAAGCCCTCAGTGAAGAGGGGTGCAAAGACTTCCTTTCGTTATGTTTAGAGTTATGATGCGGAAGTTATTGAATTTCGAAGTATTCATGGATAGAAAATTAGGAAATTACTTTTGTTTTAGGGTTCTGGTCACGTTCTTAGTACTGTCACAAAGCTTTTGGCAAGAAGGGGGGTACGGGCTTTGTTTTGTAGCGTTCTGATCTACCGTGTTAAAGTTGTGGACTTTTGAGTTTTTTTCTGTTTTAAAAATGGTTTTTGCTTTTGTTTTGGTTGTGGCAACAACAAAAGGCTACAATAGTACGGTTCAGAAGAAACATAATGCAGAATGATTTAGTAATTTTTAAGAAGCTCTGGTAATTTTTAATTCCATAACTACCACACCATACGCCAAAATGGCATGAAACAAAGCCCGTGCAGCCTTCCTTGTGCAGGTATTTTCAACAATACAAAGAACGTAACCAATTTAAACACAGTGTAGAAGATATCTAATTTAGCGTAATACAAAAAACTTTAAGAGTCTGAAATAACTCAGAAATCGATAACTTTTGCACCGTAGGTCGTTCATGCTGGATTTTTTAAATGTTTTACGTCGAACCCTAAACCCTAAAATCCTAAACCGTAACCCTACATCTTGAATTTCGGATTTGTAGGGCCCTTCATTTGTAGGGAAGGCTGACATGGTTTTCAAAATGCATTGACAAGCTTATAATAATATTACGCAACATGGGAAGATTACCAGTGGACTACAAAATTAGAATGCATGGAGACGACAATATTCGGCACGTGTTGGTCTTTCTGAATGTCTTCTGTTATTTTAAACCATATTTCAAAAGCAGCCTGGTATTCTTTGACAAGTTCTGTGATACCTCGGTGGATTTTGTCAGAGAACAAAACTGCAAATAGAGTATAGTTGCTGGGGTTATCCCATTTTTATGCCAAGTTAGGTTTACTGTAGCCACTTTGAAAATAAGTGGGTACTAAAACGCGGCTGGCGATAACTTTGCAGCGGCTGAAATTCCTTTTTCATAATGAGGAATGTTGACTTTCTGAAAATAGTGATTTGTTTTCCGATATCGAAACTTCTACTTAGACTGGTTTAGAAACTCCCTCCACTTCTTCCCGCCACTATTCTCCCGCGTATGGACTCTGGTCATTCTCCTCTCTGGCAAAGTTCGCTTGCTCATTTTCTTGTTCATCGGTGCATGTAGTGCGTGCTCAGAGATGGTGTTCCATGCTACTAGCTTTTGTTGTCGTTGCTTGCGCTTGCGTACCTTTTGTCACAGACGTTGACTCTTGCTACCAGGTTCTTTGTGAGCGAGTGGAGGTGTGTATCTGACCGAAAGGATTGCCCTTTGACAGTGTTGCTTGCCATCTTATGTTTTGGAATGAGGGTCATAAACATGTTTAGTTTCTATTGCGTGAGGTCCCGTGTGAATTCCTGGAAGAGCGTCGTAGTGAGGGTAGTCATGTCCAGACCAATTGAATTGACAAATTACTTACAAGTTCCCTGCAGTCAGTTCCTGCATTCGGGCTAGCTCATTGAGATTTTGATGCATGTGCTTTTTGTGCACGCTTCGTTATTCAATGAAGAAATTTGAAGTACACCGATTAATCCGCCGGGTTTTATGGAATGGTTCATATTAACGATGTGGACTCAAAACTGGAGTTATATCGATTTAAGAAATGAAGTGGACGTGACATGATCTTCAGTGACAGCAATCATAGTTTCGCAGTATGAGTTGCGACTATTCAACTTGACTCGAGCTAAAGTAAAAATGTACAAACGTAATCATTCAAAGTATTAGAGAAATTGGGAATTATATGGTCATCAGATTAACTCGAGTCGAGTTAAATTGCAGGATCTGTAATAGGTGAGATGAAATCTATATTAAATGATATTGTGGACTGCGACTGCGTATTGTTATCTTCATTACAGTGATTTAAAATGGTTTAAGTTAAACTGGAAATAGGGGACTGCAGAAATGGTAATTTAACACGGTTCGAGTTAAACTGCAAGTAGGAGATTGCAGAAATGGTAATTTAACACGGTTTGAGTTAAACTGCAAATAGTGGACCGCAGAAATGGTAATTTAACATGCTTCGAGTTAAAGTGCAAACAGGAGACTGCAGAAATGGTAATTTAACATGGTTCGAGTTAAATTGCATGTAGGGTATTGCAGGAATGGTAATTTGACATGGTTTGAGGTAAACAGCAATTAGGGGATTGCAGAAATCGTAATTTAACACGGTTCAATTTAAACTGCAAATAGGGAACTGCAGAAATGGTAATTTAACATGGTTCGAGTTAAACTGCAAGTAGGGGACTGCAGGAATGGTAATTTAACATGGTTTGAGTTAAACTGCAAATAGGGTACTGCGGAAATGGTAATTTAACATGGTTCGAGTTTTATTGCAAGTAGGGGACTGCAGAAATGGTAATTAAACATGGTTCGAGTTAAACTGCAAACATGGGACAGCAAAAATGGTAATTTAATACGGTTCGACGTAAAATGCAAATAGGAGACTGTAGGTATGGTAATTTAACATAGTTGAAGTTAAACTGCAACACAGGGGTTGCAAAAATTACAATTTAACATGGTTCGAGTTGAACTCCGAATAACGGACTGCGTAAATGGTAATTTCGCATGGTGCGAGTTTTACTGCACACAGGGGAATGCATATTGCGTATTTATGATTGGTGTTCATTATTATTTGTTTTCAGGGATTCTGTTTGTGGATACTGATTCTAAAATTGATTAAGGGATATTCAAGTCGACTGGAGTTCAGTTACCTAACTGGTTATATATTTATGTTCAAAGCGGTCTTCGTACACACTGTCATATGGGTCATTCATATTTCTGTTGTCATGTCCATCACTGATATTTTTGTCTTCCTTGATTAGACATTATGGAGGCTGCAAGGCATGCTATTCCAGAGTACTCTTCTGATGAAGGAGAGATTAACAATGTGCTTGAAGATGTCCTCGATGTTCCTGACTGTGAAGGCATCCCGAGACGTCTTTGGATTACGAAGGTGGTCACTCTACACAACGCGGATGGTGTTACAGTAGCGGAGGGAATTTGTCATAGCGTTAATTTCGACCTTGTTATTGGTTCTGATGGTCCCCTGGGAGATTCCCTTGTTGCCGTCCAGATCTCAAAGTCCGTGGTTGCAGATGTCGTCCCCGATGATTGGAGGTACTCTTTACGAGCATGGCCGATAAAACTTGTGTACTTGAATGGGGCAAGCCTACGCGATCACGACCTTAGGGACAAGTACAACCGTCGGCAAGCCAGCCTCTTGCAGGCATCTTCTTCTGGATCTAGACCATATGTAAGCGTCATGAGGAACCCTCCTGTTCAGACTTGTGTGAAGGCCAAGACATTGCTCACTCAAGCATTGATCAATTCAGTTTCGAGCAAAACGTGCTGCTCAAAGAACTGCGTTCAGCCTTTTCCAAGGGAGAAGATTCAGGCATTTCGAGAACGCATGTACCGAAATTCCACTTTCGAGTTCCGGTACCACATGAAGTTGGATGTACATCGCCAGGTCCATCGTAATGCTAGAGGCAAGAGGGTGGTCACTCTTGAAGGGATCGATGTTTGTTTGGCGGCATGGCGGCATATTGCAGGTGTCTCGGAGACCACCTTCCACCGTTTCCAAGGGTTTGCTAGCAGAGGTGAACAAGCTCAGTGTCACGGTAACTTGGGCACGCTCAAACCTTGCAAACATACATTGCAGGCCACCGCGACGCTGAAGTGTGTGCTTGAAAAGTCGGCGGACCATATGCCGCATCGCACTCATACTCTTCCTTCGGGAGAGAAGGTGGTGTCCAAGATTTTGCCGGCCACCTTCAAATGGAAGGAGATTATTCTCGAGGTCAATATAGCAAATGTTGTATTTGGGTTAAAGGATGTCTCTATTTCTAATATCAGCAAGATTAGGAAACTAAACTTCCCCGAATACAATGCTAAGAAGCCCGGAGATAATTTTGCACGCTGTGCAAAATGTGATAGATTGAAGACTCTCAAGAGGGCCGCTGTTTCTAGCTTACAGCAGAAGTGGACTGAAATCTTGGAGAAACATTTGGCTACAGCTCGAGCACATCAAGACCAGTACTATGCCAATTGCTATGCATCAAGCACCTACCCTCATGAGTGCTTGACAATCATGCATGACAAAATGGATCATGCTAAAACAGCTTCTCCTGTTTTCTCACACAAGAGCTCGGGGGGTGCACTCATTGTATCTATAGCAAACCACGTGCAAACAAGTGGTTTTGAATAAAGTATAATTTCAACCTAAAATTTTGAGACTTGTTTAATAAAGACTATAGGTATCTATTGCCAAAATTTCCAACTCAAATGATATATTAAAGGATGTCTAAAATAGGTTGAAAAATGACCAAAAATGGCATGTTTTTCAACTAAAATATTTATAGTGCACACATTTTGATGACCATTACATCAATATTCAACTTAAAATGAGCTTTCTATTGAGAGCTATTTTTTGGAATTTTTTGTTCATTTTTTAGACAATTTTTTCTTATATAATATAGGGATATGAAAGTTATTTTTCAGATCTGCAGTGTATCTATTTACTTCAAATATTTGTAACTAATTATCATTAACAAATAAAAATACCAATAATTCAAAACACAAACTTTCAAAGTAGGAAAATCTATTCATATTTTTTTCTTTTCCTTTTACTTAAATTTTACAACATAATATAGGGGGTCCAAAATTTTGTTCGCACATGGTTTGGTATTGATACACTAAATGCACCCCCTGAGTACAAGAGTAAGCAACTTGATGGACTCATGAAGCTACCGGTCTCTGTGACAGGTATGATTGCCCACAGGCATGGTGATGTGCGTTATGCACATTACGGTCTTGATATCTTCCTTCACGACTCCAACTACACAGTGGGATCGTTAGCAAAGCTCTTGCGGGACCTGGAGTTGCCTCCAAAGTATTCCTCTCGGGAATTGTTTGTTGGGTCGGGCTCAGCTCCTTTATTTCGTGCGGTATTGCAAGGAGCTGATATGTGCAAGTCATCGCTTCAAGCTGCTCTGGAAGTTGCAATTGCAGCAACTCGTTTGCCTCCAGTTTTGAATGTTCAAATGGACAATGCCACGGGGGATAACAAGAATAGATTTGTGTTTGCATTTTGGTCCCTTCTCGTTGCGAAGAAGGTCTTTCGTGAGGTTTACGTGAGTTTTATGCTGGTCGGTCACACGCATGATGACATTGACGCCTTGTTCGGGAGATAGAGTATGCAATTGAAAAAAGATAACTTTCCAACCATCCCATCCCTCATGAAGTCCTTCATGGATGTGGACTCCGTTCCTACAATTCCTCATCTTATTGAAGAGGTACCTAATTTTAAAGCCTTCATAGAGGGCTCGCTTTTGGGAGGAGAGGATGCACTTGTTGGCCATACAAAGGCGCAACAATTCAAGTTTTATTTGAATTCTGATGATGTCCCTATTATGAAGTACAAGTTGTATTGCACGGATAGTGATTGGCTCCCACATGAAGGTGGAGGGATGAAATTGTGGCAAGAGGATTCCGAAGGACGTAGTCTATGGCCTTGTGGGGAGCCGTTGCCTGTAGTCCACCTTCCAATGCGCTGTGTGGACGACATTTATAAGGGGTTATCTGGATTCATCAAATACTGGGAGGCATTATGTAATGAAGATGGAAGTGGAGAGTACAGGAGACGTTTTGAGCATTTGATGTTCTATTGGCAAGCTGTGAATGCAGCTTTGAAGGAGCCGACTGAACCGGCTACAGCTTTGAAGCATGGCTTTTGGCCTTCTTCTCGAATCCAAAGAAGAGAAGGAGATGACCTGGCTAAAGATGGTGAAGTTCGTGAGGAGTTTGCTGAGGATGATGCCTTTGTGGGGCAACTCCGCAATTGTCCATTGCCATCGTTTCGAGTGGCGCGTAATGTTTACAAGGGATATCTTGTCGCTCTTTGACCGGAGGATACAAAACCCGTATGGATTGCTCTAGCCTTGTCCGATCCTTTTACAAACTCGAATCATCCCAATTGTATACACATTCAGTACTTGCGGCCTACGGCACGAGAGCGAGATATCCAGACATCCTATTCTGGGTGGGACTCCACCAAAGGATTGCGTTGGAGAATAAACGAGGCAGAGGATCCGATTTGGGAAGATACAAAAGGTCTACTCACAGCTTGGAAGCCTCGGGTGAAGAAGGACAAAGTGGATCCTGTCTTCAAAATCCCATTGACTTAGATTGATATTATCAAAGAGAGTTTGGCTTCGAGCCCCTCTGATTGAGCATGTACGGGGTACTATAGAGATACTTTGTAGTATTTTAACCCACATTTGGTAGTTTGTATTTGATGTTCTATTTTGTTGTTTTGCTTCACATAACCTTATATGATTGTATACGATTATATATATTCTATATAGAACATTATATTCATTAAAATGAGGGTTTTCCAGTGAATTGAGAGTTGCGAGAGCTAACTTTTAGAGAAATAATGGACAAATACCGTATCAAAATTATCAGAATAGAAGAGAAGAATACCAACAACAAGGAGTGTTAGCTGAAACATGGACAAGAGTACAACATTCATTATGAAAAGGTCATCTATCACTATAAGAAACCCGCGTTTTAGGTGACGTTTTCATAATTTTAGGAGACGGATTTTAGTGGACGCCAAATAAAACAAATTGTGTTTTCATGTCAATAGTAATATCCAATGTAACATTTGAATGTTACATTGGACGTTACTATTGACATAAAAACACAATTTGTTTTATTTGGCGTCTACTAAAATCCGTCTCCTAAAATTATGAAAACGTCACTCGAAGACATGTTTTCTTATAGTGTATTTATAGTAAATTTTTGGATCAATATAAAATTGTAGGGCAATTCCTTTCCAATCCTTAAAAGACCAAAGAAACGTATATAATTGTCATGAGTGTGATTCACTCTAGCACTTGAGTTCTACATAATATCTACACAATGCTATCATACATGTACCTATAGACACTCAATCTACAATATGAACAGACCCTACATGTGCGATTTACACTTTTGTATCTCCATCGCTTTCAGAATCTTGGATCCCCGACTGTACCTAGTATTAGTCCCATTGTACTCCCGCCTGCTCTGAAGCCTCTGCAATTCTAGGAACTTTCGGTCCCACATATCATGCACTGGAGGAATGCATCCACTTGGCTGGACTCTATGAGGTGCTTTGAACTTCTGCACACCTCTAGACGAGACGCTTCGACGAGGAAGTACTCTCCGACGATACGGAGTCCCTCCTTGTAAGGCAGCCAACCCAGCCGGAAATGTGGCCATCAACACTGGCGTGGGTAACGTATCTGCAGCGTTTTGGTAGAGCCTTCTCTGCGTCGCCTTGTCCAAGACAGCCGGTGACAATCGAGAAGCAAGGGGTCCCTGGGTCCTCGGCGGAGAAGGGGATCGAGAGGCCAGTTGACGCAAAACTTTACTTGGCGGGCTGTCGACCACTCCATCTTTTAAGGGCCTGGAGGAGAAGTCCATAGTGGAGTTTGCCATGGCCGCCGAGCAGAGGAAGTTTCCTCTGCTCAAGATTTTGTATTGCCCGTAGTCCATTATAGAGTCCACGGACGCGGCGCATGGCAGATGAGCGTCCTCATCATGCGAAATTGATGTGCGCACAATCTAGAATCAAGTATCAAGTAAAACATATTAACAAAGCATAGGTAACGCCATAAATTCTAAGCAGCAGCCATCCGTACATGCAGAAATCACGTAGCAAAAAACAACAAACAAATCAGCTCGATCCGAGCTAAATTGAGGCACAGAGTTCACGACGCAAAACTTTAGAATAATATTTTTATTTTCTGGATTAAGAAGAAAGCAACCTATCAGGCAGTTCCAAAATGTGCAAATCAGGTCGATTCGAGCTGAATTACACAAGAATCTAAATACCCGCAGATCCGTACGACCTAAGCTACAAACCCCTCACTCTAGTTCTAGCAAATAAATGGCGATGCTGTGACGATCTCCATCAGCTTGTCGTATTCTCGATGGTTTCTCTCGTCGCAGAGCATCCGGCGACCAATTCTAGCAACCGCCGTTCCCCTAAACGCCTTCAGTCCTTCCTCTCGAGCTAGGTGCAGGCCCTGAAACCAAGGCAGCAGGACTTCCAGGAGAAACGTGTCCTTTGGACCATGTCCCCTATTCGTCCACGTCTCAGGCAAAATGACGTTCTCAGAGCTGTTGAGAATGTGTTTATTTGGACTATCGTCCACGATGATTGTGTTCTCAGCACTGAATCTACCCCGGATGCCAGTGAACAGGTTATTTAGGTTCTTAAGAAACAACTCCTTCTCCGTGCCTGGCTCCCTGTACGTCGACGGTCTACCCGTCCTATCTCTGCACTTAAGTGTCTTACAGGAGTCTTGTCCGAGAATCAGCAAAGGCCTATCCAGTCCGTCGAAGAGATACTTCTCCACCTCTTCGGTGGTGGACTTCTTCATCGAGCTCCACACAGAAATGGATGCAATCCTGCCTAATTGACGTAGGAACTCGGAACATCCCGGGCGAACGTAAACTAGCTTGGGTCCCACTACGGCGGGATTGATAGCCGAGTGTAGCTGAACGGCATCGGGGATGCGTTTTGACCAACCCTTAAACTTCAAATCTTCGCAAACACATAATATCCCATTGAGGTCTAGGACGACGTTGATCCACTTCTCCACCACCCTGGACGTCAATGGACGATCGACTGCCTCCGAAGTTCCTCCTACATCACAAGAAGGACCGGATTCCTGCTAGACAATAGACAAATGTGCAGCCACTTATTACCCTGTACTGGCACATTTGGAACTTCATGCATAATGACGGGGATGCTCATTTTCGAGTTGACTAAATCATTCTTAAAACAAAAATGAACACAGAAAAAGAGTACCCCAAAAGGTTCCAAATGAGCAGCATGATTTATACCTTCTGCTGCAATGCCTTTGTAGTCTCCACGGAAACGTCTGTCGCCACGACGGCCGGCTTTGGAATGCGAATCTCCAGCAGGTCCGCATCTGAGATGACAACGTCATCTGCGACCAGTGTAAGAGATGTGGACGGTCCAGGCTCAAGGACGGCCACGAGGACATTGCATTCAATGGGATTAGTCTGATCACATTCCACCGGACCAAGCACAGGCTGAGCAGTAGTGTTCACAGGATCAGGGACGGGAGGAGAAACAGAATCTACAATATTTGCAGTGCCTGCATGCCAAAAATGTACAAGAAAATATTCGTGAGAAATCCATATATTAGAGCCTCATAAAATGAGATATAAATACATGAATGAACTGCAAAATGTGTGAACTCCATGGTTCAATCCACTGGAAGTTCCGTTTGAGCAAAATGATTGTAGTCTCTCCAAAACGACTACAACTACATACAACTACATACAACTTATGGCAAAAATTAGCTCGAGTCGAGCTAAATTGTACAAGTGACATCGAGTGATTATGGAGGAGCACCTGCGCCCAAGTCCTGGCTAGGCACCGCGGGACTTTGCAGATCTAACTGCGTTGGCTGTTCGACCGGAAGCTGCTTGTCAGCACCTCCCGCGACTGGAAGGATTGGAGCCGCCTGTGCGTCGGCAGGAGCCGCCTCTGCGTCAGCTGATGATGACGGGGGCGGAGGGGGAATAGGAGGTGGGTGCAAAGGAAGTGCCGGAACAGCAAACTCAGGGAGACCCAGAGGTTCCAATGGAGCCACATCGCCTGATAAGGGAGGCAGACCTTCAAGCAGCAGCTGCGGCCTTGGCGTCAGGGGCTCAAATGAGGAGAGTGGTCTCGCCCCCCTCAAGTGATTGATAATCGAGTCCAGCTTGTCGGTGTTGTTTGCAGAATCCACCAACATGTACGTCTGCATTTTATCCATCCTCGTGTTCTGCTGGTACTGGAATTGTAGATTCGCCGCGCGATCCTCCAGTTGTCTCCGCTCCAGCTCCGCGAACCTGAATTCCAAGTATTCTTCCCGCTTCGACAACTTTCTTTTCTTCGGAGTGATGGCAAACGAAGGCGTGCTTGAAGGCTACTCCTCTTGCATGTGACCGCTAGAGGCCGACAACCTCCGATGTTCGGTCGGAGTGGGAGGAACCGGAGTGCTGGCGTCCACCACAAGTTGCTCGTCCAGCACCTGCTGGACATAGTAGTCCAGCTCGTCGCCTTCGTCGTCAGAGAGGACTTCGGGCTCTGCAGCTGGCGCCTTCTCGCGCCGCCCAGTGGATGGCAAATCCCAGGGTGAGTGTTTCCTCTTGCGCGACAACGATGGAGTCGTTTGAGACACCAGAGGCTTCTTGTGCGAAGACGTCGGCACCTTATATCCCCCCTCCAGGAAGTCGGCCCTGTCTAGTTTCATGGCCGCCAGGGAAATATCATTCCAGAACCCCGTATCGTTGGCAACTCCAACCACCCAGACGTTCACAGAACTCATCTGTACGTTAAGAAATTATCACAGGACGTCAGTATTGAGAATACAGAGTGGCTTCAGCTTGATTTGAGCTAAACCCCTCGGTGATTTAGGATGAGTCCAACTAATTCGTTCCATAACGAATCGGATCATGCAAGAGTCACACATATCGAAACAGAAGGAAACACTACAAACGGATGTGATACGTCAGCTTGATTCGAGCTGATTGAGCTGTAGGGAACTTACCACTGCTGCACAGGTCACTTTTCCTCCTGCAAAGACGGAGAACACGCTCATTCCGAGAGAGCAGAACTTCTTTATCACCCACAGATAAAATTCCATGCAAAGCTCCGTGTTGTAGAGACAGAATTCCAACTCGTTGTACCCCCGGGGCTTATTGAAAGTATCATTGTCTGGAGCCAGAAACACCTCCGGAATGTCGCCACCCCTCGTACACGCAGGACTCGTCAAAAACGTCAACAACACTTTGTCGTGCGACTTCGCCTTGGCGGAGGCGATGTCCCCCATCCGCTCGTATTGTCCCGGTATGTAGTCCGCAAACGTGCACTTGTACGTGCTGAGGACGTCATTGTTCTCTACGAAGGCAATCACCTGCATCTGCTCCTGCATGTCCGCGCATATAAAAAGCCAGGCCGGGACGTCCTCAAATTTCGGCTGCTGCTTCCCTCTCAAAGACACGATGACGGTGTTGAAGTATGGAATTGCGATTGTCCCGTCCTTCTTCGAAAGCACCCCCGGAATGTACCAGAAATCGATAACACCAAGCCCGAGATCTGCAGGGCTGTCAACTGTCCACGCACCCCTTGGCCACTGAGCGTGGTAGTCTTTTGCGATGTCGTATGGTGCATAGTGCGCCACTGCCGATGGCGGGACAAAATTCTTCCATTGACTTAAGAAGACTTTGAAGAACTCGGCTGCCTGGTCCGAAATTTGTTCCGTGGACTTGTTCTTCGATTTCTTCTGCTTCACTTCGAAGAAGAAGGCCTCCCCGGGCCGCTCCAAGAGTACATTCAGCGTGGCGGAGGTGATGTTGTACTTCTTCTTGAAGTCCTTCCACTTGTCCTGGACAGGCTCCCCCACCGCGTTCAGCAGACCCAAGGTCGGATCAATCTTGTTCAACTCCTTCTTCACAAACGCCTTTTGTTTGCGCCTCTCAATCCAATCCTTCGAAGCGTAACAGCTTTCAAGAACTGGCGATGACTGCTTAATTGTCACCTTCGGGTGAGAATACATCCTCTTATCACCATCTCTAAACAAAATGTGGTTGGCCAGCACAATGAGGTCTTTGTTCGTGAGATTTCCGAAGAACTTGAAGAATTCCTTGTTTAGCATCCCGTTCTCAGTTTTCCAGGACGATCTGACATTGAATTTCTTCAAGGAGTCCGCGTCAATGAGCTCGCCATGCGCAGCACTGGAGATGACTTCGCTCCAGAGATTGAACACCTCTACAAGAGCGGTGATGAGCCTAATCTCATTCGTAATGGAGGTGTTGCCTTTTGAGTCCTTGGCTTTGGACTTCTGATGCAATTTTGTAACGTCAATCATAGAGAAACGCATTTGCATGGCCTTAGTGAATTCCTGCATAGAACGGGAAACCAACGTCAGGATCCTTGTTAGCTCGATTTGAGCTGATCTGCAACAAGGTAATGACCATGCAGTCAACAACTAATTCACAGTAGCCAGCAGAGCGTAGTTCTGCTCAACTCGAGCTGAATCACTTACCGTCCACATCTTCTTGTTCTCAAATGCAGCTTTAGTGCGCCTTGCGTTGCTGACAGCTCCGGCTTCTGTGTCCTCTTTCGGGTTGTGCAGTGACCCCATCTCCTCCCAGACATTTCGGGCGCCCAGTATGTTAGTGGCCCACGACGGCTGAATCGCTTGGAAATGGTTCACTCTGTTGAAGTAGGCCGAAATAGATCGGAGTGTCTCCTTGTCCTCCGTCCATGCAATGTAGCAATTCCAAGTTTTGAAGTCTTTGATCGTGGCCGGGTCAATGTTGAACTTTGGGTCCTCCATTAGCTTGCTAGCCCAGATTCTGTGTTGGCCGTTGATGATGTAGAATTCCCCGTCCTTGATCTCGGACCACGAGTCTTCTCCTTCCCTGGTTGGCTTCTTTGTCGGCATGACGCAGAGCGTTTGCCAGTGACTGTGGTCGGGCATATTGCACAGGTAGTGCATCAAGCCCTCAATGATCGTCTGTTCCTTGCTCCGGATATTTAATGACGCCGGAGCCTGGATCAGCTTGTCAATTGTGAGCTCCTTCTTCTCCATCTTGTAGAGAAATACATCTGCGCAGGTCTTCCAGAAATTCTTATACGCCTCGTTGGACTCCTCGTAGTCCGGGTTCCGGTTTGTCTGCAGCGACTCTGGGACGATACTCATGTCCTGGCTTATATCGTCCACAGCAAAGTGCTCTCCAATTTTCTCAGCTCTTTTTGCCGTTGATGTGTTAGCCAAATTGCTCTTCGCAACTGGAACGTTCGGAGTTTCCGTCGGCTGCTTGTTCCGCATGCCTCTTCGAGATGTCTGCCCTTGGGTCTAGTTGTCAATAGACACCTGACTGGGCCCCTGGCTTCCGGCGTTCAATGAGACGCTCCTAGCAGCCTTGCTCTGACGGTCGAGCTGGATTTTCGTTCTAAGCACCGCAAAGTCCTGGAAGAGACCTCGGATTTTTGCACATAGCCTCCGACTAGTGAGAGGCTCTCCGTTAGGTTTCTGGAAGTACTTCTTGTTCACCTTCTCCTCCAATTCCTTAATCTTATCCTGGAACGACGTCGTCAACAGGGACTCCATGAAATGGGTCACGTGGAAGGGAATCAGACGAGAGTCGAAATGCAGCGTGAAGTTGTATTGCTTGTCTGCTAGAAGGTCGTTCTGGGTTGTTATGCAGTGGACCTTGATGGTGGGAAAGACGTCCTCCACAACGTCTTTTATTCGTTCGTCGTATGAGAGAGGGAGGTAGGTGTCCATCCCTTTATATTTCACGGCGAAGCAGATTTGCTCAGAGCATGGGATCATCAAGAGAGTCCAGCTATCCACCTTCTCTAGATACACGAACTCCCAGTATTCTCCGTCATTGAGAAAGTCATCTCTTTCCCCTTCATCTTCCACTCGCTGGACCTCGGACTTCTTGTAGTAGTGCGCGAGTTTCTCGACCTGACTCTCCATCCTGCAGCATGACAACCATTGCTTAGCTTTCAAGACGATGCTAGCTCGAATCGAGCTGAATATTCAACCTCACAGTTGCCACACATTGTTCCTCATAAATTTCCAGTTCCTTGAATGCCAGACCCCTCGTTCTGCACTTGCTTCTACCCTGCCGTCCCGTTAGCTCGAATCGAGCTGACTTCTTTCTAGCTGCCCTATTCATGTCTATCTTTCGCATTCGCCTTGTCATTTAGCTTGTCACGGATTTGACCTTTTTTCTGTATCTTTTTTTCTGAGAATATGATGTTTTCAGCTCGATTCGATCTTCCGTGTTAACCTCTTCTTTTGTTTTCATGTTCTTCCCGTTTCATGTATTTAGCTCGAATCAAGCTGACAGGGTGGGCTCTTTTGATTTAACCGCTAGTCGAGGTTCATAGCCACCTTCTTACTTCTTGTTTAGTCAGTTCTTCATTCTTTTTAATTGATTTGTTTTTGTTTAACCCTTAACTCGAGTTATTTTCCTCTTCAGCTCGAGTCGAGGTAAATCTCTCCGTATCCCTCTGCGAGCATTTGTCCGTTTGGCTCTTTTTTTGCTTCGTTTTATGTTCAGCACTCTGCTGACTTCCTCTCCCCAATTTATATTTTGTTAATATTTTACAATGCTGTACTCCTAGCTCGGTTTGAGCTTATTTATTTTGGTTTTTTTACTGTTTATTATTTATAATCTTTTTTTCTTTTAGCTCGAGTCAAGCTAAATGGGTGGTTTCTTATATCTTTGCTTCAAATTAGCTCAATTCAAGCTGATTTTCAAGGTGTCCTGGCTTTTATATGGGCGCGTTCTGTATTTTCATGCCAGGTTTTGTTGATTTTAGCTCGAGTCGAGCTAATTTCATAAATTAGGTTACTGAAATTTAGCTCGGCTTGAGCTAAATGTGCTTCGAGCTACACTCTTTGAAGCAGGGGGGTCCTAGAACAGGGGTATCGACACAAACCCTACACAGACCCTGCACAGACCCTATAGACCCTACAGACTTGAAGCACAATTAACCCCAACCCTAACCAGCCCCTACAGACATGATAAACCAGAACCCCAGCACAATCCTCACTGTGAATCCTAACCACAATTTGTGTAATCCAAGCACATGTCCAAATCCTTCTGTAGGCAAAAATTTAAAATCATAGCACCACCACTATTACATTCACGTTTTCATTTGGATCTAAAGAATTGAACTAGGCTCAAATTCAAAGATTTAGGTTCTAATAGAACCCACAATCACATAGATCTATGGCATTATCACACATGAGAACTTAAATGTCTTCGAATGCAGCCTTTACTAAGCCCTCAAGCCCTAATCACCTACATTCCTTATGAAGCCTACTAATTGCAAGCAATTCTAGCAACATGAAACTGTGGAAACCCTAAGAACCGTATACTTTTCAACAACAAACTTAGCCAACTACAAACTCTGGAACTTGTAAATGCATTTCCAACAGACAATGACAAATAATCTTCAAGAAGCCAATCAAGCAAAGCACAATTCAAGAGCAATTCACAATTGATGAGAACAAACTCACCGTGAACTCCACAATACTTCTTCCCTCAACTCGGCTTCACGAGACGGCTTCACGAGATCCAAGGTTGGATACAAATCCAGTAGTCGTCACTACAGGCTACAACACCAAACAGAAAGTTAGTCATCGCAAAATGGAACCAAAATACACCGCTTCTAATGAGGTCGTCAACACGGCTCTAAAGTTGTGACTGACAGGGAACTCCCACATTCAGGGTAAGCAAACCTCAGCCAGACAAAGGCTCACTGGAACATGCTGCTGGACTCAATCAGACCCCTCCATTTTACAATTGCAACAACTGAAAAAGCAAAATAAAGAAGATCGCACTTAACCCTAGAAACACGTCCCCACTCATAACTTGCTGAATGCATGCTCAACCTTCCGCCACTACAACCTTTACCCAAAACAAACTCTAATACAAAATAGCAAGTACTGGATAGAAGAATAACAGAGGAAACAAGAGGAAAAAAATGAAGATGGGAAGCCCCTCACCAAGCTGTCACCGCGAGGATGAACCTCCGTCGTCCCACTGCAAATTCGACGCACAAGTCTATCAACACGAGGAAGAAGCTTCCACGCACCAGGCTGTCAACGCGAGGAAGAAGCTCCATCGTCAGCTGAGAAGCTTAAATCGCGCCTAAACCTCCGTCGTCGCATTGGCGCTGCAGGTTTCCAAAATCGAACGGAATCCACGCTCCTCAATATCTCAAGCGCGCGCGCAAAGAGGGAAAAACGACAAACAAAAACGGAATTTGAAGAAACGCTAAGCACAGAGTGGAGAAAATTACGCTGACGAAAGTGAGCGCCAAACCCTAACCACGAATCTACAAAACCCTAGCCCTCTTCCCGATTCACACCAGATATCCGGTTGATACCCGCCCGACCACGATTGATCCCCTACTTGTAACCGGTTCTGAATACCTGCCTTCTCCATAATTGATAACCGGCCCTGAACCACACCAAGCCCAAACAATGCCCTAAACTCTAGTACCTTCACCCTACTACACAAAATAGTGAAATTAGGTTGCCCATTACAAATTTCTTGACCGTCTACACTATATAAACATTTATTGTTCCTCTACAAGAATAGATTACTTCGGAATTAAGTATTGTTGTAATTGGGACTGATGAACCTCCATATAATATACAAACAAAAAGATTTGTAGAAAGATTTGCTGACTCTAATTTCTTGTAAAGTAATTTTTTGGAAGTACGGCAACCTAATGGTCAAGGCAATTTAGTTTCACTATTTTGTGTAGTTCATCCTACACAAGCGAGCTAGTTTTTCTTCTTGAAATTGACATTCCATAAATAGGTCAATATTATTATATATAAGTACTTTTGAATTAAATATTGATGTAATTATATCATAAACCTGCAGCCACAGAAATTGAAGTATCTGCAGTATTCTGTATTCACGTCAATGGCTTGGAAAAGTATATATTTCTTGGTATAAGGCACCCTAATTCTCATGACTTATTGAATCTAATTTAACAATGTATTGTATGGAGCACATTCAAATCCCTAGTAAACTTGATAGGGATCCGAATGTCAATCTGTCACCCTTGAACACCTACTTGTTGACCGTGGAAAGTTTGTTTATTGATAATGAGTGACACTATCCACTAATTTCTTGAAAACAACTAATGCTAATTTATTTGATGTAAAAATACTTTGCACATTAAACACATTTGGGATAGAATTGCAAGAATACACATTGAATAACAGTATTGGCCTAAATTTAAAATTGTTTGTCTTCCATAATACATGCAAAAGGAGACCCAATTGGTAATTCCTAGAGTTACTTGTATAGTACCGAGGCGTTCCAATTATAAAAACAACCATGAATAACCATTTTTATTATATGTAGTATGTGCATGGTATTAATTTTTTTCATTTATAAGAGGAAGCTAAAATAAATTTATTCTAATAAAAGTGTTGTATTTGAAAGAACTGAAAAACAAATCATCAAGTTTGTATGCTTCAGTGTTCAAAATAGAATATAGAAGTTGGAAATTATTCATAGATTGAGTGTAGTTGTAAAAGCACACTATAATCATTGGCTACATTTCTTAATTTACAAAAAGAGTCTAATAAACAATTGACCTTCTGTTGTATTTCAAAAAATTTAAGAGCAAGAAGTGATAAATTTGATATAGGGTTGTGTAAGGAAAAAATATAGAAGTTCAAAATGATATAAACATTCATGTAGGATTCATGAACATAGTAATATATCATGGTCTTTATTTTTTAATTTACAAAAGTTCTAATGATTGGGTAAAATTTCCTTCAAAATAAAAATAAAGCATTCACATAAACGAATCCATGACAACTCATATTCAAGGCGACTAAAATATAGGACACATTTCATTCCCAATTTTTTTTTGCGGACAGAAGAAGTTCAAATGGATTCAAAAGAAAAATATTATATTTCATAGCATAAGAGTTGTCATATTTCATGTTTAATGGCTCTACAGTTTTTAGTTATTCAACCTACAGCAGCGGATGTCTTTACTTAGCGGTATTTTTTTTTGCTCCTCGTTCCAATTTTTGAAGTGGAGGTCCAAATTTGAGGAGCTCATGGGTTTCAAAAGTTTCCCACTTTTGCAACTTCTACATATTTTTATATTTCCTCCTTGTTCCAATTTCTTGACTTTAGAGTTCTATTTAATTTAAAGTACAGCGAAGCCGGATGGGTATTTGTTTTTTGTTTTCCTTTTTAATTTTAGAAGTGGAGGTCCAAATTGGAGGAGCTCATGGGTTTCAAATGTTTCCCACATTTGCAACTTCTACATATTTTTATATTTCCTCCTTGTTCCAATTTCATGACTTTAGAGTTCTATTTAATTTAAAGTACAGCGAAGGATGATCGGCATTTGTTTTCTGTTTTCCTCTTTAATTTAAGAAAAAAAGGGGCAAATTCGAGGAGCTCATGGGTTTCAAATGTTTCCCACATTTGCAACTTCTACATATTTTTATATTTCCTCCTCGTTCCAATTTCATGACTTTAGAGTTCTATTTAATTTAAAGTACAGCAAAGCCAGATGGGTATTTGTTTTTTATTTCATTTTTCATTTTCATAGTTTCTTTTGTTGAGGATTTAGAATATTGTCTTCAACATTTTCCACATTTCAAATATTCCATATTATTTGTAATTTTTGAAAAATTCATTGCATGCCATGTATAATTATATATTGAATTAATTTTTAACGAATCTGACCCAAACGTAAAGTACAATGCAAAGAAAGTGGGAAGCAATAAAATTCCGGATTTGTAGATGATATGTACCTAACTCAGTAATACTTATATTAATTATCTCAAAAAATATTGAAGCTATTTATTTGTATTTCAATTGTAAGGCTTTGTAAACTTCAATTTTTGGACCATGTGCGGATTGTATTGTAGAGGGTATTTTTTGAAAACTGTTTGCAAGGCCTGAGGGGTGCACTAAATTTGTCTCTTGATGTTTGTACGTATGGTGTGAAAGTTATTGAATTTGAAAGTGCTCATTGAAATAATTCTCATGAATTCATATTTCTATTGACTTCAAAAAATAGCACATCAGGGCATACTGATTGTTTGTTAACATTCCAAATATGTACACACTCAAATTTTTTTATGGCCAGGGCGCACGTCTTGAAAGAGTTTATCCATAGCATTCCTTAAGTTCGGCTCTTATTTTTTTATATTTGGTTTCAATTGTAAATTTTGTTTTATTTGTTACATTTAGATCTCCCGAACTGTGCATTCCCGGGGACGTGCTCGGTATTATCGGAAAGCCCTCACCAAGGAGGGATGTACGGGCTTTGTTTTGTAACATGTCTAAGTCTTGTGCATAAATTATAAATATTTGATTTTTTTTTGGTCCTTTTAAATTAATAAAATAATTATTCTAAATTAATTGTCTTTTGTGTGCAAATTTCTCACATAATGAGCACCATTCGAAAGCCCTTGACGAGGAGGGCTGCGTGGGCTTTATTGTGCGGCGATGGACGTATGGTGGGAAAGTCAGACTTCTGAGGTCTTCTTTGGTTTTCAAAATGACTTTAGTTATACAGTCTACAGCAAATGATTTTTTTTTGGGTTTAGGGTCCTCCTTAATGTCGGTAAAAAAAGCCCAAGTTGGAGGACTTCATGGATTTTACATGTTTCCGACAATTGCAACTTCTACGTATTATTTTTATTTCTTCCTCGTTCTAATTTCATGACTTTCAAGTTTTATTTAACTTAAACCACAGCGCATGATGATGGGTATTTATTTTTCGTTGTCCCTCTTAATGTAGGAAAAAAGGTCCAAAATTGGAGGACCTCATAGATTTCAAATGTTTCCAACAATTGCAACTTGTACATATTTCTGTTAATATCCTCCTTGTTCCATTTTTTATTATGGCTTTATAGTTTTTTTAAATTGAAGTACAACAAAGGACAAGGGGGTGTTCATGTGATGTTCTCCTTGTAATTTTAGAGGAGAGAGCCCAAATGTGTAACCCATTTGAATTCTATAAGCAATTGGGATGAACATTTAAATTCCGCCTCGTTCGTAAGCTTATAACTTTCGTAGGGTGGTCGACTGTACTTTGGAAGTCGCATGCATGCACAGCAACACACAGCAGCGGAAATAGAAGCCGATAGTTCACATCACAAAAAGTTAGAAGTGTGAGACAAAAAGTAAACTCCAATTGACGATCCTTCATACTGACGGTTTGTCTTGCCAAACGATAAAAATTCATCCAATGATCAGCAAAATCCTTCCCCATAGCGAGTTTTTGCCATGTTTTCATATTAGTACTTTGGACAAGAAAATATGTTCCTCAGTGGCTCCGATGAACGAATGGCGCTTAAATAATGTTGAAACGAGGTGATCTCCATATGCATGCAGCTTCGGACAAGCTCTGTATTGGACACTCCTCTGTCCACTGGAATCCAATTTCAGGTAGGCAAGACCCGCAATGCTTTATGTTCTTCTCAGTTGTTGCCCTCTCCCATAAACAAGTTCATTTTTGATGAAAAGAAAACATCATTCTAGAGGATCGCCTTCAACTTTCGGGCTCATCAATGCCTTTTGTCCTCCAAAACTATGGGACCGCCAGTACGATTTGTACCGCAAATCTGAAGCCTCCGTAGGTAAAGGGGGGAGAGCCTTTTCTGAACTAGGGAATAGAACACTTAAGTGATTGCTCCCTTCAATGAACTTCTCCACGATGATATGAAAAGCATGAAACGCTGTCGACGAAGAAAGTCCTACTAACTGGCGGAGTCACTTTCTACATACATTGCAGATGCTTCGGATACCACTCTTGTCTCGGAGTAAGCTTTTCAATGTCCTATAGTATTGAAAGGGAGATGGTATCGTACGGCTTAGAAGACTAGCAACGGGGACACTGCAGGAGCTCATTGCTAACTAATTCCGCTTCTGTCAGTCCAATGAAAGGGTCAACAAGCACTATAAGAAACCCGCGTTTTAGGTGATAAACCCTAATTTTTTTGACGGATTGTAGGTGATGTCAATGTTGACAACCAAAATTTTTTATATCAACAAAAATGTCCAATCCAATGTTTTTATGTCAACATTGATGTTACATTGTACATTTTTATTGACATAGAAAATTGTGGTTGTCAACATTGACAGCAGTCACCTAGAATCCGTCATAAAAAATTAGGGCTCGTCACATAAAACGTCAGTTTCTTATAGTGAAGTGGATGGGCTGTCGTTGCATGCAAGAGCGCCAGGTACAGCCAAGCTGTTTGGCTGGCCAAGGCTCGATCGCATTGCAGTCTATCATGGATTTAACCTTATTTGAATGTCTAAGATGTTCCATTGTTATTCAAAGCTTACTACAGTTGAACAAAGTCATGTGCCTATAGTATTATTTTTTTAATTTGGAAGTAGATATGGATTAGGAAGAATGACCCCTTGGTTATGTCAAATGTGTAGCAAATTTCGAACTTGTACCAATTGAATGTATTTGTGCAATACGTAAGAAACAATAAAAAATTGACCGCAATTACATTAACCCTTGATTTCAGAGGTCCTAGTAAATTGCCAAAGTCATTCATGTCAATGTCTTCACATTTATGGGAATGTCTTTACATTTATAAAAATGTCTCTATAATTATTAGAATGTCACTACATTTAAGCAAATGTCACTCACTTCATGAGTTTGTTTGGGAAGTCCTTGTAGTTGTATGCCGAAGGATTTCATTTCACACAAGCCTTCAATGAGGGTCACCCCTTTTACTCATCAGCTACATCTCATCTCTCACGTAGTGATCCTGAACATGTCATTTTTCACATGAATTTTGAACTTGCTTATCTTTCATTTAAATTGTATATATTTTCTTTTCACAGCGGTAAATTTTTTTAACAATATTGTCAAAGAAGATCAAAGACATCACCTTCAATAGAATATGAGTTATATTATTTTATACACATACCGTATGTTTGGGTCACATTAATAAGGCCGAAGTTAGACAAAATATACTTTTTTTTCACATAAAGAATACCATTTGAAAGCCCTTGACAAGGAGGGGAGCACGGGCTTTGTTTCGTAGTGCGTAGACTTATCATAGTAGGGAAGTTATAGACTTTTGAGGCCTTTTTTTGTTTTAAAATTGACTTGTCCCCCTTTATTTGGTTGTGGCGACATCACAGGACACAATAGTGACTAATGGGATTGGATTTATTTAATGTACGTGACAGATTTTTTTTTATCCCCTACATGCCCGAGTCACCAGTTTCTGGTATTTTGAGAACTTTGAAGTCAAGTGAAATCCAATGAAGTTGCTATTTTTAGTAGTTTAAAATTTTAAAATTACTCTTTTTGAAATCTAGTTTTAGGATCAAGGAGCTGATCCTAAAAATTAATGAAGGATTATGATTTTGCTATTGAAGATTTTGTGCAAGCATACCCGTTGCAATATTGACTTCCCGTAGTGTTGAAGGCTCTTCGAAATGAGCCTCAAATACAATAGATGTTTGAGGAAAAATGACCTTCGAAATTCATTTTAAAAAATTGTAGACTACATTTTGAAAAACCATGAATTGATTGTGGTTGTGCATGCTACGCACTTCAACCTCATATTTTTGGAGTGACGATCTTTTTAGAGTTGACATGCAAAAATAGAATTGAAAATTTTTCTTAGTTTTAACACCCTCATGATCAAACATTATAATCTTTCAATTTGTACGTGATATTGTTATGTTTTTCCCCTATGTGATCTGTAACATGTCTAGTTTCAATATGTAAGGTTACAATTCAGAAGAAATTGGTACAACTTATGAAATGTTGACTTTTTGTTCAATTCAGAGCAAACTTCAAGAAGCTACGCAGAGGCCTTGGGCATTTAGGGGATAAAGAGGTACTATATTTTACAATCCATACCTTTTGTTTGTTTGTTTGTTTGTTTTGTTTGTATGTCACGTTCAGATCTCTTAGACCGTGCATCCCGCGAGGGTGTGCTTGGTACCCTAAACCCTAAACCCTAAACCCTAAACCCTAAGACCGTACAAAATCAGAACCAAATGTCATGATTTTCGAACTCCTGTAAATCCAAAATTCATGTTTGAAATATAATCCGAAACCGTTGTTATCACCCTTTCTGAGGAAAAAGCGAGGGGAATGTGTCCAACTAATATTATCCGAAAATGTTAGTGACATAATTACAACCTACGGCATTGGATTCCTTTTTTTTGGCTGTGCAGCTACAAAGTCATCCCTGAATTCGGTGATTTTCTATTTTCTGCCGCCATCGGAATATGAGCGTTCAAAATTAAATTACTCCAATGCAGTTCCCGCCCACGAGTTCCCGTGAGTGAGCCGGTTGTACGCCGTCATCCACTATTCCGAAATTCTTCTTCACTCTTTCTTGTTGTCTGGGTCAACTCGTGTGCGCGTCGGCTTCTTCCTTTTTGTAGTTGAGCAGATCAATTTGAGTTGCAAGTGTAGTCCAATTATTGAGTGTATTTGTCATTGATAGATATTGTGGCCGGCAAATTCTGGAAGGAGGATCTCCGATTTGCACAAGCGCTCGCGGTAAACATATGTAGTTATTGTCATCACATTGCGGGCTCCATTTCTGTTTTTGAATTGATTGCAGATTACGTTTGACTCTGCGTGCAGTCCTGAGAGAAGATTGCGTTCAAGAAACGGGTCCACTGTGGAGAGAGTGCCATAGAGATTGTAGTTTGTGTTGTACAGTATGGTGTACAATTGAATGAGACATCCTGCATCTCATTTCCCCGTCTCTGGAATTGTTTGTGGAAGTGGAGGTGATGGTTCCTCCGATGTTGGCGCCGGAAATTACGGAATTGTGAACATAAGTTTAATGTCCCGCAATTTACGGGATTAATCAGCTCAAATCGAGCTGATTGACTGACCACTCTAAATTCTTGTACTTGAGGAGGCAGCTTGAATTGAGCTGAATGTGTCCTAGTGAAACTACTATAATTTAATGACGATCACATAATCATGAACCTTTGGAAATTTCTGAATATGATTTAGCTCGAGTCGAGCTTAATATACTTCCAATGAATTATTCTGAATTCACAGAATTAAGAGTACATCACGAGCTCACATCTGTGGGTCAGCTCAATTCGAGCTGATTCTAGAAGCTTGCGTAACATGATTTATGAAAAATAGAAATCTATAGTTCTTCCTGTTTTAGCAAAAGTAATGAATTTAGTATATATAAAGACGAAAGGACTGTCAGGTGCAAGGAGCTCGAATTGAGCTCATTATAATACAAAGAGATGTAAAAGACTCTATGACTTCTTCAGAGGCTGTCGTTTAGCTCAAATTGAGGTGATCTGATCTTGTCAGTTTTAGGGGTTGACCATATTATTCTCATTTCTGCAGTTGTTCAGAATGATTTAGCAAAATATTTTCATGTCAACAATTGTGGTTCTGACCATTCTACAGTATAAAATACTATTTTCTCTCCCTTACATTAAGGGTCAATCTATTACCTTTCCCTGAACGAGTAGTATTTTACGCAGTTGAACAGGGACCCCACCTTAAAAGAGTATGTGAACATTTTATGTTGACTTCTGATATCTATTGGTTATCCCATTCAGCTCGATTTGAGCTGAATAGAGAAATGATGAATGTTATGACGAGCACTTACAAAATGTTGGCTTCCTGTTCTGCAGATATCTGTCATGAGTTCCTCTGACATTGCAGCTGACCCTATGGAGTATTCAAACGAGGAAAATCCTGCGGTTGAAAGCGTGAATGTCGAAATTCCGGAATGCGAAGGAATTCCACGTCGTCTTTGGAATACTAGAACCGTGACTTTGTACAACGATGGCGGTCTACTCGTTGGCGAAGGTACTTGCCATAGCGTCAATTCGGACCTCGTGCTCGGTGCGAATGGACCTCTCGGGGATACCCACGTTGCTGTGCACATTACGAGGATTCATTCTGAAGTGGACATCCCGGAGGAGAGAATCTACTATTTGATGGCTTGGCCCATTGACAAAGTCCACTGCTCTGGGGCAAGTCTTCGCGACCATGAACTACGGGATAATTTCAGAACTCAGCAAGCCCTTCTTCTGAATCCTCTGCCCCTAACATCTGCCCGGCCTTATACAAGTCTCCTTAGGAATCCACCTTGCGTGACGGCCCTCAAGTCTAAAGAGCTCCTCACTCAAGAGTCCATCAACCTCATTTCCAGCAAAATCTGCTACAGCAAAAACTGTATTCAGCCGTTTCCAAGAGAGAGAATTTGAGCCTTCAAAGAATGCATGTACCACAGTTCATCATTTAAGTTCAGGTCCCACATGAAGATTGATGTGCACAGATCAGTTCATCTTGATGCATGTGGGAGGAAGATGGTGACCATTGAAAGCATTAGTGTGTGCTTGCGAGCATGGATGCATATTGTTGCTGTCCCGGAGGCAACATTTTATCGTTACCTAAAATACTGGAAGGACGATCGAGAGCCGTGTGCACACGGTAATACGGGCTTGTCGAAGCCAAGGAAGCATACTGAACAAGCCACTGCAACGTTGAAGTGCATCCTCGACAAGGAGGCGGATCACATGCCACATCGTACCCGAACTCTGAAGTCAGGGGACAAAGTTGTCTCCATGTCTCTCCCCGCTACCTTTCAATGTAAGGGTAAAATGAAAGAAATCAACGAAGTGAATGCGGCCTTCGGATTGCCGGACGTTTCAACTTCAAACTTGAGCAAGATTAGGTCCTCAAAGTTCCCGGAGTACGAGGTCAAGAAGCCTGGAGATAACTTTGCTTGGTGTTCGGAGTGTGACAGATTACAAGAGATACGGAAGAGTTTTTTTGTCGGATCAGAAAGCGCTCTAAAATGGACAAGGAGGCTAGATAGACACTTGGCTATTGCTCGGGCGCATAGGGAGCTGTATTATGCAAACCGTTACCAGTCGCACAGTTTTCCACACGAGTGTTTGACAATCATGCATGACAAGATGGACCATTCTAAAACTGCATCTCCGGTCTTCTCTCACAAGACTAAAGAACTGGACGGGCTCACGAAATTGCCTGTTGCTGTCACCGGCATGATTGCGCATGGTCATGGTGATGTTTGGTACGTGCATTATGGCTTGGAAATGTTTCCTAAAGATTTGAACTACACCGTTGGCTCCATGGCAAAGTTATTGCGAGATTTGGAATTGCCGCCAAAGTCTTCTTCTCGACAATTGTTTGTGGGGCAAGGTCGACAAATTTGTCAAAGGCGCTTCTGAAGGGCGCGGAAATGTGTGAAGCCTCACTCCCCCCGCCACCGGAGACCTTAGTTCCAGCAACGCCTTTGCCGCCCATTTTGAATGTGCAAATGGACAATGCCGCTGGGGACAACAAGAACAGATACGTTTTTTGCTACTGGTCTCTATTGGTTGCAAACAAGATTTTTCATGAAGTGTATGTGAACTTCATGATTGTGGGTCATACTCATGACGACATTGATGCGCTCTTTGAAAGATGGAGCATGTTGTTGAAGAAGGAAAATTTCCTGACAATTCCTACGCTTATGAAGTCGTTCATGGATGTAGAAACCATTCCTACTATCCCCCATCTTATAGAAGAAGTGCCTAATTTCAAGGCTTTCATTGCAGGCAAATTTTTGGCCGGCAGCCATATCATGATTGGGCACACAAAGCCCCAATAAGTGAAGTTCTACCTTGATTCAACGGGTTGTCCTGTCATGAAGTACAAATTGTTGTGCACTGACCTAGATTGGTTGCCCTCAGGCGCAGGTGGCGGAATTAAATTATGGCATGAGGATTCGGAGTGGCAAAGTTTATGGCCCCGTGGAGTACCACAAGCAGTTCTGCCAGTCCCAATGAAAGCTGAGGCAGACATTGTGAAGGGTATATCCGCGTTTATTAAGTACTGGGAGAACTTGTGCAACCAAGACCGCACTGGGGAATGCCGAAGACGACTGGAGCATATAGTGCACTATTGGCGTGGTGTGAAGGTAGCACTTGAAGAACCACTATCTGACTCTACTGTTTTGAAGGATGGCTTCTGGCCGACTACTCGTGTTCAGGCGACTCGGGTTGATCAATTAGACAGCGATGGAGAGGATCGTGAAGAGTTTGGGGAAGATGATGTGTACATCGGGCCATTGAGTGGTCGCCCACAACCGTCCTTCAGGGTGGCTCGAGATCTCTTCGAAGGCTATTTTGTTGCGATTACTCCCGCGGAAAATGAGTTGCAACCAGTGTGGATTGCAAGGGCGTTGTTTGATCCTTTTGTTGATCCACTACATCCAAATTTTGTGCGCATTCAGTACTTCCGTCCAACAGCTATAGATGATGATATTCAAAAATTCTACACTAGATGGGACAACGGCAGAGGTCTACGCTGGGAGATTGATGCAAAGGAACTACCACTTTGGCAGCACACAGATGCTGTTATGACAGCGTGGAAGTGTAGGACCAAGAAAGATACTACACACTGCAAGATCAAGATTCCTCCTGCTCAAATTGAAATCATCAAGCAAAGTTTGGCTGCAAATCGTTAGTCTTAAGTACAACGGTTGCAGGAGGGAAGCTCCCTTATTATGTTCTTAGGTCTATATGATAGTGTATTATTTGTCATTTCTATGCCTAGAATATGCTTTTGCGTATACGTAGAAGACATCATTTTGTGTTCTCATGAATGTGGGCATCTGGATTTTGTTTTCTTTAATGGTTTACAGTTCATTTTCATAAAATAGAACTCATAAATATAGATTTCTAGTGGATAATACATGTTTTGGTGACGCATTTCCCGTATTCATATTGGAAGTGCAATTTAAATATCATATTAAAGTATTTGCTATTGTGTTTTGTTTTTGATTTGTTTCTTGAACACGTGGAATGTTTGACATGGAACATAAAAACATTTGTTGGAAGGCGTTCATTGTTTGCATGACTCTCATTTTAATGGAAATTGCTACTTTAGACCAATTAATTGAGAGATTGCCAAACTAAAGTAGAGCCCATGCAATTCACTAGTTGTGCCTTCAAATACCTAAGACTATTTTGAGAGGGCGGCCACCCTCCATTTTAATGAATATAATGTTATAGAGTAGATGGTATAGTTTGGAATATTATGAATGATTTGATTTCATTGATTTGTATTGGAACTTCTATTTTATATTGTACAAAGTACTTTGCAGAGCAAGTGCTTTTATACAAAGTATTTAATATATTTACCATTACACTATACATTTATTTTTATTTTTATTGACATCATTTTTGTTATGTGTGCACTTTAAAAACAAAATTGGAAATACAGTACAAGTGCAAAAATGGGTAGTGGGGAAGACCACTTTTTATTTTGTTAACGCATTAAGCACTTGTCACAGTTCTGGAAATGGGGCTGGTTGGTTGTTACCACTTTCCTACCTGTAGAGCTCACTGAGCAGCACCAAGTCATGTACATCTCATAGCCGCTCATACAAAGTCAATGGGAATCGAACCCGGACCGCCTAAATGAGATGAATAGCCTCTTACAACCAACCATTCAGCTCATGACTTGGTGTCCAATAGGTAACATAGTATGAATTTATATAGCAAAACCACTGAAACAATAGTGAACTATAGTTTGTACAAGGTGCTGTGACTGCCCTAAACTCCCATTTTAATGGAAATTGTACCTTGTATTACTACACCCAAATACCGTTAACTTAAAATTCTTTCAACTCAACTTAAAATTACATCGACTAAACTTCAATTTCTTGGCCTACAAATGGACAATATTATTTTGGGAGGGTCCAGAACTCCCATTTTAATGAATATGATGTTCTGAATACAATGCCAAGAAGCCTGGAGATAATTTTGCACGTTGTGCAAAATGTGATAGATTGAAGACTCTGAAGAGGACCGCCATTGCTGGCTTGCAACAGAAGTGGAGCCAAATGTTGGAGAAACATTTGGCTAAAGCTCGAGCACATCGGGATCAGTACTATGCCAATCGTTATGCGTCAAGTGCATATCCTCATGAGTGCTTAACAATCATGCATGACAAAATGGATCATGCTAAAACGGCTTCTCCTGTGTTCTTGCATAAGAGCAAGCAACTTGATGGACTCATGAAGCTACCGGTCTCTGTGACAGGAATGATTGCCCACGGGCATGGTGATGTGCGTTATGCACATTACGGTCTTGATATCTTCCTCCATGACTCAAACTACACAATTGGGTCGTTAGCAAAGCTTTTGCGGGACCTTGAGTTGCCTCCAAAGTATTCCTCAAGGGAATTGTTTGTTGGGTCGGGCTCAGCTCCTATATTTCGTGCGGTTTTGCAAGGATCTAATATGTGCAAGTCATCGCTTCGACCTGCTCCGGAAGTTGCAATTGCTGGAACTCGTCTTCCTCCGGTTCTAAACATCCAAATGGACAACGCCACGGGGGACAACAAGAATAGATTTGTATTTGCATTTTGGTCCCTTCTTGTTGCAAAGAAGGTCTTTCGTGAGGTTTATATGAGTTTCATGTTGGTTGGTCACACGCATGACGACATTTACGCCTTGTTTGGAAGATGGAGTATGCAATTGAAAAAAGATAACTTCCCAACCATCCCATCTCTCATGAAGTCCTTTATGGATGTGGACTCCGTTCCTACAATTCCTCATCTTATTGAGGAGGTACCTGATTTCAAAGCCTTCATAGAAGGCTCGCTTCTTGTAGGGGAGGATGCACTTGTTGGCCATACAAAGGCACAACAATTCAAGTTTTATTTGAATTCTGTTGGGGTCCCTATCATGAAGTACAAGCTGTTTTGCACGGATAGTGATTAGCTCCCACAAGAAGGTGGAGGGATCAAAATGTGGCAAGAGGATTCCGAAGGACATAGTCTATGGCCTCGTGGGGAGCCGCTGCCTGTTGTCCACCTTCCAATGCGCGGCGTGGACGACATTTATAAGGGGTTATCTGGGTTCATCAAGTATTGGGAGGCATTATGCGATGAAGACGGAAGTGGGGAGTACAGGAGACGTTTTGAACATTTGGTGTTCTATTGGCAGGCTGTAAATGCAGCTTTGAAGGAGCCGATCGAATCGGCTGTAGCGTTGAAGGATGGCTTCTAGCCTTCTTCTCGAATCGAAAGAACAGAGGGGGATGAGCTGGATGAAGATGGTGAAGTTCATGACAACTTTGCTGAGGATGATGCCTTTGTGGGGCAACTCCGCAATCGCCCATTGCCGTCTTTTCGAGTGGCGCGTGATGTTTACAAAGGGTATCTCGTCGCCCTTTGACCAAAGGATACAAAACCTGTATGGATTGCTCTAGCTTTGTCCAATCCTTTTACAAATCCAGTCCATCCCAATTGTGTATTCATTCAGTACTTGAAGCACACGGCACGAGAGCGAGATATCCAGGCATCCTATTCTGGATGGGACTCTGCTAAAGGATTACGTTGGAGAGTGAACCATGATGAGGATCCGGTGTGGGAAGACACAAGAGGTCTACTTACGGCATGGAAGTCTCGGGTGAAGAAGGACAAAGTGGATCCTATTTATAAAATCCCATTGACTCAAGTTGATATCATCAAAGAGAGTTTAGCTTCAAGCCCTTCTGATTAAGCATATACGGGATACTATAGAGATATTTTGTAGTATTTTAACCTACGTTTAATAGTTTCTATTTGATGTTCTATTTTATGGTTTTGCTTTGCAAACCCACAAATGATTTTATACGTTTTTATACGTTTTTTATAGAATAGATGGTATATTTTGGAATATTAAGAATGATTTGATTTCATTGATTTGTATGGAAACATCTATAATTTTATATTGTACAAAGTACTTTGCAGAGCAAGTGCTTTTGTACATCGTATTTAATATATTTACCATTCCATTATAAATTTTTTTCTATATGTATTGACATCATTTTTGTTATGAGTGTACCTTAAAAATCAATTGAAAATAGAATACAAGTGCAAAAATGGGTAGTGGGTAAGATCACTTTTTATTTTGTTAACGCATTAAGCACTTGTCACAATCCTAGGAATGGGGTTGGTTGGTTGTTACCACTTTCCTGCCTGCAGAGCTCACTAAGTAGCACCAAGTCATGTACATCTCATAGCCACTCATACGAGGTCAATGGGAATCGAACTCAGACCACCTAAATGAGATGAATAGCCTCTTACAAGCAAGTGAACCAACCGTTCAGCTCATGACTTGGTGTCCAACAGGGAACACAATAGGACTTTATATATAATAAAAACTAAAATAATAATGAACCGTAGTTTGTACGAGGAGAGTTGACTGCCTTCAACTCGAATTGTAATGGAATTTATGCCTTATATCTCTACACTTGAATATCTTCAACTCCAAATTACTTCCACTCAACTTCAAATTTTTGGCCTAGAAATGAACAATATTATTTTGGGAGGGTCCGAAACTCCCATTTTAATGAATATGATGTTGAGATGAAAATGTGCTCGTACCCAACTTCTAAATAGAAGAAATGCCCTTGGAATCAATTTTTTTTTAAAAATCCAACTTTCTAAATTGCCGAAACGCCTTTGGAATCAAAATGCCACTGAAAACAAACTTTCTAAATCAAAGAAATGCTTTTGAAATAAAAATGCCCTTGGACAGTAAATGCCCTCGTGATGAAAATGCCCTCGAAATCCAACAATCTAAATTGAAGAAATGCCCTTGGAATAAAAATGGCGATGGACAGACAATGCCCACGTGATGCAAATGCCCTTGTGATGAAGCTGCCCTCGAAATCCAACTTTCTAAATTGGAGAAATGGTTTTGGAATAAAAATGCCCTTGGAGTGGACATGCCTTGGAGATGAAAATGCGCTCGTAACCCAACTTTCTAAATAGAAGAAATGCCCTTGGAATCAAAATGTCCTCAAAATCCAAGTTTCTAAATTGCCGAAATGCCCTTGGAATGAAAATGCCCCTGAAACCAACCTTTCCAAATCAAAGAAATGGCCTTGGAATCAAAATGCCCTTGGACAGGAAATGCCCTCTTGATAAAAATGCCCTCAAAACCCAACAATCTAAATTGAAGAAATGCCCTTGGAATAAAAAGGCCATCGAACACAAAATGCCGTCGTGATGCAAATGCCCTTGTAATGAAGATGCCTCGAAATCCAACTTTCTAAATTGGAGAAATGGTTTTCGAATCAAAACGCCCTTGGAGTGGACATGCCTTGGAGATGAAAATGTGCTCGTGACCCAACTTTCTAAATAGAAGAAATACCCTTGGAATGGAAATGCTCTCAAAATCCAACTTTCTCAATCGTCCAAACGCCCTTGGAATGAAAATCCCCCTGAAATCCAACTTACTAAATTGGAAGAAATGCCCATGGACTAAAAATGCCCTTGGTCAGGAAATGCCCTCTTGATAAAAATGCCCTGCAAACCCAACTTTCTAAATTGCAGAAATGGCTTTTGAATCAAAACGCCCTTGAAGTGGACTTGCCTTGGAGATGAAAATGCGCTCGTCATCCAACTTTCTAAATAGAAGAAATGCCCTTGGATTCAAACTGCCTTCAAAAACCAACCTTCTAAATCGTCGAAACGCCCTAGGAATGAAAATCCCCCTGAAATCCAACTTTCAAAATTGGAAGAAATGCCCATGGACTAAAAATGCCCTTGGACAGGAAATGCCCTCTTGATCAAAATGCCCTGTAAACCCAACTTTCTAAATTGGAGAAATGGTTTTGGAATCAAAACGCCCTTGGAGTGGACATGCCTGGGAGATGAAAATGCGCTTGCCCTCTTGATAAAAATGCCCGCGAAATTCAACAATCTAAATTGAAGAAATGTCCTTGGAATAAAAATGCCGTCGGACAGGAAATACCCTCGTGATGCAACTGCGCCTGTGATGAAGATGCCTCGAAATCCAACTTTCTAAATTGCAGAAATGGTTTTAAAATAAAAACGCCCTTGGAGTGGACATGCCCTAGAGATGAAAATGCGCTCGTTACCGAACTCTCTAAATAGAAGAAATGCTCTCGGAATCAAAATGTCCTCCAAATCCACCTTCCAAAATCCCCGAAATGCCCTTGCAATCAAAATCCCCCTGAAACCCAACTTACTAAATTGAAAGAAATGCTCATGGGCTAAAAATGCCCTCTTGATAAAAATGCCCTTGAAACCCAACTTTCTAAATTGGAGAAATGGTTTTGGAGTCAAAACGCCCTTGGAGTGGACATGCCTGGGAGATGAAAATGCGCTCGTCATCCAACTTTCTAAATAGAAGAAATGCCCTTGGAATGAAAATGGTCTCAAAATCCAACTTTCTCAATCGTCGAAACGCCCTTGGAATGAAAATCCCCCTGAAATCCAATTTACTAAATTGGAAGAAATGCCCATGGACTAAAAATGCCCTTGGACAGGAAATGCCCTCTTGATCAAAATGCCCTGCAAACCCAACTTTCTAAATTGGAGAAATGGTTTTAAAATCAAAACGCCCTTGGAGTGGACATGCCTGGGAGATGAAAATGCGCTCGTCATCCAACTTTCTAAATAGAAGAAATGCCCTTGGAATGAAAATGGTCTCAAAATCCAACTTTCTCAATCGTCGAAACGCCCTTGGAATGAAAATCCCCCTGAAATCCAACTTACTAAATTGGAAGAAATGCCCATGGACTAAAAATGCCCTTGGACAGGAAATGCCCTCTTGATCAAAATGCCCTGCAAACCCAACTTTCTAAATTGGAGAAATGGTTTTGGAATCAAAACGCCCTTGGAGTGGACATGACTTGGAGATGAAAATGCGCTCGTCACCCAACTTCCTAAATAGAAGAAATGCCCTTGGAATGAAAATGGTCTCAAAATCCAACTTTCTCAATCGTCAAAACGCCCTTGGAATGAAAACCCCCCTGAAACCCAACTTACTAAATTGGAAGAAATGCCCATGGACTAAAGATGCCCTTGGACAGGAAATGCCCTCTTGATAAAAAAGCCCTGTAAAACCAACTTTCTAAATTGGAGAAATGGCTTTAGAATAAAGACGCCCTTGGAGTACACATGCCTTGGAGATGAAAATGCGCTCCTCACGCCACTTTCTAAATAGTAGAAATGCCCTTGGAATCAAAATGGTCTCAAAATCCGACTCTCTAAATCGTCCAAACGCCCTTGGAATGAAAATCCCACTAAGACCCAACTTACTAAATTGGAAGAAATGCCCAAGGACTGAAATTGCCCTTGAACAGGAAATGCCCTCTTGATAAAATTGCCCTTGAAACTTAACTTTCTAAATTGGAGAAATGGCTTTGGAATCAAAACGCCCTTGGAGTAGACATGCCTTGGAGATGAAAATGCGCTCGTCACCCAACTTTCTAAATTGAAGAAATGCCCTTGGAATCAAAATGGTCTTAAAATCCACCTTTCGAAATCCCCGAAACGCCCTTGGAATGAATATTCCCCTAAGACCCAACTTACTAAATTGGAAGAAATGTCCATGCACTAAAAGTGCCCTTGGACAGGAAATGCCCTCTTGATATAAAAGCCCTCGAAATCCAACTTATTAAATTGGAGAAATGGTTTTGGAATCAAAACGCCCTTGGAGTGGACATGCCTTGGAGATGAAAATGCGCTCATCATCCAACTTTCTAAATAGAAGAAATGCCCTTGAAATGGAAATGGTCTCAAAATCCAACTTTCGAAATCGTCCAAACGCCCTTGGAATGAAAATCCCCTTGAAATCCAACTTACTAAATTGGAAGAAATGCCCATGGGCTAAAAATGCCCTTGGACAGGAAATGCCCTCTTGATAAAAATGCCCTGCAAACCCAACTTTCTAAATTGGAGAAATGGTTTTGGAGTCAAAACGCCCTTGGAGTGGACATGCCTTGGAGATGAAAATGCGCTCGTCATCCAACTTTCTAAATAGAAGAAATGCCCTTGGAATCAAAATGCTCTCAAAATCCAACTTTCTCAATCGTCCAAACGCCCTTGGAATGAAAATCCCCCTGAAATCCAACTTACTAAATTGGAAGAAATGCCCATGGACTAAAAATGCCCTTGGACAGGAAATGCCCTCTTGATCAAAATGCCTTGGAAACCCAACTTTCTAAATTGAAGAAATGGCTTTGGAATCAAAATGCCCTTGGAGTGGACATGCCTTGGAGATGAAAATGCGCTCGTCACCCAACTTTCTAAATAGAAGAAATGCCCCTTGAATGGAAATGCTCTCAAAATCCAACTTCCAAAATCCCCGAAACGCCCTTGGAATAATAACCCCCTGAAACCCAACTTACTAAATTGGAAGAAATGCCCATGGACTAAAAATGCCCTTGGCAGGAAATGCCCTCTTGATAAAAATGCCTTGCAAACCATACTTTCTAAATTGGAGAAATGGTTTTGAAATCAAAACGCCCTTGGAGTGGACTTGCCTTGGAGATGAAAATGCGCTCGTCACCCAACTTTCTAAATAGAAGAAATGCCCTTGGTATGAAAATCGTCTCAAGATCCAACTTCTGAAATCGTCAAAACGCCCTTACATGAAAACCCCCTGAACCCAACTTACTAACTTGGAAGAAATGCCCATGGACTAAAAATGTCCTTGGACAGGAAATGCCCTCTTGATCAAAATGCCCTGCAAATCCAACTTTCTAAATTGGAGAAATGGTTTTGGAATCAAAACGCCCTTGGAGTGGACATGCCTTGGAGATGAAAATGCGCTTGTCACCCCACTTCCTAAATAGAAGAAATGCCCTTGGAATGAAAATGGTCTCAAAATCCAACTTTCTCAATCGTCAAAACGCCCTTGGAATGAAAACCCCCCTGAAACCGAACTTACTAAATTGGAAGAAATGCCCATGGACTAAACATGCCCTTGGACAGGAAATGCCCTCTTGATCAAAATGCCCTGCAAACCCAACTTTCTAAATTGCAGAAATGGCTTTGGAATCAAAACGCCCTTAAAGTGGACATCCCTTGGAGATGAAAATGCGCTCGTCACCCCACTTTCTAAATAAAAGAAATGCCCTGGCAATCAACATGGTCTCAAAATCCAGCTTTCTAAATCGTCGAAACACCCTTGGAATGAAAACCCCCCTGAAACCCAACTTACTAACTTGGAAGAAATGCCCATGGACTAAAAATGCCCTTGGACAGGAAATGCCCTCTTGATAAAAATGCCCTGCAAACCCAACTTTCTAAATTAGAGAAATGGTTTTGGAATCAAAACGCCCTTGGAATCAAAACGCCCTTGGAGTGGACTTGCCTTGGAGATGAAAATGCACTCGTCACCCAACTTTCTAAATAGAAGAAATGCCCCTTGAATGGAAATGCTCTCAAAATCCAACTTCCAAAATCCCCGAAACGCCCTTGGAATGAAAACCCCCCTGAAACCCAACTTACTAACTTGGAAGAAATGCCCATGGACTAAAACTGCCCTTGGACAGGAAATGCCCTCTTGATAAAAATGCCCTGGAAACTCAACTTTCTAAATTGGAGAAATGGTTTTGGAATCAAAACGCCCTTGGAGTGGACATGCCTTGGAGATGAAAATGCGCTCGTCACCCAACTTTCTAAATAGAAGAAATGCCCTGGCAATCAATATGGTCTCAAAATCCAACTTTCTAAATCGTCGAAACGCCCTTGGATTGAAAATCCCCCTAATACCCAACTTACTAAATTGGAAGAAATGCCCATGGACTAAAAATGCCCTTGGACAGGAAATGCCCTCTTGATAAAAATGCCCTGGAAATCCAACTTCTGAATTGGAGAAATGGCTTTGGAATCAAAACGCCCTTGGAGTGGACATGCCTTGGAGATGAAAATGCACTCGTCACCCCACTTTCTAAATAGAAGAAATGCCCTTGGAATCAAAATGCTCTCAAAATCCAACTTTCTAAATCGTCGAAACGCCCTTGGAATGAAAACCCCCCTGAAACCCAACTTACTAAATTCGAAGAAATGCCCATGGACTAAAAATGCGCTCTTGATAAAAATGCCCTGGAAACCCAACTTTCTAAATTAGAGAAATGGTTTTGGAATGAAAACGCCCTTGGAGTGGACATGCCTTGGAGATGAAAATGTGCTCGTCACCCCACTTTCTAAATAGAAGAAATGCCCCTTGAATGGAAATGCTCTCAAAATCCAACTTTCTAAATCCCCGAAACGCCCTTGGAATGAAAAACCCCCTGAAACCCAACTTACTAAATTGGAGGAAATGCCCATAGACTAAAAATGCCCTTGGACAGGAAATGCCCTCTTGATAAAAATGCCCTGCAAACCCAACTTTCTTAATTGCAGAAATGGCTTTGGAATCAAAACGCCCTTAAAGTGGACATGCCTTGGAGATGAAAATGCGCTCGTCACCCCACTTTCTAAATAGAAGAAATGCCCTTGCAATCAAAATGGTCTCAAAATCCAGCTTTCTAAATCGTCGAAACGCCCTTGGAATGAAAACCCCCCTGAAACCCAACTTACTAACTTGGAAGAAATGCCCATGGACTAAAAATGCCCTTGGACAGGAAATGCCCTCTTGATAAAAATACCCTGGAAACCCAACTTTCTAAATTAGAGAAATGGTTTTGGAATCAAAACGCCCTTGGAGTGGACTTGCCTTGGAGATGAAAATGCGCTCGTCACCCAACTTTCTAAATAAAAGAAATGCCCCTTGAATGGAAATGCTCTCAAAATCCAACTTCCAAAATCCCCGAAACGCCCTTGGAATGAAAACCCCCCTGAAACTCAACTTACTAAATTGGAAGAAATGCCCATGGACTAAACATGCCCTTGGATAGGAAATGCCCTCTTGATAAAAATGCCCTGCAAACCCAACTTTCTAAATTGGAGAAATGATTTTGGAATCAAAACGCCCTTGGAGTGGACATGCCTTGGAGATGAAAATGCGCTCGTCAACCAACTTTCTAAATAGAAGAAATGCCCTTGCAATCAAAATGCTCTCAAAATCCAACTTTCGAATCTTCGAAACGCCCTTGGAATGAAAACCCCCCTGAAACCCAACTTACTAATTTGGAAGAAATGTCCATGGACTAAAAATGCCCCTGGACAAGAAATGCCCTCTTGATAAAAATGCCCTGCAAACCCAACTTTCTTAATTGCAGAAATGGCTTTGGAATCAAAACGCCTTTGGAGTGGACATGCCTGGGAGATGGAAATGCGCTCCTCACCCCACTTTCTAAATAGAAGAAATGCCCTTGCAATCAAAATGGTCTCAAAATCCAGCTTTCTAAATCGTCGAAACGCTGGAAGAAATGCCCATGGACTAAAAATGCCCTTGGACAGGAAATGCCCTCTTGATAAAAATACCCTGGAAACCCAACTTTCTAAATTAGAGAAATGGTTTTGGAATCAAAACGCCCTTGGAGTGGACTTGCCTTGGAGATGAAAATGCGCTCGTCACCCAACTTTCTAAATAAAAGAAATGCCCCTTGAATGGAAATGCTCTCAAAATCCAACTTCCAAAATCCCCGAAACGCCCTTGGAATGAAAACCCCCCTGAAACTCAACTTACTAAATTGGAAGAAATGCCCATGGACTAAACATGCCCTTGGATAGGAAATGCCCTCTTGATAAAAATGCCCTGCAAACCCAACTTTCTAAATTGGAGAAATGATTTTGGAATCAAAACGCCCTTGGAGTGGACATGCCTTGGAGATGAAAATGCGCTCGTCAACCAACTTTCTAAATAGAAGAAATGCCCTTGCAATCAAAATGCTCTCAAAATCCAACTTTCGAATCTTCGAAACGCCCTTGGAATGAAAACCCCCCTGAAACCCAACTTACTAATTTGGAAGAAATGTCCATGGACTAAAAATGCCCCTGGACAAGAAATGCCCTCTTGATAAAAATGCCCTGCAAACCCAACTTTCTTAATTGCAGAAATGGCTTTGGAATCAAAACGCCTTTGGAGTGGACATGCCTGGGAGATGGAAATGCGCTCCTCACCCCACTTTCTAAATAGAAGAAATGCCCTTGCAATCAAAATGGTCTCAAAATCCAACTTTCTAAATCGTCGAAACGCCCTTGGAATGAAAACCCCCCTGAAACCCAACTTACTAACTTGGAAGAAATGCCCGTGGACTAAACATGCCCTTGGACAGGAAATGCCCTCTTGATCAAAATGCCCTGGAAACCCAACTTCTAAATTGAAGAAATGGCTTTGGAATCAAAACGCCCTTGGAGTGGACATGCCTGGGAGATGAAAATGCGCTCGTTACCCAACTTTCTAATTAGAGGAAATGCTCTTGGAATCAAAATGGTCTCAAAATCCAACTTTCTAAATCGTCGAAACGCCCTTGGAATGAAAACCCCCCTGAAATCCAACTTACTAAATTGGAAGAAATGCCCATGGACTAAAAATGCCCTTGGACAGGAAATGCCCTCTTGATAACAATGCCCTGCAAACCAAATTTTCTAAATTGGAAAAATGGCTTTGGAATCAAAACGCCCTTGGAGTGGACATGCCTTGGAGATGAAAATGCGCTCGTCACCCAACTTTCTAATTAGAGGAAATGCCCTTGCAATCAAAATGGTCTCAAAATCCAACTTTCTAAATTGTTGAAACGCCCTTCGAATGAAAACCCCCCTGAAATCCAACTTACGAACTTGGAAGAAATGCCCATGGACTAAACATGCCCTTGGATAGGAAATGCCCTCTTGATAAAAATGCCCTGGAAACCCAACTTCTAAATTGGAGAAATGGCTTTGGAATCAAAACGCCCTTGGAGTGGACATGCCTTGGAGATGAAAATGCGCTCGTCACCCAACTTTCTAATTAGAGGAAATGCCCTTGCAATCAAAATGGTCTCAAAATCCAACTTTCTAAATCGTCGAAACGCCCTTGGAATGAAAATCCCCCTGAAACCCAACTTACTAACTTGGAAGAAATGCCCGTGGACTAAACATGCCCTTGGACAGGAAATGCCCTCTTGATAAAAATGCCCTGGAAACCCAACTTCTAAATTGGAGAAATGGCTTTGGAATCAAAACGCCCTTGGAGTGGACATGCCTGGGAGATGAAAATGCGCTCGTCACCCAACTTTCTAATTAGAGGAAATGCTCTTGGAATCAAAATGGTCTCAAAATCCAACTTTCTAAATTGTCGAAACGCCCTTGGAATGAAAACCCCCCTGAAACCCAACTTACTAATTTGGAAGAAATGACCATGGACTAAAAATGCCCCTGGACAAGAAATGCCCTCTTGATAAAAATGCCCTGCAAACCCAACTTTCTTAATTGCAGAAATGGCTTTGGAATCAAAACGCCTTTGGAGTGGACATGCCTGGGAGATGGAAATGCGCTCCTCACCCCACTTTCTAAATAGAAGAAATGCCCTTAGAATGGAAATGGTCTCAAAATCCAACTTTCTAAATCGTCGAAACGCCCTTGGAATGAAAATCCCCCTGAAACCCAACTTACTAAATTGGAAGAAATGCCCATGGACTAAAAATGCCCTTGGACAGGAAATGCCCTCTTGATCAAAATGCCCTGCAAACCCAACTTTCTAAATTGCAGAAATGGTTTTGGAATCAAAACGCCCTTGGAGGGAAAATGCCTAGGGGATGAAAATGCGCTCCTCACCCCACTTTCTAAATAGAAGAAATGCCCTTAGAATGGAAATGGTCTCAAAATCCAACTTTCTAAATCGTCGAAACGCCCTTGGAATGAAAACCCCCCTGAAACCCAACTTACTAACTTGGAAGAAATGCCCATGAACTAAACATGCCCTTGGATAGGAAATGCCCTCTTGATCAAAATGCCCTGCAAACCCAACTTCTAAATTGGAGAAATGGCTTTGGAATCAAAACGCCCTTGGAGTGGACATGCCTTGGAGATGAAAATGCGCTCGTCACCCAACTTTCTAATTAGAGGAAATGCCCTTGCAATCAAAATGGTCTCAAAATCCAACTTTCTAAATCGTCGAAACGCCCTTGGAATGAAACCCCCCCTGAAACCCAACTTACTAACTTGGAAGAAATGCCCGTGGACTAAACATGCCCTTGGACAGGAAATGCCCTCTTGATAAAAATGCCCTGGAAACCCAACTTCTAAATTGCAGAAATGGTTTTGGAATCAAAACGCCCTTGGAGTGGACATGCCTTGGAGATGAAAATGCGCTCGTCACCCAACTTTCTAATTAGAGGAAATGCGCTTCGAATCAAAATGGTCTCAAAATCCAACTTTCTAAATTGTTGAAACGCCCTTCGAATGAAAACCCCCCTGAAATCCAACTTACGAACTTGGAAGAAATGCCCATGGACTAAACATGCCCTTGGATAGGAAATGCCCTCTTGATAAAAATGCCCTGGAAACCCAACTTCTAAATTGGAGAAATGGCTTTGGAATCAAAACGCCCTTGGAGTGGACATGCCTTGGAGATGAAAATGCGCTCGTCACCCAACTTTCTAATTAGAGGAAATGCCCTTGCAATCAAAATGGTCTCAAAATCCAACTTTCTAAATCGTCGAAACGCCCTTGGAATGAAAATCCCCCTGAAATCCAACTTACTAAATTGGAAGAAATGCCCATGGGTTAAAAATGCCCTTGGACAGGAAATGCCCTCTTGATAACAATGCCCTGCAAACCAAATTTTCTAAATCGGAAAAATGGCTTTGGAATCAAAACGCCCTTGGAGTGGACATGCCTGGGAGATGAAAATGCGCTCGTCAACCAACTTTCTAATTAGAGGAAATGCTCTTGGAATCAAAATGGTCTCAAAATCCAACTTTCTAAATCGTCGAAACGCCCTTGGAATGAAAACCCCCCTGAAACCCAACTTACTAATTTGGAAGAAATGCCCATGGACTAAAAATGCCCCTCGACAAGAAATGCCCTCTTGATAAAAATGCCCTGCAAACCCAACTTTCTAAATTGCAGAAATGGCTTTGGAATCAAAACGCCTTTGGAGTGGACATGCCTGGGAGATGGAAATGCGCTTCTCACCCCACTTTCTAAATAGAAGAAATGCCCTTAGAATGGAAATGGTCTCAAAATCCAACTTTCTAAATCGTCGAAACGCCCTTGGAATGAAAATCCCCCTGAAACCCAACTTACTAAATTGGAAGAAATGCCCATGGACTTAAAATGCCCTTGGACAGGAAATGCCCTCTTGATCAAAATGCCCTGCAAACCCAACTTTCTAAATTGCAGAAATGGTTTTGGAATCAAAACGCCCTTGGAGGGAAATGCCTAGGAGATGAAAATGCGCTCGTCATCCAACTTTCTAATTAGAGGAAATGCCCTTGGAATCAAAATGGTCTCAAAATCCAACTTTCTAAATCGTCGAAACGCCCTTGGAATGAAAACCCCCCTGAAACCCAACTTACTAACTTGGAAGAAATGCCCATGGACTAAACAAGCCCTTGGATAGGAAATGCCCTCTTGATAAAAATGCCCTGGAAACCCAACTTCTAAATTGGAGAAATGGTTTTGGAATCAAAACGCCCTTGGAGGGGACATGCCTGGGAGATGGAAATGCGCTCGTTACCCAACTTTCTAATTAGAGGAAATGCCCTTGGAATCAAAATGGTCTCAAAATCCAACTTTCTAAGTCGTCGAAACGCCCTTGGAATGAATATTCCCCTAAGACCCAACTTACTAAATTGGAAGAAATGCCCATAGACTCAAAATGCCCTTTGACAGGAAATGCCCTCTTGATGAAAATGCCCTGGAAACCCAACTTCTAAATTGGAGAAATGGTTTTGGAATCAAAACGCCCTTGGAGTGGACATGCCTTGGAGATGAAAATGTGCTCGTCACCCCACTTTCTAAATAGAAGAAATGCCCTTAGAAACAAAATGTCTTGAAAATCCAACTTCTAAAATCCCCGAAACGTCCTTGGAATGAAAATCCCCCTGAAATCCAACTTACTAAATTGGAAGAAATGCCCATGGACTAAAAATGCCCTTGGTCAGGAAATGCCCTCTTGATAAAAATGCCCTGCAAACCCAACTTTCTAAATTGCAGAAATGGCTTTTGAATCAAAACGCCCTTGAAGTGGACTTGCCTTGGAGATGAAAATGCGCTCGTCATCCAACTTTCTAAATAGAAGAAATGCCCTTAGAATGGAAATGGTCTCAAAATCCAACTTTCTAAATCCCCGAAACGCCCTTGGAATGAAAACCCCCCTGAAACCCAACTTAATAAATTGGAAAAAATGCCCATGGACTAAAAATGCCCTTGGACAAGAAATGCCCTCTTGATAAAAATGCCCTGGAAAACCAACTTTCTAAATTGCAGAAATGGTTTTGGAATCAAAACGCCCTTGGAGTGGACATGCCTTGGAGATGAAAATGCGCTCGTCACCCAACTTTCTAAATAGAAGAAATGCCCTTGGAATGGAAATGCTCTCAAAATCCAACTTTCGAAATCGTCGAAACGCCCTTGGATTGAAAACCCCCCTGAAACCCAACTTACTAAATTGGAAGAAATGCCCTGGACTTAAAATGCCCTTGGTCAGGAAATGCCCTCTTGATAAAAATGCCCTGCAAACCCAACTTTCTAAATTGCAGAAATGGTTTTGGAATCAAAACGCCCTTGGAGTGGACATGCCTTGGAGATGAAAATGTGCTCGTCACCCCACTTTCTAAATAGAAGAAATGCCCCTTGAATGGAAATGCTCTCAAAATCCAACTTTCTAAATCCCCGAAACGCCCTTGGAATGAAAAACCCCCTGAAACCCAACTTACTAAATTGGAGGAAATGCCCATAGACTAAAAATGCCCTTGGACAGGAAATGCCCTCTTGATAAAAATGCCCTGCAAACCCAACTTTCTTAATTGCAGAAATGGCTTTGGAATCAAAACGCCCTTAAAGTGGACATGCCTTGGAGATGAAAATGCGCTCGTCACCCCACTTTCTAAATAGAAGAAATGCCCTTGCAATCAAAATGGTCTCAAAATCCAGCTTTCTAAATCGTCGAAACGCCCTTGGAATGAAAACCCCCCTGAAACCCAACTTACTAACTTGGAAGAAATGCCCATGGACTAAAAATGCCCTTGGACAGGAAATGCCCTCTTGATAAAAATACCCTGGAAACCCAACTTTCTAAATTAGAGAAATGGTTTTGGAATCAAAACGCCCTTGGAGTGGACTTGCCTTGGAGATGAAAATGCGCTCGTCACCCAACTTTCTAAATAAAAGAAATGCCCCTTGAATGGAAATGCTCTCAAAATCCAACTTCCAAAATCCCCGAAACGCCCTTGGAATGAAAACCCCCCTGAAACTCAACTTACTAAATTGGAAGAAATGCCCATGGACTAAACATGCCCTTGGATAGGAAATGCCCTCTTGATAAAAATGCCCTGCAAACCCAACTTTCTAAATTGGAGAAATGATTTTGGAATCAAAACGCCCTTGGAGTGGACATGCCTTGGAGATGAAAATGCGCTCGTCAACCAACTTTCTAAATAGAAGAAATGCCCTTGCAATCAAAATGCTCTCAAAATCCAACTTTCGAATCTTCGAAACGCCCTTGGAATGAAAACCCCCCTGAAACCCAACTTACTAATTTGGAAGAAATGTCCATGGACTAAAAATGCCCCTGGACAAGAAATGCCCTCTTGATAAAAATGCCCTGCAAACCCAACTTTCTTAATTGCAGAAATGGCTTTGGAATCAAAACGCCTTTGGAGTGGACATGCCTGGGAGATGGAAATGCGCTCCTCACCCCACTTTCTAAATAGAAGAAATGCCCTTGCAATCAAAATGGTCTCAAAATCCAGCTTTCTAAATCGTCGAAACGCTGGAAGAAATGCCCATGGACTAAAAATGCCCTTGGACAGGAAATGCCCTCTTGATAAAAATACCCTGGAAACCCAACTTTCTAAATTAGAGAAATGGTTTTGGAATCAAAACGCCCTTGGAGTGGACTTGCCTTGGAGATGAAAATGCGCTCGTCACCCAACTTTCTAAATAAAAGAAATGCCCCTTGAATGGAAATGCTCTCAAAATCCAACTTCCAAAATCCCCGAAACGCCCTTGGAATGAAAACCCCCCTGAAACTCAACTTACTAAATTGGAAGAAATGCCCATGGACTAAACATGCCCTTGGATAGGAAATGCCCTCTTGATAAAAATGCCCTGCAAACCCAACTTTCTAAATTGGAGAAATGATTTTGGAATCAAAACGCCCTTGGAGTGGACATGCCTTGGAGATGAAAATGCGCTCGTCAACCAACTTTCTAAATAGAAGAAATGCCCTTGCAATCAAAATGCTCTCAAAATCCAACTTTCGAATCTTCGAAACGCCCTTGGAATGAAAACCCCCCTGAAACCCAACTTACTAATTTGGAAGAAATGTCCATGGACTAAAAATGCCCCTGGACAAGAAATGCCCTCTTGATAAAAATGCCCTGCAAACCCAACTTTCTTAATTGCAGAAATGGCTTTGGAATCAAAACGCCTTTGGAGTGGACATGCCTGGGAGATGGAAATGCGCTCCTCACCCCACTTTCTAAATAGAAGAAATGCCCTTAGAATGGAAATGGTCTCAAAATCCAACTTTCTAAATCGTCGAAACGCCCTTGGAATGAAAATCCCCCTGAAACCCAACTTACTAAATTGGAAGAAATGCCCATGGACTAAAAATGCCCTTGGACAGGAAATGCCCTCTTGATCAAAATGCCCTGCAAACCCAACTTTCTAAATTGCAGAAATGGTTTTGGAATCAAAACGCCCTTGGAGGGAAAATGCCTAGGGGATGAAAATGCGCTCCTCACCCCACTTTCTAAATAGAAGAAATGCCCTTAGAATGGAAATGGTCTCAAAATCCAACTTTCTAAATCGTCGAAACGCCCTTGGAATGAAAACCCCCCTGAAACCCAACTTACTAACTTGGAAGAAATGCCCATGAACTAAACATGCCCTTGGATAGGAAATGCCCTCTTGATCAAAATGCCCTGCAAACCCAACTTCTAAATTGGAGAAATGGCTTTGGAATCAAAACGCCCTTGGAGTGGACATGCCTTGGAGATGAAAATGCGCTCGTCACCCAACTTTCTAATTAGAGGAAATGCCCTTGCAATCAAAATGGTCTCAAAATCCAACTTTCTAAATCGTCGAAACGCCCTTGGAATGAAACCCCCCCTGAAACCCAACTTACTAACTTGGAAGAAATGCCCGTGGACTAAACATGCCCTTGGACAGGAAATGCCCTCTTGATAAAAATGCCCTGGAAACCCAACTTCTAAATTGCAGAAATGGTTTTGGAATCAAAACGCCCTTGGAGTGGACATGCCTTGGAGATGAAAATGCGCTCGTCACCCAACTTTCTAATTAGAGGAAATGCGCTTCGAATCAAAATGGTCTCAAAATCCAACTTTCTAAATTGTTGAAACGCCCTTCGAATGAAAACCCCCCTGAAATCCAACTTACGAACTTGGAAGAAATGCCCATGGACTAAACATGCCCTTGGATAGGAAATGCCCTCTTGATAAAAATGCCCTGGAAACCCAACTTCTAAATTGGAGAAATGGCTTTGGAATCAAAACGCCCTTGGAGTGGACATGCCTTGGAGATGAAAATGCGCTCGTCACCCAACTTTCTAATTAGAGGAAATGCCCTTGCAATCAAAATGGTCTCAAAATCCAACTTTCTAAATCGTCGAAACGCCCTTGGAATGAAAATCCCCCTGAAATCCAACTTACTAAATTGGAAGAAATGCCCATGGGTTAAAAATGCCCTTGGACAGGAAATGCCCTCTTGATAACAATGCCCTGCAAACCAAATTTTCTAAATCGGAAAAATGGCTTTGGAATCAAAACGCCCTTGGAGTGGACATGCCTGGGAGATGAAAATGCGCTCGTCAACCAACTTTCTAATTAGAGGAAATGCTCTTGGAATCAAAATGGTCTCAAAATCCAACTTTCTAAATCGTCGAAACGCCCTTGGAATGAAAACCCCCCTGAAACCCAACTTACTAATTTGGAAGAAATGCCCATGGACTAAAAATGCCCCTCGACAAGAAATGCCCTCTTGATAAAAATGCCCTGCAAACCCAACTTTCTAAATTGCAGAAATGGCTTTGGAATCAAAACGCCTTTGGAGTGGACATGCCTGGGAGATGGAAATGCGCTTCTCACCCCACTTTCTAAATAGAAGAAATGCCCTTAGAATGGAAATGGTCTCAAAATCCAACTTTCTAAATCGTCGAAACGCCCTTGGAATGAAAATCCCCCTGAAACCCAACTTACTAAATTGGAAGAAATGCCCATGGACTTAAAATGCCCTTGGACAGGAAATGCCCTCTTGATCAAAATGCCCTGCAAACCCAACTTTCTAAATTGCAGAAATGGTTTTGGAATCAAAACGCCCTTGGAGGGAAATGCCTAGGAGATGAAAATGCGCTCGTCATCCAACTTTCTAATTAGAGGAAATGCCCTTGGAATCAAAATGGTCTCAAAATCCAACTTTCTAAATCGTCGAAACGCCCTTGGAATGAAAACCCCCCTGAAACCCAACTTACTAACTTGGAAGAAATGCCCATGGACTAAACAAGCCCTTGGATAGGAAATGCCCTCTTGATAAAAATGCCCTGGAAACCCAACTTCTAAATTGGAGAAATGGTTTTGGAATCAAAACGCCCTTGGAGGGGACATGCCTGGGAGATGGAAATGCGCTCGTTACCCAACTTTCTAATTAGAGGAAATGCCCTTGGAATCAAAATGGTCTCAAAATCCAACTTTCTAAGTCGTCGAAACGCCCTTGGAATGAATATTCCCCTAAGACCCAACTTACTAAATTGGAAGAAATGCCCATAGACTCAAAATGCCCTTTGACAGGAAATGCCCTCTTGATGAAAATGCCCTGGAAACCCAACTTCTAAATTGGAGAAATGGTTTTGGAATCAAAACGCCCTTGGAGTGGACATGCCTTGGAGATGAAAATGTGCTCGTCACCCCACTTTCTAAATAGAAGAAATGCCCTTAGAAACAAAATGTCTTGAAAATCCAACTTCTAAAATCCCCGAAACGTCCTTGGAATGAAAATCCCCCTGAAATCCAACTTACTAAATTGGAAGAAATGCCCATGGACTAAAAATGCCCTTGGTCAGGAAATGCCCTCTTGATAAAAATGCCCTGCAAACCCAACTTTCTAAATTGCAGAAATGGCTTTTGAATCAAAACGCCCTTGAAGTGGACTTGCCTTGGAGATGAAAATGCGCTCGTCATCCAACTTTCTAAATAGAAGAAATGCCCTTAGAATGGAAATGGTCTCAAAATCCAACTTTCTAAATCCCCGAAACGCCCTTGGAATGAAAACCCCCCTGAAACCCAACTTAATAAATTGGAAAAAATGCCCATGGACTAAAAATGCCCTTGGACAAGAAATGCCCTCTTGATAAAAATGCCCTGGAAAACCAACTTTCTAAATTGCAGAAATGGTTTTGGAATCAAAACGCCCTTGGAGTGGACATGCCTTGGAGATGAAAATGCGCTCGTCACCCAACTTTCTAAATAGAAGAAATGCCCTTGGAATGGAAATGCTCTCAAAATCCAACTTTCGAAATCGTCGAAACGCCCTTGGATTGAAAACCCCCCTGAAACCCAACTTACTAAATTGGAAGAAATGCCCTGGACTTAAAATGCCCTTGGTCAGGAAATGCCCTCTTGATAAAAATGCCCTGCAAACCCAACTTTCTAAATTGCAGAAATGGTTTTGGAATCAAAACGCCCTTGGAGTGGACATGCCTTGGAGATGAAAATGCGCTCGTCACCCAACTTTCTAAATAGAAGAAATGCCCTTGGAATAGAAATGCTCTCAAAATCCAACTGTCGAAATCCCTGAAACGCCTTTGGAATGAAAATCTCCCTGAAACCCAACTTATTAAATTGGAAGAAATGCCCATGGTCTTAAAATGCCCTTGGACAGGAAATGCCCTCTTGATCAAAATGCCCTGCAAACCCAACTTTCTAAATTGCAGAAATGGCTTTGGAATCAAAACGCCCTTGAAATAGACATGCCTTGGAGATGAAAATGTGCTCGTCACCCAACTTTCTAAATAGAAGAAATGCCCTTGGAATGGAAATGCTCTCAAAATCCAACTTTCCAAATCCCCGAAACGTCCTTGGAACGAAAATTCCCCTGAAACCCAACTTACAAAATTGGAAGAAATGCCCATGGACTAAAAATGCCCTTGGACAGGAAATGCCCTCTTGATCAAAATGCCCTGCAAACCCAACTTTCTAAATTGGAGAAATGGTTTTGGAATCAAAACGCCCTTGGAGTGGACATGCCTTGGAGATGAAAATGCGCTCGTCACCCAACTTTCTAAATAGAAGAAATGCCCTTGGAATGGAAATGCTCTCAAAATCCAACTTTCTAAATCGTCAAAACGCCCTTGGAATGAAAACCCCCCTGAAACCCAACTTACTAATTTGGAAGAAATGTCCATAGACTAAACATGCCCTTGGACAGGAAATGCCCTCTTGATAAAAATGCCCTGGAAACCCAACTTCTAAATTGGAGAAATGGCTTTGGAATCAAAACGCCCTTGGAGTAGACATGCCTTGGAGATGAAAATGCGCTCGTTACCCCACTTTCTAAATAGAAGAAATGCCCTTGCAATCAAAATGCTCTCAAGATCCAACTTCCTAATTCGTCAAAACGCCCTTGGAATGAAAACCCCCCTGAAACCCAACTTACTAAATTGGAAGAAATGCCCATGGACTAAACATGCCCTTGGATAGGAAATGCCCTCTTGATAAAAATGCCCTGCAAACCCAACTTTCTAAATTAGAGAAATGGCTTTGGAATCAAAACGCCCTTGGAGTGGACATGCCTTGGAGATGAAAATGCGCTCGTCACCCCACTTTCTAAATAGAAGAAATGCCCTTAGAATGAAAATGGTCTCAAAATCCAACTTTCTAAATCGTCGAAACGCCCTTGGAATGAAAACCCCCCTGAAACCCAACTTACTAAATTCGAAGAAATGCCCATGGACTAAAAATGCGCTCTTGATAAAAATGCCCTGGAAACCGAACTTTCTAAATTAGAGAAATGGTTTTGGAATGAAAACGCCCTTGGAGTGGACATGCCTTGGAGATGAAAATGTGCTCGTCACCCCACTTTCTAAATAGAAGAAATGACCTTGGAATGGAAATGCTCTCAAAATCCAACTTTATAAATTGTGGAAACGCCCTTGGAATGAAAAACCCCTGAAACCCAACTTACTAACTTGGAAGAAATGCCCATGGACTAAAAATGCCCTTGGACAGGAAATGCCCTCTTGATCAAAATGCCCTGCAAACCCAACTTTCTAAATTGGAGAAATGGTTTTGGAATCAAAACGCCCTTGGAGTGGACATGCCTTGGAGATGAAAATGCGCTCGTCTCCCCACTTTCTAAATAGAAGAAATGCCCTTGGAATGGAAATGCTCTCAAAATCCAACTTTCTCAATCGTCCAAACGCCCTTGGAATGAAAATCCCCCTGAAATCCAACTTACTAAATTGGAAGAAATGCCCATGGACTAAAAATGCCCTTGGTCAGGAAATGCCCTCTTGATAAAAATGCCCTGCAAACCCAACTTTCTAAATTGCAGAAATGGCTTTTGAATCAAAACGCCCTTGAAGTGGACTTGCCTTGGAGATGAAAATGCGCTCGTCATCCAACTTTCTAAATAGAAGAAATGCCCTTAGAATGGAAATGGTCTCAAAATCCAACTTTCTAAATCCCCGAAACGCCCTTGGAATGAAAACCCCCCTGAAACCCAACTTAATAAATTGGAAAAAATGCCCATGGACTAAAAATGCCCTTGGACAAGAAATGCCCTCTTGATAAAAATGCCCTGGAAAACCAACTTTCTAAATTGCAGAAATGGTTTTGGAATCAAAACGCCCTTGGAGTGGACATGCCTTGGAGATGAAAATGCGCTCGTCACCCAACTTTCTAAATAGAAGAAATGCCCTTGGAATGGAAATGCTCTCAAAATCCAACTTTCGAAATCGTCGAAACGCCCTTGGATTGAAAACCCCCCTGAAACCCAACTTACTAAATTGGAAGAAATGCCCTGGACTTAAAATGCCCTTGGTCAGGAAATGCCCTCTTGATAAAAATGCCCTGCAAACCCAACTTTCTAAATTGCAGAAATGGTTTTGGAATCAAAACGCCCTTGGAGTGGACATGCCTTGGAGATGAAAATGCGCTCGTCACCCAACTTTCTAAATAGAAGAAATGCCCTTGGAATAGAAATGCTCTCAAAATCCAACTGTCGAAATCCCTGAAACGCCTTTGGAATGAAAATCTCCCTGAAACCCAACTTATTAAATTGGAAGAAATGCCCATGGTCTTAAAATGCCCTTGGACAGGAAATGCCCTCTTGATCAAAATGCCCTGCAAACCCAACTTTCTAAATTGCAGAAATGGCTTTGGAATCAAAACGCCCTTGAAATAGACATGCCTTGGAGATGAAAATGTGCTCGTCACCCAACTTTCTAAATAGAAGAAATGCCCTTGGAATGGAAATGCTCTCAAAATCCAACTTTCCAAATCCCCGAAACGTCCTTGGAACGAAAATTCCCCTGAAACCCAACTTACAAAATTGGAAGAAATGCCCATGGACTAAAAATGCCCTTGGACAGGAAATGCCCTCTTGATCAAAATGCCCTGCAAACCCAACTTTCTAAATTGGAGAAATGGTTTTGGAATCAAAACGCCCTTGGAGTGGACATGCCTTGGAGATGAAAATGCGCTCGTCACCCAACTTTCTAAATAGAAGAAATGCCCTTGGAATGGAAATGCTCTCAAAATCCAACTTTCTAAATCGTCAAAACGCCCTTGGAATGAAAACCCCCCTGAAACCCAACTTACTAATTTGGAAGAAATGTCCATAGACTAAACATGCCCTTGGACAGGAAATGCCCTCTTGATAAAAATGCCCTGGAAACCCAACTTCTAAATTGGAGAAATGGCTTTGGAATCAAAACGCCCTTGGAGTAGACATGCCTTGGAGATGAAAATGCGCTCGTTACCCCACTTTCTAAATAGAAGAAATGCCCTTGCAATCAAAATGCTCTCAAGATCCAACTTCCTAATTCGTCAAAACGCCCTTGGAATGAAAACCCCCCTGAAACCCAACTTACTAAATTGGAAGAAATGCCCATGGACTAAACATGCCCTTGGATAGGAAATGCCCTCTTGATAAAAATGCCCTGCAAACCCAACTTTCTAAATTAGAGAAATGGCTTTGGAATCAAAACGCCCTTGGAGTGGACATGCCTTGGAGATGAAAATGCGCTCGTCACCCCACTTTCTAAATAGAAGAAATGCCCTTAGAATGAAAATGGTCTCAAAATCCAACTTTCTAAATCGTCGAAACGCCCTTGGAATGAAAACCCCCCTGAAACCCAACTTACTAAATTCGAAGAAATGCCCATGGACTAAAAATGCGCTCTTGATAAAAATGCCCTGGAAACCGAACTTTCTAAATTAGAGAAATGGTTTTGGAATGAAAACGCCCTTGGAGTGGACATGCCTTGGAGATGAAAATGTGCTCGTCACCCCACTTTCTAAATAGAAGAAATGACCTTGGAATGGAAATGCTCTCAAAATCCAACTTTATAAATTGTGGAAACGCCCTTGGAATGAAAAACCCCTGAAACCCAACTTACTAACTTGGAAGAAATGCCCATGGACTAAAAATGCCCTTGGACAGGAAATGCCCTCTTGATCAAAATGCCCTGCAAACCCAACTTTCTAAATTGGAGAAATGGTTTTGGAATCAAAACGCCCTTGGAGTGGACATGCCTTGGAGATGAAAATGCGCTCGTCTCCCCACTTTCTAAATAGAAGAAATGCCCTTGGAATCAAAATGCTCTCAAAATCCAACTTTCTCAATCGTCCAAACGCCCTAAATTGATTCAATGTGTTTGCAAAATGGATTTGAAATGTCAAAAAATAGCAAGAAAAGCTGCAAAAAAACACCATGTAAGGCTGAACCTCCTCCACTAAAAAGCATCTCAGTCATTCATTACTTCTTGGATTCATGTGAAATTTTAGCCACACAAACAAGACTAGTATGCACAACTTTTCCAAAAATTTTTATTGGAAATGGACACTATATGAGGAAGAAACAAGCCGCCAAAGTTCACTCTAATCCAAAAATGTCTGGATTTTGAACTTTGAATTGCTCCCAAACATTCAAAAAAACTTGAATTGACATAAAAATTTTACCACAATAACTAGACTAAAAAGGGAACATAACCCAACGAATTTTATTGAAAACAAACATTATATGAAGGAGATACATCCCCCCCAAGTTGAAGCCATCAAATGCAGTTTGGTGAATTCAAATTGAACCTGTGAACTTTGATTGGTTCCCATTTAATGATTACATCTTGGATTGATCTGAAAATTTTACCACACAAACTAGAAGAAAGAACGCAACTTTTCCAACAAGTTTTATTGAATTTGAATGTTGGACGCAAAAGTTATAGCACTTTGAATTATACTTGAGGACACTTTTCATCCCCTCAGGCGATGAGGGGTTAACATGTGATTATGGCTCAAAGAGACACCAAATTCCTTCATTTAGTAACTCTTGGTGATATGTTTTATTGCCAAATTTACACTACTGCAGCTCAACTACATACTTACACCCTGTCCTATAACAGACTTTGGGAAACTTTATGACTGGCTGGTTCTGTTAGGAATACAGGCAGCCTTCGTACAACATTTTGCAGCCAGGAAATTTATTCTTACTCAGGATTTTTTTCATGCCTCTTGGCATAGCACTGGATTGTGATTCAGGAAACTAGTAAGGTAGAAGGCTCGAGAACAGTTCAGGCATTTTCAAGCGTCCCTACAAATGGCTGTGAAATGGACATAAGTTGGTTCTGAAATGGACCCGTATAGTCATTGAATGCATCAAGGAAAAAAGCATTATTAATTGCAAGAGCCAATCATTCTCTTTGCTTTCCCCATTTTTATTTAGAATTGCAAGTGAACCGTTTCTAAAAGACTTAGGGACACAAATAGGGACCTACGACCCAACTCGTTTGAAAATGCATAAGTAATTCAAAAATGCTCTGAAAAATACGAAACCACTTGGGTTAGATTCCTCATCAATTTCTCTATGTCTGAAAAATGAGCTAAAAATATTCCTGACCAAGAAAATACATGAAAAAGGCGGACCAGCCCTTAAATGGGCGGTTTATGAGCCTTCTACCTTCTACCACGGCAGAGAAGCAAAAGTTTGAACTCACATTTGGACGTTTGAGCTTTCTGGGTTTGCAAGGAATACTGTAGCAAGACTGTTACTGTATACTTGGGCTGCATTTGATCATCAATCTGTTACTGGATTGGTTTTTTCCTTCAAGGCAGCTGATTCACAAGAGTGAGACAGGCCAGTTACAAAGTAGCTCTGAGCTCCATACTGTTCTCCAACATTACAACTGGGCCTCTCAGAAATTACACCACAACTTCAAGAAACTGTTTTGGAGAGTTACAGGGATTTACTAATGGCATCCCCTTCTTCTTCATGGTCTTGCATACAGGTTCTTCAGTTGTGCTGGTTGTTTGACATTTTAATGGTTCTCTTGTATTTTGATTTGTGTCTTATACTCCTTGTGACAGCTATGACATGCTCTATGGACTGTAGACACCTGTTGTACCTCATTTAACAAAGTTGCTTTGTTGTGGGATGGGCAAAGGTGAGGTCCATGGATTCTTAGAGGATTTTTGACAACTTCAAAAATTTCTTACACCATTATCTCATGTGACATTTGCAATGTTACTTGTTTGTTGTGATATACTTTTTGCTAAGAGAGACTTAGTTGTAAAGTTAGGATGCTTAGTTTGAAGAAGACATTTCTTCTTGCTTGGGCACATTAGGATGATACTCTTAAGGAAAAGGTTGTGTACTTGCACAATGCATAGCATTTTTTTCATGAATCACATGGGAGTAAGCCTTGTTCTAAAAACAATAGGTAACTTATCAAGCCTAGATTGTTGATCTAGGTGTGTTTATTGATTAAGCAAAGACAAATTCAGATTATTGCCCTTTCCAGGGATGTTCCAAAATTTGTTTGTCTGTTTGTTTGTCAGTCACATTGTCATCTAACAAATTGTGTGCCTTCCTTGGAGGCATTCTTAGTGAGAAGAACAACTTATTGTAGTACAACTTGCTTTGCATTTTCCAAGATGCATAGCATAGTGTTCAATTCCAAAGATGATGTTGCAGAAGTTTTTTGAAAAACAAAAGGCAAGACTACTAAGGTAACATGCTCTAAAAGTAACCCTTGAAATGAATGTATGTTGTCCATTTTACAAGATGCTTTTAGAGCATGTTACTTTAAATTGATAGGCTTTTTTAGTCCAAAGGCACATAAATTATTGAGCTTGGATCTGCAGTGTGGCTGGAGAATCCCATCCATAACTTACTGGTAGGTCTAAAGTGTACATGTGGGGTACCAAGTACATGGTAAAGCTCTGCATGGGCCAATGAATGGCAAGTACTGGCAGTTAGTTACAAGTTAGCCAGTTGAAATTAGGAATTGCCTAATTTATTTCAAAATCTTTGGAAAAAAACCAATCATTTGAGAGGAAAATCAAAGAATATTCTTTTTTTTAAAGGGCCTAGCTAAGAGAATGCTTCAAACAACCAGTTAGTCCAAGAAATTGTAGGATTTTAGCCGGTTGAGCCCAAAAAAACCTTGGACTGTGGCATGGGCCCATCTTTTGCCCTTCATGAATGTACTATGAGCTGGGCAGCTAGGAACTCTGCTATGCATACTAAAGCAATGTTCATGATTAATGGTTAACCAAAAGGCATAGTCATGGAATGGGGGAAGCTTGTTAACTTGGAGACATGCAAGTTGAGCCTAAAGCAGATTGCATTTGAGATGGTGCAAATTGTTCAAGAACTCCATAGCATAGGCATCATCTATGGAGACATAAAATTGTCAAATTTTCTCATTTGTTGGGTGTGTATGTCTATGTGGCTTTGAAACTAGTGAGTATGAATGTGATTGTGTGAGCCACTTGGAGATGTCTATTCCATGGTCAGGGCTGTCATTGGTGCACAACCCTGACAGGCCGCGTGTCAAGCTGGATGATTTGTACTTGCTGGGATTGGCAATATGGGAACTATATATGGGCAAGGTGCCATTTGTACCTCCTACATCTGAGGGATGGGAGTCCCTGGATGTACTGTAAGTGAGGCAGTGGAAGAGAAAATATTGGCAGGAGAGTAAGTGGACTTCAATGACATATTAGACACTGAGGTGCACTCTGTGGCTGCTTCACTTGTGAGCAAGGAGGTTGAGCACTCACACTACCAAGTGCGATAGCTTGGAGCTCCCAAAAAGTAATCAAATTCCAAGCCAAAAGAAGGGTTGTCAACCTTGACATTTGTTTCTTCAAGCTTCACCCCACTAACTGCTTCCCCAATAGTGAAGTTTTATCGATCTGTTGAAGGTAGTCTATTTAGTACCAAAGAACGCCATTTTTTGCCAATATGCACTCAAAACTACCCCTATTGCTGCGTTCATCCATCTAAACAAAAAAAATTATGTTTTTTTGGAATTTAACCATAGGATCATATAGTTAACTTGTCTGAGATCATGTGGTGACAATTTCATCCAATTTGACCATATAGATTGAAAGATATTTGCATTCAAAGTTGAACAAAAAGTTTTTTTTCAGGAAGATGCTTAGATTGCCCAAAAACTTTGATTGCCTATAACTTTCTCATATTTAGTCCAAATAGGATGAATCAAAGCTTCACATGTACACAAAACTATAATCTTTTAGGAATTAACATTCTAAAAAATTATTTTGACTTTCTATGATTTTTTTGTGTTGCCCACCAAAATTCGTTTTTCACTTGTTATGCCATAGCTTTTGCTCCTGGGCACCAATTGAAATAAAAATTATATATCCTTGAAGTTCTTGCTGAGCCGCACAACCTCAAATAATTTCAAAAACATACTCTAAAAATTGAGACAATAGGAACCTACCCAGACCCAAGGGCACAAATGATCCTTTAGGGGTTATTAATGTGAATTTTAAATTGAGTTTGTATTGCGCACATTATGTCTAATTATTGCCATGTGTATAAATATACCAATTCTATTGTTTCAAGTATTTGAGATGTGTATGTATTGAAACGCTTTAGAACAAATAATTTTGGGTCCTTTGGCTTGTTTGATACCATTAGTCATTCATTAATGGTAGTAATCATTCATTAGAGTGGATTAGATTGCAGCTAGTTTCAGTACAATGAGAAACCCTCATGATGGAATTTTCAATCATCAATTGCAAGAGCCATCATTTTCCTTTCTTCCTGTAGAATTGCAAGTGAATGGTTTAAGGAAGACCTAGCGTCATATACAAGGACTTTTGACCCAATTTGTTTGAAAATTCATAAGTAATTCAATAGTGCTTTAAAAAATACAAAACATTCAACTTGTGTAATTGTGTTTGGTTCCTATTCTATTTTTCTTTATCTGAGAAATGTAAAAAAATATTTCCATCCATTAAAAAAACCTAAACCAACCCTTACATCTCTTCAAATTCAAGTAAAATGCAGTAATATTTATACATACATACATACATACATAAAAAAAAAAAAAAATATATATATATATATATATATACACACACGCGTGTTTTTCTTTTTTTTGAGAATTAAAAAATGGAGCTTACTCATTTTGCAACTCCAGCTAGGCCTTCCCAAATTCCCCTCCACAAAACTCAGAAGGTTACAGTACCCCAGGTTGATATGATGCAAACTTCATATAATGAACAGGTGGGATATTAACCCTGTAACGTCGGGACAGCCATTTTGTGGCTTTTGAATGGCTGTACGGTCATCTGTACATTGCTTGGAAGCATTTTTTCATCCATTTCTTTTCTGTTGACCTTCCAAGGTGGATTACGAAGAATGTGTAGTTGAATTTGTAGTCATGCAAGTGTCTATCTTCACATGAATGAGAAGTTACTAAAAAAATCGAATCACAAAATATGCTATTTTAGTGTATTTTGGGAAGTTGTTGCTCCTTGCTCTAAATCTGAAATTTCTCTACAAAAATGATATTTTTTGAGTTTGAACCCAACTAAGAAAATGAAGTTCATCTACTCTAGTTTCTTCTCCAGTTTGAATTTTCAAAAAATTCCTACTATTGAATATTTTATTGCAATTTGAACTTTGGGTGTATTTTCAATATCTATTATTTTCTAATTATAGAATGACACGGAAATTGAGTTTACACCATGATGTTTGTCATTGTAATATACACACATGGTGAAATTTTCAGATTTTTTGAAACAATTTTCTATTTGATGTGATTTTTCTTCACTTTTTCTTCAAAAATTCTCAAAAAAATCAGTTTTCCACAAAAAAGTCTAAATTTTTTGTGAAGTAAAGAAGACATGTAATTTCATCTCTGAAAAATAAATATAAAAATTTTCATACATATCTAGTTGCAAAATGGCAGCATATTGAGTGATAGGGACTGAGGCCTAAAGTCAGTGGTTATAGGTCCGTCATTTAGGGGTTAAATAAACACAGCTGAGAACAACCTGAACCCCCCAGCAGAAACTCTCAGGGGTAATTTTTCAAATGAACTTCATGTCTTTACCTTGGCACCTCGGCAGATGCTGAAATAAAGGAAAAGTGCAAATCCCCCCTCTCTCATTAGGTTTGCCAGCTGTTTTGCAAGGCGCGGCCCAGCTTGCAAAACAGGGGGAGTTTTGCCAGCCAGAGTTTGATTTCTAGGCGAGCCGGCTAGCAGTTCATCTGTTATCTCAGACGGGTGGGCCACTTTTGTCGGCTCTACCAAAAACCTCATCCATTTTGGCAGGCCGGTGGGCATGCTCTTAAGAGCAAGACCACCCGTCCTCAACCTTGCAGGCGGCCTTGACTGGAGATTGATGGGGGCTTGGCCCGGTTTGGCAGCTAGGGACCAGGCTTGCCCTACCCATGGCCTCTTAAGAGGCCATACTTGACGACTCACAGCCTGACAACTCACACGCAAACCTCCGCCAACCTTTGCGGAGCTTGTTGCTTCTCGTTTTGCCAGCCGCAGGGTGGCCTCCAAATTGAGCTTGTTTTGCCAGTTGAAGAGCGTTTTTGGCTTGCTCCTTCTAAGAGGCCATCCGTTTTGTAGGATGGGTGGGGTTGTTTTGGAGGCGCCTCTTAACAGTTCATCCAAGTTATAGGATGGGTGGAGATGCTCTAAGTGGTCAAAGTTGCACATGGCCTCTCCCGCTTCCTTGCATCCTTTTGTCAATGTAATCAATTGTATGTCCTTTTCCTCTTGACCCTGATTTGAGCTGAAAAAGAAAAATATGTCACATCAAATTGCTATAAGGTAGGAGGCTGTTGAATTGAGTTGGCTTGAGCGGGCATTAACCCCTAAAGGCCCATTGTCCCTTTGGGGGACAAATGGGATTTGGGGCAGGTACCTACAAGCTGAAATTTTGTCCTAATTTTTTGAAACTTTTTTTGGAGGTAGAAAAACTGATTAGCTTTGTAAGAATATAATTTTTTTCACAATCGGTGCCCGGGAACAATAGTTATGACCAAATAAGCTCAAAACAAGGGACGGCGAACAGCCCGGGCAGCAAAAAAAAAATGGACAAAAATTTGAATTTTTTTTTTAAATATTTTTTTTCTCATAGATTATATTTTTGCCTATCTGGAAAGCTTTGATTCATTTCATTTGGATTTGTTATGAGAAAGTTATGGATATTCTTGTTTTTCGGGCAGTTAGAGCATCTTCTTGAAAAAAATAACTTGTAGGATTCATTTCTGAATGCAATTTTCCAAATTTTTCAATTTTTTTTTTTGCATGGTTTAATTTACTTGCTAGAACAATCTCACCATTTGGATCAGTGCATTTTAATTCCCTCAAAAATATATGAATAGTTTAGGTTTTCCTCCTATCTTGTACCTATTTCTACTTAACAATTTTTTTAAGAATGATAATTAAGTTCTTTTGAAATTCTTTTTTTTCCCTAGACCCTCAACCCAATTCTCTACAATAAAGATTTAAAGCTCAAAACGCTATAGAGCAAAAATTTCAAGTTAAAAATGTTCAAAGTCAAAAAATCCAGTCCCGCAATGTGTTGAAAAACTTGTTTTTTTCACTTTAAATGCAAATATCTTGCAATCTGTGCGGTCAAAAATTCTGAAATTTTTTCCATAAATTCTCATACTAGTTAGGTATAAGATCCTATGGTTAGATGTTCAAAAATAACATTTTTAAATTTTTTTAATACTTTGCTAAAGAAATGGCAGTTTTGAGTGTTTTTTGGCAGAAAAAAGGCCTTGGGCCTTTAGGGGTTAAGAACCACTCACCCCCAAAATGTATACAGTTTGTACATGCTGTTTTTTCATAGCCTTTAATGATGTACTGATGGTATACATTTCAAGGGTGGGCAATTTTGGAGCCCTATAATAGTTCAACTTCAAAAATTTCATAACTAATTCCACAAAGCTCCAAAAAATATGAAACAACTTAGGTTAGATGCCAATTCCACTTTTGTTTCAAGAAAATTAATTGAAAAATATTTCAAGATGTTTTACCTGTTCAAAATTAGATCCTTGTTTCTTTAGATGCTCTATTTATGGACCTCCTACCTTACCTTTTGCATCCAATGTGAGAATTTGATAAAACTTGTTGGGAGATTTGCACTTTGTCTCCTTGTTTAGGGGGTGAAATTTCTAGATCAATCAAGATGTATTGGATTTTTGGGAAGGCATGTTCACCGGACTACATTTTGATAGAATAATTTAAAAGATGCAAACTAAAGGAAGGAGAGCTTTGAGAGTCCAAACTTTTTCTTTTAAAAAAATTGCTTTCTAATTTATGAATGCTGCAATTCTAGAATTTTAGAAAGTTGTGTAAATAGGATGGAAAGCTCCTTTTCCAATGTGTATCTTCCAATTTTGAGAATGGAAAGTGACCATGTGGACTTTTACATGACCTAAGAGATATGATAGGGGGGAAATAAATCCAAAGGAAGGAGGTTCCTTTTCTTGACTCCACCTTTTTTTTTTCTCCTAAATTACATTAAAATCATAGCAACAATGCTAGGGCTTTCTAGAAGGTTGCCTATGAACATGGAGGAGCTTGACTTGTTACACCTAGCTTCCTGCTTTGAAGATTAGAGAACTTAAAAGTGATTGCAAGAAATATTTGTCTTGTTTTGTATCTCCTTGGCCTTGAGTAGGTGGTTTTTTGTTCATAATTTTTGCATTGTTAGTATATTTTGCATGAAATTTGGAATAAAGTTACACATAATAGTTCAACTCATTTACTAATTTCTTTGTTTCTTAAAAATTATTTAACTCTTTTTAAACAATTGTTAAATGGATGTCTACTAAGGCCATTTTGGAGTTTTTTAGTACTATTTGAATTAAAAAATGTAGACTAGAAATTCAAAATTGGTATGTAAGGACTTAAACTAAAATTATACAAGCCTAAATTGACATTTTACAAAAATATTATATTTTGCACCTTCCATATGTGTTCAAAGTGCACTACCTTTGTATAGGTGTAGAGAATACAATTTCTTTTCCTAAAAATGAAAATGGTTGAGATGAAGCATCTTTTTTGGAAAAAATTGAGTTTTTTTTTATTAATTTCTAAAATTCAAACATCAAAGTGTCCATTTTCTTAGTAATTTCCATTGTGCTTTTTTTTGTGCATAACTTTTAGAGATGTATTGTTTTTGGTTTGAATTTCAATAGGCTTAAGTTTTTTAATGCTTTACAAATTTATCATATTTTATTTCATTTAAAAAAAATTTGAATCAAATGGCACAAGACCCACCAAAAGAAGGATGTTTGGGCCAAAGACCATGAAGTGTTTCTTGCAACTACCCTTAAGCATATTGAATTTTACATAATGAAGAAAAATCATGGTGGAAAGCAAAAGAAATCAAAGAGAGGAGGGCTTTGCAAAGCTTTCATTTGTGAAATCCAATAGTTCTTCTTCCTACTTAAGGTTACTTATTAATCCATACTACAATACTAGGATTTTCTAAGAAGTTTGCTAAATAAGAGAGCAAATTCTAATTTTGATGCTTTTTTTTATTAAACTTTGTAAATGGAAAGTGACCAAGTTGACTTTAATATGACTAAAAAAGGATGGAAGAAAAATGGAACTAAAAGAAGGATGGCTTCCAAAAAAATCTTTGATGATTCCATTATTTTTCTTTATTTTTTCCAAATTGCTCCTAAGTCACTGCAAAGATATTAGACTTTTTTAGAGGTTGCATTGAAAATTAGTAAAAAATGCTTATATTTTACAACATCATGGTGCATATAATTTAATAGTGCCATTTTTAATTTAGAAAATTAACTCTCCATTGTTTTAGGCCAAAAGTTCAAGTTGCAATAATTTAATATATTTTAGAAATTCAATGAAATTTTCAAATTATTAAAAACTGCTAGACTTAATAGGTTTCATTTCATTAGTTGATTCCAAAATTTAAATAAATCACTTTTTTGACCAAAATTTATATAAAGAAAAGAAATAAAAATTGCCAAAATACATTATACAGTGACATATGGATGTGCCATTTCCTTCAGTCTACAAAAACTTGAAAAAATAATAAAAGGAGGGAGAATCCTAAAAATTTCATTCTTAAAATTTTTTTTATATAAAAGTAGAAATGAGATAGAAGGAAAGATTAAATCATAATTTATGGTCTAAAATGAAAATGAAACATGTCAATCCCAACAATGAGATTGTCATATAATTTCCGTCTTATAGACCTTTAATTTTGTTTTGAAAAACTGTGAAGATTGAGAATTTTCAAAAACAAATCCAATAAGTTATTATTTTCTAAAGATGCCTAGATTGCATACAAAACAAGATGTACGCTTCAAAACTTTCACATCACTAATCTAAATGGAATAAATCAAAGATTTTTGTATATAAGTCATAAACCAAGTTATCTATAGGCTCTTATTCATATACACAAAATAGTGAAATTAGGTTGTCCCACACTAATTTCTCGACAATCCACATTATAGAAATATCCACTACTTTTGTTCAATGATGCATTCAATTTAGAGCCATGTATATGGCATAGATATGTACACCAGTTCAAGGCCTAATTTAGGGAGTGGCATGCACCTCTATGGGGAACAAGCATTGATCCATGAGGTAATTTACCTCAGATAAAGCAACCTAATTTCACTATTTTGTGTAGATAAAAGGAATCTATTGGTAATTCTATTGACTAGAGTAATCAAATTTCTTGAGAATATTGATGAAGTAATATTGTCAAGAAAAATTGTGATTCCAATCTATCCTTTAATGTTTTTGGGGGGCAATTTCTCATTAAAAAGCTTAATAATTTTGTTTAGAGGGAATATTTGATGATACATTTTTCCATTTTCAATTAACCCCTAAAGGACCATTTGTCCCCTCGAGGGACAATTTGGGTCTTGGGAGGTTCCTACTGTCTCAATTTTTAGTGATATTTTTTGGTATTTTTTGAAGTTGTGTATTTTTGCGAGAGCTTTGTGAATATATGATTTTTATTTTAATTGATGCCCGGGAGCAAAAGTTATGGCACAATAAGCAAAAATGGAGTTCAGCGGGCTGCACAAAAAAAATCACAGAAAGTCAAAATAATTTTTTTTTCAAATTTTTTCCTCAAAGATTATATTTTTGTCTACATGTAAAGCTTTGTTTCATTCAATTTGGACTAATAATGAGAAAGTTATGGACAATCTTAGTTTTTTGGGCAATCTAAGCATCTTCTTGAAAAATTAACTTGTTGAATTCATTTTTGAATGTAACTTTTATAATTTTCCAAAAAAAAAAGTTATATACAATTAGATTTTCTTGCTAGAACAATCTAACTGTTGGGATTATTGTGATTCAATTCCATCTAAAAACTATTAACAATATAGTTTTTTCTTCAATCTTGAATCCAACTCTACTTAACAATTTTTTAATGATTGAAAATTAAGTGCACTTTTTCTTAATTTTTTTTGGTAGGTTCTCAACTCAAGTACTTAACATAAATAAGTAGAAAATCAAAATCAATTGTGCAAAAACTTGAACTAAAAAGATTCTAAGCCAAAAAATCTAGTCAAGCAAGGTGCCAAAAAACTTGTTTTTTTTCACTTTAAATGCATGTATCTTACAATCTACATGGTCAAAGTTTCTGAAATTTCTTCCACGTATTTATAGACTAGTCAAGTATAAGATCTTATGATTGGATATGAAAAAAATAAATAAATTTAAAGTTCTTTTTTCTTTGCAATAGAAATGACAGTTTTGAGTGTTTTTTGATAGGAAAATCACCTTGGTCCTTTAGAGGTTAATGTAATTGTTTAATTGCTACAAAATCTTCAATAAGGACATTATTACTCTATTTATGGATGAATTTACTCACCTTTGGATGAATACATGTATTTTCATCCACATTTTGTGTGTATCATCCGTGTGTAAATAGCTTTATTCACCGTATGACTTTTCTCTCCTCTTCCAATTCTCAAATAGGGTAGCCTGTATTGATGCGCCTTAAAACCTTTTTCCCGTATATGGCTCCAATCCCCTATGTGTTAGCTTTTTGGAGTGGTTCAACCATTGTTTGGAGGAGGAAGGGCCCTACTTTATGTTCTTTCACTTAGTTCTTTTTACCCTTGTTCCTCTCTTCTTTTTTTTTTTTTTTTTTTCTAGTTTTCAAATTCTAGAGCTAGATACAAGAAACTCTAGTCATTTGTGACCATGCTCACATACACTAGATATTTAAAATAGTTGCTCTGATTTTATAAAAGTTTCACTTCTGGGTTGCAAAAATTGCAAAATCTCGTGTTGAAATCACAAGTTCCCTAAGACCAAAGCCACATGAGATGCTTAAGACACAGTGATCAAGTTCCTGATGAAATTTCCATCTGTGATCATATTGAGATATTTTTTCAAAAATACTGATCAGAATGATACAAACAATAGATTTGATCATACTGACACAAGCACCAGTAGAGAGCAAAGTAAGCATGAAGGACTTACAAATATGGCTTAATTATGACTACTGATTAGCCAGGCTTGCATGAGGATTATGCAAATCCCGCCTTTTACTACTGGAGGTTCTGGATTAAAACCTGAAACAGAATGGTGGGACACCAAACAAGGTTACCAGTTAACACTTGGAGTCTCTGACACAACCAACATAAGCAAAGGAATGAAAGCACTGGTCCCACTTCCTGCTTTTGCTTCGCCTTTTAGAACACCAGTCACAGTTCACGTATACTTTGGAACGTGAAGCTACAGTCCGAGTTACTTTTTTGTGAGCTGGATTAAGAACTGCAAGGCTACTTCGGAGACCTTGGTATACGAGGAGGCTCACAAACCGACCACCTTCTTCAACTCGTTAAGTAGGAGGCTGTGAAATAGCTACCTAATTGTGGGGAAATGAACTCTTGATTACATCAGCACAGATGTCTAGTGCCTGTGCAATTCAATGTGTTCATTGCCAGCTGCAGCCTGGGAATAATCACCGCTCTGTCAATCCTAACAATGGCAGCATTCATTTTTTCGTTGTCTCCATTTCTGTGAGAGTCCCTTTCGCAAACTTGCCGCATCTTTCTCCCGTCCTAATTGTCTTCGTCGTAGTTCTAATCGTTGTGGCTTTCTTTGTTGCAGCTCTCTTCTCTTCATCACGGTTTTCTCCCTTCGGAGCTCTTCCTACCAGCGGAATGGCTTCCAGTACCGGCGGAATGGCTTCCAGTATAGTTGCAGATGTCTCGCGAGTTGTTGTGAGAATTCGGTCAAGTAACAACAAAAATAAAAAATGTTTGAGACAAGAAGATTCTCACACCGTAACCTGGTTGGGGCGCCCCGAAACTTCTTTCACTTTTGATTATGTCGCCGGAGAAAATACTTCCCAGGTTCATTCGCACATAATCTTTTGCAATCTTTTGTAAGTAAGTGGTATTGTTTATGAATATTGCCTAACGGGTTTATGTCTTCTTGGTTTTCAATTTTTAGGAGGAGTTATTTAACGTGGCTGGGTTGCCAATGGTGGAGAATTCTATGGCAGGCTACAACTGTTGCATGTTTGCGTACGGCCAGGTTGATTTTGTTTCTATGTGCATCTACATTGATTTTGCTATGAATTTGGCATGGTTTGTGGAAGCTTAGGTTGCTTGTGCATATGTGCTTTGCATTTTTATTTTTTTGCAATTTTGAATATTGACTAATTTCTTTGGTGATTGCTGCAGAGTGGAAGTGGTAAGACCCACACCATGTTTGGCAACATGAAGCATCTCACTGACAAACCAAGTGACAATTCGGGCGTAACTCCTCGCATGTTTGAACGTCTTTTCTCTAAAATGCAACTGGTATGCATCTTAGTGGCTTCGTGAGATGATGAACTTTTGGTCACTTCATTTTTGTTTCCTATGTATTAGACGTCTGGAGATTTGGAGATTCAGTGGCTGTGGTGTGGTTGTGGTGCACATTGCTCTCTCTACAGGAGGTGGGACAACACAAGGACAAGGGCCTAAGTTTTTTGACCAAGTGTTCCTTCTTGGAAATTTATAATGATCAAATTACTGATCTGCTGAAGCCTACCTCTACCAACTTGCTGGTGCTACACCTTCACCTTGGTTCTTTAGACATTTGCAAAGGACTTTTCTTTGTTCATGCCGGATTGTTGTTGAATTCTTGTGATGATATTATGCAGCTGCGAGAGGATTTACAGAAAAAGGTGTATGTGGATAAGTTGACCGAGTTGGAAGTGAACAGTTTTGAAGACGTGATTCAGTTGCTTAGCAAGGTCACTCCCAACACCTCTTTTCCAAGGATTGTTATCTGGAGGTAGCGTTAGTTGAATTAATGCTAATTTTTGTTTACCCAGAATTACTCATGGGAATCCACCTTTATCTGTTTCAGGGATTGGCAAACAGGAAAGTGGCAGCCACAAATAGGAACAGAGAGTCTAGCCGCTCTCATAGTGTATTCACGTGCACCATCGAAAGCAGATGGATGCATGCTTCGATGGCTAAAATCCGATTTGGGAAATTGAATCTTGTTGACCTCGCAGGTTCTGAGAGGTAAACATCTTTCAACTCAAAGATGGCATAGAAGTTTGTGAAATGCTTGAAATTTGTGCGATTATAACCTGTACATGGAGGCATTGAAGTTCTAATGGAAACTGGTTGCACGATTTCAGGCAAAAGGACTCTGGAGTTAAAGGCGAGCAGCTGAAAGAATCTGTTTGTATCAACAAATCTTTATCTACCTTAGGGTAAGTTCATGTGCCACACGGCATGAGTTGAGTTTATGACCTGCATCAATAGTGACTAGTGTTTTGAGAGGACAATTGATGTGATTGCCATGTATCTTGTGTAGGTTGGTGACCAGCACGCTGGTCCGTGTTGGAAAAGGCCAATCATGCCATATTCCCTATCGAGACTCCAAACTGACCTTCCTTCTCCGGATAAAACATCATTAGCCATGTCACAAGTAGATTTGTCGTTGCATTCATGACTCAATTCCATGCAAGAGCCCTGGGCCATTGCATTGTAAAGTGTATTGAACTCAAAGAATTGGCCTGCTTAAATGGATGAGAAAGTTGAGTAGCTATGATTATGTGCAGGATTCGCTGGGAGGAAACTGTAAAATTGTAATCATGGCTGCAGTTAGCTCTTCTAGCTGGTTTGTCCTTTCTATCTCCGGTTTTGAGTTCATCCACAATAGTATATGTATGTTTATGACTTTGTGTGAACGTTTGTCCGCTTGTAGATCTGGCTTTGTTTTTTGCTCTGATCCTTGTTTATGTGGTATGATAGCAATGTTTTTGAAACCTTGAGTACACTGAAATTTGCTGAGCAAGCTAAATTCATGGGCAATACGGCTGTGATTCATGAGGATGTGGACGGGGACAAAAAGGCTCATGACACTTCTGAAGTAGAACGTGAGAATAATTTTCTTCGAGAGAAGGTGAAAACTTGTTATTTCAACATATAGTACTGTTTAAATCTCCATTAGCTGAGTGGGTGTGCCTTAGTGTCAAACTAAAACTTTTTATTTTTTCATTCTATGTTTTGTGTTTCTACAGGTGGAAACTCTTATCAAACTTGTCAAAAAGTTAGAGTTGGAGGCGGAAGGGGTGCTGAAGAGAGATAGCCTGACACCCAGCTTCAACTTGTTGGAAAATTCTGATGAAGAGCTTAATAACTTGGTAAGGAGTTTGACCTTGATAAGAGTTCTTTGTATATTTCCTTTTTTAATTTTTTATAAATTTAATTCACTTAACATATTTTATTTTATTTTATTTTATTTTTTATTAGGTGAAGAAGAAGAAGAATTTTGAGGGCATAGAAATGTTTCATTTTTGGGAAAATCCACCTAGCCCCGAAATGGTTAGAGGGGTGCCATCTTCAATGGGGAGGAGCGATAGTTTGTCACCAGAAAACGTGACTTTCCGTAAGAAGAAGGGGAAGGAGGAAACGGAAAAGGAGGAGGAGGAAATGGAAAAGGAGGAGAAGAATGAAGAAAAGAAGAAAGCAAAGTATGTGAAGTGGAATGAGGAGCAAACAGAGGCCTTAGAAAATGGCGTTTTTGCATGTGGTGAGGGGAAGTGGGAGGAGATTAAATCTTTGTATTCAATATTAAACGTTAAAACTGGATTACAATTAAAAGATAAATGGCGGAATTTAACAATACGTAAGAAAACATTAAGTGGCAAACATTAGCTCAGATACACAACCTGTTTCATCGTCATTTGTCTCCTGCTCAACCGGAGGGAAACTGTCCAAATTCTCGTGCGGCAACTTTGGTCTCTTGTGGAAGAATATTCTTGCAACTTTCAAGAGGTTTGTAGGTTCTGAAACATACCGTGCTTTCTTTCAATTTCACAAGTACCGGAGTCTGATCGAAAGGTGGCTCCGGTCCCCAACAATATTCTGCACCAAAATACTAAGCTTGAAAGGTCTGCAAATGAATTTGTCATCGTGTTGAAGTGATTTAAATTTGAATGTTTCAAGTGTCCATAATTGAGAATGGTGCCGCATTCATTTTGTTCAGGGCACAGATGCTAAGGATTGGAAAATAGTGGTGCAAGAGAGTTTGCAGTTTAGGAAAGCGGATTCTACCTGTGAAACAAGCAGGCCGCTGAGGTATTGTCTTCTTTATGATACTCATCCGAGTCTAATTTCCCATAAGATTGAAGGGAAGAAGCCTTTGCACTTGGAGGACTCAATACTTGCGAGCTATTATCACAATGAGGTGTGATTTATTAACCTGGCTAGCCTGTTGTAGTTCAATATGTTGGGTAACCTGAGATAGTTTAGGAATGAAATGAGGATTTAGCATATACCTCACTGCTAAATACGAATGATTTCTGAAGACGTTCTGCTTTTTCAAGAGTCAGTGGTTTTGTTATGAGAACCATGTTTGCTGAGGGGAGTGGCCTTGTTCGCATGCAGCTGAAGTTCAGTGAGCTGACACCGAATGCTACAGGCTCTTGAATGGGAGCCAAGTGGATCACTGATCAAAGCACGGACTGATTCATCTACAGGTGCCTGGGGTTGCTGGTGGAATTGGAGTGTCGGATGAGATTCCTGATCCCAGTTTACCGCCAAATCTCCATAAGTACGTTCTTTACCGACCTACAGTTCAACAATTGCTTCTGGTGAGTTTTTGAGTTTCTTTCTGGTTCTGATGTTTGTAGAAAGATAGGAGTTGCACCAAATTCATTGGCCTGCATTGTAAGCTGTACTTCTTAGATGATATCTCTGGCTATTGAATATGGGAGGTATCAGTGTTGTGATATCATGGACATCTAACGCTCTATAATTTGTCTCATCTTCTGATGGCAGGTTTTGGCCACAGCTCGTGATGAGCTTTCTTTCGATGGAGTTGCGCTTCTTCATATTTCGGCCTCTGGTAAGTGGATCTTTGAATCCAGGAAAGGATGATGAGAGTCCTTATGAGGCAGATTCTGGGGTTTGGGGAATTACAGAATTGTACACTCGTTTTTCGGCAATTTGATGACGAACTTTGTTCGGATGTGTTGTCTTTGACAGAGGAGTCTGCAAGAACTGGGAAACATGCACGGTGTGGAGCCAAACGAGGCTTCTCTCAAGGCTCACCAGGAATCGCTGGGCCTGGAAGCGGTGAGTGAGAAGTGCTTCGGGGGAGCCAACATTGAGTGCGTCCTGCTGGATGATGGCTTGACGATGGACCGAATGCTGGGAATGGGATGGTATCGGAAGCACGTGCCTAGCGTGCACAGAGTGTTGCGGGTTGAAATTGTTGCTGAAGCTGTGCTCAACCGGCCTGTGGTACGCAGTCTGGACTTTGCATTGAAAAAAAGGGCTTCTGTGAGGAAGTTTGAGTCGGACCTTGAGAAGAGAGGCACTGCTATAGGAACAGAGCCTCTTGATTTCATCTGTTTTGAGTGGTTACAATGATCGTATTGAACTTTTTGGGACTGGCAAATATTGTTCCCAATGTTGAGAAGGTTCCAACGCATTTTGATTAGTACTACTTGAAACCCACATGTAAAGGTTCTGAATTTCAAGGCCTTTAGTCTCATTTATATTACCAATAGTTTAGCATCTACGTTGTATCACATGATTCCTTGTTGGCTGCGATGAAACCTAGAAGAATCTCCACTCGTTCAAGTCATACGTTTGGACGGCACTTTCATTGCAAAGTGGCAGCTTTGCCATCCATTGATAGTGAGAGGAATTCCGCAGGAATGGATTCCAGACCTTGATCTCAAGCAACACGATCAAGGATTATTGCAATGGTGTGGAAGTTATATGTTCTATCCACCAGTTGTTATTCGTGGTGTAAAACATTAACCATTGGTGCTCTCTTTGCGGTTACAGAGCCAAGGCGGTTTTGCAACCTCGACGTTGGAGACCTTCGTGTCGACGCTAAAGTCATATCCTTCATAACTGCTCATATTCAAAAACATCCTGTATTTATTGTTTGATAGAGAACGCAGATGGAGTCATTACTATCTAGATTTGTTTCCTGATTACTATCCAGTTAATATCCAGATTTTCTCACTGGAGAAGCCAATAGATCCTTTCTTCTTTGTAATATGGCTTTCCTTAACTTGGATGCTTCACACTTTTGGAGAAGGTAGTTACGTTCAAGAGCATTTTTGCATATCGATGCGGACTTCCTATCAACCGTCACGTATCCACGCAAGCTGCTAAAAATGGCCTTCATGAAAATATTCGTATGTGAATTAATTTCATCTTCCATCTGATTCTGCCCCACTATGAGGATATGTCTAGTGAGTACCTTCTTGTGATCAGGTACTAAATACTGCATTGTTTGCTCTGGTGTAGAAAATCATCAGGCAGGCCAGCCTGTCCTAGTGTCAAACAAAGCCTTTATTGACTTCATGTTTGTTTGTGCACTGGAGGTCGCTACTTCATGTAACATCCCTTTGCAAATTCATACTGGGTACCGTTTTTGAAATGCCTGATCTTGGCAACCCTTGCACCTTGATTTTGTGGTGAATCCTTGCAATCTGCTGGTAATTGGAAACTTTGAAATTTTCACAAGAAAAAAACCTCAGACCTTTTTGTGCATATTGTGTTAGCTTCGGTGACAAGGACTTGCAGCTGGAGCTCACCAACCCTCTACACCTGCGTGCTATTTTAGAAGACCCACTGTTCGCTAAAAGCCGCATTGTGCTCCTTCATGGGTCCTACCCATTCATGCGTGAGGCATCATATCTTGCGAGTGTTTATTCACAGGTTTGTTCGTTCGATGTGTTGAATAGCAACTTGATAATGATTGTAATCCAGCAACTAGACATTTCATTTTCAAATCCTACATAACAATTCACAATTCCCAATGTTGACGACGATTAGATGTCGTCTAGGTATTTTGTTTGAGAGCTTTATGTGTCAGAGCAGTAGAGACCTGCTGTCTCTTGAATTGGCCTCTTTGTAAAGAATTTTCTACTCATAGAAAGATTTACTAGCGTTTGCTGTGTTAGGCTTACATTTCCGAAATGCTGGATTCACAGGTGCACATTGATTTTGGTCTTCTAGTGCCCATGTTGAGCGTCCAAGGAATGCGATGTGCCCTCAGTGACCTTCTTGATTTGGCACCCGTAAACAAGGTGCGCTTCTCCAGAAATGACACCTTTAAAGTAGTCTTGAAGAGCTTCAAACGTCTTGCTAAGACTTTCATGTACTACGGTAGTTGAGTATCATCGGACTGGTCAGTTATACCTTTGGAATCATCTCTGTGCTATTTTAAGAGTCTCTCGGGTATCGAACCATCTGTTTGAACAAGTATTGAGTTCAAATTCGAGGCTTCTATGTCAAGTCAATCGATGATAATGTCTTGATAATTGCCATGTCATCTCTCAAGCCATTAAATTTCTGACAAGTCAATCGATGATAATGTCTTGATAATTGCCATGTCATCTCTCAAGCCATTAAATTTCTGACAACCTACGTGTTGCAGATCGTGTTCAGCACTTCAGCAGTGACGGATACGCATTTCCGGAGACATTTTATCTGGGTATGTGGACAAATCCATGTAGGATCCGTTTCCTCTGGTCATCAACAGGGTGGGGAAGTGGTGATCAATGCACTAACGCTGGACTCATCACTAGTACTGAGGGCGGGTATTGCAAAGCTTCTGTAGTGGGTTTGCGATGATCGGCAGAAAACTAATAACAGTTGTTTGCAATGGATGATTTGCAATTCTTTGAGATTCCAGTAGTTCTTACCACAATTTAGGCAGAGACGAGCATTGGTTCCTTGCCCCCACGTTAGACTTTGTGTATCGATTTTGTAGTTCGTGGATTCTGTGGATGCGTATGTTTTTAGAGCAGCTGCTGCAGTCTCCACGTGTTGATTCCGTTTTGTTATTTAAAAGTGTTGACAAACGGTGCTATCATGTCCTTGTATGTCTCTATCTGTCCCACACAGCATAGGCGGAAAAGAAAAATTTTGCAATGTGAAGAAAAGTTATGACATATAATGCAAGCATAATAGTTTAATGAAATGATCATGAAAAAAGAATTTACCAAAGAAGATATGTTGCAACAGAATTAGCGGAAACAGCTCAGACTGCAGATTCATGGTAATATATTGGATCACATCTACTGCCACTTATTCTCAAATAAAACATCAGGAGAAATTTCGAAAAACAGGTCAACACTCAGACGATACAGTCCCACTAACTCTTACTTCAGTGAACTCCTGGGTCTTTGCTCTCTCTGTAAATATACAATGGAAGCTGCGCAGAAAAAGCAAAAAGCCAACTCACATACTTTGTGGACAATAGTACACCAGGGCTTTTTTTTTTGGCTTTCTGGTGCCAGATTGCACCAGAAAAAATAATCTGGCTAAAAAAGGTTATAAAAAATGCCAAAAAAATTGGATGAAATCGCCAGATAACTTTGAAATTTAAAAAAATATTAGATGAAATCGCCTAATTGTGGATGAAAACCATACTATACATCCAATAAGTGGATGAATGTTGCAATTTGGAGCACCACTGTAACATTTTATATTGCCACTATGGCACTTCTTCAAAAATGAAAAAAAAAGCCTTGTAGTACACTAGACAGTCCTGGGGTTGGCATGGGCAATCTGAGCAAACATCCAACCCAACTACTTCAGCTTCTCTTTGTCCAGTCATTTCTATATTCGCCTTGTATCAAAGTGTCCCTATTTACAAAAATACTAGCATGTGATGAGGATTCTGAAACCAGGGCAGATTTACGCTTCCAACACACCTTTGAAACCGCAGTAATGCAGAACACCATCAGAAATCTAATACAAACGAGCGGTACCAAGTAATCCTACTCTTCAATGCATTTCAGTCCAAACGTGACAAGTTCTGTTGCACTACTAAAAACCAACCAAGTAAGGCAAATACATTCAAAAAAACTCCAAACCAAATGGACAGACACATTCATGATGAGGGACTGAAAGTACTCATACCTTTGCAGTTTGGCAAGGAGAGAAGACCATTGGAATGCAGTCGCCCTCTTCATCCCACTCACTATGAAGTTGGTCACTGACCTATACAAAGCATCCAAATGAATTCAATAGGCATATGACACATTCACCTCTGGTTCTTAATCATACCAGGCCAACATTATGAAAACATATTTAAATGTCCTGCACACATCTAATACACAAGTGCAATCGACCCTCGATAGCTACCTTGTAACAGAAAAGGTACAAAACATCCCATATGGCAAGCCTAGCCGTTGGATTAGCAGCTCATTACTGCACTGATGGTAGAAGCAAAGCCCCTAAGACCTCTTCTGCAAGCATTTGCACCTCAATGAGCAAGTGCTGCGGATTCCACTTCTCCACTTCTCCATTGCTTTGTGCAATTGCACATGGATGAGCAGTGTCTGATAAAGCTGGTTGGTAATAACCTTATAACAGTCGGCATACCTGCATGCTACTCCCACCTCAGATATGCACACAAGACCCAGGGATTGTAATATACCGTGAGGCCACGGCCAAAAGAGAAACAAGAAAATCCACTGGAGCTCTTTTCTACAAAATGCGAATCTTGATTCCGTTTTTATATGTAATGATAGATCCAAGGGATTTGGGAACTCCACTAAATGGAAACAACATAACACCTATAGAGATCATAACAATCTGAGATACATCAAAGAGTCCAAAAAGATTTTGAAATAGAAGAGCGTTTCCATGAAGGTAACGGCAAATGCATACAAGCATTCAAAAGACTTATTTTGGAAACTTGGGGGAACTCTCTCCCTGCTTTTGGCACTTCCATTCGAAGAACATCCCAAATTACACTAACACTAATGTGTTCCTTATGAATAATAAGGGCCAATCGCATTCTAAATAGCTTTGTTCACATGAAAACCTAGAACTCTCATAAAAACATACTCAAGGAAACTATTCACTACACTGAAGTAATGCAAATACTGTTGGAATTCTTGTGTAGGAATCAACTCAAAAATCCAAATGATGTTATTCAGAAACAATGTCACTTCCAAGAACACAGTGTAACGGACTCACATGATTTAGAGGGGTCAACGTTGCTTATCATTGCTACAACAAAACAACAGTCAATATCCCTCCTGCCAGGGCAACAGTGTGCAAGTGAGAAAGTACAACCTCACAAGTTCTTGGTGGAGCAATACGTGTTCTTGCTAGCAAAATTACTACTCCACTAGCAAAGCAGCTAAGATTGCAACATGCAGACTTTGACTCTGAACATAGCTCAAACAAAGAAGTTAAAAAACATACCTCAGCATGCCGCCACATATTTGTTCATGAGCTACTACTTGCAAAGCTGCAACTTGTTTGAACATCACTTCTGCCACAGCCCTGCACCATAATCAATAAAATGTCTAAAACGATTCCTCAGATGACTTCCACAATTTCAACACATCTATATTAGTGTATAATTGAACAAATAATGCTCGAATAAACCTCACTCTGCAATACCAGTGACTTTAAAACCAATTCAAATTCCAATCTTTTATATTCTATATTACAAGCTACATATTAACCTCTAAGAGACCTGGATCCCTCAGGGTAGATTCCAAATTTTCTCAAAGGCTTTCTGTGGGTGCTACATGGAGTTCATGAAGTAGCAACCGCTTGAAAGTTTCTACTTACTACAAAAACATGATTCCAAAGTTGACATTTAACGTTGCTACTAAACGTTGTCCATGTTTTCTAACAACTTGGTTGAAAAACATTGCCCATGTTTACTGAAGGATGTTTCAAACTTCTGTTTCCTGAGAAACTTTGCTATTTAAGTATGGACTCCCAAGCTTTTTGCTGAGACTAACTGTCAATCAAGCAATGTCCACAAGATAAACTCTAATAGAGTTCAGAGTCTTCTTTCAATTTCCAACAAGATTCAACCAACATTAATTAAGATTAGTATTTCAATTATATGACTGTCTTGCAAGCACAAGGATTATGGAACATGGACCTGAAGTAGACATTGGCGGTGGCCATGCCCGCAGCCATGATGTTGGGCTCCTAGATAAGGTGAAGGCATCATTGAGGATGCTCCCATTCAGGGTACTGCCATTGCCATACAAAATCTTGAAAGCACATGTGCCATTGGCGTCACAAGCTGCACTGCTGGCCCCTATGTTACATTCTGCGGCGCACTCCGATGCAGTGCAGAACAATGTTGTGTTGGTGGAGAAAAGGGTTGGCTTGTATAGATCCACCGTCACCTGCACCCATCTCCATTCAAATATGATTATGCACACACAGAGGCTAAAAATCATACTCATATCTTGCACAGTGTGCAAGGAACTGTAGAAGAAGTTAACATTCATTTTTGTGAATTTTCATGAATTCAACAATGAAGTCTGCCACGTTGACCACACATACACTTAAGCAATTCGAGAATGAAAAAAATACCATCTTTGTGGCAAATATGATCATGAGAATTGTCTGCAGAAACCCTCTCTTAGGAACCCTCATGGACTAAATGCTAAACAAATGATTTGAATAAACTTGGTTGAACTTCTACCACACCAGTAACATTCCTTGCCCTCACCAACAAATGCAAAATTGAAACCCTTGAGAAGCAGGGGGATGCTCTTAACCAGCATTGACAAGCTCAACCTCCAGCCATAGCTTATGAAGCTCCAGCCATAGTTCACAGAGCACTGTTGCTATGGCCAGCAAGTCCACCAGACAGAGATGCAAGCCTCCAATGCAATAAGAAGAGGCACACAATTGTCTTCCTCTTCGGTCAGGCACAGCAATTTGTACTACAATTTTGCTATCGAATTCTTGAAGCACGCTATTGCAGCAATACCAATAGCAACAGGAGTCAACAGAGAAATCAACTAATTAGTGATGCACAAAGTTTTGTGCTTGGGTGCCATGAAGTGAAGTGCTTACTTGCATTGAAGGAGTTGAACTTTTGAAGCGTTGGTTTTCTTTATCTGGAATATATTCCTTATAGCTGTGCTGGGATAGAGTGGCTTCAACAAAATTCGACATGGCTGCACTTGGGCTGAAGATTGCTGGTGCACTGGCCATTGTAAGTGCTGTGATAAGCTTATGCCATGGGGCAAGCGCCTCCAGATATTGCCCAGCAAGGACATGTTGCCTTGTATTTAATGCTGGAGTGGAGGTCTGGTTTCCTTTTGTTCTACAGGACAACATCATGGGTGGGCAGCACATGTCCATGCTTCCAGCGCATGCCTCATCAACAGAACCTGGTAACTCCAATTTTGATTTTGGGGAAACACTTTGCAATAATTGAGGGTATTATGCTGGGGGAGGAGCAGCTGAAGTGCAAACATTGTGCACAATTGACTTGATACACCTCTGTTGACCCTAGAAGGACAGAACATGGACCCTAGTAGCCTCAAGTGGAGGGCATTCAATAGTGCTTACCAAAGTGGGCCCTGCAGTTTAGGCCAAATTTTACCCCAGGAAAACACAAGAATTTTTTGTTTTTTACATAAATTTTTTTTGCAAATTCTGAATTCATATTTGCAACCACAGACCCTTCATTAGCTAGGAGAGGCCTAAAACATACCCTAGACATGGCTAAAACTAGGGGGCTTTTATTTACTTTTATGCCTCAAAACACACAAAATTCACCCTGCTGGGCCTACTTTGGAGAGCCCAATTTAATGTCCTACACCTCAGGCCGAGGTTTACTTAGTACCAAAACAAGAGCTCCAACACCAAAAAAAACACCAAATGTATACTATATGTGGCTAAGAACTTACCAAATGCCTACAATGAACCTTCTTATGGAGTCCCCCAACACTAGTTCCTGTGGCATTCACTCATTAGTGAGTACATTGTAACATCTGCACATGGTGCATATAACACATAAAAAGGATACTTCAATACCAATTCATTCTATTCAATTTGGCTCCAAGCATAAAGATTAAAAAAAAACTTAAAGTCTCAAATGGGAATCCAATGCCTCCCCCTCAAGGATGTGTATAGGGACGCTTTGCAACCAATAGCCCTCAATGCACCCCATGCACACTCCTATAGGAGAGAGAGAATTCACAAGAAGGAACATGACAACAAGACTTTCAAGTCCTACAAGTAGAATCCTAAGCCTACCCCTCAAGGATGTGTATGGGGACGCTTTGCAACCAATAGCTCTCAATGCACCCCATGCACAATCCTATAGGAGAGAGAGAATTCACAAGAAGGAACATGACAACAAGACTTTCAAGTCCTACAAGTAGAATCCTAAGCCTACCCCTCAAGGATGTGCATGGGGGTGCTTTGCAACCAATAGCCCTCAATGCACCCCATGCATTCCTATAGGAGAGAGAGAATTCACAAGAAGGAACATGACAACAAGACTTTCAAGTCCTACAAGTAGAATCCTAAGCCTACCCCTCAAGGATGTGCATGGGGGCGCTTTGCAACCAATAGCCCTCAATGCACCCCATGCACACTCGTATAGGAGAGAGAGAATTCACAACAAGACTTTGTATAGGGGAGAGAGAATCCAACATTCACAAGAAGGAAAGAATATTAACATGAGAATATGAGATTACCTAAGGACTTCTAAGAACATATAAGTTTTCTTCCTATACATATTACTATATATATGTGTTTGCCATAGTTACAACTAAAACACTACAAGTTTATATAAGAATTTATAAGAAACTAAATTTATACATTCTATAAATAATAATAAGCACATGTATATGTCATAGTTGCAATTGAAAGACCACAAGTTTATATAGGGCTTCATAAGAAAATAGATTTATAATTTCTATATATACTTTCAAGTAAATGCATTTGTCATAGATATATGTCATGTAAAAGATAAAGCTTTTATTTTTACCCCCTTTGTCCTCTGTAACCAAAGTCCAAAAATAATTTTAACCCCTAAAGGACCATTGTGCCTTTGGGGGACAAATGCGTTATTGGGTAGGTACCTACAAGCTGAATTTTTGTCAAGTTTTTTTGAAACTTTTTTTAGAGACAAAAAAATTGATAAGCTTTGTGGGAATATATTTTTATTCACAATTGGTGCCTGGAAACAAAGGCTATAACCAAATAAATTCTAAACAAGGGATGGGGCAGCCCAAGCAACAGAGAAAAAGGACAATTTAAAATTTTTTTTTTTTTTTTTTTTCTCATACATTATATTTTTCTCTATCTGGAAAGCTTTGATTCATTTCATTTGGATTTTTTTATGAGAAAGTGATAGACATTCTTGTTTTGGGGGCAATTACAACATCTTCTTGAAAAAAATAACTTGAAGGATTCATTTCTGAATGCAATTTTTTCAATTTTTCAATTTATTTTTTTAACATGGTCTGATCGTCTTGCTAGAAAAATCTCACCATTGGAATTTGTAATTCCATCTAAAATATATTAATATTTTAGATTTTCCTTCTACCTCGTACGTGTTTCTACTTAATAATTTTTTTAAGAATGATAATTAAGTTTTTCTGAATTTTTTTTTAATGAGACTCTTCACTCAATTTTGCACTATAAAGATTTAAAGTTCAAAACTCTGCAGTGCAAAAATTTTAAGTTAAAAATGTTCAAAGTCTAAAAGTCTAGTCCCGCAATGTGCTGAAAAACTTGTTCTTTTCACTTTAAACACAAATAACTTGCAATCTATGTAGTCAAAAATTCTGAAATTTTTTCCACACACTCTCATACTAGTTAGGAGTAAGATCCTATGGTTAGATGTGAAAAAAAAATTCAAATTTTTTACTCTTCACAACAGATGTGGTAGTTTTGAGTGTGTGTTTTGGCAAAAAAAAGGCCTAGGTCCTTCAAGGGTTAAATCCATCTGCAGAGAAAGTAAACTTTCATTTTTTATTATATTTTTTCCTAAGAACTTCTAAAGATAGGACATTCAAGATCCTAAGCCCCATTGATTGTGAGCATAAATTGGAGAAACTTTGTTCCAAAAAGTAAAAGAACTATAATGAAGTTACCTTCACTTTTTTATTTTGCTAATGCAAAAGGTTATTTTTCATTTTCAAAAAGTGAAAGAACTTTATTATGAAAGGGTTCTTTTATGTTTAAAACGGCTTTATCATTCTAAAGTAAAAGGTTTTTCTTGGCTTTTCACCTTAGTATAAAAAGACACAAAAAGAGCTATATATAGCATATATTGTTTGAATGTATTGTTTGCATATTTTGTGAGAAAATATTGCTTCAGCATCTTACTTTGAAGATACCTTCAATTGGTTTATAGTTACGTGTGATTAGTAAGTTTTCATTTCATTTTTTACTTTCATAAAAACTATAAGAAAATGACAATGACAAAAGGGAGAGGACAAAAGAATGCGGCCAGGAAACAAAAAGCTCGTAAAACAGCCCTCAAAGAGAGAATTTTCAAGGAAGCAAAAGACAAGATAGGTCCATGTGATGAGAAAGATTGTTTTCTCATTACACGACCTCGCAATTTGGAGGACAAAGCTGTAGATGGGAAAATTATGGTTGACATTCCAAATGACTACTTAGTGCTACGTGAAAATAAAGTAGCCATTCAAGATAAGAGCACTAAAGAAATAGTGCTAGTTGTTTCATTCCACAAGTTTGAAGATATTGCGGCTTCAAAAGAATATGAAGACTTCGAGAAGTTAACCATGGCTTTAGCAAAATTGAAAAAAGGGAATTCTGGATACATAGATAAAAATGGGGCTCAGGTCAATGGGAAGATGTTCGCTTTAGGATGGCGAGCTGGTAGGGATCCAGGATACAAGCTGGGTCACTATGTCATGGGGCGTGGCATTAAAAATAACGAGGTTGCCATACAAGAGTGGGAAGCAGACCAAGTGCACCTGGTCAAATGGATTGCAGATTTTTATGAATCAAAGTTTATGGAACTAGCGCCATATCTTTACATGAAAACTGTTGATGAAGCATTGGAGGTAGGCGTTCCTTTATTAGGCCAAACTGAATACACAGATTTGGTACAAGCAAAGGTTGGATTCGCTAGTAATTTGACCTACACAATCAATGATTTTAGCAATACCTTCCATAAAGATCGAGATGAAGGCTCCTATGCTTATGGAATCTAGGCACCTACAATTGCACAAAATGGAGGATTAGCAAAAGCAAGTGATGGCTTTCATTGTAATGGTGGACATTTCATTGTTCCAAGTTACAAACTATACATAGACTTCGGACAATGTGATGGAGTAGTTGAAGTAATTTGGCGAGCAAAACCGGATTACCATGGTACTTCGCCTTCAACAACGGCAAGAGGATTTACTCGTATTGGGACCTCTGCTCAAATACCCAAAACTTTAGTCTACAAAGTAAAATCACTTGTTAAAAGCCAAAGAAGTGGGGAAAATGTAAATCCACTAATACGTGGAGTAAAAGAAATTGTTGACCAGAAGAAGGCAAAAATACATTAGAATAAATAAAATGCTATAGTAATTACCAAAATGTATTAGAGAGTTCAACTTAGAATTGAAAATGGTTTATAATTTTCTTGTCCTTTTTAAATAAAGTATGGCTTTTTTTTTTAATTTCATGATACTGCTTTCAAAACATATTGCTTTCAAACTTCCACATAAACTTTGTCCACAACATGAATGAAACGTTTGCACATTTATATTAAAATTTCATTTTTATCTAAATCCTAAAGGATCAGTTTATTATTTTTAGCACCATAAAAATTTTAGGCAACTATGTGTAATTGGAGATTTCCATGCTTTAGGCTGAATTTGTGAGACAAGAAGAGGACAAAGAATATCTTTCATATGCACTAAATTTCATGACATTTGAAATAGAAGTCAGAAGTTATGGCCTAATATGTTTTTGTTTTTTTAACTAGGCAGTCTGGGTAGATCATGATAAATCTCTTCTTTGAAAAATAGAGATTTGAAATGGGTTTGCTAAATTTTGATATATGCGGAAAGGTTTGAATCATTCTATTTTGATCAATGGGTCTAAAGTTATGAGGAATTTCAATTGGCGGGCAGTTATGGACTCTCTACTCTAAAATAAACCTTTGAAGTCATTCATTTCATTCATTTTTTTTTAATTTCTGAAAAAAAAAATTGCAAGATGTAGATTGTCTATTACAACATTACAACCATTGGAATTGACATTTTTCAATTCCATATTTATTAACTGAACAATTTCGTGTTTTGAATCATTCTCTACTTTTTTCCAATTATTATTTATTTCCTATATGTTGAGCAATTCCAAATTATTTGAATTTCCTTAAGTATGTGGCCAGCTTGTTCAGAAAAAACAAATCAAAGAGCACCACCATTTTGGACATTTTTTCTTACAAATGTGACCTTCTGAAGTGCAACTGCCTTGTTTTTGCAGGACCAAGAAAATGATTTTTGCCAATTCAAACGCTAATGTCTTCTAGTTCGCATGGTGGAAAATTTTGAATTTTTTTTCACATTTTCTAAAAGTAGCATACTATAAGATCCTATGGTTGCATGTGTCTAAAAATGTTTTTTTCCTACAATTTAGTACTTGTATTAGAAATGGCAGTTTTGGAGCATTTTTGGTGAAAACATAGTCAAAGAACTTTGAAGGTTAACCTGAAGTGGCAAAACCTATTTTCATGCATGAATACGGAAATTAACCTCAGTGGGTTCAACAAATTGGAAATTGTACCACACAAAGATTAAATTCATTGTCCATTAATTTCACTCCAATCTTTGAAGCCATATGCATTAATCACGCTCATATTGAATCGGACGTTTATAGGGTGAATTCTGTAGGGATCCTAAAGTATTCAATGCTATTTATTCCTAAAGGCTATAGGGTGATTGGAAGAGGGATAATCAAAAATTGCCAATTTCCTGAAACACTGTCCACAATGAAGAATCAAATTTTTGTTCTTCATATCAATCAGACAAAAGTGTTTTAAATAATGAAGGCAAACTTTGGAAAGAATTTCAGTCCACTTCACCATGTGGATTGAAGTATTATAACGCCAGAAATAAGGAAAAAAACTCTTTTCTTTATTGCTACAAAGTTTGGTCAGTACAGTGTGAGCCTTCTTAGAGTAAAAAACTTTGTCTACATACAAATGAGGATTCTGACTGTTCATAAGTATATGATGTTCCTTTCATTCAAGAAAAGTTCCAAAAGCTAATATGGAGTGCAACTTTCTCTAAATAAACGTGCAATAAATGGGGGTTAAGTACATGGGCAATACACAAATCTTTTTTTGCTAATTTCTTCTTCAATGAGAAAGTTCTCTAACTAAACCTCAGAATAATTAAAAATTTGAGAGATTCAAGTGGAACTTATGGGAAAACTTTGAAGAACTTTCACTTCACATATTGCAAGATAATAGGGCTTCATTTTTGAAGAGAACATTTCTCCTGAAAAATCACTCGAACTACCTAACAAATTTAACTTCTCTTAGAATGTGATGTGAAACCAAGAAATTCATTTAGGCTGGTATTTGTCATATTTTATTATTTTTTGAAATGCCTACTTTTAATTGTTCATTAGAATTTCTTACACAGAATGCACAAAAGATGCCCACATTGCAAGGATTGGTAAAGAAATGGAGGGTGGTTTTAAAAAAAAAAAGTACCAGATACATTTAAAAACCTTATGTCAAAATTCTATCCAAATTTCAAAGTATTAAAGAATAAAATAATCAATTAATTATAAAAACTACAAAAAGGCGCAGCAACGGCAGAAGAAACAATACTTATGCATGTAGGAGAGGAATTCAATTTCAACGTGACCTTAGGCCTTCCAAATTGAATGATATGGTCTTTCAATTATAAATTATGGTTTCATTATATTCTGTAATTCAAAAAACCTTCAACCCCTAAAGGACCGTTGTGCCTTTGGGGGACAAATGCAATTTTGGGCAAATAACTATGGGTTGAATTTTTGTCAAGTTTTTTTGAACCTTTTTTTGGGGATAGAAAAACTGATAAGCTTTGTGGGAATATATTTTTTTCCACAATTGGTGCCCGGGAACAACAGTTATGACCAAATAAGTTCAAAACAAGGGACGGTGGGGGCAGCTTGAGCAGACCAAAAAAATGCAAAAATTTGTATTTTATTTTTTTATATTTGTTTTCTCATTCATTATTTTTTTGTCTATCTAGAAAGCTTTGATTCATTTCATTTGGATTTGTTAAGTGAAAGTAATGGACATTCTTGTTATTTGGGCAATTAGAGCATCTTTTTGAAAAAAAGAACTTGAAGGATTCATTTCAGAATGCAATTTTTCAAATTTTTCAAATTTTTTTTTGCATGGTTTAGTTCACTTGCTAGAAAAATCTCACCATTGGGATTACTGCATTTGCATTCCATCTAAAATATATGCATGTTTCAGATTTTCCTTCTATCTTGTACCTACTTCTATTTAACAAATTTTTTAAGAATGATAATTAAGTTTTTTTTATTTTTATTTTTTTTGGTAGACTTTCAACTCAATTCTTCACTATAAAGATGTAAAGCTCAAAACTCTGTAGAGTAAAGTTTTTAAATTAAAGTCAAAAAATCTAGTCCCACAATGTGCTCCCGAACTTGTTTTTTCCACTTTAAACACAAATATCTTGCAATTTGTGTGGTCAAAATTTTTGAAATTTTTTCTACACTTTTCTGTACTAGTCAGGTGTAAGATCCTATGCCTAGATGTGAGAAAAAAGCAATTCCATTTTTTTTTACTCTTTCCTATAGAAATGGCAATTTTCAGTGTTTTTTAGCAGAAAAAAGGCCTCGGTCCTTCAAGGGTTAAAATTCAATGATTCGAACATCAACGGTTGGAACGCCATGATAAAAAATCCATGCACACTTCCTTCTAGACAACTTTTGAACGCAAAAGAGAAGACCAATGCAAAAACAAATTTAGTTGGTCAAATATTTCTGGATGAAACTCAGAAATTGCCAAATTAAAAAAATATGGTTTTGCAATTATGACTAATGGTTCTATTTGATTTGTTAATTTATAATTAATGATATTGGAATTGAATTTCAGTAACATCAATTGTGTAAATGCTTTTGGATGCACGAGAAAAGGCCAATGCATTAAGTAATCCAAAAAAATTGTGTGGAAGAGCATTCAGAAGCTCAAAATTTGCATTCATCCCTGAAGGATGAACGCTTCTTCTGTGCTTGAGAACACTGAAAACTACCATTCTATAGCAATGATTAAAAATAAAAATAAGAAATTGGTTTTCCACATTTGGTCGTAGGATCTAACACCTAATTTGTAAGAGGAAGTGTGGAAGAAATTTAAGAATTTTTGACAGCACATATTGCAATATACTTGAATTTAACACTAGAAGAAAACAACGTTTTATTTGTGAAATCTGCGTTGTATTCAACAAAAAATATGGAATCGGTTTTGTTGAGTTCTGCCTTTGTAACGCAAAATTTTGCGTTCCAAAGGCTCAACACAGAATTTGACAAGTAAAACGCATAATTTTGTGATCGAATGAAAAATTTTGCATTATGAAGGGAAAACTCAATAAACCCAATTCCATACTTTTTGTTGAGTACAACATAGTTTTCGACAAGTACAACGCAGTTTTCTTCTAGTGTAAAGTGGCACGGGAAAACAAGTTTTTTAGCACATTTTGGGACTAGATTTTTGGACTTTCAACATTATTAACTTAAATTGTTTACACTACAAAGTTTCGAGCTTCAAATCTTGATGGTGGAGAATTCAGTTTGGAGTCTAGTTGAAAAAGAGAAATCCTAAAGAACTATTTTTCCATTTTTAAAAAAATTGTTAAAAAGAAGTAGGTATGAGATGGAAGGAAAATTGAAAAAATTAGTATCTTCTAGATGAAATTAGAATGTACTAATTCTAAGAGTAAGATTGTTCTTGCAAGCATAGTCTAGCATGTGGACCTTCTTTATTTGGAAAAATTGCAGAATTGGATACACAATTGAATCCTAAAAGTTATTATTCCCCTAAAGATGTTCTATTTGCCCAGAAAACAAGAGTGTCTAGAACTTCCTCATGACAAATCCAAATGAAATGAATCAAAGCGTTTTAGGTAGAGAAAAAAATAATTTAAGAGAAAAAGAAATTGGGGGAATTTTTTTTTATGCCCCCTCTCCCCTATGTGAATCGGCCTCATTTGGGCATAATTTTTTTTCCCAAGCACCAACATAAAAGGAAATTATATTTCCACGGCCTCATCCATTTACCTATTAAAAAAAACCCGGAGAATAAGAACAAAATTGTAGCCCTTACATACCTGCCCAAAAGGGTGATTGCAAGAAACACTAGTACTATTTTTTGTCACACCTTGCATGCTGATTTGTTTTTTGGGCATAACTTCTGCGTTCTGAATCCAAATGACTTAAGATTTATAAGGAGGGTGCTCATGACCATTATACAGCTTGCCTAATTTTTTTGCAATTTTCAAAATTTTTTTATTGTCCAAAAATAGCCGTCCTTTTCATGTCAAACTTGCCAATTTGGGGGATTTTAGTACTATTTAGTACCCCAGAAAATGAACTTGGAGCTGAAATTTGGAGGGAATGGTTCTAGTAGACTTATAGCTAGGCAAATAAAGAATTACAAAACCGTTAATTTTGTATTGTGTGGAAGTCCACAAAGAGAGCTTCATTCATTTTACATTTCAAAATACATAAAATATTATTTTGGTGGTTGTTTTGATGAATGACCATCTCCTTTGAGTTATTACAAATAGCCATTTTTTATTTAATTAAGTTTTTTATTTTCCTATTTTAAACTAATAAAAGAATAAAAATGTCTATTTTCTTGAGTTTTGGCATTTCTCTAATTCTCCCACCTAAATAGTTTTTCTATGCTTTTCCTTCCCTGGATATCTTTATCTTAAAGGTATATATATAGGCCACATTCTGAAAAAGCTTTAAAATTATTTTTCTAATTTTAAGGTAGTTTAGAAAAAAAACATGAATATTGTGAAAATGCAACAGAATTTAGGCAGGTGTTTCTTGCAATCACCCCAAATTCCATTTTTTTGTCAAAGAGAGAAGGGTCTTGTTGGATTAAATTCCAAATAACTAGACGTCTTTAATTATGTATTTATTTATTAATTTCTCTAAAAATATTTGATTTATTTTCACATCACACTTTCCTTTACATTTCAAATTTTATTTTTATATATTCTTATATGTTAATGCTTTAATTTTTATAATTTTTTATACAATTTATTTTTGTAAGATGTTCATGTATTAACCTCTAGAGGACTAGGCCACCTTTTTTAGCAAGGTCCTAACATTTTTGTGCAGGTACGTGTTACAAGGAACTTGCATATTATTGACAGAGATTTGAATAGAAGGTGTGCATGAGAAGTGTCTTTCATATGCACTAAATTTCATGACATTTGGAAATTGGAATCAAAAATCATGGCCAAATATGTTAATTTTTTTCGTAATTGGGCCCAGACTGCCCAGTTACGAACATACATTTCAATAATAGAAATTTGAAATTTTTTTTTTAGAGTTATATATACGTGGCAAGCTTTGAATCATTCCACTTCAACTAGTGAGTCAAAAATTATGAGGGTTTTTAGTTTGCGAGCACTTATGGAATTTCTACTCTGAAATAACTTTGAAGTTGTTTATTTAATTCAATATTTAATAATTTTTGGCAAAAATTAAATCATAGGATGTAGGTTGGTTATTAGAACATTACAATTATTGGTATTGACATTTTTCAGTTCTGGACAATTTAGTATTTGGGATCATTCTCTAATTCTCTCTACTTCCTTTTTATTTTGGATATATTGTACAATTCCAAGTGGTTTGAAATTTTTTAAGCAAGTATCCAACATGTTTAGGAAAAAGAATTCAAAAAAGCACCACCGTTTTGGACATTTTCTCCTACAAATGTGACCTTCTGAAGTGCAGCTGCCCTGTTTTTAGCAGGGGAAAAAAAGGGTTTTTGCCAATTCAAACGCTGATATCTTCCAATCCGCATGGTGGAAAAATTTGAAATTTTATCCACATCTTCTAAAACTAGTTTACTATAAGGTCCTACAGTTACATGTTAAAAAAAAAATTCACAAATTTGGTACTTGTACTACAAATGGCAGTTTTTGAGTGGTCTCGGTGAAAACAGTCTTCAAACTTTTGGGATTATTTTAGAGTAGAGAATGCATAAGTACCCTCAAACTAGAACGCCTCATAACTTTGGACTTATTAACCCCTAAAGGCCCATTGTCCCCTCGGTGGACAAATGGGATTTTGGGCAGGTACCTAAGGGCTGAAATTTTGTCCAGATTTTTTGAAACTTTTTTTCAATATAGAAAAACTGATAATCTACGTGGGAATATAATTTTTTTCACAATTGGTGCCTGGGAACAAAAGTTATGACCAAATAAGCTCAAAATAGGGGACGGCGGGCAGCTCGGGCAGCAAAAAAAAAATGGCAAAATTTTGATTTTTTTTTTTTTAATATTTTTTTCTCATAGACCATATTTTTGTCTATCTAGAAAGCTTTGATTCATTTCATTTGGATTTGTTATGAGAAAGTTATGGACATTCTTGTTTTTTGGGCTGTTAGAGCATCTTCTTGAAAAAAATAACTTGTAGGATTCCTTTCTGAATGCTATTTTTGCAATTTTTCAAAAAAAATAAATTTTCATGGTTTAGTTTACTTGCTAGAACAATCTCACCATTGAGATTAGTGTATTCTAATTCTATCTAAAATATATGAATATTTTAGGTTTTCCTTCTATCTTGTACCTACTTCTACTTAGCAATTTTTTTAGGAATGATAATTAAGCTTTTTTGAATATATTTTTTTTTCCTAGACTCTCAACTCAATTCTCCACTATAAAGATTGAAAGCTCAAAACGCTGTAGTGCAAAAATTTTAAGTTAAAAATGTTTAAAGTCAAAAAATGTAGTCCCGCAATGTGCTGAAAAACTTGTTTTTTTCACTTTAAACGCAGATATCTTGCAATCTGTGCGGTCAAAAATTCTGAAATTTTTTCCACACATTCTCATACTAGTTAGGTGTAAGATCCTACGGTTAGATGTGCAAAAAAAAAATTTTCAAATTTTTTTACTCCTTGCTATAGAAATGACAGTTTTGAGTGTTTTTTGGCAAAAAAAAGGCCTTAGGCCTTTAGGGGTTAATCCAAATGGAACGATTCAAAGCTTTCCAAATATATATAAATTTATAAAACCAATTTCAATCTTCTATTTTCTAGAAAAATGATTTTAAAAGAATTTTTTTAGGTGTCCAGGCTGCTTGCTAAATGTGAAAAATTACATATTATGCAATAACCTTTTACCCATGTAATCAAAATTTATGAAAAATGTTGGGCCTTGAAGCTACTCTTCAAGCACATCTTGTTTGAAAATTTCAAAAATAGAAAATGGAATTTCCATTTGTTATAAGCTGCCCAAAATTGCAGTGTTGCAAGAAAATGGTATTTGGTCCTTTAGGTGTTAAAAAAACATTTTACTATGAAATTCTTGATAGATGATCATTTGTATATTGATTAAATGTATGCCAAATGTCAAGGTCAAAAGAGTTATTGGAAAAAGAGTATTCAAATTCTGCCAACATGTGTAGTTCTAAGAATGACTTTCTACGTCCGTGTAAAATTTTACCCAAAAGAAATGACGTACACTATCCCAAGGGCTGCAAATATTGTTCTCACAACTATACATGTTGGAAGAATTAACATATCTTTTTTTGTATGAATGTTTTGAACTTGAAATTTGGCACACATGTTATTAATCCTTAAAGGATAAAAGAGTGATCCTCAAAATCATCCTTCTGCAATTCCGTGTGAATCATTGGTTTTAAAAATTGCAAAAACGCTCATTGGAAGTCAAGCTACTGTAGAAGATCTTTCCTTCTCACAACAAATTTTGAGGATAAATAGTTACATTTCTATCCTACACAATTTGATTCTCTGTCATCCATCAGCCACAGAATGGCTGCGTCAACGTTCAAGGGTTAACATAGAGATGATTGCGTCATGAAAATTTCATGGTAAATAAACATTTTTTCAACCCTTGGGATAGTGTAGAAGTTGGTAGTAGTGAAATCGTTTCTCACAACTAGACATGTTGGTAGATTTTGAATATATAATTTTGTGGAGGTCCTCTGGACTTGAAATTTTTTACACTTATTATCAACATATAGATGGTGCTATGACCAAAAAAATTATTTTTTTTCCTCCCAGTCCTTTGGAAGGTGTCAAAATTGGCAATAGTGAAATTTTTCTCACGCCTACACATGTTGGTAGATTTCAAATATCTCTTATTGTGTACATTTTTTGGCCTTGAAAATTGGCACACATCTAATTAATCTAAAGATGATGCAGTGTTTAAAATGTCATGGTCAAAGATTAATTTTTGAGCCGTTGGGAGGCTGTCAAAGTTGGCAGCACTGAAATTTTGCTCACTAAGAATTCAAATACGCCATTTTGATTGGTACCCCACTGCACATTCAATTTTCTTGGTATGTGCTTCATAATTTTGAATGATCTTAAAGTATTCAAATTGCATGTTGCCAACTTGTTTTGGAGAATGAATTTGAAGAGTGACTACCATCACTAAAAGAAAAACGGGTCCGCAGCAACCCACTGATATGCGACTAGATGTCCTATACAACTATCGTGCAACCGTGGCCCTCTCTATTTGCACCAAATTTATTGTATACTTTGTTCTAGTCACAAAGCAGTTGTAGAATGATGTAGAGGGTTACAAGGAGCAACAGATGAGTAGATGTGAAGCATTCTACATCCACAGTTCAACAAAGTTGTCGATGTATCTCTTGGAAGTTCAACTACCAAAGTGCAATAAAGTATAATCTAAACTGTAACTCCAACTCAATAAAGAAATGATTAAAGTTCAACTAGAAAACAACTACAATGCAACTACAATGCAACTAAAAAAATTTCACTAAATTGGCTATAAAAGCGACATGTAAGATAGGTATAGATATTAGAATCTATGACTGTTGTAGATTTTCAATATCTACAGATGGTATAGATTTCAAATACAACTTCAAAAAATCTAGAATTTTTATAGATATTAGATATCTACTACACTTATAGATTTCAAAAATCTAAGACAACTATAGATTTCCTACTTTGGAATTTGAATAGTAAAAGGAAAATTGCCATACTGCATCCTGAAAACAACTGCAATGCAACTACAATACAACTAAAAAACAACTACAATGCAACTAAAAAACAACTATAATGCAACTATTAAACAACTATAGTGCAACTATAAAACAACTACAACCCAACTGCAAAACAACTGCCACATAACTATTAAACAACTAGAGCGCAACTATAAAACAACTACAATGCAACTATACAACAACTGCCATGCAACTACAAAACAACTACATTGTAACTACAATGCAACTACATTGTAACTACAATGCAACTACATTGCAACTACGATGCAACTACATTGCAACTATGATGCAACTACATTGCAACTGTGATGCAACTACGTTGCAACTGCAATGCAACTACATTGCAACTACGATTCAACTACATTGCAATTATAAAACAACTACAATGCAACTACAGAACAACTAAAATGCAACAAGAAAACAATTGTGCACCAAGTTTGTGTGAATTGAACAATCAATAATATTTCATTGCAATTTTTTCCAAAACAATCAATAATACCAACCATGATTGTTCTCAATATCTTGCAGCTGCTAATATGTTCTCTTCTGCAGATAACTCTATGGCTCCGACTAAAGATGGAATAGTAGGTAGAGGAGGCACATCCTCTGGAGCAGCTAAACCAGAAGCTTCTATAGTTGTGCTCACGAAGACATCTGATGTATTGAGAAATTCTCATCGAGCACGAGTTTCTTTGTGCAGAACTACTTTCCAACCTTCTTTCCTTACATCATCAGCAAAGAATACTTGAGTCGCTTGGCTTGAAAATATAAAAGGATCAAGCATCCGATGCATTTTGTGGCGGAAATTGACCACAAGGAAACCAGCCTCGTCTTTAATGTAAGTTGGGTTTCCTCGAATGTCTGTTTTCTTCACCCATTCACACCGCATTAGTATCACAGGGGTGCTAAGACATCCATAATCTAGTTTTAGTATGTCTTTCAATACTCCGACATAATGCACCGACACATCTCAAACATCAAGAGTTGGAATCTGAAATACAGATGCGACACCGCAATCATATGTCTGCAATTGGTTTGAAGCGTTGTCATCAGTCCTGAAATGGTTTCCAAAAGCTTTCATTCGAGAATATCGAAGGGCCTTCTGCGATGGTTTCTTGCACAATAACATTGTATTGTTGTCTTCTATAGTATGTGCAGCAATATGATTGTTGCGAATAGCCGTTTTTATCCAAACATCAAGCGCTGTTGTGCTTGGGTCTATTTGACACTCTTCTTTCCATTTGCTGCAAGTGCATGAAAGAAGTTCAAATCAAGTTCGTCAAAATAAGCTAAACAACAACTACTACAGTTGCAAAGTCCTACAACCATCCCAAATATTTTGTAGCACTTCTAATTCATGTGATTTGCATGTCCTTATTTTATTAAGTATACTATCCAAGATGAAGAAGCTTGTGCAACTTACTTCACAAATGGCTCCATAACCGCAACATTGTTTAGCACATAATTATGTGCTGCATCCCGCATTGTAGTAGACATTACAAAAGGCCGACCCGCACCTTCAAGAACTTCTTCAGCATCACCATATTCCTCCTCGGCATCCCACACACGCCTTTTGACAACCTCAAATCTTTGTAAATACTCAGTCACAAAGCCAAGGCATTCTTCTTTCAGATACCCTTCTGCCATGCAAGCCTCTGGCCTAGCCATGCTTCGAACATAATTCTTCAAGGTTTTCATATACCTTTCAACTGGATACATCCACCTTGTGCTAACAGGCCCACACAAGTCAAGTTCCTGCACTAGGTGATATGGAAGGTGTGTCATGATGTCAAAAAACGATGGTGGAAATTCCATTTCCAATAGTGCCATACTTTCAGCTACATCCAATTGAAGAGACTCAAACTCCATTGGATTATAAATTTTTGTGCATATCCTCCTAAATACCTTGCACATTCGCATGACAGCCATGCGTGCTCCAGGCTTCAATAGCCCCCTTAATGCTAATGGCATCAATTGCTGCATCAAAACATGATAGTCATGCGATTTGAGGCTTCCAAATTTCTTAGCCTTAATATGTTTGCCAAATGAGGAAGAATACCCTGAGGGAAGCTTCACAGAAGCAATTACATTTGCAAACTGTTCATACTCTTCTTCTGAAAGCACATATCCTGCTGCTGGTTTCAACATTTTCAAAGGTCTGCGAGGATTTGGTATCAACCACAAATGCTTTCGTATGCCTCTTCTTTGTAAATCGCGTCGCACCTTCACTGTATCTTTTTCCCCACTTATTGTCTTCAGAAAATTCTTGGCAAGATTCATCTCACAATGCATGACGTCTAATGTATAGCGGATAAGAAGCCTCTGAACACATGAACAATCTTCTTAAGTAAGTACAATATTGACTAAGGACAAGGAAAGAAATAATAAACATCTACACATTCATTGGTACATTTATCTCCTTGATGCTTTCACCATCATTTCATCTCTATTAAAGAACATGCTAGTGGAACTTAGCAAAAAAGGTTCTTGATTTTGTGTATATTGTGGACACTCCTTTGTCTAATGTAATTGCTCATCACAAACAAAATCTCATTGTATCTCACCATATCTATGTGCAACTACAGCACAACCAATATAGAACTATTATCGAGGCTAGGTATTCTTTTCAACAACTTCTTATAGATGCAACTTAGTCATTTGACTTGATAAACTATTACAACTCACCTTCCAATAGGGCAACTTGAAAAGAATGCTAGTCCGCTTCACTCCATGCAATTTGGACGGATCTCCTGGAGCACCATCTCTGTTCCCTTTTGCCTTCCACGACTTGTACTGCTCCGCATATTCCAGTTGTTCCTCCACAGACACAACCTTGGGTTTTCCTCGTGTTTCCAGTTGTCCATCAAAATGATCCTTCATATGCTCCGAGCGATAAGGATGATCAGTAGGTAACCATCTACGAGTCCCTTGATAAATTTCTTTACATAGTTCCTTCGAATGCTCTGCTCCTAAGTCATTACCACACCATGCACAACCTGCATATCCTTGGTGGACAAATCCTCCGACAGTGCCATATCCTGGATAGTCATGTATTGTCCATAGAAGAACTGCTTGTAGATTGAAAGAGCGGGCACCAACTTCTTGTATTACATCATATGCTTGCACTCCCTTCCATAGTTCTAGTAGCTCATCCACTAGGGGCTCCAGATATACATCAAATACTTCAGCAGTTACAGATTGCTTTCCAGGAATCAACAAAGCCAACATCATAAAAAAAAATTTGGTACATAACCAAGGGGGCAAATTATAATTCAACAATGTCACTGGCCAAGTGGACCAGCTTGAGCGGGTTTGTTTAAAAGGATTCATTCCATCTGCAGCAAGAGCAAAATGGACATTTCTAGAATCTTCATGAAAGCTTGGGTCCACATTTTCATGGAAGTGGCGCCATGCTTTTGAATCGCATGGATGTCGTACTAAATTGTCTCCTCCCGGACGACTACTTCCATTCTCTGAGTGCCATAGCAACAATTTGGACAATGCTGGGCTACGAAACATGCGCTGCAATCTTGGAATGATGGGAAAATGCCTCAATACTTTCATTGGAAACTTCTTCTGTCTCTCATCCCTATACCTCGGAAGATTACACTTTGGACAGTGTGTAGCATTTTCAAATTCTCCTCTAAACAACACACATCCTTTTTCACATGCATGGATGCTATTGTAAGACAACCCTAATTTCTTGGTTAGGCTTCGAGCTGCATAGAAATTCTTGGGCAATGCATTGCCTTGTGGTAGAATGTGTCCTTGCAAAAGTGTAAACAATTCATCAGCAAAATTGTTACTCACCCCATGGACAGTGCAGACATTCATGAGAAGAATGGTAGCTGCCAACTTCGTACATTGAGCACCTTCATACAATTCATGGAGAGCATCCTCCAGAATTTGAGAGTCGAAATTGATTAGACCTTCACGCTCATGTGTATCACCAACTGGTTCTTCTTGTGGCATTGCATTTTCGACCTCCAATTCAACATCTACACTTGGTCTAGAGTTGCATTCGCTGCTGACATTGTCTGCTACTGTGAAGGCTTCAACTACTGTGTCATGTAGCCGTTCTTCGATGGTCTCTGCGTCTTCGACGTCTTGGAATAAATTGTCAAGCATGTTCCTGGTGTCTACTTCATTATCAACGCGTACTTCTTGACCTCCTTCTGAACTCCAAAAAGCAGCCTCCCATTCATCATCTGATGACTCCCTACTTCCAAATCCCCGCCACACTTGAAATTTTGGATCTCTTCCATTTTGAATGAGATGATCCTTCACTGTGGAAGGCAGCCACTTCCTGCCGCCTTTACACTTACAACATGGACAGTTCATTCTTTTCAAATTCAAAAACCTAGCCTGTCGATACTCTCTTACCCAAGGTCTATCATCACGTTGTTGCTTTCGTCGTCCCTCTACGGCTTGTACCTGGTCATTTTCTCTATCCATCTTGGCCAACTTTGAATCTCACTGAGGAAGTACGGTTGCTTTTAAAATGCACTTGTATCCTATAGATGAAATACGAAAGTAACAATAGAAAATGAGCAATCAAGCTAGTCTTCAGGTTGCAAATCCTAAATCTTCTAAAATACACCCGAAATAAACCTAACCCAAGAACTTTAATACCTTGGTTCAAAATAGAACTATACTATAGCAGGAAGAAGTCCTCTTCTACTGTGAGACATTGCGAGGGGTTGGCCTCCCAAAATATCGTCCTAAAATGGAAGGTGGATTACAACTGAAAGGTTTAGAGAAACATAAATTTAATGACTGATGGAGGGAAAAGTAGTCATTGTCCTTATGGCTAGAGTAGGGTACGATAGAATAGGGTTTTGTAGCTAACAATATTTACAAGTAGAGATTGATCAGAATCGGAGCTAGGTTTTAGGGGATGGGTTTTCAATTCTGTTGTACATAGTGCCATTAGATACTAGTCAAAACTTTTCCTGTCATTGTATAGAATTGGACTCGGCTTCATTTATTTTTTGGTAATCCGGTGAATGAGCCTCTTCGTCTCTTTTGATGGATGAAATTGAGTTGGTTTGTTCTTTTGGACATTCCACAAGTTTACGTCAACGACGAGTTTCTTGGAGGATCCAATATTCTTATTTCCATGCACCGAGTAAGTGTCCAAGTTTCCTAAGGGTGTTCTTTCTTTTATGATCTTCTTTCTTTTCTCCAATTTTATAATTTGTAGTGAGGAAGTGTTAGTTTAGTGCTAGTTTACTCCAATTTTATAATTTGTAGTGAGGAAGTGTTAGTTTAGTGCTAGTTTACTCCAATTTTATAATTTGTAGTGAGGAAGTGCTAGTTTAGTGCTAGTTTACTGTTGCTTTCGACTAGAATGAATGCTAGTTCAGTGGTAGTTTAGTACCAATTCTTGTGGTTGAAAGGCTTTTTGTTTTTGCGTGGAGAGTTTGCGGCATGCGATTGATACCTTTGAGGTGCAGGAGACATGCTTTTGACGACGATTTCTTGAGCGAGAGTAAGGATTGGAGGTGTAGAGTAGCAAGTTGACAAGCGATTCGGGCTGTCTTGCGATCTGCAGCTGGCTGCAGGTGTCTGCTCTGTGTTTCACCAAAACGCGAGTATAGAGTACCGGCTATGCGAGTTGACAAGCGGCGTTGCTTCACCGAAACGTGGAGGTGTAGAGTAGCGAGTTGATAAGCGCTTCGGCGCTGTCTTGCGATCCTGGCTGCAGGTGTCTAGACTATGTGTTTCACCAAAACGCGAGTGTAGAGTACCGACTGTGCGAGTTGACAAGCGGCGTTGTCTTCGATCCGATCTTGTCTTCAATCCTGGCTGCAGGTGTCTGAGCTATGTGTTTCACCGAAACGCGAGTTTGAGGTTTGATCTACGACTCTTGAGCTTCATTGGAGGTGCAAGTCTCAATCTTGCTGGAGGTTTCAGGATTGAGAGATTAGTTTGGTGAGGAGTTTTTTCCTCTTGATTGACTGGGTTCATGGCTGGGTTAGGGTGGAATTGCTGGATTAGGGTTGCTGGATCATCTGGATAGGGAGAAACAGACTATCTTTTTGTTCCTTGACGTCTTGAATTTTTGAGGACTTTGTGAAATTTGAAATTTTGTGAACTTGACTTTTTGTATTTTTTGGCTTTTTTTTTTTCATTTTTATGATTTTTTTTTTTTTTTTTGAATTAACTATCACGATTGCTGCAGGCGGTGTGCTGCAACATCCACACGGTGCTATTGCGGAAGAAGACGAACAAAGGTGGGAAGGACATTGGGAGCATTTTGCAGGAGTTTTAGGTCTGTGGGCGGGTTGCTGGACTTTTGGAACAATATATTCATTGAGTATGACACTGCAAGTCTGTTTTTTTTATTTTGTTATTGTGACTTGGCCAGTATGCTATGAACTGTGGCTAGCAAACTTGGCATTGTTTTATTTTGGAGTGACATTTTTTTGTTAGTATTGTGGGTGGACATGTTATCTCTTAAACCTTGTGCAAAATGCCACCAGTTTTGCTTGTTTCTAATCCTATCTATCTTCACTTTTTCTTGGTCGTTCCGTCTTATATGTCAATTTATGATTACTTTGGTTGTAGAAGACTGTATGTAGTTTGTCAATTTATGATTACTTTGGTTCTGTATATAGTTTACCGTTAGATTTTTCAATTTGATTTATGTGTGGTTCAATGTGTTTGGGAGTGTTTTTTGTGTAATGTGTTGTGGTTGCTGGCAATAATTGGTTTTGGAACATAAATTTGCTATTTTCTTTGCAGAATTGCACAAGTGTTGTACTGGTGTTACGACGCAATGAGCATTCCTATATTCTTTCTTTTCACTATATTTCACTATTTGATAGATATATATTTATATCATCTACAGGAAAGTCTCTTTAAAGCGGCATAGTACAATGGATTCAGTGGATCGGCTACTGTCTAAGAAAAGAGTTAGAGGTAACAAGAAAGACAAGGAAGTCATCATGGAAGATGAAGATCCCATTTCTTCAAATGATTTAAGCAGCAGCAATGGTGAGTTGCTAAGTTGCTAGAGAGTATTTTTTTTACAAAACTTCAAATTCTTCAAATTCATTACATTGTAGTTTCTTTTCCATTTCTTGTAATACTAATACTATCACTTTTAGTTTTGTTTAGGGGATGAGCAAAATGAATCAGAAGAAATTGATCATCGTTTGAACCATGCTGCTCAACAAAATCAACCGATGCAGCAGATTCAACAAAATCAACCGATGCAGCAGCCATGGCAGTGGATGCCACAATTTGGGCCACCACCGTCTACACAGTGGACATGTCCCCCCTATGTTGGACCAACAGGTCCTCCATACTCTCCCTATTTGGGGTCGGGATCTGGAGGACCAGTAGGTCCTCCTACTTCTGTTTTGTGGCAGAATCCAGAGAGCATTGGACGATCCAATAGACGAAAGAAGTAGAAGGAGTTAGAAAAAAGTTCAGCATTGAGGAGCAAGGGTGGGCAGTGACTTTGAACGGGGAGATTGATGCATCATCTTCCGGGAAGAATGCTTGGGACCAGTCTATGAGATCATATGTCCCTTTAACACTTGATATGAGTGTTATTGAATGGGATAAGCATAGAGCAGAGAAGTTAAGAGACTCAATGGATGCAGAATTTGAATATCTGGGGAATCCCCTTAGTAATAGGGGTTTTCGAAATGCAGTGATGCGGTTTTTGAAAGGTGAACATTGCAAATTAAAAAAGCTACAAGTTCCAGGGGTTAGTGATGATGAGGACGATTGTCCAATGACTGTAGACCTTCAGCAGTGGAAACGATTGAAAGCTTATTGGAGTGCAAGTGATCAAGTACAGAAATCTGAAGCGATGTCCAATGTTCGGAAACAAGTCCGAAACGTGTCAAAGCATGGTCGTCGAGGGAAAGCAGCCGAAGAAATTGATGTGGTGAGTTTTTTCAATAGTTTGTTTAAAGGTGTTTTTGACTTAATAAAGAATCATTTTGGATTTATCGTTGACCAAAACTTGTAGGCATTCTAATAGTGGTCTTCTTGAATTGTTTTAGACCAAGACGGGGCTCAGTGAAGTTGCAGAGGGCTTGCAATCTGACGTAGGAGGATCACCATCGGTGAGTGAGGTGAGTGAGTGGTTTTGTATGAAAGAAGTTGCAAAATAGTTGTAAGAATTTTTTAGTTGCATAGTAGTTGCAAGGGTTAGTATTAATTGTGAAATAGTTCAATAATACTTATAAGGATTGCTAGGAGTTGTAAAGGAGTTGTAAAGTAGTTGGATAATAATTGCAATGATCACTAACAGTTGTAAAATAGTTGGATAGTAGTTGCAATGGTTGTAAAATAGTTGGACAGTAGTTGCAAGGATCACTAGAAATTGTAAAGTAGTTGGGTAGTAGTTGTAAAGTAGTTGGATAGTAGTTGCAAAGATTACTAGGAGTCGTAAAATAGTTGGACAGTAGTTGCAAGGATCACTAGAAGTTGTAAAGTAGTTGGATAGTAGTTGCAAGGATGACTAGAAGTTGCAAAATAGTTGAACAGTAGTTGCAGAGTAGTCAATGATTATAACCATTGTTTCTTTGTAGAATAGGTTGTGTCCTCCAGACTTCAAGAAAAAATGGTTGCATTGGAAACTAAACAAGAGGAATTTGAGAAGTTCAAAGATGAAGTACTTGCAACTACAAAGCAGAATACTGTGGCTGTTGAAAAGTTGCAGAAGACTTTGATGAAGTTTTTGGGAAAGGAAGACATTCTATCAGATCCGGGCCCAAGTCCTATTGATCCATCATCTCTTCTAAATGTAGATGTAGATCCATATGATCTTGTTGCTACTGATCCAATTGGTGCAGAGGAGGACAATGACAACAAGGAGGCTCACAAGCAACCAAGTGAGGGCGCAGCTAGTGCCAAACCAAGTGAGGAAGCTAGCGCCAAACCAGGTGAAGGCGAAGCTAGTGCCAAACCAGGTGAGGGCGAAGCTACTTGCCGAAGACAACAAACAATCTAGTGAGGGCGACAGTGAGGGCGACGAAGGTGAGTTATTGATGTTGGGTGGCTCTACTCCTACATCGAAGAATGCAAAGGCACCAAATAATACAAGAAAGTCTTCTTGAGTAAAGGAGCAAGTAAAGGAGCAAGAGATGAAGGTGAGGGCAACTTTCTAAATAATTACTTTGATCTTGAAAATGTCATTGTAATTTTATATGTGGATCAATTACTTATGATGATTGTTCTCAATTATTGCAGAAACCTTTTGTCACAAAGGAGATCTTGAGGTCTTGAGGAGGGTGGTTCAGCCCAAGGTTGCACTAAAGGTTCCACCTAAATCTAAACCCAACCAAAGAGCTAAGGTGGCATTTCCAAAGGTAACATTTATACCTCTTCATTTTTAGAATTTTTTATATTATCATCTTCAAATCAATGTAAAGTAATGTTGTTCCATATATTTGTATAAATTTATAGCTCATTAATAGCTAATCCATGTTTTTTTATTTTATACTTGGAACAGTTCTCAATCGGACAGCATGTTTCCCTTCTCAATCCGTCAGCCCCTTCCCAAGTAGTGGCAGCTGGATGTATCACCTCTATTGGAGGTGGAGAAGGTCCCCAACAACATCATGGAAAGTCTATTCCAAAAGGGTGGTATAGGCTAAATGTTGAACATGCACCAGGTGGTTTTGTGGATTTGATGCGTCCAAATCCAGATGGAGATCAATTGAAGTTAAAAGATGTTATTGGAGCAAATACTATTTGGGATGGGCGTTACGTAGTTGTTCTAAATCGTATTTGCAAGTGAGTCATATAGTAAATTGTAGTTAGTACATATTTGACTACTAGATGTTTTTTGTAGTCAACCTGTAGGCAATGTTTTCTATATTTCACTGTATGTTTTGATCATTGTACTACTTATTTACGTAAAATATTTGTCTCTATTTCAGAAGTGATTGGAAAATAGTCATGTATTAATGTTGACAAGTAGTTGCAAATTAGTTGCATGGAATATTTATAAATGTTGAACAGTAGTTGTAGAATAGTTGACATGGTTGCACATAGTTATATATTGATGTTGAAAGATCCATTATAGATAGTTGCATGAAATCGTTGAAATTATGTATGCAAATTGAAAATTAGTTGCAATTAGTTGCAAATTAGTGGCATCCTACATGAATTGTAAAAAAATAAGTTGCATATTAGTTGTACATAGGTTGCATATTAGTTGTACACAAGTTGCATACTAGTTGCACAGAGGTTACAAATGAGTTGCATGTTAGAATGCAACTAGTCGCATACTAGTTGCACATAGGTTACAAATGAGTTGCATGCTAATTGCATGTAGTTACAAAAGTGGTTGCATATTAGTTGCATATCAGTTGCATACTAGTTGTATAATAGTTGCAAGCAGTTGCATATTACTTGTATATCAGTTGCACACTAGTTGCACACTAGTTGCACACTAGTTGCACACTAGTTGCACACTAGTTGCACACTAGTTGCACACTAGTTGCACACTAGTTGCATACTAGTTGTATTTAGGGTAAAAAATTAGTTGCATACTAGATACTAGTTGTATTCAGGTTTAAAAATTAGATGCATATTAGTTGCATACTAGTTGCAAATTAGTTGTATGTAGGGTAAAAAATTAGTTGCATACTAGTTGTATTCAGGTTTAAAAATTAGTTGCATATTAGTTGCACACTAGTAGCATACTAGTTGCATACTAGTTGCAAATTAGTTGTATGTAGGGTAAAAAATTAGTTGCATACTAGTTGTATTCAGGTTTAAAAATTAGTTGCATATTAGTTGCACACTAGTAGCATACTAGTTGCATACTAGTTGCAAATTAGTTGTATTTAGGTTTAAAATTAGTTGCACAGTAGTTGCATATTAGTTGCATACTAGTTGAATTTAGGTTTAAAAATTAGTTGCAAACTAGTTGCATACTAGTTGCATTCAGGTTTAAAAATTAGTTGCATATTAGTTGCACACTAGTAGCATACTAGTTGCATACTAATTGCAAATTAGTTGTATTTAGGTTAAAAATTAGTTGCACAGTAGTTGCATATTAGTTGAATTTAAGTTTAAAAAGTAGTTGCAAACTAGTTGCATACTAGTTGCATTCAGGTTTAAAAATTAGTTGCATATTAGTTGCACACTAGTAGCATATTAATTGCATGCTAGTTGCAAATTAGTTGTATTTAGGTTTAAAAATTAAATGCAAGCTAGTTGCATATTAGTTGCATACTAGTTGTATTTAGGATTAAAAATTAGTTGCATACTAGTTGCAAATATCTTGCAAAATGAGTTGCATGCTAGTTGCATGTAGGTGCAAAAGTAGTTGCATACTAGTTGCATGATAGTGGCTTGTTAGTTGCACAAAGCTTACAAGATGAGTTGCATACTAGTTGCTTACTAGTTGCACATTAATTGTATAATAACCCTAAATGGCTTGCTACATGAATTGGGTACTAGTTGCATATTAGTTGTAGGTTAAAAAAGAGTTGCATATTAGTGGCGTAAAAGTTGCATACAATTGAAAATGAAAGTTGAAAACTAGTTGCAAAGTTCAAATTTAGTTCAAATACATTAATTACTAAGGAGCGCCATGAGAAGAGGTGCAGTTATTGAGTTTATTGGTCTCATGGGACACAGTGTAAATTTATTAGTCTTAGCCGGCAGTGCATACCATGTCAGAAGACTTCGTGGATGAAATTTCAGACAGTGCTGTTCGATAAGTACTATAATTACAACTGCATTGCAACTATAGTCGCTGTCCACAGCGACTAGCGGCTCTAAATTGTCGCAAGTCGCAAATGTCCTGTACAACTACAAAACTAGTTGCTGTGTGTAGTCGCAAAACCCTTCGTTTTCTTCTAGTGCATATTGTATTTTCTTTCATTAAAAAGTGACCTTTTGAAGTGCAATTGTTACTTTTATCGTAGAGCCTAAACAAGATTTCTCATGAATCAGGACGCGAATATTGTGCAGTCCAGATGGTGGAAAATTATGAAATATTTATCGCATCTTTTCCAAGGTAGGTATCTCAGAACCGCCACTACTTGCTACTGTGCCTAATTACTACTATGAGGCTGTTCAAATTCTTATATATTCTTATAGGCAAGGAAAAGGAAGTTCCAACGCACCAAAGAACACTAGATTTGGATAATGTATGCAAAAGTTATGAAGGAACAAAGTTTGTTTCTAAAAGCGTTTCTTTCACAGAGATACATAACTAATTTTGGAGATGTATACACACTGAAAATGGCGGTTTAATGTCAGTGATGCATTTGGGATGCTTACCTTAACCAATTCATTACAAAATGCAATGGTTACATGTGACCAAAAAAGGTAATTTACTTCAATTTGATACTCGTACTCAAAATGTCACTTGTGGAGCGTTAAGGGAAAAAACATAGTCAATGACAACTGTAGGGATTAATAAGTAATGAATGCATATTCAACTATCTCAACGCACATGTCAACATACACGTCAACATCAAAACATATAGACAGGAATAACATGTAGTACTACAAACAAATTTACAATAGTTTGCGTTTATAGAATTCAGATTCTTGCTGCGCACATGACATTCTGTGATGTATTGCACATAGCGTGGCTTCTCACAGCATACAGAGTTCAGGCGTGCTAGTCTTCAAACAAAGCGTCTTGCGGCAATGTCGCATTATCAACTATCCTCATGAATGCTCCACCCATTGCTGCAGCTTCTCTCCGTGCCTCAGTTTCTAGCATTTCCGATTGCAAACCCAAGAAATCCTCATTGTTGCCAATGTTTGTTACAGTAGGAGCAGCTTGTGGTACCTGCAATTGCCCACGTCTACCTCTCACGTCTGTCCTACAGACAATCTTCCACCCCCGTCTGTGAGGGTCATCTGAAAAAAACACCTGCTGACAGTGCAGCGGAAATGCAAACAAATCAGCGTGGATCTTTCCATCCATGCGATTGAAGTTTGCCATACAAAATCCATAGCGATCTCGTTGAATGGTTGCATACCGCGCATCGTGGCTAGCTTTCACCCAATCACACACTAGCACTGTATTGCAGTGACTTCTATAATCCAACTCCAAAATCTCTTCAATAGAACCGACATAGTCATCGGTGCTCTCCTGGGGCCTCCCATTGACTAAACCCCAACGAAGCTGGCGCGTGAAAGATGCAGCTACACACGAATCTTGTGTAACGAGCCCGCCTTCGGAGCTCCAAACACGCAAATGCATTCCATAAGCGTACATGTGACGATGCAAGGTGGCATATCACTCTGGGGGCTGCACATACTGCTCAACGTCATCCGGCAATGGCTGCTCAGCTCTCTGCGCGCGTTTTACACATGCTCGCAACCAATCGGGAAAACTTGGGAGTTCACTTAATTCCTCTGGATACGTCGTTGTTGTTGAAGCATGGACTTGTCGTGCTTCCAAACGGAAAGCTTCACGAGCTTCCCAACTTCTTCCTTTTGCTATAATGTATTCGCTGCAGAAGGTTCCACAGAAATAGTTACATTAGAACACTGTATACCTCTCCACCTCGGAGAATAGCATCTGGAAAATGGTACAAGTTCATTTGTGTGCTGAAAAAAACGTCACCAGCGTTCAAAAGAAACATAAATACAATTTCTTTCCAATACTAAACCACATGAATCCCATACATTGTCTAAAACATGGCACTGCAAACGTCTTCAAGTGGAATTTCGGCAGCTCAAATCACTAGTAAAACAGAAACACAGATAACAACTTCTATGACATAAAACTCACGTGGCTGAATGTCCAGTTTGTGACACTCACTCTCGCCAAGGTTGAAGGGACGCGGTATTGTCAAGAACAAAAGCATGTGCGTAGTTCCTAACTTCATCTGGCATTTTGCGTTTTTGATGCTCGTTACGATGCAGCACCTCGTCATTCATTTGGGCGTCCTCTGTCGAGTCCCACACACGATGCATTGTGCCTCGGTATTGCTTCATGTACTCCATGCAGAATCCAAGCGCATCCTCCATCCGGTAACCTTCAGCCATGCTTCCTTCAGGATGCACGAACGTCCATACATGATCCTTCAATGTTTTTATGTACCTTTCAATTGGATACATCCACCGACAATGCACTGGACCGCATATGAATAATTGTTGAACAAGATGCACTGGTAGATGCGTCATGATGTTTAGAAACGTTGGTGGGAACTCCTTTTCCAGCATGCAAATTGCCATCACCACATTCCGCATGTGCTCATCTCGATCGGATTCTCGGATTTCTTTTTCACAGAGTTTTTGGAAAACTCTGCAGATTTTAATGATTGACAAGCGGACATTTTTGTCCAAGACATTACGAATGGCCACTGGAAGTATCTGTTAAGCACAGACAAAGAGCCACCACATGCTTCATGTATTGCATAGGCAAAATTATGAAGCAATCAATAGAAGGGATACTTTGTTTGGATGCTGCGCATGGACATTTTCAATAGTGATTTACAATGATTACAAATTTACTTTTATGCAAACATACACATGTTGGAGAACAAAGTTGAAGAGAAGCATGCGTCCTTTTCACAAAAAAACGTACATGCTGAATTGAATATCATTACAGAGTTCTCTTACGTTCTTCCTGCCATTAAAAACAAGGCACAGAGTTTGCATCAATAATCAGGTTGTCTTCTCCATGTGGTCCACATAAGATGCAGTGGAAGCAGTCAGCAAAGACATACCTGCTGCATCAATACATGATAGTCATGTGTTTTCATGTATTGCAGTTGACCGTCCTTCAATCTCTTGTGAATGGAGCCCACATAGTTTGTTGGAGTCCGAATGTTTGAAATAATGTCCACAAACTCTTTTCGTTCCTCTTGTTGCAAAATGTACGGTGCGTGTGGCATGTAGAACTCATCCTGTCAATGATGTACTGGTTGTAGCCAAATTTCATTTCGAATTTGTAACTCCTCAACATCCAGACGACTTCTTGGACTGTCGTTTATACCCAATAGAGTCCTTAAAATATTCTCGCACAAATTTTTCTCACAGTGCATGACATCCAAAATGTGCGGAGCTAACAAATACTGCACAGCAATCACATTCAGCAGATTAGCAAAAACTATAAACAAGAATGTTGTGGGTACCATGAAAGTAGGCACAATGAGGGACCTTGAACATGTCTTAGTATGTTCTACGTGGCATCATTCTACAGAAGCAGTTCTCCTGAGAAGAGGGCCTTTGACATCTTCATGTGCAAGATGTATTTTATAAAAACTATGCGCTCCAAACGCAAAAAGCATCTGACGTTTGGTCATGGACGTGCACATATATTGCAATCAAAACATATGCTGGCGCGTCATCTTGCATTGAAGTATGTGCAACAGAATAGTGACATACCGCACATGTTTTGTAATCAGAATTGCATAGTCCCCTAGTACCTGCCAATACGGAAGAGTGTACAACTCATTCAACAATTTGACACCTGTGCTATGCACTGGATCGTCTTCTGCATTCTCCTTTCCACCTAGATCCAAGTACGATTGCCTCCACGCTGCATACCTCATAATGTCCAAACCAGACATGATGGGAGGTTGACATCGATGTTCCACTTTACCATTGAACCTCTTGTTCCGGCGATATGGATGATGTCGAGGTAAATATCGCTGCATGCCACCATATACTATCTTAAAACCTTGAGTTTGTCGACCAGGAAGAACATCCCCTGTCTTTGCCATCCTCGCCTCTGTTTGAGGACTGCAGCAAACGCAACCCTTGTAGCCTTTGCAACATAAACCAGATATAAGACCATATGCCGGAAAATCAGATATTGTCCACATGAGCACTGCACGTAGCGTGAAACATCGACAACCTTCCACTTGAGAGAAATCTTGTGCCGGAACACCTTCCCATAGTTCATTGAGCTCTCGCAATAGAGGTCGTATGAACACACCGATGGTCCAAGTCGTAGGCGAGTGCTTGCCCGAGATCAAGATGCACAATGAAATGAAAAACTTTTTGGTAACAAACCATGGCTTGAAGTTGTATATCAATATCAATACAGGCCATGTTGACCAGTTTGTATTGTTGAGCTTGAAAGGATTCACGTCGTCTAGTGCTAAAGCCAGACGCATGTTTTGGGATTCAGCGCCAAAGTTGTTGAATGCTACGTCTCGATCAATGTGTTTCCAAGCAGGACTGTCCACTACAGATCTCATAATGCCGTCGTTACTGACATGTTTCATATACCCCTTCAACATGTCCGCTATTTCAACAGATCTCTACATCCGCTTCAATCTCGGTATTAGGGGAAAGTGCCGAATTACCTTTGCAGGGATGGTTGAACTCCCGTCCATCCATCGCGATTTCAAACATTTGGGACAAGCATTCAGCATTGCATTTTGTTCTTCGAAAAGCACACAGCCGTCTGGACATGCATGAATGCTGTTGTACTCCAAGCCAAGTCGCCGGATAGACTTACGGGCCACGTAGTGACTGGTAGGCAATTTATTGCCTGTCAATAATAAGCCTTGCAACAAGTAGTGTAACAATTCATCTGTGAATTTGTTACTCACTCGAAACACAGCATACATATTCATAATGATTATGGTGGCGGACACAACACTTGTCTTTGCACCAACATATAGCGGTGTTGTTGCCTGCTCGTACAACTCTTCCAGTCCATCCAAATTATCAATGTCGTCGTCCTCGGTCTCTGGAACGTCTCTTGCTCCCGACACTTCTGCGTGCAGAGCATCGCCTCGGTCGAAAGCGTCCATCACTTGCCGTTGGACATCATGGAACTCGTCCACTACAACGGAAGCGTCAACTCCTGCGTGGACGTCATCACCATGAGAATGGTCATCTAGGACATGAGCTTCCTTTGCATCCGAGTGATGATTGTCCAATACATCATCGTCGTATGCTACGTCCTCCACCCAAATCCCCCGAGGGGGGTATCCCTCAGGCGGATTGCCTCCAAGCAAGGACTTTGTCAAAAACGGATCCCGACCTACTGTTGCATGGTGTTTTCGTATGACAGAAATGTTCTTTCGCAGGCCACCATGGCAATCCTTGCAAGGACAGCGGTATGCATGTATGTTTTGCTCCGTTGCTACATGCAACTCCGTCTGTAAGATCAAATCTCCAACCGGAATGTGACGCAGTGTTCGGCCGTCACTAGCGATGCGCACTCTTGTTGCGCGCTGACGACCTCCTGGATTCATGACTGTCCTTCAATGCATACGCTAGTTGTTCCTCCTGCTACTCTTTTACTTGGCAATCCCAATCCACCAATGATTGAATCTGCAACACCACCAAATGCCCAGTACAATTAGCAGCTGTGTCTGTATTTGGTTCTAATGCTCCTTTTTTAGTAAACCAAAGTCCAGAACATCATTCCACAAACGTTGGAAGTGCCTAACATAGGGTTGTTCCTTAGTTGTACTTGAATGTGATTAGCAAAGTGAGATTCATGTCTGAGATACAAATGATATGGACAACCGTCCATGTGCTGCTCAGCAGATATGCACGTGAACATCACAGCAGACTTTACGTCATCAACAAATGCCGCTAAAGTATGTTTTGGAAAACACGCAGGCAGGTGTTAGAGGACATTTAAATGAGGTAGTTCTTACACTATAAAAAGAAGAAGCCATTCACCTTGGTGCAACCTTGTCCAGATTATAATTTATAATACAAACTGTGTTCATAGAAACAAGTGCCTGCCGCTACTTTCTGTAGTCTACAAGACTTCCAATAAACAATCGTGTTATTTTCTTCTTAAATGATATGGCAAGCTACCATTGAATCCACGTTCAATTCACACGCATTTCCAAACTAAGAAGTAGAGATCCTAAAAGTGTTTCAGTTCTTCCTTGATAAGAAGACATCGTTCAAGAAACTAGAATTGCCATGTGGATAGGTAGTAAACTTGCTGATGGGTAAACCGTAGTTGATAAAACTTCAAAGTAGTTTTCTGCAATAATGTTTTGTCAAATATTTCACTCTAGTTTATTTCCTTCTAAACTATTGTCTAAAAAATTTAACAAAGATGAAGTTGTGTTTTGACTCCTAAAAACCAAAAGTTATATTTGAAGACTTTAAGGAATTCATATAGGTATATAAAATCTCAATTTTTTCTTTAAATTTTTTGGAGATAGAATAGTACTTATAGAAATATAATTTTAAAATTTTTTTCCCAATTTTTTTGTCTAAAAGCAAAAGTCATACTACCTTAAATAAAAAATGGAAGTAAAAAAAGAATATAATCATAGTAAGTCAAAATTAAATATTTTTTTTTTGATATTATATTTTTGTCTAAATATAAAGCTTTGATTTATTCTAATATAGATGATATTTTTTTTTGACAATCTAAGCATTTTGTTCAAAAAATAATTTATAGGATTCATTTTTGAATGCAATTTTTACAATTTTTCTAAAAACTTCTTTGGCAAGGTTATATTTGTTTTGACAACAATCTTAGCAATGGGATTATGTGTCATTGCAAAAATCACTTGCATTTATTTCACAAAACAACCTATTTCAAGTTTTCAACAAACATTTTGACTTTTGAAATAAATTTTTTAAAAATAAAATAAAACATGAATTAACTGTTAAGCATGGAAAATAGGATGTTTCTACAAATTCAGACTTAGAATTTCTTTTTAACTTACATATAGAAAAACAAGAACAAAAAACAAGAATAAAAAATGCCAAAGAAATGAACTTTAATGTGATATTTTTATAAAATAGTAAAAAATTAAAAAAATTCAATAAAATAATAATTTTTCTAATTTGAAGATGTCCTTTCTCAAAAAAATTAATCTTTGGAGGAAAAAAATGTATTTTGGGTAAATGCACGAAACACTTGTACTATTTGTTGAGTTTTTGTCACACCCTACTTTTTAATTATTGTTTTTGGCCATAACTTCTATGCTCTAGCTCCAAATGACTCAAAATTTATAGAGAAGCTATTGAAAACTATTATACACCTTTTTCTATTTTTTGAGATTTTTAAAAAATAATTTACTATTTTTAAACAGCCCCGATAATTTCTCACAATGGCCAATTCAGGGTTTTTTTGCACTATGTTACAAAGAAAAAAATCGAATTTTGAGTTGAAATTTAGAGAGAATGGTCTTTTAGTAGACTTATAGCTACTGTCCATAGGATTTTAAAAAATAATTATTTTTATGTGGTGTACAAGTCCACAAAGAGAGCCCTATTTTGCATTTTTTTCCAAAGGTACAAAACATTATTTTGGTACTTTTTTTGGTCAAAACCCATCACCAAAAAGTTTTCTTACATGTTCAATTTTTAGATTTTTTTTATAAGAGAAATCCTATTTTTTACAAATTAAAATGTCAAAAGTGGTATTTTCTTCACCGGTTTTAAGATATCCTAAAACCGGAGAAGAAAATACCACTTTTGACATTTTAATTTGTAAAAAATAGGATTTTTCTTATAAAAAAAATCTAAAAATTGAACATGTAAGAAAACTTTTTGGTGATGGGTTTTGACCAAAAAAAGTACCAAAATAATGTTTTGTTTCTTTGGAAAAAAATGCAAAATAGGGCTCTCTTTGTGGACTTGTACACCACATAAAAATAATTTTTTTTTAAAATCCTTTGGACAGTAGATATAAGTCCACTAAAAGACCATTCTCTCCAAATTTTAGCTCAAAATTAAATTTTTTCCTTTGTAACATAGTGCAAAACCCCCCTAAATTGGCCATTGTGAGAAGTTATTGGGGCTGTTTAAAAATAGTTAATTATTTTCAAAAAATCTCAAAAAATAGGAAGAGGTGCATAATAGTTGTCAATAGCTTCCCTATAAATTTTGAGTCATTTGGAGCTAAAACATAGAAATTATGGCCAAAAAAAAAATCAAAAAGTAAGGTGTGACAAAGCACGTTAAGTGTTTCGTGCATTTACCCTTTTCTACACTTGTATAAAAGGAGTAAATTTTAGGTACATGTGGAAGGTGGATGTTTTATTATTTTAGTAAATGCCTTTGTAGACTTATATAACGTATAAAGTCCTTGCAATCCAATTTTGAGCTTTAAATTTGTATTTTTGATTCAAAAACATTGCTAAACCCTTGAAATTAGCTAAAATAGACATCTAGTGGAGTTTATTATTTTTAAAATAATAAAATAATATTTAAAAAATTAAAAAAAATAAATCAATGCTTATAAATACCATCTATACCTTCATAGAAAATTCATAAAAAATTTACATATGATGCAAAAGTTATGAGCAAAATTCCACTTGTCTAGGGCCAAGGGGTCAAGAAAACAAGACAAGTCTTTCTTGCAATCACCCTTATTGTGTTTCAATTCTATTTTACAACTATTATTAATTTAAATTTTTATTCAATCTTGAACGTATTCCCACTTTAAAAAATTGAAAAAATTGAAAATCAAGTGTTGATTTTTTGAGATTTTTTTCCCTTAGACTTTCAATTCAAGGTCTTTAATTTAAAAATTTCCACAAATGGTGGTTAAAGTCATCTGAAATTGCAGGCCAAGGTTCAAAAAACACTTTGGATGCTAATATCTTTTAATCTATACGGTCAAACTTCATGAAATTTTTACCACATGATCTTAGATAAGTAAAGTACAAGATCTTATGGTTAGAATAGGAAAAAAAACATTTTAATATTTTATTGGATGAATGCAATAAAAGTGACAATTTTGAATTGTGGCACAAGAGGTCGCCCTACAAGAGGTCGCCCCTACCCGTGGTCGCCCTTATCCGTAGTCGCCCTTTACCCGTATGCGCCCTCTAATGTGCCACATGTATGCCACATGGCATCCAGGTGGCCTAGGTAATTTTTAAAAAGTCAAAGGGTAAATTTGACGTCGCGGAGGGTCTACTGGACGTTTCGTGACGTCGCGATGTCGCGATGTCGCGCTGTCCGACAGAACAACCCTGGCAGTAAGCCAGCAGTAACCAAGCCGGTAGTAATCAGTTCATTACTGGCCATTAGGCCCTGAGCCACAGGCCGGTAGGTCGATACTGGCAGGTCTCTTGATCGGGACACAAATTCTAACATCCATCATCTGGATATAAACCAGAAAGGGACGATACCCAAGGTAACTTGGGTCCCAAGAAACTTTAATTTGTTTTAGTTTACACACACTTAGTTTAAATTAAATTAGGAAAAAACAAACAAGAGAGAGTTTTGGAAGTATACAGGAAAGGAAAGGATGCTTGTTGGAGAAAAATCCACATTAATGCTGAGAGACTAGTGGGTGAGAGTTAAACCAGTTAATAGAGTGAGTTAATTTTCTAATAATCCAGAGGTTAAGGTCATCACATATACTCTGTCTACAAACCCAAAAATCTGAATTCATTTAAGTGTAACCCAGTCAGTCTAGAGAGTGATTTACCAACCAGAGTCTAATCAAAAACGAGATTACAAATCAATAATCCAATCAGTCAGCCCAAAGCTGAATCCATTACAACAAGCCTACTGAATAGATTAACAAAGAAACCCCAGTGAGACCAACCCAAAGCAGCCAGTCTGAGTCATCACATCAGGGAGCCAGATCAGAAGCAGAAAATCTGAAAATCTTTATTAAAAAACTCAGGGGGGTGCTAACTCTGGCCAGAGACTGAGTTGACTAGTTTGAGCTTCATTCTCTCCCTTTGTTGCCTGGTTCTCCCTTCTGGCTAACCTTCTGTGCATGCTTGCAGTCCAGATCATCCTCAAGTTGAAGCATACTCACAAACAAAACAAATCAAGTTCATAGACAAATGCTCAAGAAGTTGAGAGAGACAAAGCTTAAGTGTGGAAGTGGAGTAGTAATGTGCATGAACTAGAAAATTCAAAAGAACACCATAGTTGACTATTTTGCTATAGAATAGGATTGTTGGGAAGTCAAATGCTAAACAACAAATAAAAGAATCATTTGACTTTGAAGAAGTTCTAGAATTAGCTAAATTAGATTAAGGTCGAAAAACCTTAGTTGGCATAGAATTGACTTTGAATTAGGATAGAATTTCCAACTATTTGACTTTGAAATTAGGATTTAAAAGATAAAGAAAACAAAACAAAAGAAGAAGAGAAAAATAGGAATAAATCTTCCCACAAAAAATTAGGAAATTAGTTTAGGATAGAAGATGGAATAGATAAAGGTTAGAAAAAAGCAAAACTATAGGAAAATCATTATACGAAAAAACTTCAAAAATCGAAGGAGGAAATACGTGAGAAGGAAAAAATACGACAAAGAGGCATGGAAAATATGGCTCAAGTGGAGCGCAAGACCGACACAAATCACAAGGTATGAACCTAATCAAACCCCCTTAATCTTGCTTTAATCCCTTCTAATTAGGCTTAATTTTGGTTTATCAATAAGAACCGTAGGAAAAATTAGGTGTGGAAGTCCGGGAACTCCGAATGGGAGTAAGAAAGGGTAGAAACTTTTAATTTTTTTGGTTAACTTACGGATGAAAGCACAAAAGATATTCCGGAACTTGAATAGCAATTTCCGGGAAAGTCTCTTACGGAAGTAACGGTAATATTCCGTAAATGGAAGATACCGGAAACCGTAAAGGTGTCCGGAATCCGGAACCTACGAGTCTCGTCGGTAGGCTGCGGCGCATTAACTCAGGGATCCGTTGGGGGAACGGTTCCCCATGCGTTCCCTTTCGGCGCCTCAGCGGTGGCCAGCGACTATTTAAGGGCCATTGCTCCTCATTCTTCTCCCTCTTTTGCTTGCAAGTTGTGCAGCGCGCGTGTAGAAGAGAGAACGAGTGGTGAGTTAGGGTTACGCGATAGGGAGTGAACCGTGAGTTTGGTGCCGTTTGCACCTTAGACGTTCCGTGCAGTCGATAAACGATGGTTCCGACCCGGAAACCGACAGTGACTGCCCGAATGCTGAATCCGCACATCCCTCCCAATCCGGAGCACTGTAGACAGCTAGAGGAGGATTTAGCTGGGATGGGTTGTGTCGGGTTGTTGCAGAGGCCGTGGAACTTAAAGAGTGACGAACTGGTCCAGGAACTTGTCAGTGAAGTTCCGAACCAGTACGACCACACCTTGAGAGGACGGCCGGATACGTGGACAGAGAACACTTGGGCGGCAGTATACGGATTCCCAAAGAGCGGTTCCGGACTGGCATCCCGGACGGATACGTACGTGACGGGGAAGTTCATCAGCAGTCCGGATCAGAGAGAGGGCTATTCTCCGGGGAATTGTCTAAATGAGAGACACGCAAGGGTTTTAGAGTTCCTCGTCCCCATTATCTATCCGGACAAACCCTCGAGGGTGACCATCACGATAGGGAATACCATCTTCGGGGCTATGGAAGGCAGACCTGTAAACTGGGGTAGGGTTATAGCCTTGAAGGTTTCAAGACCGGAACTCGGACCGGAACCCGGACCGGAACTCGAGGAGCAAAATCCAAAGCGGAAGCATACGGAACGGGAGGCCAGGGGAAAGCAGCCAGTTCCGGATCAAGGACAGACCAGCCAGCCGGAAGCGGAAAGAATCGAGTTCGAATTCTTTGAGATGGGTTTCAAATGGGTGACGGAGGCCAAGAGCATGCACACCAAGATGTCGGCAGTACTGGCCGACGCTTCCGCTGAGCTGAAGGTGGAACCCCATTTGATCGTGGAGGAGATCATCCGACGGAGGCAGAATTCGGAAGATCAAGATAAGATGGCGGAAAGGATTCGGCAGCTGGAAGAGAGAACTCGGAACTGGGAAGGTAAGATCCGGAATTTGGAGGCGGAACGCGATAGCCTTCAGACCCGGAATTCTTGGATGGACGGAGAATTGGAAGCATCGAGGCAGAAGGAGGAGCAGGCACTCCGGGCCGTGAAGGGACTCAATTCCCTGATCGCACAACCACCCCACCTGGTAATCCGGTCCAGCTTGTTTGACAGCCGGCTGATCAAGGAGAACATCGGGACCGGATCGAAGGTCTTGACAATCCTGGTCGATTACGAGGCGCGCATGGGGGTCATGCTCAAGGAGATGCACGACCTGGTGGCAAAGATCAACCCAAACCAGCCACTGGACTTTACGAAGTTTCCGAAAATCCCCAATCTCGGATTGGCGGACTCTCCGGCCAAGTCGACACCCGGAAAGGCGTCCAGCAACGGGGCGTCTCCGAAGACAAGGGGCGAACTGCAGTCCCTGCTGAGGAGTGTTATGGGGCTCTCTCCCAAGAAACTTAGTCCGGCTGGTGGGCCCTTGGGGGTAACTTTTCGGCAACCACTTGAGGTCGGACCGACGCCGGGTGGAACCAGCACTCCTCGCAGCAGTCCATCCACGGCACTGAACTTGGGCGGGACGATGTTAACACCAAAGGTTTCCGTCAGCACCAACCTCATCGGACGACTCGGAGGGATGGTGAATCCGGCAAAGGAACATCCGGAAGGGTTCCTCCACATGCAGCAGCCATCACCGATCCGGGAACCAGAGCATGTAGACCTAACGGAACCCGAACCACCGTTGGAAATCAGCGGATCGGAGAACGAGGATTCCGACTCAGGCAAGGAGACGGAAGAGGACGAGATAACAGCCAACGCCCGGCGACACGTGCAGACTAGGGCGCAGACAAGGCAGGTGACACCATCACCAAAGTCCGGAAAGCAGCCAGGTAGCAGTAGCAAGACCCTTAAGCTTAGACGGACCGGATAGCTTAGACCGGGTAGGTTCCGGTTAGGTTTTGATTTCGGGTCCGGGTTTTCCGTGCGTGGGGCCCGATCCATGGTTTTAGGCAACTTGCAGGGCACTTTCCGGATTTGTTGGGAAGTCGCTGACTGGTTGGCCTGGATTTTGTGGGTTTGTTTTAGGCTCGGTAGGCCGTTGACTTTGCATCTTCGGTTAGTATTTAGGGGCGGGCAAGTTAGTTGCCGTCTCATTCCTTCCTAGCGCATTTTATATGTTTTGTTTCATTCCTTCCTTTTACTTAAAGAATGTTGGATGCGTACCGGCTTTGACTTCATGGCTATGAGCAGGTTGTCTTCGTTTGTGTGTATTTTTGTGTGCTAAAGTATGAGGAGGACGGGTGAGGAAGAATCCGGATTGCAGGTGTTTGAGTCCGACCGAGTAGGTGTGTTTGTGATAGAATTTGGGTTTTGTTGCTAAGGTATTGCGCACTGTGCCTTTAATTGACCGGAACGGTTATCCGTGGCGAGTTGAGTTGCTTGTGTTCCCACTCCTCCCCGGAAAGGCGCCTGCCCGAGTGACAATCCGGAAACTAGAGAACTAGCCTCCGTTAGTTTTGAATGCCTGGGATCTGTCGTTGTAGTGGGAAGTGTTGGGCGTAACTCTGTGTGACCTGTGATCCGGATTGGCACGGCCATCCGGATTGCTGTGAGGGTGCGTCTGTATGTGTTCTGCTGCAACTCAACATCCTAAAGTGGTTACGGTTGTTTGAGTGTGTATGTGTTATGGCTACGAGTGGTAAGTCCCCACCCCTCCTTCGATCAAGGGCGGACCCTCTGAGGGTGAAATAGAGGCATAGAAAACCATTCTATTGAGGTTTGGAACTGGAATCCGGGTTTGGGTCGAATCTGGATTGGAATCCGGAAGTTTGTTAAATCCGGAAACTAGAGAAGATTGAGAGGTTGGTCGATTGAAAGACAATCCGGAAACCTAGAATTTGCTACAACATACTAGAATCTCCTGGGACGATATTTCGAGTCGTCTTGCACTCTTTTTGTGTGTAAGGATGCTTACGCCTGTATTGCGCGTACGACATTAGGATCAGACTTAGAATTAGTTTTGAATTAGCATTTAGAATAGGAAAAGGCATAGAAAATCTCAGTAGCTTTCCAAAAAGATTTTACACTTAAAATTCCGACCAAAATTGAACCCGTAGTGATTAATTAAAGTAAGGAGGGAAAAATTGGATGAAAAATTAGAGAATCATCCAAAGAATATTCTGAAAGCATCTAGAATCTAAGATAGGGCAATAGGAAAATTAGAGTAAAAAACCAAAACAAAAGTCAAAGTGATTTGGATTACCAAAGGTGAAAAAGAATCACGGGTCAAATTTTGGTAAAACCGGTCAACAGTCAAAATTACCCGAGAATAACCTTCACCAAGGAGTCAAAATAATTTACACTTTAACTTTTACCCAGTACTAAGTAATTTTTTTTGGATTTAGAAGGATAAAACAAGATAGTAATAATTTTAGGAAAAAACCGGTTGATAGTTGAAATTTAAAAGTAGATCTTTTTTACCAAAATACCTAAAGGTAACTTAGGAAGTTACCTTATCCATAAAAACTCCAAAGGGTAGAATTAGGTTAATCTTAGATAAGAATAAACTTACATTAACAAATAGAAATCATAAGGAAATTAACCAAACAATAAAAATCCATAAAAAGAAACTTAAAACAAAATTAGCCTAGAATCAATGGTAGGGAGTTATTAAAGCTAAAATTAGAGGTAATTTTAGAGTAACAATTATTACCATAGAATTAACCTTAGGATAAACTTAAAAAGAATCGATTAGTGGTAAAAAACCATCCCATAAATCTTTTACCTAAAAAGCCAAGTAGTTTAAATCTTTACTTTGATTTCACCAATTACTTAGGATAGTAATGATCTAATCTTAAGATAAAACATACAATGCATTAACCAATAAACCATAAAACAAAATTCACAAAATTAACTAAGGAAATTTAATAGATTACCTCACATCCAATAGTAAAGAATAGTTAACCTTACAGTCAAAGCATATTTTTCAAGGGAATAGTTAGTTTCCATTATCCATAGGTTAAAGTTTGAGTTACAAGTAAAAGTAGGAAATAGTAAAAGCTCCATTGCTTGGAAGGCAGCTCGTTACTACAACCCACTCATCCATAGAATTTACTAATTTACCCAGAACCTGGTTGTATTTGTTGGAACTCAAGGGTGGAGTTTCAAACACTCACACATACCGGTAAGGATATCCGTCTTTCGGATTTATCCCTGCTTGAGTTTTCTTTGGGTATACCGGAGCTTAAGACCGGGAAAGGAAAGACTCCCCAGTCCAAGAAATCTCAGGAGGGACAGAGCCAACCGGATCATATAGAGATCAACACCTCGCCGGAATCCATGGTTCCAAACCCGGCTGAGGGCGAACGGAGCCGGAACCTAACGGACGTGTTCGAGAAGATGGACTCGGATGTCGTAGGACCTAGTGGTAGTAGGTAGTTTTTGAGTTTAGATTTTGTAGGACCGGATCCGAGTTAGAATCTGACTTGTAGGACCGGATCCGGAAGCGGATCTTAGCAGTAGGATAAGGCCGGAAATCCCGTGCAAGATTTCCGGGCCCTTTTTGCCGATTGTACAGTTAGTCAAATTTGTATATAAGCCAGTCCCTTGGACGGGATCTGGGAGTCTTCTTCGTGCAATATTTTGTGTATTTTCTATTTGCCCTCGTCTCATGTTTCTCCCTTGTGTTGGCCGGAATATGTGGTGAAGAGTTAGGAAAGTATGTGAAGTTGTTATGTTTGATTTCTCCCCTTGGTGTCTTGTTCTGTTTTCTAAGTGCATGTGAGCGGGTCGTGAAGAATTGGGAGTGAACTCCAAATTCCTCAGCAGCTCTAAGGGTTAGTATTCCGGGTGAGAAAACCGTTGTTAGGCTAGACGGATAGGGAGGGATTCCTTAGTCATGCTAGAACTCCTGGGTGGAAAATTCGGTTGAGTGTCCGAGCTCCTGTGAGGTCTCATTGCTGTAGTGGTAAACGGAAGAACCTTAGTAGCTGTTGGAACGGATGGGTGCACTTGTAGCCGCCCAGCTTCGTACAAGTGGGACTTAGCCTCAAGGTCGTTGTAGTAAGAGAGGGTCGTACGGGGGGTCTTTGTGTGACCTGTGATCCAGATTGATGTTCGGGTTGCTGTGAAAGATCAAACCGGATCCAGATTAGATTAGAAAAGGAAGGAAAGAGAGAAGTGGGTCTTCAGCCACTATAATTCACGGAAGGAGTGTCTAGCCTGCCACTCTTAATTCTAAGAGGCGAACCCTCTGATGGTGAAACAGAGGATAATTCAAACCGGATAGGATATTGGTGTTGAACTAGACAGGAACGGATCGGTCTAGAAGTGGTACCCAAGACCGGAAGTAGAGGAGTCTTGGAGGTGTGACAGATTGGCGAACCAGATTGTCTCCTGGAGCAGAAAGTGGAGAGGACCGGATTGTCATTTCTGTGTGTTGGTTGACTTTTCGGTTATAGATCTGGACCGGAAAAGGATAGTTTGATAGACTGACTAAGCTTAGGATCGTGAATGGGTTAGATACTTCACAGGATCTCGTGGGTTCGATCTCTAGGGTCATTTTTGTTATGCTTTAGAGGGTTTTTGGGAGTATAACAGGGGAATTGCTTGTCCTGTGCTGCGACATACAAAAATCTGGCGCCGCTGCCGGGGATCCTAAAGCTATCGGCTTATTTCCGATTTCTAGTAAGCTGAGTCAGTAATTGTTTTGGTTTCCATATAACCTTGTTCTCTTATTTAGTTTGGTTTCTGTTCCAAACCGGATTTTGCACTAATGAGAAAGAGGACGAGGAGTGACCGGAAATCTGAGAGACCAAGCAGTTCTCGACAAGCAGAAGAATCGTTTGGACTAGGTGCCAGTGATCCGGATTCTACGGATCCGGAAAACCAGCCAACCCTAGTAGCTGCACCTGAGGAAGAGATCGAGAGCCCAAGGTTAAGACGTACACCTCAAGTTTTTGAGCGCGGATCGGAACCAGCAGGAGAAGGTTTGCCATTGAGAAGGGAGGGCGTCATGACCCGGCTGAAGTATCAGCGCTTCAAGGGCGATGGAAGCCAAGACGCAGATGAGTGGCTATGCGAGTTTGAGTCGACCGCGGTAACCAATCAAGAAAATGAGGCAGCCCAGCTAAGAATATTTCAAGGATTGTTGAAGGGAGAAGCTCTCAAATGGTACCAAGACGTTCCGGATCCGGTCCAGAATGACAGGGCCCAGTTGAAGACTGACTTCCTGCAAGCTTTCCGAGAAGTTTGAGGGAAAGCCAGAGCACTGGGTCGGTTGAGTAAGCTGACAATGAAGTCAACCGAATACGTGCGCAAGTATGGGCAGAGGATGAAGGCGCTCATGCAGAAGCTAACAACGGAGATCGCCCCAAATCTGCAAGTCGAGTGGTACGTGGCCAGATTACCGGAATCCATGGGATTCTTGATCCGTCAGACGCGACCCGAAACGCTTCGTCAGGCTATGGACGCTGTCGCAGCACAGGACAAGCAATTCTCCTGTTATACTCCCCAAAACCCTCTAAAGCATAACAAAAATGATCCTAGAGATCGAACCCACGAGATCCTGTGAAGTATCTAACCTATTCACAATCCTAAGCTCAGTCAGTCTTTCAAACAAACCTTTTCCGGTCCAGATCTATAACCGGAAAAACAACCAACACGCAGAAATGACAATCCGGTCCTCTCCACTTCTTACTCCAGGAGACAATCCGGTTCACCAGTCTGTCACACCCCCAAGACTCCTCTACTCCCGGTCTTGGGTACCACTTCTAGACCAATCCGTTCCTGTCTAGTTTAACACCAATATCCTATCCGGTTTGAATTATCCTTTGTTTCACCATCAGAGGGTTCGCCTCTTGTATTTAAGAGTGGCAGGCTAGACACTCCTCCCGTGAATTATAGTGGCTGAAGACCCACTTCTCTCTTTCCTTCCTTTCCTAATCTAATCCGGATCCGGTTTGATCTTTCACAGCAACCCGAACATCAATCCGGATCACAGGTCACACAAAGACCCCCCGTACAACCCTCTCTTACTACAACGACCTTGAGGCTAAGTCCCAATTGTACAAAGCTAGGCGGTTACAAGTGCACCCATCCGTTCCAACAGCTGCTAAGGTTCTTCCGTTTACCACTACAGCAATGAGACCTCATTGGAGCTCGGACACTCAACCGGATTTCCCACCCAGGAGTTCTAGCACGACTAAGGAATCCCTCCCTATCCGTCTAGCCTAACAACGGTTTTCTCACCCGGAATACTAACCCTTAGAGCTGCTGAGGAATTTGGAGTTCACTCCCAATTCTTCACGACCCGCTCACATATACTTAGAAAACAGAACAAAACACCAAGGGGAGAAATCAAACATGACAAACTCGCACACTTTCCTAACTCTTCACCACATATTCCAGCCGACACAAGGGAGAAACATGAGACGAGGGCAAATAGAAAATACACAAAATATTGCACGAAGAAGACTCCCAGATCCCGTCCAAGGGACTGGCTTATATACAAATTTGACTAACTGTACAATCGGCAAAAAGGGCCCGGAAATCCTGCACGGGATTTCCGGCCTTATCCTACTGCTAAGATCCGCTTCCGGATCCGGTCCTACAAGTCAGATTCTAACCCGGATCCGGTCCTACAAAATCTAAACTCAAAAACTACCTACTACCACTAGGTCCTGCGACATCCGTGTCCATCTTCTCAAACACGTCCGTCAGGTTCCGGCTCCGTTCGCCCTTAGCCGGATTTGGAACTATGAATTCCGGCGAGGTGTTGATCTCTATATGATCCGGTTGGCTCTGTCCCTCCTGAGATTTCTTGGACTGGGGAGTCTTTCCTTTCCCAGTCTTAAGATCCGGTACACCCAAAGAAAACTCAGGCAGGGATAAATCCGAGAGACGTATATCCTTACCGGTCTGCAGTATTCCGGTCAACTTTGAGCTGCTCACCTCCATCCGGTTTGCAGCTTCTCGTGCTCCAACCATCGACGCTTCCACCTGATCAGCGAAGTCGCCGAGGATCCGGACGAGTTTCACGCTGGACAGTTTGTTGTCCTTCAGCACCCCTTCATCGTACAACCGGGCTCGTATAGCCATGGACCCGGTTTCGCTGAAGGTGGCCTTTACGTCGTCGACCACTTTCTTCACTTCATCCGCCATCTTTTTTGTGGCGGTGATGTCTTCCTTGAGGCCAAATGCCTCCAACTTCAATTTGTCGACTTCCTCCTGAAGCCGTCGTACTTCTACTTCCAACTTCCGGTTCTCTTCCGGATTGGTGATGCAGTCAGCGACCTTCTTTGTCAAACTACGATCCGGTTCGCTGCCCACCAGCCCTCCTGTCGTGCGCGTAATCTAGGCGTAAGTATCTTTAACAACAAAAACGTGCTAAGATGACACAAGTTATCATCCCAGGAGATTCCAGACGTTGCTTCAAAATTAGTTTCTCGAGACCTCTAAGTTTCCGGACTTTGACCACCTCGAAAGGGGTCCTTTCAACACACAAACTCTTTTCCGGAACTACTTCCTTTCCGGATTCTCTTCCGGATCCAGCTCTATCCAATCTTCCGGTTCCGTCTTTCTAACAAGTTGGTTTTCGATACCTCTGTTTTACCCTCAGAGGGTTCCTCACTTGCTCTTTCCGAGGGGTAGGGAACTGCACCACTCCGTATCTGACATAAACTCTAGTAACATAAAACAAAACACAACCCAAGAATAGATCTAGTTGAGTAAACAGGGTGGCATCCTCACAACATCCCGGATGGCCTATCCGGAAAGCTGGTCACACAAGGTAGCGTTAGGTCCTCCTTACTACAACGACGGATACCGGACTTCCGGAACTAAGGGAATGACTTCCTAGCTCTCGACCGCTCATGAGGTTGACTAGCCTTCCGGATGGGTGGAAATATTCCTTTGGCGGTTGCCTATCTCCGCACGGAACCGCCCCTGCGAATTCCGGACTAGCTTCCGGACCACTCCTTGGTCTCCACCGGATTACCGTACCAGCGATTTAAAGGCGCCACTTTCTCACTGCGCAAGTCTAAAAACTCATCCGCAAAACACACTCAGCCTAATCCGGCAGTCCACGAATCCGGACTCCTCCCCTTGCACACTCTCACTTACACATCCACACAAGTGACTATAGACGCGATACGCAAGAGAATAATCCAACGAGTGCTTTCTTGAGTGCTTCAGATTAAAATGAACAAGGAAAAGGAATGACAGGCCAACAAGCCGGCCTGCCCTTAAAAACCCATAAAAAGGCAGCCAAAACGGCCACCAGAAAAACCGGCCAACGGCCAAACAAAAAGCAAAAAGGCAACGGCCCTGAAGACCGTTCCATGAAAACTGCGAAACCGTTTAACTCCTAAAAGTCCGGAACCACTGGACCTACATCCGGAAAATCCGGTTCCGGAACTACCATCCTGGTAAGAATCCTAACTACAATTACTGCTACTGCTACCCTAGATAGTCATTTATTCCTCTTAGCCTTCTTTACAGACGTGCCACCCTGAGCTGGCGATCCACCTGTCTTCTGGGGTGGGGTGTTCTTCGTCTTTGACCTGGTCCGGGGAGGCTGCAACTCTTCCTCCTCCGATTGAGTCGTCTCCTCCTCTTCCAATTCCGGGTCCGTCTTGCTCAGTAGCCGTTGTCCCCTCGGTTTCGGAACAGTAAGATCAATGAGCTGGGACGGTGGTGGTGTCTGGAGAAAGGGCTGGAGCATGTGAGTGAAACTCACCGGATCCGTCCGAGCTGGATTCAACACCGTTCCGGGTAAAGGTGGTTCCCGGAAAGTAGAACCCACTGGTTTGTCGGGGAACAGATTTGCTACGGACGCAGTTCTTCCAGCTGGAACGCCTAAGACAACGTCCTTTACCGGAGTCGAGGCCGCAAACTGCTTCACCAACGACCTCCTCTTCTAGGCCGATGCTGTTCTGGCTTGCAACGTTCCGGCGATGGTCTTGCTCTTTGCCGGAGAAGGCTGGTTTTGTGCCCCTCCTTCTTGGAGATCCTGACCCAGGTCAAAAAGGCCTTGGTCTAACCCCTCAAGCGGATCCAAGTTTCCCAACAGCTGCCGGATTTCCCTGAGCATTCCCTCAATCCGGACTTCAAAATCCACGAGGATGTTCACCACCTTCGATCCGACCACGTGACCATCCTTCACCATGTGGTTATTCCAGAGCGTAGCCCTGGCAAGAATATCTGCCGGAGTGTCAAACAAACTTCTGACATTCCGGACTAGATCGAGGGCTTCTCCCTCCTTTGCCTCAGCGGTCATCCTCTCTTTCTCCGCCCACGCAGCTTGTTCTCGGAACCAGTCCCGTTCTTGCTCCAAGGTCAGAATCCGGTCCTCCAGCTGCTTCACCGCTTCCGGATCTGGCCTTTCCGTCAACGCCATGAGGATTTGGGTTTCTTCCTTCACACCCAATTTCTCGCACATTTGCCGGATCAGCGCCGACATCCTCTCATTCTGTGCCTGGGTAGTTAACAGCCATTTGATGGTGGCCTCTAGCTGATCCGTTTCCGGAAGTGGTTCTCGGGGCTTTTCTACCTCCTCGGCTTCTTGCTTCCCCCGCGCACCCCGATCAGTCGATTTCTGGCGCGTTCCTCCAACGTTTGGTGATGCCTGCTCCGGTTCCGGTTCCTCTTCTTCCGGCTCGAGCTCATCTGGTTCATCCTCCGCGGGAAGTCCATACTTCAACAAATTCTCGCCCTTCCGGTATATGGTCATTTCCGGTCCGGTCAGTGCATCCTCGGAGTGATACAGATGGAAAAGATAGGGGCTAATCGGACTTGACTTCTTGTTTGCGATATTGACCGCTAACTTTTCCACTACGGAGTGGATGATCACTCCCCAACTGACCGGCCTGGGAGCCGGATTCTCTCTATCTCCCAGCGCTCCGAAAATGGTATTTGCCACCGTCATTGTAATTCGGGTGGGCTTTTCCGGATACAAGATAGGGATGAGGAATGCTAACAATTGCCCATCCCGTGGACTCTTACAATCACTCGCGGTGTTCCCTTCCTTGGAATCCGCATGACTACGGAATACCTCCGTGGCATAGGTGTCCGTCCGGGACGCCATTCCGGAACCCCTGCTCGGCGTAAAGTATGCCTTCGCCCACAATTCCGGAGTCCAGGCCCTAGATCGACCCCTAATCGTGAAATCGAACTGATTACCCACTCCGGAAACCAGTTCGTTAATCATCTCTTCACTCCGGACGTTCCATAGACGTTTTACCAATCCTAAGCACCCCATGATTTCTAGGTCTTCTTCTAACTCCTTCAGGCGCTCCGGCTCCGATGGGACAACCGGACGGACGCCCCGGGCTGTCACTACCGACCTCCGGGATCGACTCGCTTCCGCCATCTCACCGACTGCTAGGACAATCCGGTGCAATCGGCACCTTCCTCCCTTTTTCTCCCTAACACGCCCTAACTCACCACTCTTTCTCTCTTCTAACGCACCGTGGAAGAGCACGGGAAAAAGAGACTGAATGAGGCTGGCGGTGGGGTTTAAGTACCTGTCGGAACCCTAAGTTTCCGCCGTCAAAAACGTTCCCGTAAGTTCCCTAGCCGGAACCTAGGCAGTAAGTCCCTACGATCCGGAACTTTCTAGAACTTTCCGGCTTTCCGGCTACGGTTTCCGGCAGACTGCATAACCTAATTAGAGTTTTATCTTTTCTATCTAGAAACTAATTTCTATTTCTAATATCTAAGTCCTAACTTTGTATTTAAATGCAAAAATTGAAAAAGTTCTACTACTTTTACCTCCACTAAATTGTTAATTGGGACTTTCCGGATGATACGTACTCCCACACCTCCGATCTCCTCCAGGATTGCCTTCTTCACCACCCAATCCGCTCGGATGACGGAGAGGAGGTTGATTAACTGCACAAACGGATTCTGCGGATCCTTTTCTTCGGATGGTCCCGCCTCTGCCTCCTTATCGGCCGGTTCCGGAGTACACTTCTTCGTCGGGGTCGGAGGATTTCCCCTGCCAAGCGGTGATGTTGTCTTCTGCCGCTTGTTTGGTGGCTTCGTCTCCTCCTCTTCCCCGCTTTCCGTTTCCAAACCGGAAGCCTCCTCGCTCTCGTCATGGGATCCGGATTCCCCGTACTTCAGGAGAGTTTCCTGAGTCTTCCAGGTCTTCTCCTCCGGTCCGGCAAGGATACCGTTCTCCTTGTAGAGATGGAAGAGATAGGGGCACACGGGTGTGGCCCTACTCTTCCCAATCCGGGGAACCAGACTGGAAACCAGATCCCCGATGATCCGGCTCCAGTTCATCTTCTGGTTGCCCACGATGGCACCAAACACCTGGTTGCCGATCGTAATAGTCAGCGTCTTGGGCTTGTCCTGGTGCAGGATCGGAATTAAAAACTCTAGTAGGCGTCGATGCCGGTCATCAATACAATCGCCCACCGTGTATCCGTCCTTGTCGTGCACGGCTTTCCGGAATTGGCCGTGACAAAATTCATCTTTCCGGCTGAAGGTGGTCAGCCCACCCGGTGCGAAAGAGTACACCGCCCTCCAATGCTCCTCCTTCCACAGATCCGGATGGCCACGGATAGTCCCGTCAAACTGATTGGAAAGTTTTCCCAACAGTTCCCTCACTACCCGTTCTTCCTTGAAACCCCAAGGTTTCACCGCTAAACCCTCACAACCTATCTTCGTGAAGTCCTCCATCAATTGGGTCTTTTCCGGATCCGTGGTGGGGATAACCGAAACGACCTTCTTGAGCTTGAGTTCTCCTATTGCGGGACTAGGTGGTCGGGATCTCCTAAGCCTAGGCATGTCACACTACTCTCTAGCCGGATCTCACCGATGCTACCTCACCTTCTCCTAGCCGCACGTCCCGTTCCTCACTTTCTCTCTCAACCCTACTGCAGTACCGGAAGCAAACACCTGCAGCACATGTGCACAATCTCGCCCCTTTCGTTCCCTACGGAAAGGATAGAATAACCTTGTGTGCCCCCGCTACTAACGGAAAAGAGCACAAACGACACACTGAAAACACACACAGACTCTCAGCTGATCAAGGAGGCGCTCGCGCAGAGTAACAACCTTGGTAAGCAAAGAGGAAGTAAATGACCAGACCCTCTCTATTTATAGCCTGTCAGGGATCCGGTCAAACCCTAATCCGGTCCGGACATATCAACCCGGTCCTGGATCCGTTCCGGTTTGGTTGAGCTTTCTATCACATCCAATCCGATTTGACTACTAATGCCGTATCCTGACTTATTTTTGCTTGTTCCGCGTTCCTTACAAGGATCCAGATCTCCAGCGGTGGGTTCCGTTCCAAATTCTAAGGTAAACTAAAAAAAACAAAAATTGAAGTTGCAACAGACGCTGCAAGCAACTACAAAAATTCAGCGGAGTCGCTCCGGAAGTCCCTGAGAAGGAGCGAAAGAAAGGAGAAAGAGAAGGGCAGGAAGAGTGACCGAAAGTCGAAACACCGGAAGAAGGTTTCAGATTCGGAAAGCAGCTCTGAGACATCCGGATCAGAAGTTTCGGATCCGGATTCATCTAGTTCGGATGAAGGTCGGAGTGTTTCCCCACCCCGACGCTCGTCCGGAAGGAGATCAAGGGAGAAGACAGTAGTCAAAGTCAAGACTGAGGATACGGACTCCAAGAAGGTAATGAAGAGCATTCAAGAATCTCTGGAGGCAATCAAAGTCAACCTGGCAGACAACCGGAAGCCAAGACGGATGGTCTCGACCACCCGGTCAACTGTCTGGTGTCTGAGGTGCGGAGAGCAAGGCCACTATTCAAGTGAATGCCAGAAACTCAATCAGAAACAGGTTCACTTTGTTCATCCAGAAGAGGAGATCTACTACACCTTAGCGGAAGAGGAGGATGAGGAAATTTACCAGATTCAGCCGACCTATGCTAGAGGTAAGGCAATCGCTGTTCCGGTCCGTTCCAATGTTTTGAACCGGAATTTTCTACCCGGATCAAGTCAGGGTGTCATTGTACAGACACCTGGGCATCCGGATAGACAGGTAGTGACGTGTTATGCCTGTGGAGAACCGGGACATTATGCCAATAGTTGTCCAAATAAGGGACAACTACAAGGAGCGCCACGGACTCTACCATGCCAGAACTGTCAAGAGTATGGACACCAGGCGGACCAATGTACAAAGCCGGTGAAACCGCGACCGGTTTACAAACAAGTGCAGATTATTCCTAGGGAGCAGACTGCACTCAACTACAGTCATTCTGCAGGAACGGAAAATCCTGAGAAATGACGGTGCGAGGTGGAGTTGCCAGTTGGAACGGAAGGCGTGGTCAACCGAGTATCCACCCGCAGTTCCACCAAACACCAATCCGATAGATCTACCAAGAGAAGCAACCGAAAGCTAAGGAGGAAACCGGAATCTAGCAGTGATTCGGATTTCCTTCCTCAGGAGCGAGTAGCTGAACCAGAGGTAGTTCAATCTGAGAAAGGGGTAGAACCAAACCGGATTCCGGTGGATATCAGTACAGAGATCCGGACGGAAATCTCTGGACCGGATATAGTACGACACCAGAAGAAGGTTAGTTTCAGTAACTCCCCAGTGATTATTAATCCGGATGTGGGGACAAACGAGTACAACATTGTCCAAGACATCAAGGATCAGAAGGCCAATGTGACGATCGGACAGCTCTTGCATGACAGCGTGGCATACCAGAAGTTAATCCAAGACGCTTGGACACGGAAACGCAAGAGGAAAGTGAAACTACCAGCGGTAGCCATCAACTTTTCTCAACCGGAAGATTCTGGAGCTCCGGAAGTAGCTGTGGAGATTGAGGGATGTTCCATATCTAGCGTACCGATCAATGGCGGATCTGGAGTCAACCTGATGTTGGAAGACACCGCCTTTGATTTGGGCTTCACCACATTTGAAGCCAAAGATCAAGTTCTCCGGATGGCGGATCAGTCTCGCGTGAATCCGGTTGGTAAACTTTCGGAGGTACCAACCCGGATAGGAGGACAAGACTACCTGCTGAACTACGTGATCATCCGTGTTCATAAAGATAGACCCTTTCCAATGTTACTCGGTAGACCGTGGTTATATTCTGCTCGAGTACTTGTGGATTGGGGAGCCAAGGAGCTGGTGGTCGGGAAACCTTCCATCCGGATACCTTGGACTGTAGAGAAACATTTAGGAGAAACCAGTGACTCAGATGGTTACACCACGGATTGGTCAGATCGGAAAGATACGACTACAAGCTATTTTGTAGACCCGTTCGAGTACCAGTCGGAGACAAGTTATGGCTTCTCCAATGCTGTGATAGAACAAGTTCCAGAAGAGATTCCGGAACCCGTTCTTGAAGATCGATCCTTAGGAGAGTCGAACGTTCCGCTCACTGCTGAGTGGATCGCTCAACAGATCAGCTCCGGAAATCTTCCAACCGGAAGAGATGACCTAGAAGGATCCAATTGGGGAAATTTGGCTTCTTTTTCGGAAGAGATATATCCGGAAAAGATCAAACCGATTGTTTCGCCCACTGACTATGAGAAGTTTGATATTACACCCGGCAGAAGTTTTTATCTCAACAAACTTCTGACGGATACGGAGAAATCCGGTTACATGGAACTTCTTAGGGAATACATTGATATTTTTGCTTGGGAGCCGTCCGACCTGAAGGGAATTCCGTCTCATCTAGGAGAACACAACATTGATTTGATGGAAGGATCCGTTCCGGTCCGACAGCAACAATACTAACTCAACCCCAAGTATTCGTTAATGGTGAAGGAGGAAATCGATCGATTATTGGAAGCGGGATTCATCTACCCCGTCAATAATTTGGAATGGGTTTCCCCTATTGTGGTCGTGCCAAAGAAAGTCGGAGCAGATGGAAAAGTCAAGATCCGAGTCTGCCAAGATTTCCGGAAATTGAACGCAGCCACAAAGAAGGATTACTTTCCCCTTCCGTTCACCGACATCATTTTGGACAAGGTAGCTGGACATGAGTGTTACAGCTTCCTGGATGGATTTTCCAGTTATAACCAAGTGTTTATCCGATGGTGCGATCAGCTGAAGACCACGTTCACGACAGAATGGGGCACTTTTGCTTTCAACCGGATGCCGTTTGGTCTGTGCAATGCACCCAAAACATTCCAGAGATTGATGATGGATATCTTCAAGGATTTCCTCCGGCATTTTATCGAAGTATTCATAGATGATTTTGCGGTTTACAGTAACCAGAAAAATCATCTCAGATGCTTACGGAAGACGTTCCAAAAATGCCGGGAAACCGGTTTGAAGTTACATCCGGGAAAATGCTTTTTCGGGATGACATCTGGAATCTTGCTAGGCCACAGAGTGAGCCGAACCGGATTACAAGTAGATCTGGAGAAGGTACGAGTGATGCTCACTCTCTTACCTCCAACCAATGTAAAAGAAATCCGTGGATTTCTTGGATGTGTCGGCTATTACCGCAGATTCATCGACGGGTATGCCAAAAGGGCTATCCCACTTACGGAGTTGCTTAAGAAAGATACGGAATTTATTTGGACCGGAAGAAGACAGGAGGCCTTCGAGGATTTGAAGACACAACTGGCTAAAGCTCCGATCCTGTCCGTTCCGGATTGAACTCAAGAGTTCCATGTTACTATCGACGCATCCGGATGGTGCTTGGGGTCTATCCTGTGGCAGTCCGACTCCGAGAAGCGCGAAAATCCGATTTACTATGCCAGCAGACAAATGAGTTTGGCGGAACGGAACTACACCACTACCGAACGGGAAGCTTTAGCGGTGGTGTACTCTTGTAAAAAGTTCCGACACTATCTGCTGGGATACAAGGTAACATTTTACACGGATCATGATTCTTTGAAATACCTTGTAAACAAACCGGATTTGTCAGGCCGGATTGCTAGATGGATTTTGCTTTTACAAGAGTTTAATTATGAGGTAAAAGTAAAATCCGGAAAGTCGAACATTAATGCGGATTACCTGTCCAGACAAAGGGGACAGAAATCCGTAGCGGATATATCCGCTGAGTTTCTGGATGAATTTCCAGAAACTCGACAGGATCCGGAAGTTATAACATATCCGGATCCCCCTTCGCTAGAAGTCTTTCACCTCAGCCAGGAGTCGGTCTCAGAATTTCAGGACATCGTAGACTACTTAGTAAAATCTACATATCCGGAACAGATGAGTCGAGAGGAGAAAGAAATCTTTCAAAGAAAAGTAGCCCCTTATACTTTGATTAGAGGAGTGTTTTTCAAGTTAGGGGCGGATGACATTCTCAGGCGATGTCTAGAGCCATCGGAACGGAGAAAGGTGATCCAGGCCCTTCACGCCGGAAGTTCAGGAGGACATTTCGCCTTTGTAAGCACCGTTAACCGGATCCGGTTAGCCGGATATTAGTGGCCATACTTGCATAGAGATGTTAGAAACTTCGTCCGAAGCTGCGACCAGTGTCAAAGGACCGGATCACCATCCTTCCAGAACCATTGGCCGCTTACTCCTATTATTCCCCTTGCACCATTCGAGAAGTGGGAAATAGATTTTATTGGACCGATTTTTTCGGTCAGCAGGCGGAAAAAGAGGTACATTATTTTGGCCACAGACTATGCGACCAAATGGGTGGAGGCGAAAGCAACCAGGAAGAACGACGCAGAAACTTCAGCAAACTTTTTGTTTGAAGAAATTCTCATGCGGTTTGGACACCCGTTGGAGCTGGTTAGTGACCGGGGAACTCATTTCCTCAATGATGTCATTGAAGATCTGACAAACAAATATCTTATCAAACACCGGAAGACCACTCCTTACAATCCAAAAGCGAACGGATTAACGGAGAGGGCAAACGGGATTGTTGGTACGATATTAAACAAGATGGTTTCCGCTCACAAGACAGATTGGGACCGGAAACTACCTTCAACAGTCCACGCATATAACACGACAGAAAAGACTACGACCGAAAAGACACTATACTTTCTAGTCTTTGGTCAGGAAGCGGTTCATGGAGTGGAACTGCAAGTGGAAACATTCCGGGTAATGGCATCCCGGAATGCAAAGTCAAGACTGGATACACTTCCACGACTCCTCGCCATTGAGGAATTGGAAGAAATCCGGGATACAGCGTTGGAGAAAACTCTGGGAGTACAAGCCAAACGCAAGGAAGTGTACGACCGGAAACTCCCAGCAGATCACGGAATCCGAGAAGGAGGATTGGTCTTACTCTATGACAACCGACACCAGGATTTTCCAGGTAAATTGCATACCCGATGGATGGGACCATTCCGAGTCATACAGGTCCATGAAAACGGGTCACTGCAACTTGAGAATCTGCAAGACCAATGGCTGGATACCAAAGTGAACGGATCCAGAGTAAAGAAGTATAACAAAGCTTCTTCGTCCGACGAGGACTAGAAATGTTCGCGAGGACGCTCACAGATGAGAAGGGGGTAATGTCGCAACTCCAATTTTTTTTTTTTTTAGTTTACCTTAGAATTTGGAACGGAACCCACCGCTGGAGATCTGGATCCTTGTAAGGAACGCGGAACAAGCAAAAATAAGTCAGGATATGGCATTAGTAGTCAAACCGGATTGGATGTGATAGAAAGGTCAACCAAATCGGAATGGATCCAGGATCAAGTTGATATGTCCGGACCGGATTAGGGTTTGATCGGATCCCTGACAGGCTATAAATAGAGAGGGTCTGGTCATTTACTTCCTCTTTGCTTACCAAGGTCGTTACTCTGCGCGAGCGCCTCGTTGATCAGTTGAGAGATTGTGTGTGTTTTCGGTGTTTTGCTTGTGTTCTTTTCCGTGAGTATCGGGGCACACAAGGTTATTCTATCCTTTCCGTAGGGAACAGAAGGGGCGAGATTGTGCACATGTGCTGCAGGTGTTTGCTTCCGGTACTACAGTAGGGTTGAGAGAGAAGGTGAGGAACGGGACGTGCGGCTAGGAGAAGGTGAGGTAGCATCGGTGAGATCCGGCTAGAGAGTAGTGTGACATGCCTAGGCTTAGGAGATCCCGACCACCTAGTCCCGCAGTAGGAGAACTCAAGCTCAAGAAGGTCGTTCCGGTTATCCCCACCACGGAGCCGGAAAAGACCCAATTGATGGAGGACCTCACGAAGATAGGTTGTGAGGGTTTAGCGGTGAAACCTTGGGGTTTCAAGGACGAACGGGTAGTGAGGGAACTGTTGGGAAAACTTTCCAATCAATTTGACAGGACTATCCGTGGCCATCCGGATCTGTGGAAGGAGGAGCATTGGAGGGCGGTGTACTCTTTCGCACCGGGTGGACTGACCACCTTCAGCCGGAAAGATGAATTTTGTCACGGCCAATTCCGGAAAGCCGTGCAATTCCTTAGTCGTGCTAGAACTTCTGGGTGGAAAATTCGGTTGAGTGTCCGAGCTCCTGTGAGGTCTCATTGCTGTAGTGGTAAACAGAAGAACCTTAGCAGCTGTTGGAACGGATGGGTACACTTGTAACCGCCTAGCTTCGTACAAGTGGGACTTAGCCTCAAGGTCGTTGTAGTAAGAGAGGGTCGTACGGGGGGTCTTTGTGTGACCTGTGATCTGGATTGATGTTCGGGTTGCTGTGAAAGATCAAACCGGATCCGGATTAGATTAGGAAAGGAAGGAAAGAGAGAAGTGGGTCTTCAGCCACTATAATTCACGGGAGGAGTGTCTAGCCTGCCACTTTTAATTACAAGTGGCGAACCCTCTGATGGTGAAACAGAGGATAATTCAAACCGGATAGGATATTGGTGTTAAACTAGACAGGAACGGATCGGTCTAGAAGTGGTACCCAAGACCGGAAGTAGAGGAGTCTTGGGGGTGTGACAGATTGGCGAACCGGATTGTCTCCTGGAGCAGAAAGTGGAGAGGACCGGATTGTCATTTCTGTGTGTTGGTTGATTTTCCGGTTATAGATCTGGACCGGAAAAGGATAGTTTGATAGACTGACTAAGCTTAGGATCGTGAATGGGTTAGATACTTCACAGGATCTCGTGGGTTCGATCTCTAGGGTCATTTTTGTTATGCTTTAGAGGGTTTTTGGGAGTATAACAGGGGAATTGCTTGTCCTGTGCTGCGACAGCAGCACACATGAATCCTTACAGAATGTTAAGATCTATTCAAATGGACTTCTAATTTGATGCTAGTACGGATTTTTCATACTCCATGATTGGATGATATCCAAAACATGCAAGTTACATATTGAGAAAACAATGCCTCCAGTTGTCCTGAGAGGTGAAGCCATATGAATTCAGCAACTGTCATGTGCACATAATTCTAATCACCATTCACCATGAGACGTATTTTAAGGTATTCAATTGTTTCAGATACAGATAGAAGATGCTCAACAAAAATTTGGTTCCAGTAAAGGGACTCATTTTAGAAGATTGTTGATGACAGCCACCATAATCTGAAATTGTCGAGATGTCATAGCTGCAGTAATATTTGGGGAGTTCAACGAGAGTTCCTTTACAGGCTTCACTTGCACAGCAAATACATCAGACATATATATCAGCCCGGATGAACATTTATATTGCTATGCATTGAGGATAATTTCAATGACGGTGGTTAATACGCACTGAAAAAAAGTTGAAGGCAGACGAAGGAACCATTGGCAGGCAAGCAATAAGATAAAAAAATATAATAATTCTCAGCTTGATGCTAAAAGACACTTATGTTTTTCCCAGATAAACTGAAAAATTATAAAATTCAAAATAGAATAAAGAAAATCAACGCCAGTAATTTGTAAACTATCGACACAACGATTCAGGACAAAATACCCTGAAGCAATTTGCAAAGTATGTTATGAGCCTCGGGATAAGTAGTAATACCTTGCTATCCTTTGTGCCACCCTTTTGACGAATATATTGAAAGTACATGTTACTGGGCATAAAAACTGGCTCAAGAAAGGTTCTAGTTTGCTTTATCTTTGGGGCAATTGCATCGAATCTGCTGTGTTCCTAGAAACTTTCCTGCCAATTGTATTTACACACCGTTCAATATTCATGCAATCCGTCATTGATGCCAGATAAGAGCCTTACGATCCCAAGCATAAGAACGACATCCTCAGATCGGCAAGAAGTGCTAAGCATGCAGGGATTTCAAGGTACTACCCTTACCACATTGTTTCAGAGGTTGCGTGTTTTCCAAGGATTCTTTCACCCACTTGGCTACAAGTAAGACTGTGTAATCTATGACTTCACAATCAGCCTTCATCTCAAGAATAGGAGTGCACTCTGGGGACAATTCTTTGAGGCTACCAGTGACTAAGAAGAGCGGAAATGATCGTTTACCTGTCATCTCGAAAATTGTACACTTAAGTTTCTGCAAAAATCAGAAAAAAAAATTCCAGCACTCAGTGCGTCAATGTCTCGAATATCCAAGATATGGAAAACATCTACTGAATAAGCTGACATTGAAAGAATTTGTTTTAAGCCTTCGATGTTAAGATTCAATTTATGGTCATCAGATAAATATTGCTGAAAAATAATACCAAAAGGGCTTTAAAAGAAAATTACTGGGAATGCCGACAATGATAAAAATGGCAGATAGTTTCTCGAATTAATTTGAAACAGCCACCGTGGTGTAGATGGTATTCCATTCCCTACCAAGGCTTGCATGCACCTTCACAAAGCCGCTCTGGAAGAAAAATAGCTTGAATCTACCTGTTGACTTCAGAAAAAAACAAAGCTGAAACCCCTAGATCGACCTGAGCGTTGATCCCATATAACTCGTGCATCTCTATTCCTCCATTATAAGCTCCAAAATTTCTCACCTCCATTCATGTATTTCAACGCTCCCAAACCACCTGAAGAACATGACACATGCTTAGCCACATAGTTTTATGACCCACCAAAAACGCGTTATTTTTTATGCTCATAACCATGTATAGTAACTCAGAAGCTCGAAATGATGAGGCAGGAGTTATGAATAAGAACCTTGATGGACACGAGAAACGCAACAAGTGTGGCAACATTGTTCTCTGTATAGTAGTGCGACTCAGAAGCCAAGAATATCTTACAATCATCTTTCCTAGACCCCTGGTTCTTACACCAACCTGCATAACAATTAGCGGTAAGTAACAAGATTACAATAATGTCAAACAATACACTCATGCAATTTCAACTCTTGATTGGAAATTTTGAAAAAAAAAAAACTATTTAATGTTCTAAGTTGCGGTTGTGACTGTTGATCAGCATTGCACATGAGAACCGGTGGAATTAGGAGCAGCGCTTTCCCCAACGATTCAGTCGACACTCCGACACCTGCTAGCCAGGGAGGTAAAAACAGGTCTGAGCTCCGTGTCTAAACCTCGCAGAAATACATGGGGAAATCCTTCGACAAAACGGGCAATTGTAAAGTGCGCACTCGCGACCAAGGCAAGGCCTCCACGCTCAGCATTCGTCTGTAACAAGCACAACCCCGACAGATCTGGAAGTAGTTGCAGTAAGAGTCGTTCATATACTCAAGAATGGCTCAGGGACAGAAATATCATAGTGCAATGGCAGTCATCACTTTGAAAAGCTACCGTCTTTCTATACAGTATTCTACCGAATATGAACTCCAATGCTGCAATCAACAAACACACGGATGTGTAGTAACAGGACTGAAGAGTAAACCTCAAAAGACTAAGGATTAACGCATGAACAACTTGACTGATAACCCCGTGAGAAATATAATTCAGATAGGTAAATCTGAAGAGTCATGGGTTGGCCAAATAACAATAGAAGTGGATGGAAAAAGCTTTCATATTATGTACTCAAAACTGCTAAATAACCCATGTTGGCCAGTTCAAGCCAGGGTTGTTCTGTTAGACATATTTTTGGGTTTCGGCGTCGCGTGGGACGTCCGATGTCGCGTGTTGTACTAGACAACATGTCGCTACCCCGTCCCGTCCCGTCGCGCAAGGGTAAAAAAATTTACCGCAAAGTAAAAAAATTTGGCCTACGTGGCAGGCTGTCTACACTTACGTGGAAAGTCCGCACTGACGTGGAAAGCCAGGGTGAGGCGACCGCGCGTCTGGATATCAGGGCGACTTCGGGTAGGGTGACTTCGGGTACAGGGGGTGACCCGTGTCCGTAGTGCAGGGCGACTGCGGGATCTGGGCGACTACGGGTCCAAGATTGAGGCGCGACCTCGAGTTAAAAACCAAGGGCGACTGCGTGTCTTTGCCGACCGCGGGTTGTCGCAGCACAGGACAAGCAATTCCCCTGTTATACTCCCAAAAACCCTCTAAAGCATAACAAAAATGACCCTAGAGATCGAACCCACGAGATCCTATGAAGTATCTAACCTATTCACGATCCTAAGCTCAGTCAGTCTTTCAAACAATCCTTTTCCGGTCCAGATCTATAACCGGAAAAACAACCAACACACAGAAATGACAATCCGGTCCTCTCCACTTCTTACTCCAGGAGACAATCCGGTTCACCAGTCTGTCACACCCCCAAGACTCCTCTACTCCCGGTCTTGGGTACCACTTCTAGACCAATCCGTTCCTGTCTAGTTTAACACCAATATCCTATCCGGTTTGAATTATCCTCTGTTTCACCATCAGAGGGTTCGCCTCTTAGAATTAAGAGTGGCAGGCTAGACACTCCTTCTGTGAATTATAGTGGCTGAAGACCCACTTCTCTCTTTCCTTCCTTTCCTAATCTAATCCGGATCCGGTTTGATCTTTCACAGCAACCCGAACATCAATCCGGATCACAGGTCACACAAAGACCCCTCGTACGACCCTCTCTTACTACAACGACCTTGAGGCTAAGTCCCAACTGTACGAAGCTAGGCGATTACAAGTGCACCCATCCGTTCCAACAGCTACTAAGGTTCTTCCGTTTACCACTACAGCAATGAGACCTCACAGGAGCTCGGACACTCAACCGGATTTCCCACCCAGGAGTTCTAGCACGACTAAGGAATCCCTCCCTATCCGTCTAGCCTAACAACGGTTTTCTCACCCGGAATACTAACCCTTAGAGCTGCTGAGGAATTTGGAGTTCACTCCCAACTCTTCACGACCCGCTCACATGTACTTAGAAAACAGAACAAAACACCAAGGGGAGAAATCAAACATAACAACCTCACATACTTTCCTAACTCTTCACCACATATTCCGGCCAGCACAAGGGAGAAACATGAGACGAGGGCAAATAGAAAATACACAAAATATTGCACGAAGAAGACTCCCAGATCCCGTCCAAGGGACTGGCTTATATACAAATTTGACTAACTGTACAATCGGCAAAAAGGGCCCGGAAATCCTGCACGGGATTTCCGGCCTTATCCTACTGCTAAGATCCGCTTCCGGATCCTGTCCTACCAAAATTTAACTCAAAACTTCCTAACTACCACTAGGTCCTGCGGCATCAGCGTCCATCTTTTCGAACATGTCCGTCAGGTTTCGGCTTCGTTCGCCCTCAGCCGAATTTGGAACCCCTGATTCCGGCGAGGTATCTATATTGATGTGTTCCGGCTTGCTTTGCCCCTTTTCGGATTTCTTTGACTAGGGCGTCTGTCCTTTCTCCGCCTTCTGTCCCGGTACGCCCAGCGAAAACTCCGGCAGAGACAAATCCGACAGACGGATATCCTTCCCTGGATTTAACATTCCGGTTAACTTTGAGCTGCTCTCCTCCATCCGGTTTGCAGCCTCTCGCGCTACGACCAAGGACGCCTCCACCTGTTCCGCAAAATCGCCCAAGATCCGGACCATCTTCGCGTTGGACAACTTGTTGTCCTTCAGCACCCCTTCATCGTATAACCGGGCCCGTACAGCCATCGACCCGGGTTCGCCAAATGTGGCCTTGACATCGTCCGCCACTTTCTTCACCTCATCCGCCATCTCCTTCGTGGCGGATATGTCTTCCTTGAAGCCGTATACCTCCAGTTTCAACGCGTCGACTTCCTCCTGAAGCCGACGTACCTCTGCCTCCATCTTCCGGGTCTCTTCCGGATTGGTGATGCAGTCGGCGACCTTCTTTGTCAAATTGCGATCCGGTTTGCTGTCCACCACCCTTCCGATCTCCTCCAGGATCGCCTTCTTCACCACCCAATCCGCTCGGATGACGGAAAGGAGGTTGATCAACTGCACAAACGGATCTTGCGGATCCTTTTCTCCGGATGGTCCCGCCTCTGCCTCCTTACCAACCGGTTCCGGAGTACGCTTCTTCGTCGGGGTCGGAGGATTTCCCCTGCCAAGCGGTGATGTTGTCTTCTGCCGCTTGTTTGGTGGCTTCGTCTCCTCCTCTTCCCCGCTTTCCGTTTCCAAACCGGAAGCCTTCTCGCTCTTGTCATCGGATCCGGATTCCCCGTACTTCAGGAGAGTTTCCTGAGTCTTCCAGGTCTTCTCCTCCGGTCCGGCAAGGATACCGTTCTCCTTGTAGAGATGGAAGAGGTAGGGGCACACGGATGTGGCCCTACTCTTCCCAATCCGGGGCAACAAACTGGAAACCAGATCCCCCATGATCCGGCTCCAGTTCATCTTCCGGTTGCCCACGATGGCACCAAACACCTGGTTGCCTATCGTGATGGTCAAGCTCTTCGGCTTGTCCGGATGTAGGATGGGGATTAAGAACTCCAACAAACGCCGATGCCAGTCGTCGATGCAGTCCTCCACCACATACCCGTCCTTGTCGTGCACGGCCTTCCGGAACCGGCCGTGGCAGAACTCATCCTTCCGGCTGAACGTCGCCAGTCCTCCCAGTGCGAATGAGTATATTGCCCTCCAATGCTCTTCCATCCAAGTATCCGGACGGCCACGGATAGCCCCGTCAAACTGGTTGGACAACTTTTCTAATAGCTCCCTTACTATCCGCTCCTCCTTGAAACCCCAAGGTTTCACAACTAAACCCTCACAGCCCATCTTGGTGAGGTCCTCCATCAACTGTGTCTTTTCCGGCTCCGTGGTGGGAATAACCGGAATAACCTTCTTGAGTTTAAGCTCTCCTACGGCGGGACTAGGTGGTCGGGATCTCCTAAGCCTAGGCATGTCACACTACTCTCTGGCCGGATCTCACCGATGCTACCTCACCTTCTCCTAGCCGCACGTCCCGTTCTTCACTTTCTCTCCCACCACAACTGCAGTACCGGAAGCAAACACCTGCAGCACACGTGCACACAATCTCGCCTCTTCCGCTCTCCACCGGAACGGACAGCAACCCTAGCGCGTAAGAAACAATCACACCATGCTCACAAGATACTCACAAAATCACTCACTTGCTCAAGGAGGCGCTCGCGCACAATAATGTTCTGATCAAGTAAAAGAGAAATGACTGAGAAGGCCCTCTCTATTTATAGTCTGTCAGGGATCCGGTCAAACCCTAATCCGGTCTGGATATCCCAACCCGGTCCTGGATCAATTCCGGTTTGGTTGACCTTTCTATCACATCCAATCCGGTTTGACTACTAATGCCGTATCCTGACTTATTTTTGCTTATTCCGCATTCCTTACAAGGATCCGGATCTCCAGCAGTGGATTCCGTTCCAAATTCTAAGGTAAACTAAAAAAACAAAAATTGGAGTTGCGACACGGGTGCAAAGAAAGGGCGACTTCGGGTTAGGGGCAACCACGGGTGCACAGAATTGGGTTAGGGCGACCGCGCTCTCTGTCTTTAATTGCGACCGCGGGTGTTTGGGTCCCTAAATCCTCAAGGCCTTTGGGGGAGTGTCTAGGAATTTGCTCTGAGGTGAATAAATAAATAACTTCACGACGACCTTTATCAAAGAAACATTTAAAATGGGACCATTCCAATTCAAACTAGACATGTCAAAGATCATTTAGGATATCAAAACATGACAATATCAGTAATGGATTGACACTTGAAAGATTATAATGTTTAATCATTAGGGTGTTAAAACTGCCAAAGAGATTTGAAGTCATTCAACCTTCTTTTACAAGTCTAATCTAAGAACTTTGTCATCAAAAAAATATGAAGTGAAGGTGCTCTACAGTCTACAAGCATAGCCCCAATCAATTTATGGCTTCTCAAAATCTACTCTACAATTTTTGGGCCTATACAATGTACAATTCCAATGGACTTTAATATTTTTGGAAAGGGTGTACCAAACTTGGCTTATAGAATGATTCAAAAATATAAATACTATTTTCAAAGTTTATTTATAGCATTGTGACCTTATAAAGTGCAATCCTTTTATTGTTACCACATGTCTACACTTCTTGTGAATTTCATTTTAAATAACAACAATATGTTATACATTTTTATTTTATTTTTCTTGTAGGGATGTCAAAGTGTGGCTCTAAAAGACCTCTTGTTTGGGTTGCATTTCATTGAGTTGACACTGTCATTAACCCGTAAAGTCGTGAAGTGCATTTCTGGGTAGCTCACTATGAATGAAATATGGAAATTTCAAGAACTTTCTTTTGAAATTCAGAGACAATTTAGGATAAAAGGGTCAACAATTTTCATAACTTCTGACTACACAGTAAAAAATTTATGGCATGATATGTTGTTTCCTTTAAAATTGTGGGTAGTCTGGGCAACCAAAAAAAACTTAATTAAAAATTGCGACATTAAGAGGTGAAAATTTGAAATAGCTTTATTAGATTTTGTATCTATTTATAAAGCTTTGAATCATTCCATTAATCCATTTCGATAAACAAGTCTAAAGTTATGAGGAATTTTAGTTTGAGGTAGTCTAAGGGAACTTATAGAATCTCTACCCTACAAAAAAGTTTGAAATTTTTTATTTTAATCAATTTTTTATATTTTTGAAAACGGACTTAAATAATGGATGAGGATTGTTTATTACGATATTTTAACCAAAGGAATTGGCATTCGTCATTTTTATAAATAATTGGTTCACAATTATGTATTTTCAAGCATTTTCTATTTTTTAGGTAGTTACTAACTTATTGTTTTTCTCCCATATGTTGAACAATTCCAAATGATTAGAAATTTTTTGACCATATAGCCAACTTTCATTCTAATGTGAGTTTAAAAAATAACCATCAATTTTGAGTATTTGTGGATACTAATGTCACGTTGTGACTTGCTAAGGTCAACTTTCAGGGATTTTGCTGAAAGAAAAGGACTTTTGCTACTTCAAATGTTAATACCTTGCAATCTACATGACAAAAAATTTCTCCACATTTTTTCAAACCATTTCTGCACTAACAATTTTGCATTACAAAATGCAATTTTGTTAGAAATATAGTTGAAGATCTTTGGAGGTTTATGGGATCGGAAGATAGTACGGGAGCAAAGAAGGACATTGCATACACAACAACAATAATGACGAAGTACATAGAGCTGGCTGGTCCTAAAAATATTGTGCAATTGTATACGAACAATGCATCAGTAATGGTTGGAACTTTGTCCAGCTTGTTACTAAAATATCCCCACATGTATAAACAAGGGTGTGCGGCTCACATCTTGGATTTGCTTTTGGAAGATTGGGGAAAGTCTCAAACGATGAAGGATTTGGTAAGCGAGTGTAGGACAATGGTGAAGCATATTAGGAAGTACCATTTCACTATGGCTTTGTTTCAGAAGCATTCCCCGAACAAGATGCTTAGATTGCCTGCGTTGACACAGTTTGCCACCAATTTCCTTATGGTAGACCGTTTGCTTGATTGCAAACAAGCTTTGCAAACCGTGGTTGCAGACGACGGTTATATGACGTTTGAGTTAGGTTTGCAAAATCGGACTAATGGAGGTATTCTTAGGCGCAAAGCAATGGATGTTCGGCTAAACATTCATTCTGAAAGGTTCTGGTCAAGATGCAAAAATTTTGTATTCATGGTAGAGCCAGTGCTCATTGCTCTACGACACTTTGATGGCAAAAAACCAGCAATGCCAAAAGCTTGGATCATAATGAACGAGTTGAAGAAACACGTGTATGCTCTCCAAGATCCTCCATTTTTTTTGGACCCTCTGGTTGCAACGCGTTATGAGAAGAAATTTGAAGCTCGTTGGAAGCTAATGCGAACGGACCTCCACTATACAGGAGCACTTCTTAATCCGTTTTTGGCAGGAGTAGAAGAAATTCAAAACGACGGGGCCGCCAAGGCAGCTTTGAATCGAGTCATACGAAAACTTGCTCCATCATTACAAGTGTCAGTGGCCGTGGCAATGCAAGAGCTTATCCAGTTTGAAGAGAAGACGGGGCCATTTGATCCCCGAGAAGAGGTTCTCGACATTACAGAGACCAATCTAGAACCCCATCAATGGTGGAATCATGTAGGCGGCGACGCTCTTCCAAAGATTGCAAAGAGAATTCTAGGGCTGACTTGCTCAGCATCTTCATGTGAAAGAAACTGGAGCATGTATTCATTTGTGCACAGTAAAACACCAAACCGTCTGAGCACCCAAAAGGCACAAGATTTGGTGTATATTTATGCAAACTGCCACTTGGAACGTCAGAAGCGTGGGTACAATCCTGCTCAATTTTACGAAAGGGTCCTCGCGGATGGAGACACTGAAGATGAGATGGACGAGCCCTTGCCTTCTGAAGAGGAAGAGGAGGGTTTTTTCAATTTTTTCGAAGATAACCAAAACCGAAGGGAAGAAGAAGAGCTCTTGCGTGATAATGAATGGGCAGATATGGTTCCACCTCCACCAAGTCCACCCCGATATCGAAACGGAAACACATTTGCAAATGGCAACAATGAAGATGATGTTGCTCATGAAGAAGCCCTTTGTTCTCCAGAGCGGGACCCTGATCATGTGTGGGTTGGAAATTGGGGCACAGTTTTACCACAAACTGCGGTAAGAACACCTCCTAGCAACAACGAACGTGCAGATAATGAAATCCGCGCCTCAGATGTTCAAGCAAGATCACCAGTAGTGACGGATATTCCTTCAAGCGTAGCAATAAATATCGGAAACATTGCACCAATCAATGCGGGAATTGGAGCAGAAGAAGAGTTGGATCACATTGAAGAGGTTGTAGAAGAAGAAATCCCTATTTCAGTAGCAGTGAACTCACCGCCCATGCAGGCAACGGAGGCAAATGATTATGATTCAGATGCGCCACTGAATACCATTGTCAACCGTAGTCGCGATGTTTCTTCGACTCGAGGTGGACGTACAAGGTAGGCTCAGGCTACAGTCCGAAGGTCAGATACAACTCCTTCTATAAGGGGCCGCACGCCCAGGGGTAGAGAAACAAGCCAAGCTAGAGTCAGGAGATCGGCCCCAAGTTCAGCGCCAAGGGCTCCTTTGGATGGAGGCCCACTATCAACCATCAATGAAGAAGTCCCTACATCTGCTCCACAAGCTAGCCAACCAACCCAAGTGTCTGAGCAAAGACAAATATTGTTGGAAGAACAACTATGCAACATGAACAATAGAAACAAAGGTAAGAAAAGGCGCATTAGAAGAGTAGATGAAAGGGCACACAGAAATCCAAAGAGTGCAAATCAAGTTGTGGAAGCTTGTAGCTTTGGGGCAGGGTGCTCCACGTGAGCGGTCCAACAATCAGGCCAATCAATAACAGTTCAACCTGGTCTTGCATCCATCGTTGATGGAATTATTGATGCAACTCGTCCCACAAAACGACTAGTTCAGACTGCAATTCCTGGTGGTCAAGACATAGTTATGCGGAATTTGACCTTGGAGGTTGAAAGAGAAATACGACCAGAACCAATAGTAAGAGAGGAGGACAAGAATGCTAGCTCCAGCCACAATAGCAATACTGATGGTGGTTACGCATCGCGCGAAGATACGGACCCTAATGCTGACGAAGCGGAGAACGATTCAGATTTTAGTTTGTAACTAGATGTTTGACCGATTGTTTGGAAGGAAAATTAGTCCCATAAGGATTTTCCAAAAATGATTTTTTGAAAAGATTTATAGCGGAAGTTTATAGCCTAGTACCTTACATATTGATATGTTGTAGTACCTTATTAGGCATCTTTGTTATATCGAGACATATTAATATTGGAGTTATTTTGTTATTTAATAGCACTTGGTTTAGTTGGTTCACCTCCAAAGATCTTCAACTATATTTCTAACAAAATTGCATTTTGTAATGCAAAATTGTTAGTGCAGAAATGGTTTGAAAAAATGTGGAGAAATTTTTTGTCATGTAGATTGCAAGGTATTAACATTTGAAGTAGCAAAAGTCCTTTTCTTTCAGCAAAATCCCTGAAAGTTGACCTTAGCAAGTCACAACGTGACATTAGTATCCACAAATACTCAAAATTGATGGTTATTTTTTAAACTCACATTAGAATGAAAGTTGGCTATATGGTCAAAAAATTTCTAATCATTTGGAATTGTTCAACATATGGGAGAAAAACAATAAGTTAGTAACTACCTAAAAAATAGAAAATGCTTGAAAATACATAATTGTGAACCAATTATTTATAAAAATGACGAATGCCAATTCCTTTGGTTAAAATATCGTAATAAACAATCCTCATCCATTATTTAAGTCCGTTTTCAAAAATATAAAAAATTGATTAAAATAAAAAATTTCAAACTTTTTTGTAGGGTAGAGATTCTATAAGTTCCCTTAGACTACCTCAAACTAAAATTCCTCATAACTTTAGACTTGTTTATCGAAATGGATTAATGGAATGATTCAAAGCTTTATAAATAGATACAAAATCTAATAAAGCTATTTCAAATTTTCACCTCTTAATGTCGCAATTTTTAATTAAGTTTTTTTTGGTTGCCCAGACTACCCACAATTTTAAAGGAAACAACATATCATGCCATAAATTTTTTACTGTGTAGTCAGAAGTTATGAAAATTGTTGACCCTTTTATCCTAAATTGTCTCTGAATTTCAAAAGAAAGTTCTTGAAATTTCCATATTTCATTCATAGTGAGCTACCCAGAAATGCACTTCACGACTTTACGGGTTAATGACAGTGTCAACTCAATGAAATGCAACCCAAACAAGAGGTCTTTTAGAGCCACACTTTGACATCCCTACAAGAAAAATAAAATAAAAATGTATAACATATTGTTGTTATTTAAAATGAAATTCACAAGAAGTGTAGACATGTGGTAACAATAAAAGGATTGCACTTTATAAGGTCACAATGCTATAAATAAACTTTGAAAATAGTATTTATATTTTTGAATCATTCTATAAGCCAAGTTTGGTACACCCTTTCCAAAAATATTAAAGTCCATTGGAATTGTACATTGTATAGGCCCAAAAATTGTAGAGTAGATTTTGAGAAGCCATAAATTGATTGGGGCTATGCTTGTAGACTGTAGAGCACCTTCACTTCATATTTTTTTGATGACAAAGTTCTTAGATTAGACTTGTAAAAGAAGGTTGAATGACTTCAAATCTCTTTGGCAGTTTTAACACCCTAATGATTAAACATTATAATCTTTCAAGTGTCAATCCATTACTGATATTGTCATGTTTTGATATCCTAAATGATCTTTGACATGTCTAGTTTGAATTGGAATGGTCCCATTTTAAATGTTTCTTTGATAAAGGTCGTCGTGAAGTTATTTATTTATTCACCTCAGAGCAAATTCCTAGACACTCCCCCAAAGGCCTTGAGGATTTAGGGACCCAAACACCCGCGGTCGCAATTAAAGACAGAGAGCGCGGTCGCCCTAACCCAATTCTGTGCACCCGTGGTTGCCCCTAACCCGAAGTCGCCCTTTCTTTGCACCCGTGTCGCAACTCCAATTTTTGTTTTTTTAGTTTACCTTAGAATTTGGAACGGAATCCACTGCTGGAGATCCGGATCCTTGTAAGGAATGCGGAATAAGCAAAAATAAGTCAGGATACGGCATTAGTAGTCAAACCGGATTGGATGTGATAGAAAGGTCAACCAAACCGGAATTGATCCAGGACCGGGTTGGGATATCCAGACCGGATTAGGGTTTGACCGGATCCCTGACAGACTATAAATAGAGAGGGCCTTCTCAGTCATTTCTCTTTTACTTGATCAGAACATTATTGTGCGCGAGCGCCTCCTTGAGCAAGTGAGTGATTTTGTGAGTATCTTGTGAGCATGGTGTGATTGTTTCTTACGCGCTAGGGTTGCTGTCCGTTCCGGTGGAGAGCGGAAGAGGCGAGATTGTGTGCACGTGTGCTGCAGGTGTTTGCTTCCGGTACTGCAGTTGTGGTGGGAGAGAAAGTGAAGAACGGGACGTGCGGCTAGGAGAAGGTGAGGTAGCATCGGTGAGATCCGGCCAGAGAGTAGTGTGACATGCCTAGGCTTAGGAGATCCCGACCACCTAGTCCCGCCGTAGGAGAGCTTAAACTCAAGAAGGTTATTCCGGTTATTCCCACCACGGAGCCGGAAAAGACACAGTTGATGGAGGACCTCACCAAGATGGGCTGTGAGGGTTTAGTTGTGAAACCTTGGGGTTTCAAGGAGGAGCGGATAGTAAGGGAGCTATTAGAAAAGTTGTCCAACCAGTTTGACGGGGCTATCCGTGGCCGTCCGGATACTTGGATGGAAGAGCATTGGAGGGCAATATACTCATTCGCACTGGGAGGACTGGCGACGTTCAGCCGGAAGGATGAGTTCTGCCACGGCCGGTTCCGGAAGGCCGTGCACGACAAGGACGGGTATGTGGTGGAGGACTGCATCGACGACTGGCATCGGCGTTTGTTGGAGTTCTTAATCCCCATCCTACATCCGGACAAGCCGAAGAGCTTGACCATCACGATAGGCAACCAGGTGTTTGGTGCCATCGTGGGCAACCGGAAGATGAACTGGAGCCGGATCATGGGGGATCTGGTTTCCAGTTTGTTGCCCCGGATTGGGAAGAGTAGGGCCACATCCGTGTGCCCCTACCTCTTCCATCTCTACAAGGAGAACGGTATCCTTGCCGGACCGGAGGAGAAGACCTGGAAGACTCAGGAAACTCTCCTGAAGTACGGGGAATCCGGATCCGATGACAAGAGCGAGAAGGCTTCCGGTTTGGAAACGGAAAGCGGGGAAGAGGAGGAGACGAAGCCACCAAACAAGCGGCAGAAGACAACATCACCGCTTGGCAGGGGAAATCCTCCGACCCCGACGAAGAAGCGTACTCCGGAACCGGTTGGTAAGGAGGCAGAGGCGGGACCATCCGGAGAAAAGGATCCGCAAGATCCGTTTGTGCAGTTGATCAACCTCCTTTCCGTCATCCGAGCGGATTGGGTGGTGAAGAAGGCGATCCTGGAGGAGATCGGAAGGGTGGTGGACAGCAAACCGGATCGCAATTTGACAAAGAAGGTCGCCGACTGCATCACCAATCCGGAAGAGACCCGGAAGATGGAGGCAGAGGTACGTCGGCTTCAGGAGGAAGTCGACGCGTTGAAACTGGAGGTATACGGCTTCAAGGAAGACATATCCGCCACGAAGGAGATGGCGGATGAGGTGAAGAAAGTGGCGGACGATGTCAAGGCCACATTTGGCGAACCCGGGTCGATGGCTGTACGGGCCCGGTTATACGATGAAGGGGTGCTGAAGGACAACAAGTTGTCCAACGCGAAGATGGTCCGGATCTTGGGCGATTTTGCGGAACAGGTGGAGGCGTCCTTGGTCGTAGCGCGAGAGGCTGCAAACCGGATGGAGGAGAGCAGCTCAAAGTTAACCGGAATGTTAAATCCAGGGAAGGATATCCGTCTGTCGGATTTGTCTCTGCCGGAGTTTTCGCTGGGCGTACCGGGACAGAAGGCGGAGAAAGGACAGACGCCCTAGTCAAAGAAATCCGAAAAGGGGCAAAGCAAGCCGGAACACATCAATATAGATACCTCGCCGGAATCAGGGGTTCCAAATTCGGCTGAGGGCGAACGAAGCCGAAACCTGACGGACATGTTCGAAAAGATGGACGCTGATGCCGCAGGACCTAGTGGTAGTTAGGAAGTTTTGAGTTAAATTTTGGTAGGACAGGATCCGGAAGCGGATCTTAGCAGTAGGATAAGGCCGGAAATCCCGTGCAGGATTTCCGGGCCCTTTTTGCCGATTGTACAGTTAGTCAAATTTGTATATAAGCCAGTCCCTTGGACGGGATCTGGGAGTCTTCTTCGTGCAATATTTTGTGTATTTTCTATTTGCCCTCGTCTCATGTTTCTCCCTTGTGCTGGCCGGAATATGTGGTGAAGAGTTAGGAAAGTATGTGAGGTTGTTATGTTTGATTTCTCCCCTTGGTGTTTTGTTCTGTTTTCTAAGTACATGTGAGCGGGTCGTGAAGAGTTGGGAGTGAACTCCAAATTCCTCAGCAGCTCTAAGGGTTAGTATTCCGGGTGAGAAAACCGTTGTTAGGCTAGACGGATAGGGAGGGATTCCTTAGTCGTGCTAGAACTCCTGGGTGGGAAATCCGGTTGAGTGTCCGAGCTCCTGTGAGGTCTCATTGCTGTAGTGGTAAACGGAAGAACCTTAGTAGCTGTTGGAACGGATGGGTGCACTTGTAATCGCCTAGCTTCGTACAGTTGGGACTTAGCCTCAAGGTCGTTGTAGTAAGAGAGGGTCGTACGAGGGGTCTTTGTGTGACCTGTGATCCGGATTGATGTTCGGGTTGCTGTGAAAGATCAAACCGGATCCGGATTAGATTAGGAAAGGAAGGAAAGAGAGAAGTGGGTCTTCAGCCACTATAATTCACAGAAGGAGTGTCTAGCCTGCCACTCTTAATTCTAAGAGGCGAACCCTCTGATGGTGAAACAGAGGATAATTCAAACCGGATAGGATATTGGTGTTAAACTAGACAGGAACGGATTGGTCTAGAAGTGGTACCCAAGACCGGGAGTAGAGGAGTCTTGGGGGTGTGACAGACTGGTGAACCGGATTGTCTCCTGGAGTAAGAAGTGGAGAGGACCGGATTGTCATTTCTGTGTGTTGGTTGTTTTTCCGGTTATAGATCTGGACCGGAAAAGGATTGTTTGAAAGACTGACTGAGCTTAGGATCGTGAATAGGTTAGATACTTCATAGGATCTCGTGGGTTCGATCTCTAGGGTCATTTTTGTTATGCTTTAGAGGGTTTTTGGGAGTATAACAGGGGAATTGCTTGTCCTGTGCTGCGACAACCCGCGGTCGGCAAAGACACGCAGTCGCCCTTGGTTTTTAACTCGAGGTCGCGCCTCAATCTTGGACCCGTAGTCGCCCAGATCCCGCAGTCGCCCTGCACTACGGACACGGGTCACCCCCTGTACCCGAAGTCACCCTACCCGAAGTCGCCCTGATATCCAGACGCGCGGTCGCCTCACCCTGGCTTTCCACGTCAGTGCGGACTTTCCACGTAAGTGTAGACAGCCTGCCACGTAGGCCAAATTTTTTTACTTTGCGGTAAATTTTTTTACCCTTGCGCGACGGGACGGGACGGGGTAGCGACATGTTGTCTAGTACAACACGCGACATCGGACGTCCCACGCGACGCCGAAACCCAAAAATATGTCTAACAGAACAACCCTGGCTTGAACTGGCCAACATGGGTTATTTAGCAGTTTTGAGTACATAATATGAAAGCTTTTTCCATCCACTTCTATTGTTATTTGGCCAACCCATGACTCTTCAGATTTACCTATCTGAATTATATTTCTCACGGGGTTATCAGTCAAGTTGTTCATGCGTTAATCCTTAGTCTTTTGAGGTTTACTCTTCAGTCCTGTTACTACACATCCGTGTGTTTGTTGATTGCAGCATTGGAGTTCATATTCGGTAGAATACTGTATAGAAAGACGGTAGCTTTTCAAAGTGATGACTGCCATTGCACTATGATATTTCTGTCCCTGAGCCATTCTTGAGTATATGAACGACTCTTACTGCAACTACTTCCAGATCTGTCGGGGTTGTGCTTGTTACAGACGAATGCTGAGCGTGGAGGCCTTGCCTTGGTCGCGAGTGCGCACTTTACAATTGCCCGTTTTGTCGAAGGATTTCCCCATGTATTTCTGCGAGGTTTAGACACGGAGCTCAGACCTGTTTTTACCTCCCTGGCTAGCAGGTGTCGGAGTGTCGACTGAATCGTTGGGGAAAGCGCTGCTCCTAATTCCACCGGTTCTCATGTGCAATGCTGATCAACAGTCACAACCGCAACTTAGAACATTAAATAGTTTTTTTTTTTTCAAAATTTCCAATCAAGAGTTGAAATTGCATGAGTGTATTGTTTGACATTATTGTAATCTTGTTACTTACCGCTAATTGTTATGCAGGTTGGTGTAAGAACCAGGGGTCTAGGAAAGATGATTGTAAGATATTCTTGGCTTCTGAGTCGCACTACTATACAGAGAACAATGTTGCCACACTTGTTGCGTTTCTCGTGTCCATCAAGGTTCTTATTCATAACTCCTGCCTCATCATTTCGAGCTTCTGAGTTACTATACATGGTTATGAGCATAAAAAATAACGCGTTTTTGGTGGGTCATAAAACTATGTGGCTAAGCATGTGTCATGTTCTTCAGGTGGTTTGGGAGCGTTGAAATACATGAATGGAGGTGAGAAATTTTGGAGCTTATAATGGAGGAATAGAGATGCACGAGTTATATGGGATCAACGCTCAGGTCGATCTAGGGGTTTCAGCTTTGTTTTTTTCTGAAGTCAACAGGTAGATTCAAGCTATTTTTCTTCCAGAGCGGCTTTGTGAAGGTGCATGCAAGCCTTGGTAGGGAATGGAATACCATCTACACCACGGTGGCTGTTTCAAATTAATTCGAGAAACTATCTGCCATTTTTATCATTGTCGGCATTCCCAGTAATTTTCTTTTAAAGCCCTTTTGGTATTATTTTTCAGCAATATTTATCTGATGACCATAAATTGAATCTTAACATCGAAGGCTTAAAACAAATTCTTTCAATGTCAGCTTATTCAGTAGATGTTTTCCATATCTTGGATATTCGAGACATTGACGCACTGAGTGCTGGAATTTTTTTTTCTGATTTTTGCAGAAACTTAAGTGTACAATTTTCGAGATGACAGGTAAACGATCATTTCCGCTCTTCTTAGTCACTGGTAGCCTCAAAGAATTGTCCCCAGAGTGCACTCCTATTCTTGAGATGAAGGCTGATTGTGAAGTCATAGATTACACAGTCTTACTTGTAGCCAAGTGGGTGAAAGAATCCTTGGAAAACACGCAACCTCTGAAACAATGTGGTAAGGGTAGTACCTTGAAATCCCTGCATGCTTAGCACTTCTTGCCGATCTGAGGATGTCGTTCTTATGCTTGGGATCGTAAGGCTCTTATCTGGCATCAATGACGGATTGCATGAATATTGAACGGTGTGTAAATACAATTGGCAGGAAAGTTTCTAGGAACACAGCAGATTCGATGCAATTGCCCCAAAGATAAAGCAAACTAGAACCTTTCTTGAGCCAGTTTTTATGCCCAGTAACATGTACTTTCAATATATTCGTCAAAAGGGTGGCACAAAGGATAGCAAGGTATTACTACTTATCCCGAGGCTCATAACATACTTTGCAAATTGCTTCAGGGTATTTTGTCCTGAATCGTTGTGTCGATAGTTTACAAATTACTGGCGTTGATTTTCTTTATTCTATTTTGAATTTTATAATTTTTCAGTTTATCTGGGAAAAACATAAGTGTCTTTTAGCATCAAGCTGAGAATTATTATATTTTTTTATCTTATTGCTTGCCTGCCAATGGTTCCTTCGTCTGCCTTCAACTTTTTTTCAGTGCGTATTAACCACCGTCATTGAAATTATCCTCAATGCATAGCAATATAAATGTTCATCCGGGCTGATATATATGTCTGATGTATTTGCTGTGCAAGTGAAGCCTGTAAAGGAACTCTCGTTGAACTCCCCAAATATTACTGCAGCTATGACATCTCGACAATTTCAGATTATGGTGGCTGTCATCAACAATCTTCTAAAATGAGTCCCTTTACTGGAACCAAATTTTTGTTGAGCATCTTCTATCTGTATCTGAAACAATTGAATACCTTAAAATACGTCTCATGGTGAATGGTGATTAGAATTATGTGCACATGACAGTTGCTGAATTCATATGGCTTCACCTCTCAGGACAACTGGAGGCATTGTTTTCTCAATATGTAACTTGCATGTTTTGGATATCATCCAATCATGGAGTATGAAAAATCCGTACTAGCATCAAATTAGAAGTCCATTTGAATAGATCTTAACATTCTGTAAGGATTCATGTGTGCTGCTGTCGCAGCACAGGACAAGCAATTCCCCTGTTATACTCCCAAAAACCCTCTAAAGCATAACAAAAATGACCCTAGAGATCGAACCCACGAGATCCTGTGAAGTATCTAACCCATTCACGATCCTAAGCTTAGTCAGTCTATCAAACTATCCTTTTCCGGTCCAGATCTATAACCGGAAAATCAACCAACACACAGAAATGACAATCCGGTCCTCTCCACTTTCTGCTCCAGGAGACAATCCGGTTCGCCAATCTGTCACACCCCCAAGACTCCTCTACTTCCGGTCTTGGGTACCACTTCTAGACCGATCCGTTCCTGTCTAGTTTAACACCAATATCCTATCCGGTTTGAATTATCCTCTGTTTCACCATCAGAGGGTTCGCCACTTGTAATTAAAAGTGGCAGGCTAGACACTCCTCCCGTGAATTATAGTGGCTGAAGACCCACTTCTCTCTTTCCTTCCTTTCCTAATCTAATCCGGATCCGGTTTGATCTTTCACAGCAACCCGAACATCAATCCAGATCACAGGTCACACAAAGACCCCCCGTACGACCCTCTCTTACTACAACGACCTTGAGGCTAAGTCCCACTTGTACGAAGCTAGGCGGTTACAAGTGTACCCATCCGTTCCAACAGCTGCTAAGGTTCTTCTGTTTACCACTACAGCAATGAGACCTCACAGGAGCTCGGACACTCAACCGAATTTTCCACCCAGAAGTTCTAGCACGACTAAGGAATCCCTCCCTATCCGTCTAGCCTAACAACGGTTTTCTCACCCGGAATACTAACCCTTAGAGCTGCTGAGGAATTTGGAGTTCACTCCCAACTCTTCACGACCCGCTCACATGCACTTAGAAAACAGAACAAAACACCAAGGGGAGAAATCAAACATAAAACATTATATTCATTAAAATGAGGGTTTTCCAGTGAAATGAGAGTTGCAAGAGCTAACTTTTAGAAAAATAATGGACAAATATCATATCAAAACTATTAGAATAGAAGAGAAGAATACCAACAACAAAGAGTGTTTGCTGAAACATGGACAGGAGTACAACATTCATTATGAAAAGGTCATCTATTTATAGTAAATTTTTGGACCAATATGAAATTGTAGGGCAATTCCTTTCCGATCCTTAAAAGACCAGAGAAACGTATATAATTGTCATGAGTGTGATTCACTCTAGCACTTGAGTTCTACATAATATCTACACAATGCTATCATGCATGTACCTATAGACACTCAATGTACAATATGAACAGACCCTACATGTGCGATTTACACTTTTGCATCTCCATCGCTTTCAGAATCTCGGGTCCCCGACTGTACCTAGTATTAGTCCCATTGTACTCCCGCCTGCTCTGAAGCCTCTGCAATTCTAGGAACTTTCGGTCCCACATATCATGCACTGGAGGAATGCATCCACTTGGTTGGACTCTATGAGGTGCTTTGAACTTCTGCACACCTCCAGACGAGACGCTTCGACGAGGAAGTACTCTCCGACGATACGGAGTCCCTCCTTGTAAGGCAGGCGACCCAGCCGGAAATGTGGCCATCAACACCGGCGCGGGTAACGTATCTGCAGCGTCTTGGTAGAGCCTTCTCTGCGTCGCCTTGTCCGAGACAGCTGGCGATAATCGAGAAGCAAGGGGTCCCTGGGTCCTTGGCGGAGAAGGGGATCGAGAGGCCCGTTGACGCGAAACTCCACTTGGCGGGCTGTCGACGACTCCATCTTCTAAGGGCCTGGAGGAGAAGTCCATAGTGGAGTTTGCCGTGGCCGCCGAGCAGAGGAAGTTTCCTCTGCTCAAGATTTTGTATTGCCCGTAGTCCATTATGGAGTCCACGGACGCGGCGCATGGCAAATGAGCATCCTCATCATGCGAAATTGATGTGCGCACAATCTAGAATCAAGTATCAGGTAAAACATATTAACAAAGCACAGGTAACGCCATAAATTCTAAGCAGCAACCATCCGTACATGCAGAAATGACGTAGCCAAAAGCAACAAACAAATCAGCTCGATCCGAGCTAAATTGAGGCACAGAGTGCACGACGCAAAACTTTAGAATAAATTTTTTATTTCTTGGATTAAGAAGAAAGCAATCCATCATGCAGTTCCAAATGTGCAAATCAGGTCGATTCAAGCTGAATTACAGAAGAATCTAAATACCCGCAGATCCATACGTCCTAAGCTACAAACCTCTCACTCTAGTTCTATCGAATAAATGGCGACGCTGTGACGATCTCCATCAGCTTGTCGTATTCCCGATGGTTTCTCTCGTCGCAGAGCATCCGGCGACCAATTCTAGCAACCGCCGTTCCCCTAAACGCCTTCAGTCCTTCCTCTCGAGCTAGGTGCAGGCCCTGAAACCAAGGCAGCAGGACTTCTAGGAGAAACGTGTCCTTTGGACCATGTCCCCTATTCGTCCACGTCTCAGGCAAAACGACGTTCTCAGGGCTGTTGAGAATGTGTTTATTTGGACTATCGTCCACGATGATTGTGTTCTCAGCACTGAATCTACCCCGGATGCCAGTGAACAAGTTATTTAGGTTCTTAAGGAACAACTCCTTCTCCGTGCCTGGCTCCCTGTACGTCGACGGTCTTCCCGTCCTATCTCTGCACTTAAGCGTTTTACAGGAGTCTTGTCCGAGAATCAGCAAAGGCCTATCCAATCCGTCGAAGAGATACTTCGCCACCTCTTCGGTGGTGGACTTCTTCATCGAGGTCCACACAGAAATGGATGCAATCCTGTCTAATTGACGTAGGAACTCTGAACATCCTGGGCGAACGTAAACTAGCTTGGGTCCCACTACGGCTGGATTGATAGCCGAGTGCGGCTGAACGGCATCGGGGATGCGTTTTGACCAACCCTTAAACTTCAAATCTTCGCAGACACATAAAATCCCATTGAGGTCCAGGACGACGTTGATCCACTTCTCTACCACCCTGGACGTCAGTGGACGATGGACTGCCTCCGAAGTTCCTCCTACATCACAAGAAGGACCGGATTCCTGCTAGACAATAGACAAATGTGCAGCCAGTTATTACCCTGTACTGGCACATTTGGAACTTCACGCATAATGACGGGGACGCTCATTTTCGAGTTGACTAAATCATTCTAAAAACCAAAATGCACACAGAAAAACAGTACCCCAAAAGGTTCCAAATGAGCAGCATGATTTATACCTTCTGCTGCGACGCCTCTCCAGTCTCCACGGAAGCATCTGTCACCACGACGGCCGGCTCTGGAATGCGAACCTCCAGCAGGTCCGCATCTGAGATGACAACGTCATCTGCGACCGGTGCAAGAGATGTGGACGGTCCAGGCTCAAGGACGGCCACGAGGACATTGCATTCAATGGGATTAGTCTGATCACTTTCCACCGGACCAAGCACAGGCTGAGCAGTAGTATTCACAGGATCAGGGACGGGAGGAGAAACAAAATCTACAATATTTGCAGTGCCTGCATGCCACAAATGCACAAGAAAATATTCGTGAGAAATCTGTATATTAGAGCCTCATAAAATGAGATATAAATACATGAATGAATTGCAAAATGTGTGAACTCCATGGTTCAGTCCACTGGAAGTTCCGTTTTAGCAAAATGATTGTATTCTCTCCAAAAGGACTACAACTACATGCAACCTATGGCAAAAATCAGCTCGAGTCGAGCTAAACTGTACAAGCGACATCGAGTGATTATTGAGGAGCACCTGCGCCCAAGTCCTGGCTAGGCACCGCGGGACTTTGCAGATCTAACTGCGCCGGCTGTTCCACCGGATGCTGCTCGTCAGCACCTCCCGGGACTGGAAGGATTGGAGCCGCCTGTGCGTCGGCAAGAGCCGCCTCTGCGTCAGCTGATGATGGCGGGGGCGGAGGGGGAATAGGATGTGGGGGCAAAGGAGGTGCCGGAACAGCAAACTCAGGGAGACCCGGTGGTTCCAATGGAGCCACATCGCCTGATGAGGGAGACAGACCTTCAAGCAGCAGCTGCGGCCTCGACGTCGGGGGCTCAAATGAGGAGAGCGGTCTGGCACCCCTCAAGTGATTGATGATCGAGTCCAGCTTGTCGGTGTTGTTTGCAGAATCCACCAACATGAACGTCTGCATTTTATCCATCCTCGTGTTCTGCTGGTACTGGAATTGTAGATTCGCCGTGCGATCCTCCAATTGTCTCCGCTCCAGCTCCGCGAACCTCTGCTCTATGTATTCGTCCCGCTTCGACAACTTCCTTTTCTTCGGAGTGACGGCAGACGAAGGCGTGCTTGAGGGCTGCTCCTCTTGCACGTGACCGCTCGAGGCCGACGACCCCCGATGTTCAGTCGGAGTGGGAGGAACCGGAGTGCTGGCGTTCACCAGAAGTTGCTCGTCCAGCACCTGCTGGACATAGAAGTCCTGCTCCTCGCCTTCGTCGTCGGAGAGGACTTCTGGCTCTGCAGTTGGCGCCTTCTCGCGCCGCCCAGTGGATGGCGAATCCCAGGGCGAGTGTTTCCTCTTCCGCAACGACGACGGAGTCGTTTGAGACACCGGAGGCTTCTTGCGCGAAGACGTGGACACCTTATACCCCCCCTCCAGGAAGTCGGCCCTGTCTAGTTTCATGGCCGCCAGGGAAATATCATTCCAGAACCCCGTATCGTTGGCAACTCCAACCGCCCAGACGTTCACAGAACTCATCTGCATGTTAAGAAATTATCACAGGACGTCAGTATTGAGAATACAGAGTGGCTTCAGCTCGATTCAAGCTAAACCCCTCGGTGATTCAGGACGAGTCCAGCTAATTCGTTCCATAACGAATCGGATCATGCAGGAGTCACATTTATCGCAACAAAAGGAAACACAACAAACGGATGTGGTACATCAGCTCGATTCGAGCTGATTGAGCTGTAGGGAACTTACCACTGCTGCACAGGTTACTTTTCCTCCTGCAAAGACTGAGAACACGCTCATTCCGGGAGAGCAGAACTTCTTTATCACCCACAGGTAAAATTCCATGCGAAGCTCCGTGTTGTAAAGCCGGAATTCCAACTCATTGTGTCGTACGCGTAATCTAGGTGTAAGTATCTTTAACCACAAAAACGTGCTAAGATGACACAAGTTATCGTCCCAGGAGATTCCAGACGTTGCTTCAAAATTAGTTTCTCGAGACCTCTAAGTTTCCGGACTTTGACCACCTTGAGAGGGGTCCTTTCAACACACAAACACTTTTCCGGAACTACTTCCTTTCCGGATTCTCTTCCGGATCCGGCCCTATCCAATATTCCGGTTCCGTCTTTCTAACAAGTTGGTTTTCGATACCTCTGTTTTACCCTCAGAGGGTTCCTCACTTGCTCTTTCCGAGGGGTAGGGAACTGCACCACTCCGTATCTGACATAAACTCTAATAACATAAAACAAAACACAACCCAAGAATAAATCTAGTTGAGTAAACAGGGTGGCCTCCTCACAACATTCCGGATGGCCTATCCGGAAAGCTGGTCACACAGGGTAGCGTTAGGTCCTCCTTACTACAACGACGGATACCGGACTTCCGGAACTAAGGGAATGACTTCCTAGCTCTCGACCGCTCATGAGGTTGACTAGCCTTCCGGACGGGTGGAAATATTCCTCTGGCGGTTGCCTATCTCCGCACGGAACCGCCCCTGCGAATTCCGGACTAGCTTCCGGACCACTCCTTGGTCTCCACCGGATTACCGTACCAGCGTTTTAAAGGCGCCACTTTCTCACTGCGCAAGTCTAAAAACTCATCTGCAAGACACACTTAGCCTAATCCGGCAGTCCACGAATCCGGACTCCTCCCCCTTGCACACTCGCACTTACACATCCACACAAGTGACCATAGACGCGATACGCAAGAGAATAATCCAACGAGTGCTTTCCTGAATGCTTTAGATTAAATGAACAAGGAAAAAGGAATGACAGGCCAACAAACCGGCCTGCCCTTAAAAACCCACAAAAAGGCAACCCAAACGGCCACCAGAAAACCGGCCAACGGCCAACTAAAAAGCAAAAAGGCAACGGCCCTGAAGACCGTTCCGGGAAAACTGCAAAACCGTTTAACTCCTAAAAGTCCGGAACTACTGGGCCTACATCCGGAAAATCCGGTTCCGGAACTACCATCCTGGTAAGAATCCTAACTACAATTACTGCTACTGCTACCCTAGATAGTCATTTATTTCTCTTAGCCTTCTTTACAGACGTGCCACCCTGAGCTGGCGATCCACCTGTCTTCTGGGGTGGGGTGTTCTTCGTCTTCGACCTGGTCCGGGGAGGCTGCAACTCTTCCTCCTCTGATTGAGTCGTATCCCCTTCTTCCGATTCCGGGTCCGTCTCGCTCAGTAGCCGTCGTCCCCTTGGTTTCGGAACAGTAAGATCGATGAGCTGGGACGGTGGCGGTGTCTGGAGAAAGGGCTGGAGCATGTGGGTGAAACTCACCGGATCCGTCCGGGCTGGATTCAACACCGTTCCGGGTAAAGCTGGTTCCCGGAAAGTAGAACCCACCGGTCTGTCGGGGAACAGATTTGCTACGGACGCAGTTCTTCCGACTGGGACGCCTAAGACAACATCTTTTACTGGAGGGGAGGCCGCAAACTGCTTCACCAGCGACCTCCTCTTCTGTGCCGATGCTGTTCCGGCTTGCGACGTTCCGGCGATTGTCTTGCTCTTTGCCGGAGAAGGCTGGTTCTGTGCCCCTCCTTCTTGGAGATCCTGACCTAGGTCAAAAAGGCCTTGGTCTAACCCCTCAAGCGGATCCAAGTTTCCCAACAGTTGCCGGACTTCCTTGAGCATTCCCTCAATCCGGACTTCAAAATCCACAAGGATGCTCACCACCTTCGATCCCGCCACGTGACCATCCTTCACCATGTGATTATTCCAGAGTGTAGCTCTGGCAAGAATATCCGCCGGAGTGTCAAACAGACTTCTGACATTCCGGACCAGATCGAGGGCTTCTCCCTCTTTTGTTTCAGCGGCCATCCTCTCCTTCTCCGACCACGCAGCTTGTTCTCGAAACCGGTCCCGTTCTTGCTCCAAGGTCAGAATCCGGTCCTCCAGCTGCTTCACCGCTTCCGGATCTGGCCTTTCCGCCAACGCCACCAGGATTTGGGTTTCTTCCTTCACACCCAATTTCTCGCACATTTGCCGGATCAGCGCCGACATCCGCTCATTCTGTGCCCGGGTAGCTAACAGCCATTTGATGGTGGCCTCTAGCTGATCCGTTTCCGGAAGTGGTTCTCGGGGCTTCTCTTCCTCCTCGGCTTCTTGCTTCCCCCGTGCACCCCGATCAGTCGATTTCCGGCGCGTCCCTCCAACGTTTGGTGATGCCTGCTCCGGTTCTGGTTCCTCTTCTTCCGGCTCGAGCTCATCCGGTTCATCTTCTGCGGGAAGTCCATACCTCAGCAAATTCTCGCCCTTCCAGTATATGGTCATTTCCGGTCCGGCCAGTGCATCCTCGGAGTGATACAGATGGAAAAGATAGGGGCTAATCGGACTTGACTTCTTGTTCGCGATATTGACCGCTAACTTTTCCACTACGGAGTGAATGATCACTCCCCAGCTGACCGGCCTGGGAGCCGGATTCTCTCTATCTCCCAGCGCTCCGAAAATGGTGTTTGCCACGGTCATTGTAATCCGGGTGGGCTTTTCCGGATACAAGATAGGGATGAGGAATGCTAACAACTGCCCATCCCGTGGACTCTTACAATCACTCGCGGTGTTTCCCTCCTTGGAATCCGCATGACTCCGGAATACCTCCACGGCGTAAGTATCCGTCCGGGACGCCATTCCGGAACCCCTGCTCGGCGTAAAGTATGCCTTCGCCCACAACTCCGGAGTCCAGGCCCTAGATCGACCCCTAATCGTCAAATCGAACTGATTACCTACTCCGGAAACGAGCTCATCAATCATCTCTTCACTCCGGACGTTCCATGGACGTTTTACCAATCCTAAACACCCCATGATTTCTAGGTCCTCTTCTAACTCCTTCAGGCGCTCCGGATCCGATGGGACAACCGGACGTACGCCCCGGGCTGTCACTACCGACCTCCGGGATCGACTCGCTTCCGCCATCTCACCGACTGCTAGGACAATCCGGTGCAATCGGCACCTTCTTCCCTTTCTCTCCCTAACACGCCCTAACTCACCACTCTTTCTCTCTTCTAACGCACCGTGGAAGAACACGGGTAAAAGAGACTGAATGAGGCTGGCGGTGGGGTTTAAGTACCTGTCGGAACCCTAAGTTCCCGCCGCCAAAAACGTTCCCGTAAGTTCCCTAGCCGGAACCTAGGCGGTAGGTCCCTACGATCCGGAACTTTCCGGAACTTTCCGGCTTTCCGGCTACGGTTTCCGGCAGCCTGCGTAACCTATTTAGAGTTTTATCCTTTCTACCTAGAAACTAATTTCTATTTCTAATATCTAAGTCCTAACTTGGTATTTAAATGCAAAAATTGAAAAAGTTCTGCTACTTTTATCTTCACTAAATTGCTAATTGGGACTTTCCGGATGATACGTACTCCCACATTACCCCATTTTCAAATGTGAGCGTCCTCGCGAACATCATCGTCCTCTTCTTCTGAATCCGGATCTGCTTCGTACTTCTTGACCCGGTTTTTATTAACCCTTGTGTCAAACCATACGCCTTGCAGATCCGTCAACTGTAAGGATCCGTTTGAGTAGATAGATTCTACCCTATACGGCCCCATCCATCTGGTATGAAACTTACCCGGAAAATTCCGGTAGCGACTGTCGTAGAGTAAAACCAGGCCACCCACCTTGACTCCGTGTTCCTTTGGGAGTTTCCGGTCATGGTCTTCCTTTCTCTTGGCTTGCACCTCCTTATTTTGCTCCAGCGCTACTTCACGAGCTTCCTCCAGATCTTCGATAGCCATCAGTCGAATTTCCGGATCGCAGTTCCGGATTGCAGTCCGGGATGCCATGATCCGGTGTGTTTCGACTTCCAGCTCGATGCCATGAACAGCCGTCTGTCCAAACACTAGAAAGAAGGGACTCCTTCCGGTTGTGCTTTTGTCTGACGTATTATAGGCATGGACGGCTGATGGGAGCTTCAAGTCCCAATCCGTCTTGTTTTCGGAAATCGTTTTGTGTAAAGCTTTTTCCACAATGCCGTTGGCCCGTTCCGTCAATCCGTTCGCCCTAGGATTGTAAGGTGTGGTCTTCCGGTGCTTGATCAGGTACCGGTCCGTAATGTCTTGGATGACGTCATTGAGGAAATGCAGTCCCCTGTCACTGACCAACTCCAACGGATGCCCAAATCGCATCATGATTTCCGTAAATAGGAAAGAAGCGGCCGTTTTGGCAGAATTATGCCGGGTCGGACGAGCTTCTACCCATTTAGAGGCATAATCCGTGGCTAGGATTATGTATCTCTTCTTCCTGGCGCTCACCGGAGAAATGGGACCTATAAAGTCAATCCCCCATTTCTCAAATGGAGCTAACGGAATGATAGGAGTTAGTGGCCAATGGTTCCGGAAGGAGGGTGCTCCCGTCCGTTGACATTGGTCACAACTCCCAACATACGTTTTGACATCGCGTATCAAATACGGCCACCAGTATCCGGCGTTCCGGATTCTGTTTACCGTAGTCATGGTGGCGAAATGACCTCCAGATAGTCCGGAATGTAAGGCTCTCATCACCTTCTTCCGTTCCTTGGCCTCTAAGCACCTTCGGAGTTTGTCATCTGCCCCCATTTTGAACAAGGTTCCCTTAATCAATGAGTAAGGAGCCACCTTTTTCTGGAAGACGCTCTTCTCTTCTCGATTCGGCCCCTCCGGATATCGTTGGTCTGTTAGATACGTAATGATATCTCGAAAGTCTGAAGAGTCTCCCTCTTCTAAATGGAAGACCATTTCCTCCTCCTTTTCCGGAAACTCATCCGGGAAATCGACGGAAATATCTCCCAGTGCACTAGTTCCTCTCTGTCTTGACAAGAAGTCAGCATTCGCATTGGACTTTCCGGATTTGACTAATACCTCGTAATTGAACTCCTGGAGCAACAGTACCCATCTTGCGATTCGTCCGGAAAGATCCGGTTTGTTGACCAGGTACTTCAGAGAGTCGTGATCCGTGTGGAATACGATCCGGTATCCGAGCAAGTAATGCCGGAATTTCTTGCAAGCATAAATCACTGCCAAGGCTTCCCTTTCAGTGGTGGTGTACTTCCGTTCCGCCAAACTCATTTGCCGACTTGAATAGTACAATGGGCACTCCCGTTGGTTTTCGTCATATTGCCAAAGAATGGCCCCTAGGCACCATCCGGAAGCGTCCAAGGTTACATGAAAATCCTTGCACCAATCCGGTGAAGACAAAATTGGAGCTTTTACCAAAGCTGCCTTCAAGCTTTCGAACGCTTGCTGTCTTTCCGGATTCCAAGTAAAATCCGTATCCTTTTTCAACAGTTCCGTCAAAGGGATTGCTTTCCGGGCGTATCCTTCAATAAAACGTCGATAGTACCCCACGCATCCAAGAAAACCACGGATCTCCCGTACACAGGTTGGAGGGGCTAAGGCGATCATAGCTTTTACTTTATCTATGTTGACCTCTAAGCCTTTCCAGCTTACTACGTGTCCGAGCAAAATTCCGGATTGCATACCGAAAAAGCATTTTCCCGGATGTAGTTTGAGGTTCGTCTCCCTACATCTTTGAAATGTCTTTCGTAAGTACTCAAGATGATCCTTCCGGGATGAGAATACTGCAAAATCATCGATGAATACTTCCAAGAAGTACCTAAGGAAGTCCCGAAAAATATCCATCATGAGTCGCTGAAACGTTCCCGGAGCATTGCATAACCCAAATGGCATCCGGGTGAAAGCAAAAGTTCCCCATTCTGTCGTAAAGGTAGTTTTTAGTTGATCTATCAACCGGATGAAGACTTGATTATACCCTGAGAATCCGTCCAGGAAACTATAGCACTCGTTTCCGGAAACATGATCTAAGATAATATCAGTAAAAGGTAGAGGAAAGTAGTCTTTCCGGGTAGCTGTATTCAACTTCCGGAAATCCTGACATACCCGGATCTTGACCTTCCCTTCCGGTCCGGCCTTCTTTGGTACGACCACGATTGGGGAAACCCATTCCGAGTTGTGGACTGGATATATGAATCCGGCCTCCAACAAGGCGTCAATCTCCTCTTTCACCATGATTGAGTATCTGGGATTTAGCCGGTATTGGCGCTGTCGAATCGGAACTGCCCCTTCCATGAGGTCGATCCGGTGCTCTCCTAGTTCCGCCGGAATGCCCGTTAAGTCGGATGCTACCCAGGCGAACACATCCATATAATCTTTAAGAAGGGTGGTGTACTCCTTCTTTTCCGATTCCGTCATGGAGTTGCTGAGAAAGAAGGACTTTCCGGAAACAACTTCGATCTTGTCATAATCCGAAGGACTTACGACAGTCTTGATTCTTTCCGGCGTAGCCTCTTCTGCTCCCTCCTGAATGTCACTCCATGGGATTTTCGGATCCTGTCCGTTTAAACCAATGGACGGAATGCTACCGTCCATGATCTGCTGTCTGATCCATCCAAAGGAAAGTGGCACATCCACTTCTCCCATGGATCGATCTTCTTGTGGAACAATGATCCCTTCATCAATCGGCTCCTCTGCTCCGATTTCTACCATCGGTTCCGGAAACTCAAAATCAGTTTCCGTAGCCGACGTAAAATAGCTGGGGACTGAATCTGAATCTTCCGGATCCGACCAATCCGTGGTGTATCCATCTGACTCGCTGGTCTCTCCAAGATGCTCCACGCGTTTCCAGGGAATCCGGATTGCTGGTTTCCCAATCACAAATTCCTTGGCTCCCCAATCTGCTAAGACTCTGGCTGCATACAGCCATGGTCTTCCAAGCAACATGGGGAAGGGTTTTCCCTGATTGACCCGAATAATCACATAGTTTAGGAGGTAGGTAACCGTACCTATCCGGGTAGGAACTTGTGATAGCCTTCCTACCGGATGCACACGAGACTGATCCGCCATCCGGAGTACTTGGTCGGTGGCTTGGAAGGACGTATATCCAAGGTCAAATGCTGTTTCTTCCAACATCAAGTTGACTCCGGATCCTCCATCGACCGGTACTGCAGGTATCATGCATCCTCCTACTTCAACTTCCAATTCAGGTGCTCCGTAATCCTCCACTTGGGAAAAGTTGACAGCAACCGAAGGTAACTTTAGTCTTCTTCTCCGTTTCTTGGTCCAGGCCTCCCGGATCATCTTCTGGTAATTGGCGTTGTCGTGCAGAAGCTGCCCAATGGTGACATTGGCCTTCTGATCTTTGATATCTTGCAGGATATCATACTCGTCCACCTTGAGTTCCGGATTGATCACAACCGGAACCTCATCAAATGTGACTTTTCTCGGAATAATTTCCGGGATTACTAGGGAATCTCTTAGACTCGTCCTGATTTGATCACTAATATCGATAGAAAGGGGGCGGCGAGCCACCCCTTTTTCTAATTCTACTACTGGGTGTAGTACTGGCTGAACTACTGAGCGATCAGAATCACTCGAATCCGGTACCTCGTGCAGAGTACCTAATCCGGATTTTTCTTTCCGTTTCTTCTCTCTTTTCCTACGCTTTTCATCCCGGTTCTTGGTGGAACTCCGGGTCTCTACTCTATGAACTACTACTACTTGTTTCTCCGGAAGTTCCACCCTTGGTTGTCATTTATCCGGATTCTCGATTCCGGTCTTAGAGCCGTAATTGAGTCCGGTTTGATCCCGAGGTGGAACTTCTACTTGTTTGTAAATGGTTCTAGCCTGCTGCGGGCTAGGGCAATCACGAAGTCCGTGCCCGTACTCTCCACAATTCTGACAAGGTAGAACAAGGGGTGCTCCTTGACCAAGCCCTTTGTGAGGACAAGTGTTGGCGTAATGCTCAGGACTTCCACAAATGAAACAAGTTCCGGGAGGAAACCTAGAAGGTGGGAAGTTACCTGGACTAGATGTGCCTGCTCCGGGTCGTGGAAACACGTTGGTCCGGATCAGTTGCTGAGGTGCCCTTCCTCTTCCGTAACCCGTCTGGACTTGGAATACCGGATTGACTTCCTCCTCGTATTCTTCCTCCGGTAGGGTGTAGTAAACTCCCTCCTCATCCACATAGTGGATCTGCTTCTGGGGTCCTTGAGGACATTCGCTTGCGAAATGGCCGGGTCGTCCGCACCTTGGACACCAGACATTCGTCCGTGTTGTTGGTACGATCCGTCTCGGCTTCCGGTTTTCCGCGATGTTGACTTTGATGGCGTCCAACGTCTCCTGGAGGTTCTTCATGAATTTCTTGGAGTCCTCTTCTTCCACCTTGACTTTGATCACTTTCTTACCGCGGTCCATCTTCTCATCCCGACCTCGTGAAGACCGTCTACTTGACGTTTCTTGTTCAGCTCCGGAACTCTCCGTGTTGCTGGTCGACGCTTCTGTTCCGGTTCCGGAACTTGGAGATTCCGAATCGGAATACTTCCGTCTCCTTCTCTCCTTCTTCTGATGCTTCTTGCTCTGGTTCTCTCTTCTTTCGCTCTTCTTGATGGATCTTCTTAGTGACTGGGCGGAGTTTTCGTAATTCTGAGCTGTCTCCATAGCTTCTCGTAACGTGGCGGGTCGAGCCTGCCGGATTTGGAATCCCATTTCTTCCGGAAATCCTGCCACATACCACTCTACTTGTATGCTAGGGGACACATCCGTTGTCAGTTTCTTCATCAATGCTTTCACCCTCTGGCCATACTTCCTGACTGATTCAGATGATCGCATTGATATTTTACTCAACCTTCCTAGAGCTCTAGCCTCCCCTCCGACTTCCCGGAATGTCCGAAGAAACGCATCCGTAAGGTCCTCCCAGTTATTCCGGATAATTTCCGGAACATCCTGATACCACTTCAACGCTTCTCCTTTCAGTAATCCTTGGAAGACACGCTGTCTAGAGGCTGGATCCTCTTGGTTGGCTACGGCGGTGGCCTCAAACTCTCCCATCCAGTCATCCACATCCATAGTACCATCGCCCGTAAATTTACCATATTTTAGGCGTGTGGATGTCACCATCGGTTCGGCTTCGTCAGAGGATATCTCCTCTTCTGAATCTGCCGGCGTGGATTCTCTATCCGGTTCCGGTTCTATATTATCCGGATTCGTAACTGGTTCCGGATTGGTGGGACTTGGGGTTTCACTAAGATTTCGCCTAGCAACATGTACCAAATCTTCTTCTGATTCTGATGCTGAAATAGCTTCGGAACCTCTACCAAAACTAGGGATTCCGTGTACTACCGGTCTTCTAGCAGCAGCCTCTTCTAATCTTCCGGAACGTCTTCCGGCTGGAATTCCTCTCTGAGGTCTACTCATGAAGTACGAGGTAGGTACTCTTTCAAGATCTACTTCATCAATTTGGGGATACGGATCCACACTGCTAACTCGTTTATCAACTCCTGTTCTTTTCGACTAAAGGTCTCTTTGCAAATTTTCTAATTTCAGAACAATCTATCAGAATCCCCGGCAGCGGCGCCAAAAGTGTCGTACGCGTAATCTAGGTGTAAGTATCTTTAACCACAAAAACGTGCTAAGATGACACAAGTTATCGTCCCAGGAGATTCCAGACGTTGCTTCAAAATTAGTTTCTCGAGACCTCTAAGTTTCCGGACTTTGACCACCTTGAGAGGGGTCCTTTCAACACACAAACACTTTTCCGGAACTACTTCCTTTCCGGATTCTCTTCCGGATCCGGCCCTATCCAATATTCCGGTTCCGTCTTTCTAACAAGTTGGTTTTCGATACCTCTGTTTTACCCTCAGAGGGTTCCTCACTTGCTCTTTCCGAGGGGTAGGGAACTGCACCACTCCGTATCTGACATAAACTCTAATAACATAAAACAAAACACAACCCAAGAATAAATCTAGTTGAGTAAACAGGGTGGCCTCCTCACAACATTCCGGATGGCCTATCCGGAAAGCTGGTCACACAGGGTAGCGTTAGGTCCTCCTTACTACAACGACGGATACCGGACTTCCGGAACTAAGGGAATGACTTCCTAGCTCTCGACCGCTCATGAGGTTGACTAGCCTTCCGGACGGGTGGAAATATTCCTCTGGCGGTTGCCTATCTCCGCACGGAACCGCCCCTGCGAATTCCGGACTAGCTTCCGGACCACTCCTTGGTCTCCACCGGATTACCGTACCAGCGTTTTAAAGGCGCCACTTTCTCACTGCGCAAGTCTAAAAACTCATCTGCAAGACACACTTAGCCTAATCCGGCAGTCCACGAATCCGGACTCCTCCCCCTTGCACACTCGCACTTACACATCCACACAAGTGACCATAGACGCGATACGCAAGAGAATAATCCAACGAGTGCTTTCCTGAATGCTTTAGATTAAATGAACAAGGAAAAAGGAATGACAGGCCAACAAACCGGCCTGCCCTTAAAAACCCACAAAAAGGCAACCCAAACGGCCACCAGAAAACCGGCCAACGGCCAACTAAAAAGCAAAAAGGCAACGGCCCTGAAGACCGTTCCGGGAAAACTGCAAAACCGTTTAACTCCTAAAAGTCCGGAACTACTGGGCCTACATCCGGAAAATCCGGTTCCGGAACTACCATCCTGGTAAGAATCCTAACTACAATTACTGCTACTGCTACCCTAGATAGTCATTTATTTCTCTTAGCCTTCTTTACAGACGTGCCACCCTGAGCTGGCGATCCACCTGTCTTCTGGGGTGGGGTGTTCTTCGTCTTCGACCTGGTCCGGGGAGGCTGCAACTCTTCCTCCTCTGATTGAGTCGTATCCCCTTCTTCCGATTCCGGGTCCGTCTCGCTCAGTAGCCGTCGTCCCCTTGGTTTCGGAACAGTAAGATCGATGAGCTGGGACGGTGGCGGTGTCTGGAGAAAGGGCTGGAGCATGTGGGTGAAACTCACCGGATCCGTCCGGGCTGGATTCAACACCGTTCCGGGTAAAGCTGGTTCCCGGAAAGTAGAACCCACCGGTCTGTCGGGGAACAGATTTGCTACGGACGCAGTTCTTCCGACTGGGACGCCTAAGACAACATCTTTTACTGGAGGGGAGGCCGCAAACTGCTTCACCAGCGACCTCCTCTTCTGTGCCGATGCTGTTCCGGCTTGCGACGTTCCGGCGATTGTCTTGCTCTTTGCCGGAGAAGGCTGGTTCTGTGCCCCTCCTTCTTGGAGATCCTGACCTAGGTCAAAAAGGCCTTGGTCTAACCCCTCAAGCGGATCCAAGTTTCCCAACAGTTGCCGGACTTCCTTGAGCATTCCCTCAATCCGGACTTCAAAATCCACAAGGATGCTCACCACCTTCGATCCCGCCACGTGACCATCCTTCACCATGTGATTATTCCAGAGTGTAGCTCTGGCAAGAATATCCGCCGGAGTGTCAAACAGACTTCTGACATTCCGGACCAGATCGAGGGCTTCTCCCTCTTTTGTTTCAGCGGCCATCCTCTCCTTCTCCGACCACGCAGCTTGTTCTCGAAACCGGTCCCGTTCTTGCTCCAAGGTCAGAATCCGGTCCTCCAGCTGCTTCACCGCTTCCGGATCTGGCCTTTCCGCCAACGCCACCAGGATTTGGGTTTCTTCCTTCACACCCAATTTCTCGCACATTTGCCGGATCAGCGCCGACATCCGCTCATTCTGTGCCCGGGTAGCTAACAGCCATTTGATGGTGGCCTCTAGCTGATCCGTTTCCGGAAGTGGTTCTCGGGGCTTCTCTTCCTCCTCGGCTTCTTGCTTCCCCCGTGCACCCCGATCAGTCGATTTCCGGCGCGTCCCTCCAACGTTTGGTGATGCCTGCTCCGGTTCTGGTTCCTCTTCTTCCGGCTCGAGCTCATCCGGTTCATCTTCTGCGGGAAGTCCATACCTCAGCAAATTCTCGCCCTTCCAGTATATGGTCATTTCCGGTCCGGCCAGTGCATCCTCGGAGTGATACAGATGGAAAAGATAGGGGCTAATCGGACTTGACTTCTTGTTCGCGATATTGACCGCTAACTTTTCCACTACGGAGTGAATGATCACTCCCCAGCTGACCGGCCTGGGAGCCGGATTCTCTCTATCTCCCAGCGCTCCGAAAATGGTGTTTGCCACGGTCATTGTAATCCGGGTGGGCTTTTCCGGATACAAGATAGGGATGAGGAATGCTAACAACTGCCCATCCCGTGGACTCTTACAATCACTCGCGGTGTTTCCCTCCTTGGAATCCGCATGACTCCGGAATACCTCCACGGCGTAAGTATCCGTCCGGGACGCCATTCCGGAACCCCTGCTCGGCGTAAAGTATGCCTTCGCCCACAACTCCGGAGTCCAGGCCCTAGATCGACCCCTAATCGTCAAATCGAACTGATTACCTACTCCGGAAACGAGCTCATCAATCATCTCTTCACTCCGGACGTTCCATGGACGTTTTACCAATCCTAAACACCCCATGATTTCTAGGTCCTCTTCTAACTCCTTCAGGCGCTCCGGATCCGATGGGACAACCGGACGTACGCCCCGGGCTGTCACTACCGACCTCCGGGATCGACTCGCTTCCGCCATCTCACCGACTGCTAGGACAATCCGGTGCAATCGGCACCTTCTTCCCTTTCTCTCCCTAACACGCCCTAACTCACCACTCTTTCTCTCTTCTAACGCACCGTGGAAGAACACGGGTAAAAGAGACTGAATGAGGCTGGCGGTGGGGTTTAAGTACCTGTCGGAACCCTAAGTTCCCGCCGCCAAAAACGTTCCCGTAAGTTCCCTAGCCGGAACCTAGGCGGTAGGTCCCTACGATCCGGAACTTTCCGGAACTTTCCGGCTTTCCGGCTACGGTTTCCGGCAGCCTGCGTAACCTATTTAGAGTTTTATCCTTTCTACCTAGAAACTAATTTCTATTTCTAATATCTAAGTCCTAACTTGGTATTTAAATGCAAAAATTGAAAAAGTTCTGCTACTTTTATCTTCACTAAATTGCTAATTGGGACTTTCCGGATGATACGTACTCCCACACATTGTACCCCCAGGGCTTATTGAATGTATCAGTGTCCGGAGCCAGAAAGAACTCCGGAATGTCGCCACCCCTCGTACACGACGGACTCGTCAAAAACGTCAGCAGCACTTTGTCGTGCGACTTCGCCTTGGCGGAGGCCATGTCCCCCATCCGCTCGTACTGTCCCGGTATGTAGTCCGCGAACGTGCACTTGTACGTGCTGAGGACGTCGTTGTTCTCCACGAAGGCGATCACCTGCGTCTGCTCTTGCATGTCCGCGCATATAAAAAGCCAAGCCGGGACGTCCTCAAATTTCGGCTGCTGCTTCCCTCTCAAAGACACGATGACGGTGTTGAAGTACGGAATTGCGATAGTCCCGTCCTTCTTCGAAAGCACCCCCGGAATGTATCGGAAATCGATAACACCGAGCCCGAGATCTGCAGGGTTGTCAACTGTCCACGCACCCCTTGGCCACTGAGCGTGGTGGTCTTTCGCGATGTCGTATGGTGCGTAGTGCGCCACTGCCGACGGTGGGACGAAATTCTTCCGTTGACTTAGGAAGACTTTGAAGAACTCGGCTGCCTGGTCCGAAATTTGTTCCGTGGACTTGTTTTTCGATTTCTTCTGCTTCACTTCGGAGAAGAAGGCCTCCCCGGGACGCTCCAAGAGTACATTCAGCGTGGCGGAGGTGACGTTGTACTTCTTCTTGAAGTCCTTCCACTTGTCCTGGACAGGCTCCCCCACCGCGTTCAACAGACCCAAGGACGGATCAATCTTGTTCAATTCCTTCTTCACAAACGCCTTCCGTTTGCGCCTCTCAATCCAATCCTTCGCAGCGTAACAGCTTTCGAGAACTGACGATGACTGCTTAATCGTCACCTTCGGGTGCGGATGCATCCTCTTATCACCATCTCTAAACAGAATGTGGTTGGCGAGCACAATGAGGTCTTCGTTCGTGAGATTTCCGAAGAACTTGAAGAATTCCTTGTTCAGCATCCCGTTCTCGGTTTTCCAGGACGATTTGACATTGAATTTCTTCAAGGAGTCCGCGTCAATGAGCTCGCCATGCGCAGCACTAGAGATGACCTCGCTCCAGAGATTGAACACCTCTGCAGGAGCGGTGATGAGCCTAATCTCATTCGTGATGGAGGTGTTGCCCTTTGAGTCCTTGGCTTTGGACTTCTGATGCGATTTCGTAACGTCAATCATAGAAAAACGCATTTGCATCGCCTTAGTGAATTCCTGCATATAGAACGGGAAACCAACGTCAGGATCCTCGTTAGCTCGATTCGAGCTGATCTGCGACAAGGTAATGACCATGCAGTCAACAACTAATTCACAGTAGTCAGCATAGCGTAGTTCAGCTCGACTCGAGCTGAATCACTTACCGTCCACTTCTTTTTGTTCTCGAAGGCAGCTTTAGTGCGCCTCGCATTGCTCACAGCTCCGGCTTCGGTGTCCTCTTTCGGGTTGTGTGGTGACCCCATCTCCTCCCAGACATTTCGGGCGCCCAGGATGTTAGTGGCCCACGACGGCTGAATCGCTTGGAAATGGTTCACTCTGTTGAAGTAGGCCAAAATGGAACGGAGTGTCTCCTTGTCCTCCGTCCATGCAATGTAGCAGTTCCAGGTTTTGAAGTCTTGGATCGTGGCCGGGTCAATGTTGAACTTCGGGTCCTCCATTAGCTTGCTGGCCCAGACACTGTGCTGGCCGTTGATGATGTAGAATTCCCCGTCCTTGATCTCGGACCACGAGTCGTCCCCTTCCCTGGTTGGCTTCTTTGTCGGCATGACGCAGAGCGTTTGCCGGTGACTGTGGTCGAGCATATTGCACAGGTAGTGCATCAAGCCCTCAATGATCGTCTGTTCCTTGCTCCGGATATTTAATAACGCCGGAGCCTAGATCAGCTTGTCAATTGTGAGCTCCTTCTTCTCCATCTTGTAGAGAAACACATCAACGCAGGTCTTCCAAAAATTCTTGTACGCCTCATTGGACTCCTCGTAGTCCGGGTTCCGGTTTGTCTGCAGCGACTCAGGGACGATACTCATGTCCTGGCTTATATCGTCCACAGCAGAGTGCTCTCCAGTTTTCTCAGCTGTTTTTGCCGCTGATGTGCTAGCCAAATTGCTCTTCGCAAGTGGAGCGTTTGGAGTTTCCGTCAGCTACTTGTTGCGCGTGCCCCTTCGAGATGTCTGCCCCTGGGTCTGGTTGTCAATAGACACCTGACTGGGCCCCTGGCTTCCGGCGTTCAGTGAGACGCTCCTAGCAGCCTTGCTCTGACGGTCGAGCTGGATTTTCGATCTAAGAACCGCAAAGTCCTAGAAGAGACCTCGGATTTTTGCACATAGCCTCCGACTATTGAGAGGCTCTCCATTAGGTTTCTGGAAGTACTTCTCGTTCACCTTCTCCTCCAATTCTTTAATTTTATCCTGGAACGACGTCGTCGACAGGGACTCCATGAAATGGGTCACGTGGAAGGGAATCAAATGAGAGTCGAAGTGCAGCGTGAAGTTGTACTGCTTGTCTGCCGGAAGGTCGTTCTGGGTTGTTACACAGTGGACCTTGATGGTGGGGAAGACGTCCTCCACAACGTCTTTTATTCGTTCGTCGTATGAGAGAGGGAGGTAGGTGTCCATCCCTTTATATTTCACGGCGAAGCAGATTTGCTCCGAGCACGGGATCATCAGGAGAGTCCAGCTATCCACCTTCTCTGGATACACAAACTCCCAGTACTCTCCATCATTGAGAAAGTCATCTCCTTCCCCTTCGTCTTCCACTCGTTGGACCTCGGACTTCTTGTAGTAGTGCGCGAGTTTCTCGACCTGCCTCTCCATTCTGCAGCATGACAACCATTGCTTAGCTTTAATGACGATGCTAGCTCGAATCGAGCTGAATATTCAACCTCGCAGTTGCCACACATGTTTCGTCATAAATTTCCAGTTCCTGGAATGACAGACCCCTCGTTCTGCACTTGCTTCTACCCTGCCGTCCCGTTAGCTCAAATCGAGCTGACTTCTTTCTAGCTGCCCTATCCATGTCTATCTTTCGCATTCGCCTTGTCATTTAGGTTGTTACGGATTTGCCTTTTTTCTTTATCTTTTTTCTGAGAATTAAATTTTTCAGCTCGATTCGAGCTTCCGTGTTCCTTTCTTCTTCTGTTTTCATGTTCTTCCCGTTCCGTGTATTTAGCTCGAATCGAGCTGACAGGGTGGGCTCTTTTGATTTAACTGCTAGTCGAGGTTCATAGCCACCTTCTTACTTCTTGTCTAGTCAGTTCTTCATTCTTTTTAATTGATTTGTTTTTGTTTAACCCTTAACTCGAGTTATTTTCCTCTTTAACTCGAGTCAAGCTAAATCTCTCCGCGTCCCTTGGCATGCATTTTTCTGTTTGGCTCCTTTTTTCTATGTTTTATGTTAAGCGCTCTCCTGACTTCCTCTCCCCAATTTATTTTTTGTTAATATTTTACAGTGCTGTTCTCCTAGCTTGATTTGAGCTTACTTATTCTGATTTTTTACTGTTTATTATTTATAATCTTTTTTTCTTTTAGCTCGAGTCGAGCTAAGTGGGTGGTTTCTTATATCTTTGCTTCAAATTAGTTCGATTCGAGCTGATTTTCAGGGTGTCCTGGATTTTACATGGGCGTTTTTGTGTTTTTGTGCCAGGTTTTGTTGATTTTAGCTCGAGTCGAGCTAATTTCATAAATTAGGTTGCTGAAATTTAGCTCGGCTCGAGCTAAATGTGCTTCGAGCTATACTCTTTGAAGCAGGGGGGGGTCCTTGAACAGGGGTATCGACACAAACCCTACACAGACCCTGCACAGACCCTACAGACTTTAAGCACAATTAACCCCAACCCTAACCAGACCCTACAGACATGACAAACCAGAACCCCAGCACAATCCTGAATGTGAATCCTAAACACAACTTGCGTAATCCAAGCACATGCCATAATCCTTCTGTAGGCAAAAATTTAAAATTATAACACCACCAGTACTACATTCACGTTTTCATTTGGACCTAAAGAACTGAACCAGGCTCAAATTCAGAGCTTTCAGTACTAATAGAACCCACAGTCACACAGATCTATGGCATTACCACACATGAGAACTAGAATGTCTTCGAATGCAGACTTTACTAAGCCCTCAAGCCCTAATCACCTACATTCCTTATGAAGCCTACTAACTGCAAGCATTCCAGCAACATGAAACCGTGGAAACCCTAAGAACGTATACTTTTCAACAACAATCTTAGGCAACTGCAAACTCTGGAATTTGTAAATGCATTTCCAACAAACAATCTTCAAGAACCAATCAAGCAAAGCACAATTCAAGAGCAATTCACAATTCAGGAGAACAAACTCACCGTAAACTCCACGATACTTATTCCCTCGACCCGGCTTTACGAGACGGCTTCACGAGATCAAAATCGGATACAAACCCAGTAGTTGTCACTGCAGGCTACAACACCAAACAGAAAGTTAGTCATCGCTTCTAATGAGGTCCTCAACATGGCTCTAAAGTTGGGACTGACAGGGAACTCCCACATTCAGGGTAAGCAAACCTCAGCCAAACGAAGGCTCACTGGAACATGCTGCTGGACTCACTCACACCCCTCGATTTTACAATTGCAACGACTGGAAAAGCAAAATAAAGAAGATCGCACTGAACCCTAGAAATACATCCCCACTCATAACTTGCTGAATGCAAGCTCAACCTCCCGCCACCACAACCTCCATCCAAAACAAATTCTAATACAAAATAGCAAGTACTGGAGATGAGAGTAACAGAGGAAAAAAGAGCGAAAAAATCAAGATGGGCAGCAACTCACCAAGCTGTCACCGCAACCCTAAACCTCCGTCCTCGCACTCCAACTTCAAAACAACAGTAAAAAACCGCGATGAAGAAGCTTCGACGCACCTAGCTTTCACCGTCAGGAAGAAGCTCCGTCGTCAGCTCAGAAGCTCAAATCGCGCCTAAACCTCCGTCGTCGCACTGGCGCTGCAGGTTTCGAAAATCGAACGGAATCCACGCTCCTCAATCACTCAGGCGCGCGCGCAAACAGGGAGAAACGACAAACAAAAACGAAATCTCAAGAAACGCTAAGCACAGACGGGAGAAAATTTAGCTGACAAAAGTGAGCGCCAAACCCTAACCACGAATCTACTAAACCCTAGCCCTCTTCCCGATTCACAACAGATATCCGGTTGATACCCGCCCGACCACGACTGATCCCCTACTTATAACCGGTTCTCAATACCCGCCTTCTCCATTGATAACCGGCCCTGAACCACACCAAGCCCAAACGTTGCCCTAAACTCTAGTAGCTTCACCCTACCACACAAAATAGTGAAATTAGGTTGCCCATTACAAATTTCTTGACAGTCTACACTATAAAAACATTTATTGTTCCTCGACAAAAATAGATTACTTCGGAATTAAGTATTGTTGTAATTGGGACTGATGAACCTCCATATAATATACAAACAAAAAGATTTGTAGAAAGATTTGTTGACTTTAATTTCTTGTAAAGTAATTTTCTGGAAGTACAGCAACCTAATTGTCAAGGCAATTTAGTTTCACTATTTTGTGTAGTTCATCCTACACAAGCGAGCTAATTTTTCTTCTTGAAATTGACATTCCATAAATAGGTCAATATTATTATATATAAGTACGTTATACTTTTGAATTAAATATTGATGTAATTATATCATAAACCTGCAGCCACAGAAATTGAAGTATCTGCAGTATTCTTTATTCACGTTAATGGCTTGGAAAAGTATATATTTCTTGGTATAAGGCACCCTAATTCTCATGATTTATTGAATGTAATTTAACAATGTATTGTATGGAGCACATTCAAACCCCTAGTAAATTTGATAGGGATCCGAATGTCAATCTGCCACCCTTGAACACCTACTTGTTGACCGTGGAAAGTTTGTTTACTGATAATCAGTGACACTATCCACTAATTTCTTGAAAACAACTAATGCTAATTTATTTGATGTAAAAGTACTTTGCACATTAAACACATTTGGGATAGAATTGCAATACACATTGAATAACAGTATTGGCCTAAATTTAAAATTGTTTGTCTTCCATAATATATGCAAAAGGAGACCCAATTGGTAATTCCTAGAGTTACTTGTATAATACCGAGGCGTTCCAATTATAAAAACAACCATGAATAACCATTTTTATTATATGTAGTATGTGCACGGTATTAATTTTTTTCATTTATAAGAGGAAGCAAAAATAAATTTAATCTAATTAAAGTGTTGTATTTGAAAGAACTGAAAAACAAATCATCAAGTTTGTATGCTTCAGTGTTCAAAATAGAATATAGAAGTTGGAAATTATTCATAGATTGAGTGTAGTTGTAAAAGCACACTATAATCATTGGCTACATTTCTTAATTTACTAAAAGAGTCTAATAAACAATTGACCTTCTGTTGTATTTCAAAAAATTTAAGAGAAAGAAGTGATAAATTTGATATAGGGTTGTGTAAGGAAAAAGTATAGAAGTTCAAAATGATATAAACATTCATGTAGGATTCATGAACATAGTAATATATCATGGTCTTTATTTTTTAATTTACAAAGTTCTAATGATTGGGTAAAATTTCCTTCAGAATAAAAATAAAGCATTCACATAAACGAATCCATGACAACTCATATTCAAGGCAACTAAAATATAGGACACATTTCATTCCCAATTTTTTTTTTGCGGACAGAAGAAGTTCAAATGGATTCAAAAGGAAAATATTATATTTCATAGCATAAGAGTTGTCATATTTCATGTTTAATGGCTCTACATTTTTTAGTTATTCAACCTACAGCAGCGGATGTCTTTACTTAGCGGTATTTTTTTTTGATCCTCTTTCCAATTTTTGAAGTGGAGGTCCAAATTGGAGGAGCTCATGGGTTTCAAAAGTTTCCAACATTTGCAACTTCTACATATTTTTATATTTCCTCCTCGTTCCAATTTCATGACTTTAAAGTTCTATTTAATTTAAAGTACAGCGAAGATGGATGGATATTTGTTTTTTGTTTTCCTTTTTAATTTAAGAAAAAAAGGGGCAAAGTGGAAGACCTCATGGGTTTCAAATGTTTCCCGCATTTGCAACTTCTACATATTTTTATATTTCCTCCTCGTTCCAATTTCATGACTTTAAACTTAGTTTTATTTAATTTAAAGTACAGCAAAGGATGACCGGTATTTGTTTTTTGTTTTCCTTTTTAATTTAAGAAAAAAAGGGGCAAAGTGGAAGAGCTCATGGGTTTCAAATGTTTCCCACATTTGCAACTTCTACATATTTTTATATTTCCTCCTCGTTCCAATTTCATGACTTTAAAGTTTTATTTAATTTAAAGTACAGCAAATGATGACCGGTATTTGTTTTTTGTTTTCCTTTTTAATTTTAGAAGTGGAGGTCCAAATTGGAGGAGCTCATGGATTTCAAATGTTTCCCACATTTGCAACTTCTACATATTTTTATATTTCCTCCTCGTTCCAATTTCATGACTTTAAAGTTCTATTTAATTTAAAGTACAGCAAAGGATGACCGGTATTTGTTTTTTGTTTTCCTTTTTAATTTTAGAAGTGGAGGTCTAAATTGGAGGAGCTCATAGGTTTCAAATGTTTCCCACATTTGCAACTTCTGCATATATTTATATTTCCTATCCGTTCCAATTTCATGACTTTAAAGTTTTATTTAATTTAAAGTACAGCAAATGATGACCGGTATTTGTTTTTTGTTTTCCTTTTTAATTTTAGAAGTGGAGGTCCAAATTGGAGGAGCTCATGGGTTTCAAATGTTTCCCACATTTGCAACTTCTACATATATTTATATTTCCTCGTCATTCCAATTTCATGACTTTAGAGTTCTGTTTAATTTAAAGTACAGCGAAGCCGGATGGGTATTTGTTTTTTATTTCATTTTTCATTTTCATAGTTTCTTTTGTTGAGGATTTAGAATATTGTCTTCAACATTTTCCACATTTCAAATATTCCATATTATTTGTAATTTTTGAAAAATTCATTGCATGCCATGTATAATTATATATTGAATTAATTTTTAATGAATCTGACCCAAACGTAAAGTACAATGCAAAGAAAGTGGGAAGCAATAAAATTCCGGATTTGTAGATGATATGTACCTAACTCAGTAATACTTATATTAATTATCTCAAAAAATATTGAAGCTATTTATTTGTATTTCAATTGTAAGGCTATGTGAACTTCAATTTCTGGACCATGTGCGGATTGTATTGTAGAGGGTATTTTTTGAAAACTATTTGCAAGGCCTGAGGGGTGCACTAAATTTGTCTCTTGATGTTTGTACGTATGGTGTGAAAGTTATTGAATTTGAAAGTGCTCATTGAAATAATTCTCATGAATTCATATTTCTATTGACTTCGAAAAACAGCACCTCAGGGCATACAGATTGTTTGTTAACATTCCAAATATGTACAGACTCAAATTTTTTTATGGCCAGGGCGCACGTCTTGAAAGAGTTTATCCATAGCAGTCCTTAAGTTCGGCTCTTATTTTTTTATATTGGGTTTCAATTGTAAGTTTTGTTTTATTTGTAACATCTTGAAGTCTTGTGCATAAATTATAAATATTTGATTTTTTTTTGGTCCTTTTAAATTAATAAAATAATTATTCTAAATTAATTGTCTTTTGTGTGCAAATTTCTCACATAATGAGCACCATTTGAAAGCCCTTGACGAGGAGGGCTGCGTAAGCTTTATTGTGCGGCGATGGACGTATGGTGGGGAAGTCAGACTTTTGAGGTCTTCTTTGGTTTTCAAAATGACTTTAGTTATACAGTCTACAGCAAAGGATTTTTTTTTGGGTTTAGGGTCCTCCTTAATGTCGGTAAAAAAGGCCCAAGTTGGAGAACCTCATGGATTTTACATGTCTTCGACAATTGCAACTTCTACGTATTATTTTTATTTCTTCCTCGTTCTAATTTCATGACTTTCAAGTTTTATTTAACTTAAACTACAGCGCATGATGATGGGTATTTATTTTTTGTTGTCCCTCTTAATGTAGGAAAAAAGGTCCAAAATTGGAGGACCTCATAGATTTCAAATGTTGCCAACAATTGCAACTTGTACATATTTTTGTTAATATCCTCCTTGTTCCATTTTTTATTATGGCTTTATAGTTTTTTAAAATTGAAGTACAACAAAGGACAAGGGGGTGTTCATGTGATGTTCTCCTTGTAATTTTAGAGGAGAGCCCAAATGTGTAACCCATTTGAATTCTATAAGCAATTGGGATGAACATTTAAATTCCGCCTCGTTCGTAAGCTTATAACTTTCGTAGGGTGGTCGACTATGCTTTGGAAGTCGCGTGCATGCACAGCAACACACAGCAGCGGAAATAGAAGCCAATAGTTCACATCATTTTTCACATGAATTTTGAACTTGCTTATCTTTCATTTAAATTGTATATATTTTCTTTTCACAGCGGTAAATTTTTTTAACAATAATGTCAAAGAAGATCAAAGACATCACCTTCAATAGAATATGAGTTATATTATTTTATACACATACCGTATGTTTGGGTCACATTAATAAGGCCGAAGTTAGACAAAATATTTTTTTTTTCACATAAAGAGTACCATTTGAAAGCCCTTGACAAGGAGGGGAGCACGGGCTTTGTTTTGTAGTGCGTAGACTTATCATAGTAGGGAAGTTATAGACTTTTGAGGCCTTTTTTGTTTTAAAATTGACTTGTCTCCCTTTATTTGGTTGTGGCGACATCACAGGACACAATAGTGACTAATGGGATTGGATTTATTTAATGTACGTGACAGATTTTTTTTTATCCCCTACATGCCCGAGTCACCAGTTTCTGGTATTTCAAGACCTTTGAAGTCAAGTGAAATCCAATGAAGTTGCTATTTTTAGTAGTTTAAAATTTTAAAAATACTCTTTTTGAAATCTAGTTTTAGGATCAAGGAGCTGATCCTAAAAATTAATGAAGGATTATGATTTTGCTATTCAAGATTTTGTGCAAGCATACCCGTTGCAATATTGACTTCCCGTAGTGTTGAAGGCTCTTTGAAATGAGCCTCAAATACAGTAGATGTTTGAGGAAAAATGACCTTCGAAATTCATTTAAAAAAATTGTAGACTACATTTTAAAAAACCATGAATTGATTGTGGTTGTGCATGCTACGCACTTCAACCTCATATTTTTGGAGTGACGAACTTTTTAGAGTTGACATGCAAAAATAGAATTGAAAATTTTTCCTAGTTTGAACACCCTCATGATCAAACATTATAATCTTTCAATTTGTACGTGATATTGTTATGTTTTTTTCCCCTCTGTGATCTGTAACATGTCTAGTTTCAATATGTTAGTAAGGTTACAATTTAGAAGAAATTGGTACAACTTATGAAATGTTGACTTTTTCTTCAATTCAGAGCAAACTTCAAGAAGCTACACAGAGGCGTTGGGCATTTAGGGGATAAAGAGGTACTGTATTTTACAATCCATACCTTTTGTTTGTTTGTTTGTTTGTTTGTTTGTTTGTTTGTTTGTTTTGTTTTATTTGTATGTCACGTTCAGATCTCTTGGACCGTGCATCTCGCGAGGGTGTGCTTGTTACCCTAAACCCTAAACCCTAAACCCTAAACCCTAAGACCGTACAAAATCAGAACTAAATGTCATGATTTTCGAACTCCTGTAAATCCGAAATTCATGTTTGAAATATAATCCGAAACCATTGTTATCACCCTTTCTGAGGAAAAAGCGAGGGAAATGTGTCCAACTAATATTATCCGAAAATGTCAGTGACATAATTACAACCTACGGCATTGGATTCCTTTTTTTTGGCTGTGCAGCTACAAAGTCATCCCTGAATCCGGCGATTTTCTATTTTATGGCCATCGGAATATGAGCGTTCAAAATTAAATTACTCCAATGCAGTTCCCGCCCACGAGTTCCCGCCCACGAGTTCCCGCCCACGAGTTCCCGCGAGTGAGCCGGTTGTACGCCGTCATCCACTATTCCGAAATTCTTCTTCACTCTTTCTTGTTGTCTGGATCAACTCGTGTGCGCGTCGGCTTCTTCCTTTCTGTGGTCGAGCAGATCAATTTGAGTTGCAGGTGTAGTCCAATTATTGAGTGTATTTGTCATTGATAGATATCGTGGCCGGCGAATCCTGGAAGGAGGATCTCCGATTTGCACAAGCGCTCGCGGTAAACATATGTAGTTATTGTCATCACATTGCGAGCTCCATTTCTGTGTTTGAATTGATTGCAGATTACGTTTGACTCTGCGTGCAGTCCTGAGAGAAGACTGCGTTCAAGAAACGGGTTCACTGTGGAGAGAGTGCTATAGAGATTGTAGTTTGTGTTGTACAGTATGGTGTACAATTGAATGAGACATCCTGCATCTCATGTCCCCGTCTCTGGAATTGTTTGTGGAAGTGGAGGTGATGGTTCCTCCGATGTTGGCGCCGGAAATTACGGAATCGTGAATATAATTTTAATGTCCTGCAATTTACGGGATTAATCAGCTCGAATCGAGCTGATTGACTGACCACTCTAAATTCTTGTACTTGAGGAGGCAGCTCGAATCGAGCTGAATGTGTCCTGGTGAAACTACTATAATTTAATGATGATCACATAATCATGAATGTCTGGAAATTTCTGAATATGATTTAGCTCAAGTCGAGCTTAATATACTTCCAATGAATTATTCTGAATTCAAAGAATTAAGAGTACATCACGATCTCACATCCGTGGGTCAGCTCGATTCGAGCTGATTCTAGAAGCTTGCGTAACATGATTTATGAAAAATAGAAATCTATAGTTCTTCCTGTTTTAATAAAAGTAATGAATTTAGTATATATAAGGACGAATGGACTGTCAGGTGCAATGAGCTTGAATTGAGCTCATTATAGTACAGAGAGATGTAAAAGACTATATGACTCCTTCAGAGGCTGTCGTTTAGCTCGAATCGAGCTGATATGATCTTGTCAGTTTTAGGGATTGACCATATTATTCTCATTTCTGCAGTTGTTCAGAATGATGTCGCAACATATTTTCATGTCAACAGTTGTGGATCTGACCATTCTACAGTACAAAATACTATTTTCTGTCCTTCACTTTAAGGGTCAATCTATTACCTTTCCCTGAACGAGTAGTATTTTACGCAGTTGAACAAGGACCCCACCTTAAAAGAGTATGTGAACATTTTATGTTGACTTCTGATATCTATTGGTTATCCCATTCAGCTCGATTCGAGCTGAATAGAGAAATGATGAACGCTATGACGAGCACTTACAAAATGTTGGCTTCCTGTTCTGCAGATATCTGTCATGAGTTCCTCTGACATTGCAGCTGACCCTATGGAGTATTCAGACGAGGAAAATCCTGCGGTTGAAAGCGTGAATGTCGAAATTCCGGAATGCGAAGGAATTCCACGTCGTCTCTGGAATACTAGAACCGTGACTTTGTACAACGATGGCGGTCTACTCGTTGGCGAAGGTACTTGCCATAGCGTCAATTCGGACCTCGTGCTCGGTGCGAATGGTCCTCTCGGGGATACCCACATCGCTGTGCACATTACGAGGACTCATTCTGAAGTGGACATCCCGGAGGAGAGAATCTACTATTTGATGGCTTGGCCCATTGATAGAGTCCACTGCTCTGGGGCAAGTCTTCGCGACCATGAACTACGGGATAATTTCAGAACTCAGCAGGCCCTTCTTCTGAATCCTCCTACACGAACTTCTGCCCGGCCTTATTCAAGTCTACTTCGAAATCCACCTCGCGTGACGGCCCTCAAGTCTAAAGAGCTCCTCACTCAAGAGTCCATCAACCTCGTTTCCAGCAAAATCTGCTGCAGCAAAAACTGTGTTCAGCCGTTTCCAAGAGAGAAAATTCGAGCCTTCAGAGAACGCATGTACCACAGCTCATCATTTAAGTTCAGGTCCCACATGAAGACTGATGTGCACAGATCAGTTCATCTTGATGCACGTGGGAGGAAGATGGTGACCATTGAAAGCATTAGTGTGTGCTTGCGAGCATGGATGCATATTGCTGCTGTCCCGGAGGCAACATTTTATCGTTACCTGAAATACTGGAAGGACGATCGAGAGGCGCGTGCACACGGTAATACGGGCTTGTCGAAGCCAAGGAAGCATACTGAACAAGCCACGGCAACGTTGAAGTGCATCCTTGACAAGGAGGCGGATCACATGCCACATTGTACCCGAACTTTGAAGTCATGGGACAAAGTTGTCTCCATGTGTCTCCCCGCTACCTTTCAATGGAAGGGTAAATTGAAAGAAATCAACGAAGTGAATGCGGCCTTCGGATTGCCGGACATTTCAACTTCAAACTTGAGCAAGATTAGGTCCTCAAAGTTCCCGGAGTACGAGGTCAAGAAGCCTGGAGATAACTTTGCTCGGTGTTCGGAGTGTGACAGATTACAAGAGATACGGAAGAGTTGTTTTGTCGGATCTGAAAGCGCTCTGAAATGGACAAGGAGGCTTGATAGACACTTGGCTATTGCTCGGGCGCATAGGAAGCTGTATTATGCAAACCGTTACCAGTCGCACAGTTTTCCACACGAGTGTTTGACAATCATGCATGACAAGATGGACCATTCTAAAACTGCATCCCCGGTCTTCTCTCACAAGACTAAAGAACTGGACGGGCTCACGAAATTGCCTGTTGCTGTCACCGGCATGATTGCGCATGGTCATGGTGATGTTCGGTACGCGCATTATGGCTTGGAAATGTTTCCTAAAGATTCGAACTACACCGTTGGCTCCATGGCAAAGTTATTGCGAGATTTGGAATTGCCGCCAAAGTCTTCTTCTCGACAATTGTTTGTGGGGGCAAGGTCGACAAATTTGTCAAAGGCGCTTCTGAAGGGCGCGGAAATGTGTGAAGCCTCACTCCCCCCGCCACCGGAGACCTTAGTTCCAGCAACGCCTTTGCCGCCCATTTTGAATGTGCAAATGGACAATGCCGCTGGGGACAACAAGAACAGATACGTTTTTTGCTACTGGTCTCTACTGGTTGCAAACAAGATTTTTCGTGAAGTGTATGTGAACTTCATGATTGTGGGTCATACTCATGACGACATTGATGCGCTCTTTGGAAGATGGAGCATGTTGTTGAAGAAGGAAAATTTCTTGACAATTCCTGCGCTTATGAAGTCGTTCATGGATGTAGAAACCATTCCTACTATCCCCCATCTTATAGAAGAAGTGCCTGATTTCAAGGCTTTCATTGCAGGCAAATTTTTGGCCGGCAGCCATATCATGATTGGGCACACAAAGCCCCACATCACAAAGTTTAGACCCTACGATTTGGCAGCAATTATCATGCGGTTATCGTTGTTTCATGAGTTCATACCATAATCGCACTAACTCAGTGTATTTTTACACACTGAATCAGTACGAAAACAATGAATATCAATAGCGTACGGTTTATGTACTTTAACTATACAATTGTTGTATCAAAACTGCACAGCAATCATATAGTTAAAGTACCTAAACCTTGCGCTATTTATATTCATTGTTTTCACACTGATTCAGTGCGTAAAAATACACTGAGTCAGTGCAATTATGGTACGAACCCATGAAACAACAATAACCGCACGATAATTGCTGCCAAATTGTAGGGTCTAAACTTTGTGATGCAACAAGTGAAGTTCTACCTTGATTCCACGGGTTGTCCTGTCATGAAGTACAAATTGTTGTGCACTGACCTAGATTGGTTGCCTTCAGGCGCAGGTGGCGGAATTAAATTATGGCATGAGGATTCGGAGGGGCAAAGTTTATGGCCCCGTGGAGTACCACAGGCAGTTTTGCCAGTCCCAATGAAAGCTGAGGCAGACATTGTGAAGGGTATATCCGCGTTTATTAATTACTGGGAGAACTTGTGCAACCAAGACCGCATTGGGGAATGCCGAAGACGGCTGGAGCATATAGTGCACTATTGGCGTGGTGTGAAGGTAGCACTTGAAGAACCACTACCTGACTCTACTGTTTTGAAGGATGGCTTCTGGCCGACTACTCGTGTTCAGGCGACTCGGGTTGATCAATTAGACAGCGATGGAGAGGATCGTGAAGAGTTTGGGGAAGATGATGTGTACGTCGGGCCATTGAGTGGTCGCCCACAACCGTCCTTCAGGGTGGCTCGAGATCTCTTCGAAGGCTATTTTGTTGCGATTACTCCCGCGGAAAATGAGTTGCAACCAGTGTGGATTGCAAGGGCGTTGTCTGATCCTTTTGTTGATCCACTACATCCAAATTCTGTGCGCATTCAGTACTTCCGTCCAACAGCTATAGATGACGATATTCAAAAATTCTACACTGGATGGGACAACGGCAGAGGTCTACGTTGGGAGATTGATGCAAAGGAACTACCACTTTGGCAGCACACAGATGCTGTTATGACAGCGTGGAAGTGTAGGACCAAGAAAGATACTGCACACTACAAGATCAAGATTCCTCCTGCTCAAATTGAAATCATCAAGCAAAGTTTGGCTGCAAATCGTTAGTCTTAAGTACAACGATTGCAGGAGGGAAGCTCCCTTATTATGTTCTTAGGTCTATATGATAGTGTATTATTTGTCATTTCTATGCCTAGAATATGCTTTTGCATATACGTAGAAGACATCATTTTGTGTTCTCATGAATGTGGGCATCTGGATTTTGTTTTCTTTAACGGTTTACAGTTCATTTTCATAAAATAGAACTCATAAATATAGATTTCTAGTGGATAATACATGTTTTGGTGACGCATTTCCCGTATTCATATCGGAAGTGCAATTTAAATATCATATTAAAGTATTTGCTATTGTGTTTTATTTTCGATTTGTTTCTTGAACACGTGGAATGTTTGACATGGAACATAACAACATTTGTTGGAAGGCGTTCATTGTTTGCATGACTCTCATTTTAATGGAAATTTCTACTTTAGACCAATTAATTGAGAGATTGCCGAACTAAAGTAGAGCCCATGCAATTCACTAGTTGTGCCTTCAAATACCTAAGACTATTTTGAGAGGGCGGCCACCCTCCATTTTATTGAATATAATGTTATAACAACTTCACATACTTTCTTAACTCTTCACCACATATTCCGGCCAACACAAGGGAGAAACATGAGACGAGGGCAAATAGAAAATACACAAAATATTGCACGAAGAAGACTCCCAGATCCCGTCCAAGGGACTGGCTTATATACAAATTTGACTAACTGTACAATCGGCAAAAAGGGCCCGGAAATTCTGCACGGGATTTCCGGCCTTATCCTACTGCTAAGATCCGCTTCCGGATCCGGTCCTACAAGTCAGATTCTAACCCGGATCCGGTCCTACAAAATCTAAACTCAAAAACTACCTACTTCCACTAGGTTCTGCGACATCCGTGTCCATCTTCTCGAACACGTCCGTCAGGTTCCGGCTCCGTTCGCCCTCAGCCGGGTTTGGAACCATGGATTCCGGCAAGGTGTTGATCTCTATATGATCTGGTTGGCTCTGTCCCTCCTGAGATTTCTTGGACTGGGGAGTCTTTCCTTTCCCAGTCTTAAGATCCGGTACACCCAAAGAAAACTCAGGCAGGGATAAATCTGAAAGACGGATATCCTTACCGGTATGCAATATTCCGGTCAACTTTGAGCTGCTCACCTCCATCCGGTTTGCAGCCTCCCGCGCTCCAACCATCAACGCTTCCACCTGATCAGCGAAGTCGCCTAAGATCCGGACGAGCTTCGCGCAAGACAGTTTATTGTCCTTCAGCACCCCTTCATCGTACAACCGGGCTCGCATAGCAATGGATCCGGTTTTGCCGAAGGTGGCCTTTACGTCGTCGACCACTTTCTTCACTTCATCCGCCATCTCTTTGGTGGCGGTGATGTCTTCCTTGAGGCCAAACGCCTCCAACTTCAATTTGTCAACTTCTTCCTGAAGCCGTCGTACTTCTGCTTCCAACTTCCGGTTCTCTTCCGGATTGGTGATGCAGTCAGCGACCTTCTTTATCAAACTGCGATCCGGTTCGCTGCCCACCAGCCTTCCAATCTCCTCCATGATCGTCTTCTTCACCACCCAATCCGCTCGGATGACGGAAAGGAGGTTGATCAACTACACAAACAGATCCTGCGGATCCTTTTCTCCGGATGGTCCCGCCTCCGCCTCCTTACCGGCCGGTTCCGGAGTACGCTTCTTTGTCGGGGTCGGAGGATTTCCCCTGCCAAGCGGTGATGTTGTCTTCTGCCGCTTGTTTGGTGGCTTTGTCTCCTCCTCTTCCCCGCTTTCCGTTTCCAAACCGGAAGCCTCCTCGCTCTCATCATGGGATCCGGATTCCCCGTACTTCAGGAGAGTTTCTTGAGTCTTCCAGGTCTTCTCCTCCAGTCCGGCAAGGATACCGTTCTCCTTGTAGAGATGGAAGAGATAGGGGCACACGGGTGTGGCCCTACTCTTCCCAATCCGGGGAACCAGACTGGAAACCAGATCCCCGATGATCCGGCTCCAGTTCATCTTCTGGTTGCCCACGATGGCACCAAACACCTGGTTGCCGATCGTGATAGTCAACGTCTTGGGCTTGTCCGGGTGCAGGATCGGAATTAAAAACTCTAGTAGGCGTCGATGCCGGTCATCAATACAATCGCCCACCGCGTATCCGTCCTTGTCGTGCACGGCTTTCCGGAATTGGCCGTGACAAAATTCATCTTTCCGGCTGAAGGTGGTCAGCCCACCCGGTGCGAAAGAGTACACCGCCCTCCAATGCTCCTCCTTCCACAGATCCGGACGGCCACGGATAGTCCCGTCAAATTGATTGGAAAGTTTTCCCAACAGTTCCCTCACTACCCGTTCCTCCTTGAAACCCCAAGGTTTCACCGCTAAACCCTCACAACCTATCTTCGTGAGGTCCTCCATCAATTGGGTCTTTTCCGGCTCCGTGGTGGGGATAACCGGAACGACCTTCTTGAGCTTGAGTTCTCCTGCTACGGGACTAGGTGGTCGGGATCTCCTAAGCCTAGGCATGTCACACTACTCTCTAGCCGGATCTCACCGATGCTACCTCACCCTCTCCTAGCCGCACGTCCCGTTCCTCACCTTCTCTCTCAACCCTACTGTAGTATCGGAAGCAAACACCTGCAGCACATGTGCACAATCTCGCCCCTTCCGTTCCCTACGGAAAGGATAGAATAACCTTGTGTGCCCCCGATACTCACGGAAAAGAACACAAGCAAAACACCGAAAACACACACAATCTCTCAACTGATCAACGAGGCGCTCGCGCAGAGTAACGACCTTGGTAAGCAAAGAGGAAGTAAATGACCAGACCCTCTCTATTTATAGCTTGTCAGGGATCCGGTCAAACCCTAATCTGGTCCGGACATATCAACCCGGTCCTGGATCCGTTCCGGTTTGGTTGTGCTTTCTATCACATCCAATCCGATTTGACTACTAATGCCGTATCCTGACTTATTTTTGCTTGTTCCGCGTTCCTTACAAGGATCCAGATCTCCAGCGATGGGTTCCGTTCCAAATTCTAAGGTAAACTAAAAAAAATAAAAATTGGAGTTGCGACATTACCCCCTTCTCATCTGTGAGCGTCCTCGCGAACATTTCTAGTCCTCGTCGGACGAAGAAGCTTTGTTATACTTCTTTACTCTGGATCCGTTCACTTTGGTATCCAGCCATTGGTCTTGCAGATTCTCAAGTTGCAGTGACCCGTTTTCATGGACCTGTATGACTCGGAATGGTCCCATCCATCGGGTATGTAATTTACCTGGAAAATCCTGGTGTCGGTTGTCATAGAGTAAGACCAATCCTCCTTCCCGGATTCCGTGATCCGCTGGGAGTTTCCGGTCGTACACTTCCTTGCGTTTGGCTTGTACTCCCAGAGTTTTCTCCAACGCTGTATCCCGGATTTCTTCCAATTCCTCAATGGCGAGGAGTCGTGGAAGTGTATCCAGTCTTGACTCTGCATTCCGGGATGCCATTACCCGGAATGTTTCCACTTGCAGTTCCACTCCATGAACCGCTTCCTGACCAAAGACTAGAAAGTATAGTGTCTTTTCGGTCGTAGTCTTTTCTGTCGTGTTATATGCGTGGACTGCTGAAGGTAGTTTCCGGTCCCAATCTGTCTTGTGAGCGGAAACCATCTTGTTTAATATCGTACCAACAATCCCGTTTGCCCTCTCCGTTAATCCGTTCGCTTTTGGATTGTAAGGAGTGGTCTTCCGGTGTTTGATAAGATATTTGTTTGTCAGATCCTCAATGACATCATTGAGGAAATGAGTTCCCTGGTCACTAACCAGCTCCAACGGGTGTCCAAACCGCATGAGAATTTCTTCAAACAAAAAGTTTGCTGAAGTTTCTGCGTCGTTCTTCCTGGTTGCTTTCGCCTCCACCCATTTGGTCGCATAGTCTGTGGCCAAAATAATGTACCTCTTTTTCCGCCTGTTGACCGAAAAAATCGGTCCAATAAAATCTATTTCCCACTTCTCGAATGGTGCAAGGGGAATAATAGGAGTAAGCGGCCAATGGTTCTGGAAGGATGGTGATCCGGTCCTTTGACACTGATCGCAGCTTCGGACGAAGTTTCTAACATCTCTATGCAAGTATGGCCACTAATATCCGGCTAACCGGATCCGGTTAACGGTGCTTACAAAGGCGAAATGTCCTCCTGAACTTCCAGCGTGAAGGGCCTGGATCACCTTTCTCCGTTCCGATGGCTCTAGACATCGCCTGAGAATGTCATCCGCCCCTAACTTGAAAAACACTCCTCTAATCAAAGTATAAGGGGCTACTTTTCTTTGAAAGATTTCTTTCTCCTCTCGACTCATCTGTTCCGGATATGTAGATTTTACTAAGTAGTCTACGATGTCCTGAAATTCTGAGACCGACTCCTGGCTGAGGTGAAAGACTTCTAGCAAAGGGGGATCCGGATATGTTATAACTTCCGGATCCTGTCGAGTTTCTGGAAATTCATCCGGAAACTCAGCGGATATATCCGCTACGGATTTCTGTCCCCTTTGTCTGGACAGGAAATCCACATTAACGTTCGACTTTCCGGATTTTACTTTTACCTCATAATTAAACTCTTGTAAAAGCAAAATCCATCTAGCAATCCGGCCTGACAAATCCGGTTTGTTTACAAGGTATTTCAAAGAATCATGATCCGTGTAAAATGTTACCTTGTATCCCAGCAGATAGTGTCGGAACTTTTTACAAGAGTACACCACCGCTAAAGCTTCCCGTTCGGTGGTGGTGTAGTTCCGTTCCGCCAAACTCATTTGTCTGCTGGCATAGTAAATCGGATTTTCGTGCTTCTCGGAGTCGGACTGCCACAGGATAGACCCCAAGCACCATCCGGATGCGTCGATAGTAACATGGAACTCTTGAGTCCAATCCGGAACGGACAGGATCGGAGCTTTAGCCAGTTGTGTCTTCAAATCCTCGAAGGCCTCCTGTCTTCTTCCGGTCCAAATAAATTCCGTATCTTTCTTAAGCAACTCCGTAAGTGGGATAGCCCTTTTGGCATACCCGTCGATGAATCTGCGGTAATAGCCGACACATCCAAGAAATCCACGGATTTCTTTTACATTGGTTGGAGGTAAGAGAGTGAGCATCACTCGTACCTTCTCCAGATCTACTTGTAATCCGGTTCGGCTCACTCTGTGGCCTAGCAAGATTCCAGATGTCATCCCGAAAAAGCATTTTCCCGGATGTAACTTCAAACCGGTTTCCCGGCATTTTTGGAACGTCTTCCGTAAGCATCTGAGATGATTTTTCTGGTTACTGTAAACCGCAAAATCATCTATGAATACTTCGATAAAATGCCGGAGGAAATCCTTGAAGATATCCATCATCAATCTCTGGAATGTTTTGGGTGCATTGCACAGACCAAACGGCATCCGGTTGAAAGCAAAAGTGCCCCATTCTGTCGTGAACGTGGTCTTCAGCTGATCGCACCATCGGATAAACACTTGGTTATAACTGGAAAATCCATCCAGGAAGCTGTAACACTCATGTCCAGCTACCTTGTCCAAAATGATGTCGGTGAACGGAAGGGGAAAGTAATCCTTCTTTGTGGCTGCGTTCAATTTCCGGAAATCTTGGCAGACTCGGATCTTGACTTTTCCATCCGCTCCGACTTTCTTTGGCACGACCACAATAGGGGAAACCCATTCCAAATTATTGACGGGGTAGATGAATCCCGCTTCCAATAATCGATCGATTTCCTCCTTCACCATTAACGAATACTTGGGGTTGAGTTAGTATTGTTGCTGTCGGACCGGAACGGATCCTTCCATCAAATCAATGTTGTGTTCTCCTAGATGAGACGGAATTCCCTTCAGGTCGGACGGCTCCCAAGCAAAAATATCAATGTATTCCCTAAGAAGTTCCATGTAACCGGATTTCTCCGTATCCGTCAGAAGTTTGTTGAGATAAAAACTTCTGCCGGGTGTAATATCAAACTTCTCATAGTCAGTGGGCGAAACAATCGGTTTGATCTTTTCCGGATATATCTCTTCCGAAAAAGAAGCCAAATTTCCCCAATTGGATCCTTCTAGGTCATCTCTTCCGGTTGGAAGATTTCCGGAGCTGATCTGTTGAGCGATCCACTCAGCAGTGAGCGGAACGTTCGACTCTCCTAAGGATCGATCTTCAAGAACGGGTTCCGGAATCTCTTCTGGAACTTGTTCTATCACAGCATTGGAGAAGCCATAACTTGTCTCCGACTGGTACTCGAACGGGTCTACAAAATAGCTTGTAGTCGTATCTTTCCGATCTGACCAATCCGTGGTGTAACCATCTGAGTCACTGGTTTCTCCTAAATGTTTCTCTACAGTCCAAGGTATCCGGATGGAAGGTTTCCCGACCACCAGCTCCTTGGCTCCCCAATCCACAAGTACTCGAGCAGAATATAACCACGGTCTACCGAGTAACATTGGAAAGGGTCTATCTTTATGAACACGGATGATCACGTAGTTCAGCAGGTAGTCTTGTCCTCCTATCCGGGTTGGTACCTCCGAAAGTTTACCAACCGGATTCACGCGAGACTGATCCGCCATCCGGAGAACTTGATCTTTGGCTTCAAATGTGGTGAAGCCCAAATCAAAGGCGGTGTCTTCCAACATCAGGTTGACTCCAGATCCGCCATTGATCGGTACGCTAGATATGGAACATCCCTCAATCTCCACAGCTACTTCCGGAGCTCCAGAATCTTCCGGTTGAGAAAAGTTGATGGCTACCGCTGGTAGTTTCACTTTCCTCTTGCGTTTCCGTGTCCAAGCGTCTTGGATTAACTTCTGGTATGCCACGCTGTCATGCAAGAGCTGTCCGATCGTCACATTGGCCTTCTGATCCTTGATGTCTTGGACAATGTTGTACTCGTTTGTCCCCACATCCGGATTAATAATCACTGGGGAGTTACTGAAACTAACCTTCTTCTGGTGTCGTACTATATCCGGTCCAGAGATTTCCGTCCGGATCTCTGTACTGATATCCACCGGAATCCGGTTTGGTTCTACCCCTTTCTCAGATTGAACTACCTCTGGTTCAGCTACTCGCTCCTGAGGAAGGAAATCCGAATCACTGCTAGATTCCGGTTTCCTCCTTAGCTTTCGGTTGCTTCTCTTGGTAGATCTATCGGATTGGTGTTTGGTGGAACTGCGGGTGGATACTCGGTTGACCACGCCTTCCGTTCCAACTGGCAACTCCACCTCGCACCGTCATTTCTCAGGATTTTCCGTTCCTGCAGAATGACTGTAGTTGAGTGCAGTCTGCTCCCTAGGAATAATCTGCACTTGTTTGTAAACCGGTCGTGGTTTCACCGGCTTTGTACATTGGTCCGCCTGGTGTCCATACTCTTGACAGTTCTGGCATGGTAGAGTCCGTGGCGCTCCTTGTAGTTGTCCCTTATTTGGACAACTATTGGCATAATGTCCCGGTTCTCCACAGGCATAACACGTCACTACCTGTCTATCCGGATGCCCAGGTGTCTGTACAATGACACCCTGACTTGATCCGGGTAGAAAATTCCGGTTCAAAACATTGGAACGGACCGGAACAGCGATTGCCTTACCTCTAGCATAGGTCGGCTGAATCTGGTAAATTTCCTCATCCTCCTCTTCCGCTAAGGTGTAGTAGATCTCTTCTTCTGGATGAACGAAGTGAACCTGTTTTTGATTGAGTTTCTGGCATTCACTTGAATAGTGGCCTTGCTCTCCGCACCTCAGACACCAAACAGTTGACCGGGTGGTCGAGACCATCCGTCTTGGCTTCCGGTTGTCTGCCAGGTTGACTTTGATTGCCTCCAGAGATTCTTGAATGCTCTTCATTACCTTCTTGGAGTCCGTATCCTCAGTCTTGACTTTGACTACTGTCTTCTCCCTTGATCTCCTTCCGGACGAGCGTCGGGGTGGGGAAACACTCCGACCTTCATCCGAACTAGATGAATCCGGATCTGAAACTTCTGATCCGGATGTCTCAGAGCTGCTTTCCGAATCTGAAACCTTCTTCCGGTGTTTCGACTTTCGGTCACTCTTCCTGCCCTTCTCTTTCTCCTTTCTTTCGCTCCTTCTCAGGGACTTCCGGAGCGACTCCGCTGAATTTTTGTAGTTGCTTGCAGCGTCTGTTGCAACTTCAATTTTTGTTTTTTTTAGTTTACCTTAGAATTTGGAACGGAACCCACCGCTGGAGATCTGGATCCTTGTAAGGAACGCGGAACAAGCAAAAATAAGTCAGGATACGGCATTAGTAGTCAAATCGGATTGGATGTGATAGAAAGCTCAACCAAACCGGAACGGATCCAGGACTGGGTTGATATGTCCGGACCGGATTAGGGTTTGACCGGATCCTTGACAGGCTATAAATAGAGAGGGTCTGGTCATTTACTTCCTCTTTGCTTACCAAGGTCGTTACTCTGCGCGAGCGCCTCCTTGATCAGCTGAGAGTCTGTGTGTGTTTTCAGTGTGTCGTTTGTGCTCTTTTCCGTTAGTAGCGGGGGCACACAAGGTTATTCTATCCTTTCCGTTCGAAAAATTTGACCCTTTATTTTAATTTGTTTTAAACAAAGGCAAATAGACCCAAATCCATGCAAAACAGGTCCTACCCTCCCAAGACCATGGCCTGGTATCAACTGGGACCGGACGGATATCAACCGGGAAAGGGGGCGGGTATCGACCAGAGGGCCGGGTACCAGGGGTCTCAATTTGAGGGAGGGGAAGGCCGGTCGGAGGTCCCGATCCGACGTCGCGCCTATCCGTCGCCGCTCCTTGGCTGCGCCGGCGTTGCCCGCGCGCCTCCGATCACCGGAATTTGATCGAAATTGTTGAAATTTCGTCTCAGATTCAACCTCGCTTTCTCTTCTGAGCACGCCTGATCACTGGCGCCGAGGAATTTGAATAAAATTCCAAGAATGATAGAATAAAACCTAATCCAGAATGTGACTGCGGTGAAGTCTCTCAAAGTTTTCTTGAATCAATCGCCCAAATCTCTTGAAATTTGTCGCAATTTAGTCTTCAACTGATCTCTACGATCCGTACCAAGCCTCAATTCGTCAAGTTCTTAAAATTTCCATGAATCTACCATGAATCCAAACCGTGCTACTTGTGGCCTTCTTTCCTGGTTTCAAAACGTGATCTGATTCTCACTCATTGAGTCGAAATCTCTCAGAATTTTGGTGCTCCATGGAGCAACCAGATGCTGCAGCCTGGTGAGATTATTGCAAACAAACCAGATTTGTAGAATTCCGGATCTTGATTGTTTTTCTCGCTGCTCTGTATCGACTGGCTCCCCAATTGCAAGTTCCAAATCAATTTCGAAATTCCAATACCGCCCAATGCGCACAACGCCTCAGCCACAGATACAAATTCCGACAATGCTCCCAAATCTCACAGACTAATGCTTCAATTCTCTCAAACTTAACCCAGTTCTTAATTCAATTGTTTGCACAATGGCTTCAAACATTAGTATTTTTGATTTGCAGAACAATGATTGTAATTTACAGTCCCAAGAATTACACAATATACCAAAACGCACTCAAGCAAAGTATTTCAAATTCTAACAAATTATTCGAAAAACACTTATAAAACGAATTACACAAAATAATAATAATATATATATTAAAAATATTGGGTCTTACAATGCCATGTCTTTTCTATTTTTTTAGCTATTTATAGCCAATCAAATGAAGTGCCACACCTCTTGGGAAGGGGTGAGACCTCGTCACACACCCCATTCATCCCTTTTATTATCTTTATTTTATTTTTATACTTTTTCATCCATCCATCCATCTAACTAGACCTATTTACACGTAGAACTAGTTTTCAACTTTAAAATAGCTTTTATTTCTATTTTTAAACACTTAGGGGCCCCTAATTGGTCCCTTTTTCTATTCTAAACTATTTTCTAAAATTTTTAGGTCTACATGAACCTCGTGAAATGTCTCCTATGCTAATGAATACTATAGTCCTCCATCGAGTGAAGGTTGAGAAATTAGACCATCTTATAGAATTTTCTAGTAAATTGAAAGGTGAGTTCCTTCATTTGACTCTTTAGAAGCGCCCAAATGCAATTCCAAGTGGATCAAATGAGATGGATATATATTCAAATTCTTGTATGGGACACACCTTGTAGTAGTTTTGCATTGTCTTCACATTCATGTCCACCAGTGTATAGAACTCCTGTTGAGTGAATAAGCATAATGGAGTGCTCAAAGCGACTAGCTCTGAGTACTACTAATATGGTAATCTAGTCGCTTACCTAGTGGAGGATATGGTAATATGCCTAGGAAGTGGAGTGGGCTTGGTGAAGCATATGCAACCTGAAGGTGATCTTCAAAATGCGTGGATGATGTTTGATCACGTCAAGCGTGTAAATAAGTGGACCACAATGGCATGCCATTTGTACGATCCTCTGTACAAGAAAGTAATGACAATTTCAACATGTGACATGCAATCAGAAGATACGGAGATTCAAGTACAGTTTTAGAGATGCTTGAATAATGTGATGATTGTCCAGAAACGGAGTGGACCATCCAAACTTTAAGGGATTCATGGCAGATAGCGCTATAGCCAATTGGAATGTGGTTCATATTATCTACGGCAATGGATCGGCCAATGAGAAGATGGAAAATCGGGAAAGAACGTATTTGTTGCATTGGGCGACTTCTCTTTGGAAGTACACACAGAAGTATATCAAAGAACCATTCCAATAGCAACACAATATGTAAGATATACAAGGATTCAAAGACCATGGAGGAAGTTGAGACTCGTTACCTTGCGATCTGGTCATGGTGGTTATCATCAGGGGCTGCAAGTGAAGAGGCACTTCACCACTTAGACCATTGGTTGGCATTTTGGCACTTTCGATACAAGCAATGGGGTGGCTTCATGAAAATAGTAAGTGGACATTCAACATGAAATTTAGTAGGTGTTCTATTTTTTGATGAATATGGTACAAGAAAAAACACCACACATGTGACTACATGAATGATATGTAGTTTTCAACAAAGTGTGGGTAGCCTGGGTAGCAAACAATACTTCTTTAAAATCACTTTTAAAAAAAATAAAATATAAAATATAAAAATTTATTCTTTAGATTTATATATATCTACTTGGTGATTCACATAGGGTGGCTTTTGGAACATACAACCATATTTTTTATTTTTAATTTGAAAAAGTAAAGGGGGGTACCAAAAAGAGGAGGTCTATGTGGTACCACTTAGACATTAGTCGGATCCGACTAATGTTTTAGTGGTACTAGGTGGACCTCCACTTTTTGGTACCTTGATTGAAACAATTCAAAAAAAATAGAAATTCATTGTATTGGAGTTGAATATATTTACATGTAATTTGAAGTAAATGTCTTCAATGTTGTGTAAAGTTCACCAACATTTTTGCATTAATATTCAGGAATATTGTTTAGTATTACGTGTAGCAATCAGCATGAACATCACGTAATCTATGGTATATGTTGTTTGGAATTTTAGGGTTTGAGTTTGGAAGAAATGGACAACATGCCTTCATGCAACTTGTCAAAAATAGTTCACAACAAGTGGCTTCAAATGTCTGAAAATCAAGGGAATAATTTGTTTGATGGCACTTGTGATGATAGTATTAATGCATGGATGCAAATGACAAACTACCGTGCATACTTGAGAGATCATTCATGCGGATCTAATTCGTTAAAAGAGGAATTGAAGTTGAAAGCTGCAAGATGGAGTGGGGATCCAAAGAAAATAGTACAAGCGTCGAATACACTACTTGGAGCTGAAGGTATTGGAACTCGGGTACCACATTTGGAAGGAGAAGAAATATTTGGAAGCTCAAAAAGGAAGTTGGATGTACCCATTGGATATATAGGAGATTCACATCGAGACAAAGTTAATTTTTCCCAACCATGCGTTCGAACTAGATCGACTTCAACTTTAGTGGGGTCATCATAGGGTCAAAGTAAAGAGGCTTCAACAAAAACATCTCCCCATGTCACAATTACATTTGAATGTGAATGCGACATGTCAAAGTGGCATATTGCAAGAATTAGCCATAAATTTGGGGCAAAATGTCAAGCTCAGTAGAAGGGGTCAAACATCAAATGCACAACAAAGATAGCGAAGGGACAGGTGGGAACCCTAGCTCCTACCTATCGGAGGAGAAAGGAAGAGTACGGGAGTAAATGAGAGGTAGTGGCAGACTTCTGGTTCTGTTGGGATGATATTGAACGATGTGTGAAAGGCAAAAAGTAGAAGTAGGTCATTGATTGGCTCGAGGTGCCCAATGTTTGGCCGATTTTGACAGGGACTAATCTGAGTCGGGATGAGACTCTGCTACTGCAGCATGCAGGCTTCCGCCTTCAAGAGCGACCTGCATTGTCACCGCGTTGACTATTCAACATGTCTAACGTATTCAAGAGCGCCGTTTATAGTCAACCGCCGCCATCAAATCCGACTCAGTATCCCACAGTTTGGAACAACAAAACCATACGCCAAATTGCAAATGCACCAATTGCAAAACATAAGAATAAGTGGAAGAGCGCGGGCAACATTAAAGGGCAAATTGTGGGAGTGAGTTTGCTCCCCTTTCCGGGCCTTGGTGCAATAGTGTCACTTGAAACAGGGCAAGACTCCAACAGAAACGTGTATAGAATTACAATGGGTATGTTCCCAACATGCACATGCTCGGACTTTGTGAACATGGTTGTTTCCGCAATTAGAGGTCGGCAAAAGTACGTGAATTGGAAGTACTTGTACTATTTGTTTAGATACTTCTGCAAGATGGACATCCACAACGACATATTCATTTATGCACCAAGTTTCAATTTCAACGAGTTGAAGTTACTTCTAGTTCGAGTAGGGCTCATCACTGTTTTGGAATAGGCATAGCCACAGTTTGCTGTGTACTTCAATTGTATTATTTTCATCTACATTTATTACCTATGAAAAGGCATGGTGATTATGGATGTTGTTTATGTATTCATGATGTGTGGGAGTACATGTCATTTTTAAAATGCTTTCGACAAAGAATCGAGATTCGAGAGTCCTCTTTTCTCCTTCCTGTCACATTTTGTAGAAAAGAATTGTAGTTTCCTTTTTTTTAAGCTTCTACAATATTGTTATACATGTAAGTATGTGGCATTACATTAATGTCAACCCAAAAATAATTATTAGAATTTTAAATCATGTGAAGCAAAACACTTACAGATCCGCGTCAGATTTCTACCATTGTAATTGGTGGTAGCCATTTGACACGAACCCATAAGTTGTCTACTCATCCTACACATGTCTTCTTATACTAGCGCATATTGGAAATCCCAATTGTTATGAGATATTCAAAAGTTGCGGTTCTCCGTATTCAATTTATCTACTGAAAACAAAGTTATACCAAAATGACAAGGGTTGGGTATGCATTAAGCATTTGACATTTTCTTTGTTATAATGGAACAATAGAGTACTGAAAATTTGCACCAGATTTAGAAAGCCTGAACCTACATCAAATAACAATTTTAGACACAAAAAAAAAATCTCACACAAACCACGGTTATAGGGTACACGGTCATAGGTCCAAAAATTTACTATAAATATTAAATAGTAAGTTTTCTTCTATTTTTGAAAAAAATTGTGTGAAAATTTTTTTTAGGAAAAAAATTAAAAAATAATGTATTGGAGGCTCCACGCTCACAACTCACAAGCTTCCCGCTCCCATGCTAGCATCATTGGATTAAAATATAGAAAACATCACTTGAAAATCTTTGTCCATTGTAGAAATAGTTTCGTTCATCTAAAGTCTTACAATTTGGTGCTTTTTAAACTGAGTAGACTTTGGCAATTATTTCTGCATACTAAACTAACTTTTTTCTAAATGCTTTCACCAAAAAAAAGTTAAATAATCAAGTTAACTTCCATCTCCAAAAATCCTTTTGGGATTTGAAGTTTCCAATCAGAAGTTATAAGCAAAATACGGAGAATAGTTTTATGAAAAATGTTTGAGGATATTTTTAAACATGCTGTCAGTTTTTTGTCTATAACTTTTTATAGAAAACTTCAAATGACAAACCATTTTTTTCAGATGAAAGTTTACTTGATTCTCCTTCTTTTGTTAGTTCAAATTTTTTCCAAAAAACATAGTTTACTATGCCTAAATTGGCTCCAATGTGTGCTAAAGTTCAAAAATGACTTGAACTTAAATCCCAAAGTCTACAAATAACTTCCAACTATCATTAAAAAAATACTTGGAATGAAGAGTGGCTTGGTGGTCAAGGCACTTGGGTAGGAGCCTTGAGGTCCAAGGTTCAAAACCCGTGGGCAACACCAAGCCCACGTAGCAACCTTGCCTACAAGGCATTAGGGGCTTACCCGCGTGGCGGGGGTTACCAGAATGGCGAGCGGGCAGTTACCCAGGTAGGTAATTGTTGCGCCAAAAAAAAATTTGATTTTTCAAGAATGCCACATGTTTAGGTTTCATTGGAGTTGATTTTGATGAATTATTTTATTTTTAATTTAAAAAAGGTATATTCACTGTCCAAATCAACAGAATTGAATAACACAATTGCTTTTGATTTTGACCGGTACAACACAACCAAAACAACTGAAATGAACAACACATTTCAATTGGATTTTTGTCATTTTGGTCATGTTTTTTCTACTAGTATTGACAAAATGTGGGTGGAGTCCTTTAAGAGAAATGTAAGGATATTCATGAGCAATAGGCGTGGTAGGTTTTCTACCATTGCTCAAACTCAAGTGTTTTGTAACTTTAGGGTTCCTAAACTAGAACAAGGAACACAAGAGGAGTTTGACGCTTGGAAGATTACATTGGAGCCACATGCTAAAGGTAAGGTTATATGTAATAAAGGAGTAGTCTAGTGGGTTTTTTTCATTTGTTGCATATAAGCTAGTTAAACTTCAATCTAGAGAGCTGAAATTTATTTGTAAAGAATCAACAAATGTCTAGTCTTGTAACTTGGAGAGATTGCCTTTTTCTAAAAGAGTGGCAAACAACTAACTTAGTGATTCCAGTGGGCAGACCAAGTAATTACAATGTGATCACGTTGAGTTTGTCTTGCAACTAACAGTTTTGCGCCTCTTGATCTCAACTAAAAACCTATGAGATTTTCCCAGTTCAAAGGCTTATGCCATTTGCTCTTGATTGCCTTGCATTCTTAAAAATTTTCACACTATGAAATTCAAGGCCCATCCACTTTATGAATCCACTGGGCAAACCAAGTGATTTCAATGTGATCACGTTGAGTTTGTCTTGCAACTCACAGCTTTGCGCGTCTTGATCTCAACTAAACACCTAGGAGATTTTCCCAGTTGAGAAGCTTACGCCATTGGCTCTTGATTGCCATGCATTCTTGAATTTTTTCACCCTATGAAATTCAAAGCCCATCCACTTTATGAATCCACTGGGCAAACCAAGTGATTACAATGCGATCACGTTGAGTTTGTCTTGCAACTCACAGCTTTGCGCGTCTTGATCTCAACTAAACACCTAGGAGATTTTCCCAGTTGAGAAGCTTACGCCATTGGCTCTTGATTGCCATGCATTCTTGAATTTTTTCACCCTATGAAATTCAAAGCCCAACCACTTTATGAATCCACTGGGCAAACCAAGTGATTACAATGCGATCACGTTGAGTTTGTCTTGCAACTGACAGCTTTGCGCGTCTTGATCTCAACTAAACACCTAGGAGATTTTCCCAGTTCAAAAGCTTACGCCATTGGCTCTTGATTGCCATGCATTCTGCAATTTTTTCACACTATGTAATTCAAAGCCCATCCAATTTATGAATCCACTGGGCAAACGAAGTGATTACAATGTGATCACGTTGAGTTTGTCTTGCAACTGACAGCTTTGCGCGTCTTGATCTCAACTAAACACCTAGGAGATTTTCCCAATTGAGAGACTTGTGCCATTGGCTCTTCATTGCCTTGCATTCCGCAATTTTTTCACGCTACAAAATTCAAAGCCCATCCACTTTCTGAATCCACTGGGCAGACCAAGTGATTACAATGTGATCACGTTGAGTTTGTCTTGCAACTCACAGCTTTGCGCGTCTTGATCTCAACTAAACACCTAGGAGATTTTCCGAGTTGAGAGGCTTACGCCATTGGCTTTTGATTGCCAAGCATTCTTGAATTTTTTCACGCTATGAAATTCAAAGCCCATCCACTTTATGAATCCACTAGGCACACCAAGTGATTACAATGTGATCACGTTGAGTTTGTCTTGCAACTCACAGCTTTGCCCGTTTTGATCTCAACTAAACACCTAGGAGATTTTCCCAATTCAAAGGCTTACGCCATTGGCTCACGATTGCCTTGCATTTTGCAATTTTTTCAAGGTATGAAATTCAAAGCTCTTCCAATCTATGAATCCACTGGGCAAACCAAGTGATTACAATGTGATCACGTTGAGTTTGTCTTGCAACTCACAGCTTTGCGCGTCTTGATCTCAACCAAACACCTAGGAGATTTTCCCAGTTGAGAAGCTTACGCCATTGGCTCTTGATTGCCATGCATTCTGCAATTTTTTCACACTATGTAATTCAAAGCCCATCCAATTTATGAATCCACTGGGCAGGCCAAGTGATAACAACGTGATCATGTTGAATTTGTCTTGCAACTCACAGCTTTGCGCGTCTTGATCTCAACTAGAAACCTAGGAGAATTTCCCAGTTCAAAGGCTTACGCCATTGGCTCTTCATTGCCTTGCAATCCGCAATTTTTTCACGCTACAAAATTCAAAGCCCATCCACTTTCTGAATCCACTGGGCAAACCAAGTGATTACAATGTGATCACGTTGAGTTTGTCTTGCAACTCACAGCTTTGCGCGTCTTGATCTCAACTAAACACCTAGGAGATTTTCCGAGTTGAGAGGCTTACCCCATTGGCTTTTGATTGCCAAGCATTCTTGAATTTTTTCACGCTATGAAATTCAAAGCCCATCCACTTTATGAATCCTCTGGGCAGGCCAAGTGATTACAATGTGATCACGTTGAGTTTGTCTTGCAACTCACGGCTTTGCCCGTTTTGATCTCAACTAAACACCTAGGAGATTTTCCCAATTCAAAGGCTTACGCCATTGGCTCATGATTGCCTTGCATTTTGCAATTTTTTCAAGGTATGAAATTCAAAGCTCTTCCAATCTATGAATCCACTGGGCAAACCAAGTGACTACAATGTGATCACGTTGAGTTTGTCTTGCAACTGACAGCTTTGCGCGTCTTGATCTCAACTAAACTTCTAGGAGATTTTCCTAGTTCAAAGGCTTACGCCATTGGCTCTTCATTGCCTTGCATTCCTGAATTTTTCACACTATGAACTTCAAAGCCCATCCACTTTATGAATCCACTGGGCAGCCCAAGTGATTATAATGTGATCACGTTGAGTTTGTCTTGCAACTCACAGCTTTGCGCGTCTTGATCTCAACTAAACACCTAGGAGATTTTCCCAGTTGAGAAGCTTACGCCATTGGCTCTTGCTTGCCATGGATTCTTGAATTTTTTCACCCTATGAAATTCAAAGCCCATCCACTTTATGAATCCACTGGGCAGCCCAAGTGATTACAATGTGATCACGTTGAGTTTGTCTTGCAACTCACAGCTTTGCGCGTCTTGATCTCAACTAAACACCTAGGAGATTTTCCCAGTTGAGAAGCTTACGCCATTGGCTCTTGATTGCCATGCATTCTTGAATTTTTTCACCCTATGAAATTCAAAGCCCATCCACTTTATGAATCCACTGGGCAAACCAAGTGATTACAATGCGATCACGTTGAGTTTGTCTTGCAACTCACAGCTTTGCGCGTCTTGATCTCAACTAAACACCTAGGAGATTTTCCCAGTTGAGAAGCTTACGCCATTGGGTCTTGATTGCCATGCATTCTGCAATTTCTTCACACTATGTAATTCAAAGTCCATCCACTTTACGAATCCACTGGGCAAACCAAAGGATTACAATGTGATCACGTTGAGTTTGTCTTGCAACTCACAGCTTTGCGCGTCTTGATCTCAACTAAACACCTAGGAGATTTTCCCAGTTGAGAAGCTTACGCCATTGGCTCTTGATTGCCATGCATTCTTGAATTTTTTCACCCTATGAAATTCAAAGCCCATCCACTTTATGAATCCACTGGGCAAACCAAGTGATTACAATGCGATCACGTTGAGTTTGTCTTGCAACTCACAGCTTTGCGCGTCTTGATCTCAACTAAACACCTAGGAGATTTTTCCAGTTGAGAAGCTTACGCCATTGGGTCTTGATTGCCATGCATTCTGCAATTTCTTCACACTATGTAATTCAAAGTCCATCCACTTTACGAATCCACTGGGCAAACCAAAGGATTACAATGTGATCACGTTGAGTTTGTCTTGCAACTCACAGCTTTGCGCGTCTTGATCTCAACTAAACACCTAGGAGATTTTCCCAGTTGAGAAGCTTACGCCATTGGCTCTTGATTGCCATGCATTCTTGAATTTTTTCACCCTATGAAATTCAAAGCCCATCCACTTTATGAATCCACTGGGCAAACCAAGTGATTACAATGCGATCACGTTGAGTTTGTCTTGCAACTCACAGCTTTGCGCGTCTTGATCTCAACTAAACACCTAGGAGATTTTCCCAGTTGAGAAGCTTACGCCATTGGCTCTTGATTTCCATGCATTCTTGAATTTTTTCACACTATGTAATTCAAAGCCCATGCACTTTATGAATCCACTGGGCAAACCAAGTGATTACAATGCGATCACGTTGAGTTTGTCTTGCAACTCACAGCTTTGCGCGTCTTGATCTCAACTAAACACCTAGGAGATTTTCCCAGTTGAGAAGCTTACGCCATTGGCTCTTGATTGCCATGCATTCTGCAATTTTTTCACACTATGTAATTCAAAGCCCATCCACTTTATGAATCCACTGGGCAAACCAAGTGATTACAATGTGATCACGTTGAGTTTGTCTTGCAACTCACAGCTTTGCGCGTCTTGATCTCAACTAAACACCTAGGAGATTTTCCCAGTTGAGAAGCTTACGCCATTGGCTCTTGATTGCCATGCATTCTGCAATTTTTTCACACTATGTAATTCAAAGCCCATCCACTTTATGAATCCACTGGGCAAACCAAGTGATTACAATGCGATCACGTTGAGTTTGTCTTGCAACTCACAGCTTTGCGCGTCTTGATCTCAACTAAACACCTAGGAGATTTTCCCAGTTGAGAAGCTTACGCCATTGGCTCTTGATTGCCATGCATTCTGCAATTTTTTCACACTATGTAATTCAAAGCCCATCCACTTTATGAATCCACTGGGCAAACCAAGTGATTACAATGTGATCATGTTGAGTTTGTCTTGCAACTCACAGCTTTGCGCGTCTTGATCTCAACTAAACACCTAGGAGATTTTCCCAATTGAGAGACTTGTGCCATTGGCTCTTCATTGCCTTGCATTCTTGAATTTATTCACACTACAAAATTCAAAGCCCATCCACTTTCTGAATCCACTGGGCACACCAAGTGATTACAATGTGATCACGTTGAGTTTGTCTTGCAACTCACAGCTTTGCCCGTTTTGATCTCAACTAAACACCTAGGAGATTTTCCCAATTCAAAGGCTTACGCCATTGGCTCATGATTGCCTTGCATTTTGCAATTTTTTCAAGGTATGAAATTCAAAGCTCTTCCAATCTATGAATCCACTGGGCAAACCAAGTGATTACAATGTGATCACGTTGAGTTTGTCTTGCAACTGACAGCTTTGCGCGTCTTGATCTCAACCAAACACCTAGGAGATTTTCCCCGTTGAGAAGCTTACGCCATTGGCTCTTGATTGCCATGCATTCTTGAATATTTTCACACTATGTAATTCAAAGCGCATCCACTTTATGAATCCACTGGGCAGGCCAAGTGATAACAATGTGATCATGTTGAGTTTGTCTTGCAACTCACAGCTTTGCGCATCTTGATCTCAACTAGAAACCTAGGAGAATTTCCCAGTTCAAAGGCTTACGCCATTGGCTCTTCATTGCCTTGCAATCCGCAATTTTTTCACGCTACAAAATTCAAAGCCCATCCACTTTCTGAATCCACTGGGCAGACCAAGTGATTACAATGTGATCAGGTTGAGTTTGTCTTGCAACTGACAGCTTTGCGCGTCTTGATCTCAACCAAACACTTCGGAGATTTTCCCAGTTGAGAAGCTTACGCCATTGGCTCTTGATTGCCATGCATTCTGCAATTTTTTCACACTATGTAATTCAAAGCCCATCCACTTTATGAATCCACTGAACAGGCCAAGTGATAACAATGTGATCATGTTGAGTTTGTCTTGCAACTCACAGCTTTGCGCGTCTTGATCTCAACTAGAAACCTAGGAGAATTTCCCAGTTCAAAGGCTTACGCCATTGGCTCTTCATTGCCTTGCAATCCGCAATTTTTTCACGCTACAAAATTCAAAGCCCATCCACTTTCTGAATCCACTGGGCAGACCAAGTGATTACAATGTGATCACGTTGAGTTTGTCTTGCAACTCACAGCTTTGCGCGTCTTGATCTCAACTAGAAACCTAGGAGAATTTCCCAGTTCAAAGGCTTACGCCATTGGCTCTTTTTTGCCTTGCAATCCGCAATTTTTTCACGCTACAAAATTCAAAGCCCATCCACTTTCTGAATCCACAAGGCAGGCCAAGTGATTACAATGTGATCACGTTGTGTTTGTCTTGCAACTCACAGCTTTGCGCGTCTTGATCTCAATTAAACACCTAGGAGATTTTCCGAGTTGAGAGGCTTACGCCATTGGCTTTTGATTGCCAAGCATTCTTGAATTTTTTCACGCTATGAAATTCAAAGCCCATCCACTTTCTGAATCCACTGGGCAAACCAAGTGATTACAATGTGATCACGTTGAGTTTGTCTTGCAACTCACAGCTTTGCGCGTCTTGATCTCAACTAAACACCTAGGAGATTTTCCCAGTTGAGAAGCTTACGCCATTGGCTCTTGATTGCCATGCATTCTGCAATTTCTTCACACTATTTAATTCAAAGTCCATCCACTTTACGAATCCACTGGGCAGACCAGGTGATTACAATGTGATAACGATGAGTTTGTCTTGCAACTGACAGCTTTGCGCGTCTTGATCTCAACTAAACACCTAGGAGATTTTCCCAATTCAAAGGCTTACGCCATTGGCTCTTGATTGCCTTGCATTCCTGAATTTTTCACACTATGAAATTCAAAGCCCATCCACTTTATGAATCCACTGGGCAGCCCAAGTGATTATAATGTGATCACGTTGAGTTTGTCTTGCAACTGACAGCTTTGCGCGTCTTGATCTCAACTAACCACCTAGGAGATTTTCCCAGTTGAGAAGCTTACGCCATTGGCTCTTGATTGCCATGCATTCTTGAATTTTTTCACCCTATGAAATTCAAAGCCCATCCACTTTCTGAATCCACTGGGCACACCAAGTGATTACAATGCGATCACGTTGAGTTTGTCTTGCAACTCACAGCTTTGCGCGTCTTGATCTCAACTAAACACCTAGGAGATTTTCCCAGTTGAGAAGCTTACGCCATTGGCTCTTGATTGCCATGCATTCTTGAATTTTTTCACACTATAAAATTCAAAGCCCATCCACTTTATGAATCCACTGGGCAACCCAAGTGATTACAATGTGATCACGTTGAGTTTGTCTTGCAACTCACAGCTTTGCGCGTCTTGATCTCAACTAAACACCTAGGAGATTTTCCCAGTTGAGAAGCTTACGCCATTGGCTTTTGATTGCCAAGCATTCTTGAATTTTTTCACGCTATGAAATTCAAAGCCCATCCACTTTATGAATCCACTGGGCAAACCAAGTGATTACAATGCGATCACGTTGAGTTTGTCTTGCAACTCACAGCTTTGCGCGTCTTGATCTCAACTAAACACCTAGGAGAATTTCCCAGTTGAGAAGCTTACGCCATTGGCTCTTGACTGCCATGCATTCTTGAATTTTTTCACACTATAAAATGCAAAGCCCATCCACTTTATGAATCCACTGGGCAAACCAAGTGATTACAATGTGATCACGTTGAGTTTGTCTTGCAACTCACAGCTTTGCGCGTCTTGATCTCAACTAAACACCTAGGAGATTTTCCCAGTTGAGAAGCTTACGCCATTGGCTCTTGATTGCCATGCATTCTGCAATTTCTTCACACTATGTAATTCAAAGTCCATCCACTTTACGAATCCACTGGGCAGACCAGGTGATTACAATGTGATAACGATGAGTTTGTCTTGCAACTGACAGCTTTGCGCGTCTTGATCTCAACTAAACACCTAGGAGATTTTCCCAATTCAAAGGCTTACGCCATTGGCTCTTGATTGCCTTGCATTCCTGAATTTTTCACACTATGAAATTCAAAGCCCATCCACTTTATGAATCCACTGGGCAGCCCAAGTGATTATAATGTGATCACGTTGAGTTTGTCTTGCAACTCACAGCTTTGCGCGTCTTGATCTCAACTAACCACCTAGGAGATTTTCCCAGTTGAGAAGCTTACGCCATTGGCTCTTGATTGCCATGCATTCTTGAATTTTTTCACGCTATGAAATTCAAAGCCCATCCACTTTCTGAATCCACTGGGCACACCAAGTGATTACAATGCGATCACGTTGAGTTTGTCTTGCAACTCACAGCTTTGCGCGTCTTGATCTCAACTAAACACCTAGGAGATTTTCCCAGTTGAGAAGCTTACGCCATTGGCTCTTGATTGCCATGCATTCTTGAATTTTTTCACACTATAAAATTCAAAGCCCATCCACTTTATGAATCCACTGGGCAAACCAAGTGATTACAATGTGATCACGTTGAGTTTGTCTTGCAACTCACAGCTTTGCGCGTCTTGATCTCAACTAAACACCTAGGAGATTTTCCCAGTTGAGAAGCTTACGCCATTGGCTTTTGATTGCCAAGCATTCTTGAATTTTTTCACGCTATGAAATTCAAAGCCCATCCACTTTATGAATCCACTGGGCAAACCAAGTGATTACAATGCGATCACGTTGAGTTTGTCTTGCAACTCACAGCTTTGCGCGTCTTGATCTCAACTAAACACCTAGGAGAATTTCCCAGTTGAGAAGCTTACGCCATTGGCTCTTGACTGCCATGCATTCTTGAATTTTTTCACACTATAAAATGCAAAGCCCATCCACTTTATGAATCCACTGGGCAAACCAAGTGATTACAATGTGATCACGTTGAGTTTGTCTTGCAACTCACAGCTTTGCGCGTCTTGATCTCAACTAAACACCTAGGAGATTTTCCCAGTTGAGAAGCTTACGCCATTGGCTCTTGATTGCCATGCATTCTGCAATTTCTTCACACTATGTAATTCAAAGTCCATCCACTTTACGAATCCACTGGGCAGACCAGGTGATTACAATGTGATAACGATGAGTTTGTCTTGCAACTGACAGCTTTGCGCGTCTTGATCTCAACTAAACACCTAGGAGATTTTTCCAGTTGAGAAGCTTACGCCATTGGGTCTTGATTGCCATGCATTCTGCAATTTCTTCACACTATGTAATTCAAAGTCCATCCACTTTACGAATCCACTGGGCAAACCAAAGGATTACAATGTGATCACGTTGAGTTTGTCTTGCAACTCACAGCTTTGCGCGTCTTGATCTCAACTAAACACCTAGGAGATTTTCCCAGTTGAGAAGCTTACGCCATTGGCTCTTGATTGCCATGCATTCTTGAATTTTTTCACCCTATGAAATTCAAAGCCCATCCACTTTATGAATCCACTGGGCAAACCAAGTGATTACAATGCGATCACGTTGAGTTTGTCTTGCAACTCACAGCTTTGCGCGTCTTGATCTCAACTAAACACCTAGGAGATTTTCCCAGTTGAGAAGCTTACGCCATTGGCTCTTGATTTCCATGCATTCTTGAATTTTTTCACACTATGTAATTCAAAGCCCATGCACTTTATGAATCCACTGGGCAAACCAAGTGATTACAATGCGATCACGTTGAGTTTGTCTTGCAACTCACAGCTTTGCGCGTCTTGATCTCAACTAAACACCTAGGAGAATTTCCCAGTTGAGAAGCTTACGCCATTGGCTCTTGATTGCCATGCATTCTGCAATTTTTTCACACTATGTAATTCAAAGCCCATCCACTTTATGAATCCACTGGGCAAACCAAGTGATTACAATGTGATCACGTTGAGTTTGTCTTGCAACTCACAGCTTTGCGCGTCTTGATCTCAACTAAACACCTAGGAGATTTTCCCAGTTGAGAAGCTTACGCCATTGGCTTTTGATTGCCAAGCATTCTTGAATTTTTTCACGCTATGAAATTCAAAGCCCATCCACTTTATGAATCCACTGGGCAAACCAAGTGATTACAATGCGATCACGTTGAGTTTGTCTTGCAACTCACAGCTTTGCGCGTCTTGATCTCAACTAAACACCTAGGAGAATTTCCCAGTTGAGAAGCTTACGCCATTGGCTCTTGACTGCCATGCATTCTTGAATTTTTTCACACTATAAAATGCAAAGCCCATCCACTTTATGAATCCACTGGGCAAACCAAGTGATTACAATGTGATCACGTTGAGTTTGTCTTGCAACTCACAGCTTTGCGCGTCTTGATCTCAACTAAACACCTAGGAGATTTTCCCAGTTGAGAAGCTTACGCCATTGGCTCTTGATTGCCATGCATTCTGCAATTTCTTCACACTATGTAATTCAAAGTCCATCCACTTTACGAATCCACTGGGCAGACCAGGTGATTACAATGTGATAACGATGAGTTTGTCTTGCAACTGACAGCTTTGCGCGTCTTGATCTCAACTAAACACCTAGGAGATTTTCCCAATTCAAAGGCTTACGCCATTGGCTCTTGATTGCCTTGCATTCCTGAATTTTTCACACTATGAAATTCAAAGCCCATCCACTTTATGAATCCACTGGGCAGCCCAAGTGATTATAATGTGATCACGTTGAGTTTGTCTTGCAACTGACAGCTTTGCGCGTCTTGATCTCAACTAACCACCTAGGAGATTTTCCCAGTTGAGAAGCTTACGCCATTGGCTCTTGATTGCCATGCATTCTTGAATTTTTTCACGCTATGAAATTCAAAGCCCATCCACTTTCTGAATCCACTGGGCACACCAAGTGATTACAATGCGATCACGTTGAGTTTGTCTTGCAACTCACAGCTTTGCGCGTCTTGATCTCAACTAAACACCTAGGAGATTTTCCCAGTTGAGAAGCTTACGCCATTGGCTCTTGATTGCCATGCATTCTTGAATTTTTTCACACTATAAAATTCAAAGCCCATCCACTTTATGAATCCACTGGGCAAACCAAGTGATTACAATGTGATCACGTTGAGTTTGTCTTGCAACTCACAGCTTTGCGCGTCTTGATCTCAACTAAACACCTAGGAGATTTTCCCAGTTGAGAAGCTTACGCCATTGGCTTTTGATTGCCAAGCATTCTTGAATTTTTTCACGCTATGAAATTCAAAGCCCATCCACTTTATGAATCCACTGGGCAAACCAAGTGATTACAATGCGATCACGTTGAGTTTGTCTTGCAACTCACAGCTTTGCGCGTCTTGATCTCAACTAAACACCTAGGAGAATTTCCCAGTTGAGAAGCTTACGCCATTGGCTCTTGACTGCCATGCATTCTTGAATTTTTTCACACTATAAAATGCAAAGCCCATCCACTTTATGAATCCACTGGGCAAACCAAGTGATTACAATGTGATCACGTTGAGTTTGTCTTGCAACTCACAGCTTTGCGCGTCTTGATCTCAACTAAACACCTAGGAGATTTTCCCAGTTGAGAAGCTTACGCCATTGGCTCTTGATTGCCATGCATTCTGCAATTTCTTCACACTATGTAATTCAAAGTCCATCCACTTTACGAATCCACTGGGCAGACCAGGTGATTACAATGTGATAACGATGAGTTTGTCTTGCAACTGACAGCTTTGCGCGTCTTGATCTCAACTAAACACCTAGGAGATTTTTCCAGTTGAGAAGCTTACGCCATTGGGTCTTGATTGCCATGCATTCTGCAATTTCTTCACACTATGTAATTCAAAGTCCATCCACTTTACGAATCCACTGGGCAAACCAAAGGATTACAATGTGATCACGTTGAGTTTGTCTTGCAACTCACAGCTTTGCGCGTCTTGATCTCAACTAAACACCTAGGAGATTTTCCCAGTTGAGAAGCTTACGCCATTGGCTCTTGATTGCCATGCATTCTTGAATTTTTTCACCCTATGAAATTCAAAGCCCATCCACTTTATGAATCCACTGGGCAAACCAAGTGATTACAATGCGATCACGTTGAGTTTGTCTTGCAACTCACAGCTTTGCGCGTCTTGATCTCAACTAAACACCTAGGAGATTTTCCCAGTTGAGAAGCTTACGCCATTGGCTCTTGATTTCCATGCATTCTTGAATTTTTTCACACTATGTAATTCAAAGCCCATCCACTTTATGAATCCACTGGGCAAACCAAGTGATTACAATGCGATCACGTTGAGTTTGTCTTGCAACTCACAGCTTTGCGCGTCTTGATCTCAACTAAACACCTAGGAGATTTTCCCAGTTGAGAAGCTTACGCCATTGGCTCTTGATTGCCATGCATTCTGCAATTTTTTCACACTATGTAATTCAAAGCCCATCCACTTTATGAATCCACTGGGCAAACCAAGTGATTACAATGTGATCACGTTGAGTTTGTCTTGCAACTGACAGCTTTGCGCGTCTTGATCTCAACTAAACACCTAGGAGATTTTCCCAGTTGAGAAGCTTACGCCATTGGTTCATAATTGCCTTGCATTCTGCAGTTTTCAAGCCATGAAATTCAAAGCCCATCCACTTTATGAATCCATTGGGCAGCCCAAGTGATTACAATGTGATCACGTTGAGTTTGTCTTGCAACTCACAGCTTTGCGCGTCTTGATCTCAACTAAACACCTAGGAGATTTTCCCAGTTGAGAAGCTTACGCCATTGGCTCTTGATTGCCATGCATTCTTGAATTTTTTCACACTATGTAATTCAAAGCCCATCCACTTTATGAATCCACTAGGCAGGCCAAGTGATTATAATGTGATCACATTGAGTTTGTCTTGCAACTGACAGCTTTGCGCGTCTTGATCTAACCTACATACCTAGGAGATTTTCCCAGTTCAAGGCTTACGCCATTAGCTCTTGATTGCCTTGCATTCTTGAATTTATTCACACTATGAAATTCAAAGCCCATCCAATTTATGAATCCACTAGGAACACCAAGTGGTTACAATGTGATCTCGTTGAGTTTGTCTTGCAACTGACAGCTTTGCGCATCTTGATCTCAACTACACACCTAGGAGATTTTCTCAGTTCAAAGGCTCACACCATTGGCTCTTGATTGCCATGCATTCTGCAATTTTTTCACACTATGAAATTCAAAGCCCATCCACTTTATGAATCCACTGGGCAGGCCAAGTGATTACAATGTGATCACGTTGAGTTTGTCTTACAACAAACAGCTTTGCGCATCTTGATCTCAACTAAACACCTAGGAGATTTTCCCAGTTCAAAGGCTTACGCCATTGGCTCTTGATTGCCTTGCATTCTTGAATTTTTTCACACTATGAAATTCAAAGCCCATCCACTTTACGAATCCACTGGGCAGACCAAGTGATTACAATGTGATCACGTTGAGTTTGTCTTGCAACTCACAGCTTTGCGCGTCTTGAACTCAACTAAACACCTAGGAGATTTTCCCAGTTGAGAAGCTTACGCCATTGGCTCTTGATTTCCATGCATTCTTGAATTTTTTCACACTATGAAATTGAAAGCCCATCCACTTTATGAATCCACTGGGCAGACCAAGTGATTACAATGTGATCACATTGAGTTTGTCTTGCAACTCACAGCTTTGCGCGTCTTGATCTCAACTAAACACCTAGGGGATTTTCCCAGTTCAAAGGTTTACGCCATTGGCTCTTGATTGCCTTGCATTCTTGAATTTGTTCACGCTATGAAATTCAAAGCCCATCCACTTTATGAATCCACTGGGCAAACCAAGTGATTACAATGTGATCACGTTGAGTTTGTCTTGCAACTCACAGCTTTGCGCGTCTTGATCTCAACTAAACACCTAGGAGATTTTCCCAGTTGAGAAGCTTACGCCAATGGCTCTTGATTGCCTTGCATTCTGCAATTTTTTCTTGCTATGAAATTCAAAGCCCATCCACTTTATGAATCCACTGGGCAAACCAAGTGATTACAATGTGATCACGTTGAGTTTGTCTTGCAACTCACAGCTTTGCGCATCTTGATCTCAACTAAACACCTAGGAGATTTTCCCAGTTGAGAAGCTTACGCCATTGGCTCTTGATTGCCATGCATTCTTGAATTTTTTCACACTATTTAATTCAAAGCCCATCCACTTTGTGAATCCACTGGGCAAACCAAGTGATTACAATGTGATCACGTTGAGTTTGTCTTGCAACTCACAGCTTTGCGCGTCTTGATCTCAACTAAACACCTAGGAGATTTTCCCAGTTGAGAGGACTACGCCATTGGCTCTTGATTGCCATGCATTCTTGAATTTTTTCACACTGTGAACTTCAATGCCCATCCACTTTGTGAATCCACTGGGCAAACAAAGTGATTACAATGTGATCACATTGAGTTTGTCTTGCAACAAACAACTTTGCGCATCTTGATCTCAACTAAACACCTAGGAGATTTTCCCAGTTCAAAGGCTTACGCCATTGGCTCTTGATTGCCTTGCATTCTTGAATTTTTCCAAGCTATGAAATTCCTAGCCCATCCACTTTATGAATCCACTGGGCAAACCAAGTGATTACAATGTGATCACGTTGAATTTGTCTGGCAACTCACAGCTTTGCGCCTCATGATCTCAACTAAACACCTAGGAGATTTTCCCAGTTGAGAAGCTTACGCCATTGGCTCTTGATTGCCTTGCATTCCTGAATTTCTTCACACTATGTAATTCAAAGCCCATCCACTTTATGAATCCACTGGGCACACCAAGTGATTACAATATGATCACGTTGTGTTTGTCTTGCAACTCACAGCTTTGCGCGTCTTGATCTCAACTAAACACCTAGGAGATTTTCCCAGTTGAGAAGCTTACGCCATTGGCTCTTGATTGCCATGCATTCTGCAATTTTTTCACACTATTTAATTCAAAGCCCATCCACTTTATGAATCCTCTGGGCAGGCCAAGTGATTACAATGTGATCACGTTGAGTTTGTCTTGCAACTCACAGCTTTGCGCGTCTTGATCTCAACTAAACACCTAGGAGATTTTCCCAGTTGAGAAGCTTACGCCATTGGCTCTTGATTGCCATGCATTCTGCAATGGCAATGGCGTAAGCTTCTCAACTGGGAAAATCTCCTAGGTGTTTAGTTGAGATCAAGACGCGCAAAGCTGTGAGTTGCAAGACAAAGTCAACATGATCACATTGTAATCACTTGGCCTTCCCAGTGGATTCATAAAGTGGATGGACTTTGAATTACATAGTGTGAAGAAATTGCAGAATGCATGGCAATCAAGAGCCAATGGCGTAAGCTTCTCAACTGGGAAAATCTCCTAGGTGTTTAGTTGAGATCAAGTTGCGCAAAGCTGTGAGTTGCAAGACAAACTCAACGTGATCACATTGTAATCACTTGGTTTGCCCAGTGGATTCATAAAGTGGATGGGCTTTGAATTTCATAGTGTGAAAAAATTCAAGAATGCATGGTAGTCAAGAGCCAATGGCGTAAGCTTCTCAACTGGGAAAATCTCCTAGGTGTTTAGTTGAGATCAAGACGCGCAAAGCTGTGAGTTGCAAGACAAACTCAACGTGATCACATTGTAATCACTCGGTTTGCCCAGTGGACTCACAAAGTGGATGGGCTTTGAATTAAATAGTGTGAAATAATTCAACAATGCATGGCAATCAAGAACCAATGGCGTAAGCTTCTCAACTGGGAAAATCTCCTAGGTGTTTAGTTGTGATCAAGACGCGCAAAGCAGTGAGTTGCAAGACAAGCTCATCATGATCACATTGTAATCACCTGGTCTGCCCAGTGGATTCGTAAAGTGGATGGACTTTGAATTACATAGTGTGAAGAAATTCCAGAATGCATGGCAATCAAGAGCCAATGGCGTAAGCCTCTCAACTGGGAAAATCTCCTAGGTGTTTAGTTGAGATCAAGACGCGCAAAGCTGTCAGTTGCAAGACAAACTAAACGTGTTTTCATTGCAATCACTTGGCTTGCCCAGTCGATTCATAAAGTGGATGGGCTTTGAATTTCATAGCGTGAAAAAATTCAAGAATGCCAGGCAATCCACTGAGAAGGCCAAGTGATTACAACGTGATCACGTTGACTTTGTCTTGCAACTCACAGCTTGGCACGTCTTGATCTCAACTAAACACCTAGGAATGTTCCTGGGCCAAGAGGCTTTTGCCATTGGTGCTTTATTGCCTTGCATTCTTGAATTTTTTGACGCTATGAATTGGAGGGCCCATCCACTTTATGAATCCACTGGGAAGGCCAAGTGATTACAACGTGATCACGTTGACTTTGTCTTGCAACTCACAGCTTGGCGCGTCTTGATCTCAACTAAACACCTAGGAGTTTTCCTAGGCCAAGAGGCTTTTGCCATTGGCGCTTGATTGCCTTGCATTCTTGAATTTTTTGACGCTATGAATTGGAGGGCCCATCCACTTTATGAATCCACTGGGAAGGCCAAGTGATTACAACGTGATCACGTTGACTTTGTCTTGCAACTCACAGCTTGGCGCGTCTTGATCTCAACTAAACACCTAGGAGTTTTCCTAGGCCAAGAGGCTTTTGCCATTGGCGCTTGATTGCCTTGCATTCTTGAATTTTTTGACGCTATGAATTGGAGGGCCCATCCTTTTTATGAATCCACTGGGAAGGCCAAGTGATTACAACGTGATCACGTTGACTTTGTCTTGCAACTCACAGCTTGGCGCGTCTTGATCTCAACTAAACACCTAGGAGTTTTCCTAGGCCAAGAGGCTTTTGCCATTGGCGCTTGATTGCCTTGCATTCTTGAATTTTTTGACGCTATGAATTGGAGGGCCCATCCACTTTATGAATCCACTGGGAAGGCCAAGTGATTACAACGTGATCACGTTGACTTTGTCTTGCAATTCACAGCTTGGCGCGTCTTGATCTCAACTAAACACCTAGGAGTGTTCCTGGGCCAAGAGGCTTTTGCCATTGGCGCTTGATTGCCTTGCATTCTTGAATTTTTTGACGCTATGAATTGGAGGGCCCATCCACTTTATGAATCCACTGGGAAGGCCAAGTGATTACAACGTGATCACGTTGACTTTGTCTTGCAACTCACAGCTTGGTGCGTCTTGATCTCAACTAAACACCTAGGAGTTTTCCTAGGCCAAGAGGCTTTTGCCATTGGCGCTTGATTGCCTTGCATTCTTGAATTTTTTGACGCTATGAATTGGAGGGCCCATCCACTTTATGAATCCACTGGGAAGGCCAAGTGATTACAACGTGATCACGTTGACTTTGTCTTGCAACTCACAGCTTGGCGCGTCTTGATCTCAACTAAACACCTAGGAGTTTTCCTAGGCCAAGAGGCTTTTGCCATTGGCGCTTGATTGCCTTGCATTCTTGAATTTTTTGACGCTATGAATTGGAGGGCCCATCCTTTTTATGAATCCACTGGGAAGGCCAAGTGATTACAACGTGATCACGTTGACTTTGTCTTGCAACTCACAGCTTGGCGCGTCTTGATCTCAACTAAACACCTAGGAGTTTTCCTAGGCCAAGAGGCTTTTGCCATTGGCGCTTGATTGCCTTGCATTCTTGAATTTTTTGACGCTATGAATTGGAGGGCCCATCCACTTTATGAATCCACTGGGAAGGCCAAGTGATTACAACGTGATCACGTTGACTTTGTCTTGCAACTCACAGCTTGGCGCGTCTTGATCTCAACTAAACACCTAGGAGTGTTCCTGGGCCAAGAGGCTTTTGCCATTGGCGCTTGATTGCCTTGCATTCTTGAATTTTTTGACGCTATGAATTGGAGGGCCCATCCACTTTATGAATCCACTGGGAAGGCCAAGTGATTACAACGTGATCACGTTGACTTTGTCTTGCAACTCACAGCTTGGCGCGTCTTGATCTCAACTAAACACCTAGGAGTGTTCCTGGGCCAAGAGGCTTTTGCCATTGGCGCTTGATTGCCTTGCATTCTTGAATTTTTTGACGCTATGAATTGGAGGGCCCATCCACTTTATGAATCCACTGGGAAGGCCAAGTGATTACAACGTGATCACGTTGACTTTGTCTTGCAACTCACAGCTTGGCGCATCTTGATCTCAACTAAACACCTAGGAGTTTTCCTAGGCCAAGAGGCTTTTGCCATTGGCGCTTGATTGCCTTGCATTCTTGAATTTTTTGACGCTATGAATTGGAGGGCCCATCCTTTTTATGAATCCACAAGGAAGGCCAAGTGATTACAATGTGATCATGTTGACTTTGTCTTGCAACTCACAGCTTGGCGCATCTTGATCTCAACTAAACACCTAGGAGTTTTCCTAGGCCAAGAGGCTTTTGCCATTGGCGCTTGATTGCCTTGCATTCTTGAATTTTTTGACGCTATGAATTGGAGGGCCCATCCACTTTATGAATCCACTGGGAAGGCCAAGTGATTACAACGTGATCACGTTGACTTTGTCTTGCAACTCACAGCTTGGTGCGTCTTGATCTCAACTAAACACCTAGGAGTTTTCCTAGGCCAAGAGGCTTTTGCCATTGGCGCTTGATTGCCTTGCATTCTTGAATTTTTTGACGCTATGAATTGGAGGGCCCATCCACTTTATGAATCCACTGGGAAGGCCAAGTGATTACAACGTGATCACGTTGACTTTGTCTTGCAACTCACAGCTTGGCGCGTCTTGATCTCAACTAAACACCTAGGAGTTTTCCTAGGCCAAGAGGCTTTTGCCATTGGCGCTTGATTGCCTTGCATTCTTGAATTTTTTGACGCTATGAATTGGAGGGCCCATCCTTTTTATGAATCCACTGGGAAGGCCAAGTGATTACAACGTGATCACGTTGACTTTGTCTTGCAACTCACAGCTTGGCGCGTCTTGATCTCAACTAAACACCTAGGAGTTTTCCTAGGCCAAGAGGCTTTTGCCATTGGCGCTTGATTGCCTTGCATTCTTGAATTTTTTGACGCTATGAATTGGAGGGCCCATCCACTTTATGAATCCACTGGGAAGGCCAAGTGATTACAACGTGATCACGTTGACTTTGTCTTGCAACTCACAGCTTGGCGCGTCTTGATCTCAACTAAACACCTAGGAGTGTTCCTGGGCCAAGAGGCTTTTGCCATTGGCGCTTGATTGCCTTGCATTCTTGAATTTTTTGACGCTATGAATTGGAGGGCCCATCCACTTTATGAATCCACTGGGAAGGCCAAGTGATTACAACGTGATCACGTTGACTTTGTCTTGCAACTCACAGCTTGGCGCGTCTTGATCTCAACTAAACACCTAGGAGTGTTCCTGGGCCAAGAGGCTTTTGCCATTGGCGCTTGATTGCCTTGCATTCTTGAATTTTTTGACGCTATGAATTGGAGGGCCCATCCACTTTATGAATCCACTGGGAAGGCCAAGTGATTACAACGTGATCACGTTGACTTTGTCTTGCAACTCACAGCTTGGCGCATCTTGATCTCAACTAAACACCTAGGAGTTTTCCTAGGCCAAGAGGCTTTTGCCATTGGCGCTTGATTGCCTTGCATTCTTGAATTTTTTGACGCTATGAATTGGAGGGCCCATCCTTTTTATGAATCCACAAGGAAGGCCAAGTGATTACAATGTGATCATGTTGACTTTGTCTTGCAACTCACAGCTTGGCGCATCTTGATCTCAACTAAACACCTAGGAGTTTTCCTAGGCCAAGAGGCTTTTGCCATTGGCGCTTGATTGCCTTGCATTCTTGAATTTTTTGACGCTATGAATTGGAGGGCCCATCCACTTTATGAATCCACTGGGAAGGCCAAGTGATTACAACGTGATCACGTTGACTTTGTCTTGCAACTCACAGCTTGGCGCGTCTTGATCTCAACTAAACACCTAGGAGTTTTCCTAGGCCAAGAGGCTTTTGCCATTGGCGCTTGATTGCCTTGCATTCTTGAATTTTTTGACGCTATGAATTGGAGGGCCCATCCACTTTATGAATCCACTGGGAAGGCCAAGTGATTACAACGTGATCACGTTGACTTTGTCTTGCAACTCACAGCTTGGCGCGTCTTGATCTCAACTAAACACCTAGGAGTTTTCCTAGGCCAAGAGGCTTTTGCCATTGGCGCTTGATTGCCTTGCATTCTTGAATTTTTTGACGCTATGAATTGGAGGGCCCATCCACTTTATGAATCCACTGGGAAGGCCAAGTGATTACAACGTGATCACGTTGACTTTGTCTTGCAACTCACAGCTTGGCGCGTCTTGATCTCAACTAAACACCTAGGAGTTTTCCTAGGCCAAGAGGCTTTTGCCATTGGCGCTTGATTGCCTTGCATTCTTGAATTTTTTGACGCTATGAATTGGAGGGCCCATCCACTTTATGAATCCACTGGGAAGGCCAAGTGATTACAACGTGATCACGTTGACTTTGTCTTGCAACTCACAGCTTGGCGCGTCTTGATCTCAACTAAACACCTAGGAGTTTTCCTAGGCCAAGAGGCTTTTGCCATTGGCGCTTGATTGCCTTGCATTCTTGAATTTTTTGACGCTATGAATTGGAGGGCCCATCCTTTTTATGAATCCACTGGGAAGGCCAAGTGATTACAACGTGATCACGTTGACTTTGTCTTGCAACTCACAGCTTGGCGCGTCTTGATCTCAACTAAACACCTAGGAGTTTTCCTAGGCCAAGAGGCTTTTGCCATTGGCGCTTGATTGCCTTGCATTCTTGAATTTTTTGACGCTATGAATTGGAGGGCCCATCCACTTTATGAATCCACTGGGAAGGCCAAGTGATTACAACGTGATCACGTTGACTTTGTCTTGCAACTCACAGCTTGGCGCGTCTTGATCTCAACTAAACACCTACGAGTTTTCCTAGGCCAAGAGGCTTTTGCCATTGGCGCTTGATTGCCTTGCATTCTTGAATTTTTTGACGCTATGAATTGGAGGGCCCATCCACTTTATGAATCCACTGGGAAGGCCAAGTGATTACAACGTGATCACGTTGACTTTGTCTTGCAACTCACAGCTTGGCGCGTCTTGATCTCAACTAAACACCTACGAGTTTTCCTAGGCCAAGAGGCTTTTGCCATTGGCGCTTGATTGCCTTGCATTCTCGAATTTTTTGACGCTATGAATTCGAGAGCCCATGCACTTTATGAATCCACTGGGAAGGCCAAGTGATTACAACGTGATCACGTTGACTTTGTCTTGGAACTCACAGCTTGGCGCGTCTTGATCTCAATTAAACACCTAGGAGTGTTCCTAGGCCAAGAGGCTTTTGCCATTGGCGCTTGATTGCCTTGCATTCTTGAATTTTTTGACGCTATGAATTGGAGGGCCCATCCACTTTATGAATCCACTGGGAAGGCCAAGTGATTACAACATGATCACGTTGACTTTGTCTTGCAACTCACAGCTTGGCGCGTCTTGATCTCAACTAAACACCTAGGAGTTTTCCTAGGCCAAGAGGCTTTTGCCATTGGCGCTTGATTGCCTTGCATTCTTGAATTTTTTGACGCTATGAATTGGAGGGCCCATCCACTTTATGAATCCACTGGGAAGGCCAAGTGATTACAACGTGATCACGTTGACTTTGTCTTGCAACTCACAGCTTGGCGCGTCTTGATTTCAACTAAACACCTAGGAGTTTTCCTAGGCCAAGAGGCTTTTGCCATTGGCGCTTGATTGCCTTGCAATCTTGAATTTTTTGACGCTATGAATTTGAGAGCCCATCCACTTTATGAATCCACTGGAAAGGCCAAGTGATTACAACATGATCACGTTGACTTTGTCTTGCAACTCACAGCTTGGCGCGTCTTGATCTCAACTAAACACCTAGGAGTTTTCCTAGGCCAAGAGGCTTTTGCCATTGGCGCTTGATTGCCTTGCATTCTTGAATTTTTTGACGCTATGAATTGGAGGGCCCATTCACTTTATGAATCCACTGGGAAGGCCAAGTGATTACAACGTGATCACGTTGACTTTGTCTTGCAACTCACAGCTTGGCGCGTCTTGATCTCAACTAAACACCTAGGAGTTTTCCTAGGCCAAGAGGCTTTTGCCATTGGCGCTTGATTGCCTTGCATTCTTGAATTTTTTGACTCTATGAATTGGAGGGCCCATCCACTTTATGAATCCACTGGGAAGGCCAAGTGATTACAACGTGATCACGTTGACTTTGTCTTGCAACTCACAGCTTGGTGCGTCTTGATCTCAACTAAACACCTAGGAGTTTTCCTAGGCCAAGAGGCTTTTGCCATTGGCGCTTGATTGCCTTGCATTCTCGAATTTTTTGACGCTATGAATTCGAGAGCCCATGCACTTTATGAATCCACTGGGAAGGCCAAGTGATTACAACGTGATCACGTTGACTTTGTCTTGCAACTCACAGCTTGGCGCGTCTTGATCTCAATTAAACACCTAGGAGTGTTCCTAGGCCAAGAGGCTTATGCCATTGGCGCTTGATTGCCTTGCATTCTTGAATTTTTTGACGCTATGAATTAGAGGGCCCATCCACTTTATGAATCCACTGGGAAGGCCAAGTGATTACAACGTGATCACGTTGACTTTGTCTTGCAACTCACAGCTTGGCGCGTCTTGATCTCAACTAAACACCTAGGAGTTTTCCTAGGCCAAGAGGCTTTTGCCATTGGCGCTTGATTGCCTTGCATTCTTGAATTTTTTGACGCTATGAATTGGAGGGCCCATCCACTTTATGAATCCACTGGGAAGGCCAAGTGATTACAACGTGATCACGTTGACTTTGTCTTGCAACTCACAGCTTGGCGCGTCTTGATCTCAACTAAACACCTAGGAGTTTTCCTAGGCCAAGAGGCTTTTGCCATTGGCGCTTGATTGCCTTGCATTCTTGAACTTTTTGACGCTATGAATTGGAGGGCCCATCCACTTTATGAATCCACTGGGAAGGCCAAGTGATTACAACGTGATCACGTTGACTTTGTCTTGCAACTCACAGCTTGGCGCGTCTTGATCTCAACTAAACACCTAGGAGTTTTCCTAGGCCAAGAGGCTTTTGCCATTGGCGCTTCATTGCCTTGCAATCTTGAATTTTTTGACGCTATGAATTTGAGAGCCCATCCACTTTATGAATCCACTGGAAAGGCCAAGTGATTACAACATGATCACGTTGACTTTGTCTTGCAACTCACAGCTTGGCGCGTCTTGATCTCAACTAAACACCTAGGAGTTTTCCTAGGCCAAGAGGCTTTTGCCATTGGCGCTTGATTGCCTTGCATTCTTGAATTTTTTGACGCTATGAATTGGAGGGCCCATCCACTTTATGAATCCACTGGGAAGGCCAAGTGATTACAACGTGATCACGTTGACTTTGTCTTGCAACTCACAGCTTGGCGCGTCTTGATCTCAACTAAACACCTAGGAGTTTTCCTAGGCCAAGAGGCTTATGCCATTGGCGCTTGATTGCCTTGCATTCTTGAATTTTTTGACGCTATGAATTCGAGAGCCCATGCACTTTATGAATCCACTGGGAAGGCCAAGTGATTACAACGTGATCACATTGACTTTGTCTTGCAACTCACAGCTTGGCGCGTCTTGATCTCAACTAAACACCTAGGAGTTTTCCTAGGCCAAGAGGCTTTTGCCATTGGCGCTTGATTGCCTTGCATTCTTGAATTTTTTGACGCTATGAATTGGAGGGCCCATCCACTTTATGAATCCACTGGGAAGGCCAAGTGATTACAACGTGATCACGTTGACTTTGTCTTGCAACTCACAGCTTGGTGCGTCTTGATCTCAACTAAACACCTAGGAGTTTTCCTAGGCCAAGAGGCTTTTGCCATTGGCGCTTGATTGCCTTGCATTCTTGAATTTTTTGACGCTATGAATTGGAGGGCCCATGCACTTTATGAATCCACTGGGAAGGCCAAGTGATTACAACGTGATCACGTTGACTTTGTCTTGCAACTCACAGCTTGGCGCGTCTTGATCTCAATTAAACACCTAGGAGTGTTCCTAGGCCAAGAGGCTTTTGCCATTGGCGCTTGATTGCCTTGCATTCTTGAATTTTTTGACGCTATGAATTGGAGGGCCCATCCACTTTATGAATCCACTGGGAAGGCCAAGTGATTACAACATGATCACGTTGACTTTGTCTTGCAACTCACAGCTTGGCGCGTCTTGATCTCAACTAAACACCTAGGAGTTTTCCTAGGCCAAGAGGCTTTTGCCATTGGCGCTTGATTGCCTTGCATTCTTGAATTTTTTGACGCTATGAATTAGAGGGCCCATCCACTTTATGAATCCACTGGGAAGGCCAAGTGATTACAACGTGATCACGTTGACTTTGTCTTGCAACTCACAGCTTGGTGCGTCTTGATCTCAACTAAACACCTAGGAGTTTTCCTAGGCCAAGAGGCTTTTGCCATTGGCGCTTGATTGCCTTGCATTCTTGAATTTTTTGACGCTATGAATTGGAGGGCCCATCCACTTTATGAATCCACTGGGAAGGCCAAGTGATTACAACGTGATCACGTTGACTTTGTCTTGCAACTCACAGCTTGGCGCGTCTTGATCTCAACTAAACACCTAGGAGTTTTCCTAGGCCAAGAGGCTTTTGCCATTGGCGCTTGATTGCCTTGCATTCTTGAATTTTTTGACGCTATGAATTGGAGGGCCCATCCACTTTATGAATCCACTGGGAAGGCCAAGTGATTACAACGTGATCACGTTGACTTTGTCTTGCAACTCACAGCTTGGCGCGTCTTGATCTCAACTAAACACCTAGGAGTTTTCCTAGGCCAAGAGGCTTATGCCATTGGCGCTTGATTGCCTTGCATTCTTGAATTTTTTGACGCTATGAATAGGAGGGCCCATCCACTTTATGAATCCACTGGGAAGGCCAAGTGATTACAACGTGATCACGTTGACTTTGTCTTGCAACTCACAGCTTGGCGCGTCTTGATCTCAACTAAACACCTAGGAGTTTTCCTAGGCCAAGAGGCTTTTGCCATTGGCGCTTGATTGCCTTGCTTTCTTGAATTTCTTTATGCTATGAATTGGAGGGCCCATCCACTTTATGAATCCACTGGGAAGGCCAAGTGATTACAACGTGATCACGTTGACTTTGTCTTGCAACTCACAGCTTGGCGCGTCTTGATCTCAACTAAACACCTACGAGTTTTCCTGGGCCAAGAGGCTTATGCCATTGGCGCTTGATTGCCTTGCATTCTTGAATTTTTTGACGCTATGAATAGGAGGGCCCATCCACTTTATGAATCCACTAGGAAGGCCAAGTGATTACAACGTGATCACGTTGACTTTGTCTTGCAACTCACAGCTTGGCGCGTCTTGATCTCAACTAAACACCTAGGAGTTTTCCTAGGCCAAGAGGCTTATGCCATTGGCGCTTGATTGCCTTGCATTCTTGAATTTTTTGACGCTATGAATAGGAGGGCCCATCCACTTTATGAATCCACTGGGAAGGCCAAGTGATTACAACGTGATCACGTTGACTTTGTCTTGCAACTCACAGCTTGGCGCGTCTTGATCTCAACTAAACACCTAGGAGTTTTCCTAGGCCAAGAGGCTTTTGCCATTGGCGCTTGATTGCCTTGCTTTCTTGAATTTCTTTATGCTATGAATTGGAGGGCCCATCCACTTTATGAATCCACTGGGAAGGCCAAGTGATTACAACGTGATCACGTTGACTTTGTCTTGCAACTCACAGCTTGGCGCGTCTTGATCTCAACTAAACACCTACGAGTTTTCCTGGGCCAAGAGGCTTATGCCATTGGCGCTTGATTGCCTTGCATTCTTGAATTTTTTGACGCTATGAATAGGAGGGCCCATCCACTTTATGAATCCACTAGGAAGGCCAAGTGATTACAACGTGATCACGTTGACTTTGTCTTGCAACTCACAGCTTGGCGCGTCTTGATCTCAACTAAACACCTACGAGTTTTCCTCGGCCGAGAGGCTTATGCCATTGGCGCTTGATTGCCTTGCATTCTTGAATTTTTTGACGCTATGAATTGGAGGGCCCATCCACTTTATGAATCCACTGGGAAGGCCAAGTGATTACAACGTGATCACGTTGACTTTGTCTTGCAACTCACAGCTTGGCGCGTCTTGATTTCAACTAAACACCTAGGAGTTTTCCTAGGCCAAGAGGCTTTTGCCATTGGCGCTTGATTGCCTTGCATTCTTGAATTTTTTGACGCTATGAATTGGAGGGCCCATCCACTTTATGAATCCACTGGGAAGGCCAAGTGATTACAACGTGATCACGTTGACTTTGTCTTGCAACTCAAAGCTTGGTGCGTCTTGATCTCAACTAAACACCTAGGAGTTTTCCTAGGCCAAGAGGCTTTTGCCATTGGCGCTTGATTGCCTTGCATTCTTGAATTTTTTGACGCTATGAATTGGAGGGCCCATCCACTTTATGAATCCACTGGGAAGGCCAAGTGATTACAACGTGATCACGTTGACTTTGTCTTGCAACTCACAGCTTGGCGCGTCTTGATCTCAACTAAACACCTAGGAGTTTTCCTAGGCCAAGAGGCTTTTGCCATTGGCGCTTGATTGCCTTGCATTCTTGAATTTTTTGACGCTATGAATTGGAGGGCCCATCCACTTTATGAATCCACTGGGAAGGCCAAGTGATTACAACGTGATCACGTTGACTTTGTCTTGCAACTCACAGCTTGGCGCGTCTTGATCTCAACTAAACACCTAGGAGTTTTCCTAGGCCAAGAGGCTTTTGCCATTGGCGCTTGATTGCCTGGCATTCTTGAATTTTTTGACGCTATGAATTGGAGGGCCCATCCACTTTATGAATCCACTGGGAAGGCCAAGTGATTACAACGTGATCACGTTGACTTTGTCTTGCAACTCACAGCTTGGCGCGTCTTGATCTCAACTAAACACCTAGGAGTTTTCCTAGGCCAAGAGGCTTTTGCCATTGGCGCTTGATTGCCTTGCATTCTTGAATTTTTTGACGCTATGAATTGGAGGGCCCATCCACTTTATGAATCCACTGGGAAGGCCAAGTGATTACAACGTGATCACGTTGACTTTGTCTTGCAACTCACAGCTTGGCGCGTCTTGATCTCAACTAAACACCTAGGAGTTTTCCTAGGCCAAGAGGCTTATGCCATTGGCGCTTGATTGCCTTGCATTCTTGAATTTTTTGACGCTATGAATTGGAGGGCCCATCCACTTTATGAATCCACTGGGAAGGCCAAGTGATTACAACGTGATCACGTTGACTTTGTCTTGCAACTCACAGCTTGGCGCGTCTTGATCTCAACTAAACACCTACAAGTTTTCCTAGGCCAAGAGGCTTTTGCCATTGGCGCTTGATTGCCTTGCTTTCTTGAATTTCTTTATGCTATGAATTGGAGGGCCCATCCACTTTATGAATCCACTGGGAAGGCCAAGTGATTACAACGTGATCACGTTGACTTTGTCTTGCAACTCACAGCTTGGCGCGTCTTGATCTCAACTAAACACCTACGAGTTTTCCTGGGCCAAGAGGCTTTTGCCATTGGCGCTTGATTGCCTTGCATTCTTGAATTTTTTGACGCTATGAATTGGAGGGCCCATCCTTTTTATGAATCCACTGGGAAGGCCAAGTGATTACAATGTGATCACGTTGACTTTGTCTTGCAACTCACAGCTTGGCGCATCTTGATCTCAACTAAACACCTAGGAGTTTTCCTAGGCCAAGAGGCTTTTGCCATTGGCGCTTGATTGCCTTGCTTTCTTGAATTTCTTTATGCTATGAATTGGAGGGCCCATCCACTTTATGAATCCACTGGGAAGGCCAAGTGATTACAACGTGATCACGTTGACTTTGTCTTGCAACTCACAGCTTGGCGCGTCTTGATCTCAACTAAACACCTACGAGTTTTCCTAGGCCAAGAGGCTTTTGCCATTGGCGCTTGATTGCCTTGCATTCTTGAATTTTTTGACGCTATGAATTGGAGGGCCCATGCACTTTATGAATCCACTGGGAAGGCCAAGTGATTACAACGTGATCACGTTGACTTTGTCTTGCAACTCACAGCTTGGCGCGTCTTGATCTCAACTAAACACCTAGGAGTTTTCCTAGGCCAAGAGGCTTTTGCCATTGGCGCTTGATTGCCTTGCATTCTTGAATTTTTTGACGATATGAATTGGAGGGCCCATCCACTTTATGAATCCACTGGGAAGGCCAAGTGATTACAACGTGATCACGTTGACTTTGTCTTGCAACTCACAGCTTGGCGCGTCTTGATCTCAACTAAACACCTAGGAGTTTTCCTAGGCCAAGAGGCTTTTGCCATTGGCGCTTGATTGCCTTGCAATCTTGAATTTTTTGACGCTATGAATTGGAGGGCCCATCCACTTTATGAATCCACTGGGAAGGCCAAGTGATTACAACGTGATCACGTTGACTTTGTCTTGCAACTCACAGCTTGGCGTGTCTTGATCTCAACTAAACACCTAGGAGTTTTCCTAGGCCAAGAGGCTTTTGCCATTGGCGCTTGATTGCCTTGCATTCTTGAACTTTTTGACGCTATGAATTGGAGGGCCCATCCACTTTATGAATCCACTGGGAAGGCCAAGTGATTACAACGTGATCACGTTGACTTTGTCTTGCAACTCACAGCTTGGCGCGTCTTGATCTCAACTAAACACCTAGGAGTTTTCCTGGGCCAAAAGGCTTATGCCATTCGCGCTTGATTGCCTTGCATTCTTGAATTTTTTGACGCTATGAATTGGAGGGCCCATCCACTTTATGAATCCACTGGGAAGGCCAAGTGATTACAACGTGATCACGTTGACTTTGTCTTGCAACTCACAGCTTGGCGCGTCTTGATCTCAACTAAACACCTAGGAGTGTTCCTAGGCCAAGAGGCTTTTGCCATTGGCGCTTGATTGCCTTGCATTCTTGAATTTTTTGACGCTATGAATTGGAGGGCCCATCCACTTTATGAATCCACTGGGAAGGCCAAGTGATTACAACGTGATCACGTTGACTTTGTCTTGCAACTCACAGCTTGGCGCGTCTTGATCTCAACTAAACACCTAGGAGTTTTCCTAGGCCAAGAGGCTTTTGCCATTGGCGCTTGATTGCCTTGCATTCTTGAATTTTTTGACGCTATGAATTGGAGGGCCCATCCACTTTATGAATCCACTGGGAAGGCCAAGTGATTACAACGTGATCACGTTGACTTTGTCTTGCAACTCACAGCTTGGCGCGTCTTGATCTCAACTAAACACCTAGGAGTTTTCCTGGGCCAAAAGGCTTATGCCATTCGCGCTTGATTGCCTTGCATTCTTGAATTTTTTGACGCTATGAATTGGAGGGCCCATCCACTTTATGAATCCACTGGGAAGGCCAAGTGATTACAACGTGATCACGTTGACTTTGTCTTGCAACTCACAGCTTGGCGCGTCTTGATCTCAACTAAACACCTAGGAGTGTTCCTAGGCCAAGAGGCTTTTGCCATTGGCGCTTGATTGCCTTGCATTCTTGAATTTTTTGACGCTATGAATTGGAGGGCCCATCCACTTTATGAATCCACTGGGAAGGCCAAGTGATTACAACGTGATCACGTTGACTTTGTCTTGCAACTCACAGCTTGGCGCGTCTTGATCTCAACTAAACACCTAGGAGTTTTCCTAGGCCAAGAGGCTTTTGCCATTGGCGCTTGATTGCCTTGCATTCTTGAATTTTTTGACGCTATGAATTGGAGGGCCCATCCACTTTATGAATCCACTGGGAAGGCCAAGTGATTACAACGTGATCACGTTGACTTTGTCTTGCAACTCACAGCTTGGCGCGTCTTGATCTCAACTAAACACCTAGGAGTTTTCCTAGGCCAAGAGGCTTTTGCCATTGGCGCTTGATTGCCTTGCATTCTTGAATTTTTTGACGCTATGAATTGGAGGGCCCATCCACTTTATGAATCCACTGGGAAGGCCAAGTGATAACAACGTGATCACGTTGACTTTGTCTTGCAACTCACAGCTTGGCGCGTCTTGATCTCAACTAAACACCTAGGAGTTTTCCTAGGCCAAGAGGCTTATGCCATTGGCGCTTGATTGCCTTGCATTCTTGAATTTTTTGACGCTATGAATTCGAGAGCCCATGCACTTTATGAATCCACTGGGAAGGCCAAGTGATTACAACGTGATCACGTTGACTTTGTCTTGCAACTCACAGCTTGGCGCGTCTTGATCTCAACTAAACACCTAGGAGTTTTCCTAGGCCAAGAGGCTTTTGCCATTGGCGCTTGATTGCCTTGCATTCTTGAATTTTTTGACGCTATGAATTGGAGGGCCCATCCACTTTATGAATCCACTGGGAAGGCCAAGTGATTACAACGTGATCACGTTGACTTTGTCTTGCAACTCACAGCTTGGCGCGTCTTGATCTCAACTAAACACCTAGGAGTTTTCCTAGGCCAAGAGGCTTTTGCCATTGGCGCTTGATTGCCTTGCATTCTTGAATTTTTTGACGCTATGAATTGGAGGGCCCATCCACTTTATGAATCCACTGGGAAGGCCAAGTGATTACAACGTGATCACGTTGACTTTGTCTTGCAACTCATAGCTTGGCGCGTCTTGATCTCAACTAAACACCTAGGAGTTTTCCTGGGCCAAAAGGCTTATGCCGTTGGCGCTTGATTGCCTTGCATTCTTGAATTTCTTTATGCTATGAATTTGAGGGCCCATCCACTTTTGAGCAGAGACTGGCGTTCGTGGTGGTGGGTGAGTTAGAATGGTTCACTGCCTATTCCAATGCAAGAATTTGTGAACGTTTAGATGAATTTCATACCACGTTCAGCAGTCAGGATCGTTTTCGTATTATTTGATGGCAGATTGTTCCGATTTCTTTGTGGTTTGCTTAGTTTTCTTCGTGCCCATCAAGGAGTAATTTTTTTCATTAGACTGTACCTTGTCGACTTGAATTGAGAGTTTATGGGTTTAGGGTTTAGGGTTTAGGAGTTTTGAGGCAAAGGGATCGCCACGCAGGCAACGAAAGTGGCTGTGCAAGCGGGCTTCCAAGAGTTCGGGCTGGCGCGCATCCAGGCTTACACGATGACCACCAACATCGGGTCGCAACGGGTTCTTGAGAAATGCGGGTTTTAGCGCGAGGGGATGCTACGGAACTTTCTGAAAAGGACGCATTTGAGGAGCTTGACGCGCCATCTTCTTTTACGACACTGAGAATTCCATTTCACCGACGAACGGTGGGAGGGAAGTATCAGCACAATACTCTCAAAACATACCTAGAGTAAACTTGCCAATTAGCGGAGAGACAAAATTCAAATTTTTCTCTAGACAAATATAGAGACTTGAATGTATGGTGTCATTATTAAATGCAATGCTTACCCTAAAACACTTTGTAGGATTCTGATAGTCCTTTTCAGGAGCCTCGGGCAAGATAGCTGTTGTTGATGCAGGCAGTTAGTTCGATTTTTAGAATCCAAGGATCCCTTGAGGCCTTGAGTGACACCAGAACTGGAAGTTCTAAAATCCACGGGCTAAGCAATCCTCTTTGCCCCTTGAAATGGTGTCTGGACTGCAACAAAACCATGGACCCCTGTTTCCCAAAAACCTAACATCCTCTGATATCCTTAGCCGCATCCTAAGTAAAGACTAAAACCGGTCACTTCCAACCCTAGATCTAAATCGAACTAGAACTCACGACAACAAGAGACAAGGGATTGAGCCTTCTCTCGTTTGCACCACGACAGAGTTTGTCTGTTTTCTTTGTGGTCTCCTAAACCCTAAACCCTTCGCTTCAGTCAAACAAATTACGGCCTTCTGCTCCCTTGCGTCTGTGTCTATTCCATTCTCCACACTGCTCAACCTGGAACTCTCGGGCCACCAAGCACAGAGAAAGGAACAACTGCAGCGCTTGCCCTAAAGGTTTTGAAGCATCGTTGTGAAGCCGTTGGGCAGCTTGTGGTAGGTTTAGGGTTTTGAAGCCTTGCAGCTACTGCTTCCTCCGCTTCCACTTCCACTTCCCTTTGACACTGACACAGGCAGAGGGAGGTGACATAGCCACAGCTACGCTTGCTACATCACCTCCCTCTGCCTGCCTACATCCCTCCCTCACCCCCCCAAAAAAACCTTAGAAGCAAAGAGAGCATTCACTGTCTTGCTCTCTTGCTGTAGTAGTCTTGAACCGATTAGGGGGGCTTGAAAGCACTATAGGGTTCCCTCTTTGTTCACTTGTCCTTGTTTTGTTTTGTTTTTAAATTTGCTCATAGTTGAAAATCCAAAAAATTTGCCGCCAAGGCTTTTCCCTTTGGTTCGATGTATTGTTTCCCCTTTTCAATGGAAATTGTCCATGTGTTTCACCCAAAATAAAAATAAAAACAAAAATAAAAATAATATAGGGTTCTATATTTGTCTCCTATACTCTTTTACTCCATGTGTTTTTGAAAAAGACATGTGTATTATTGAAAATTGTTCATGTCTTTTTAAAAAAAAGGGGGGGGGGTATAAGAGAAACATGAATCTTTTTAAAAATAGAAGTAGGATTATATTAACCTTTAAATGCCCAAGGTATCAAATTATGGTGTCTTCAATACTTTGAAGTTAAATAAGACCTAACCAAGTTTTTATTAGTAGTAGTTTGTATTTTTGAAAAAATCTTCCTGAAGTCTAATTTTAGCATCAAAAATTCTATTTTGAAAATGATTGACAGAGGATTGAAAGACTTCAAATCACTTTTAAAGTTTTGATACACTCATGATCAAACATTATAATTTTTCAATCCAAAAGTGATATTGTTGTGTTTTCTTTCCTATGTGATCTCTAAGATATCTTGTTTGAATATGGAAGGTTACAATTCAAAAATTGATAGAACTTATCAAAATGTTGAATTTTTGTTCAATTTAGAGCAAATTCCTAGAATCTCAAAGAAGAGCTTGGCTATTTTAGGGATTAAGTATGCAATGTCACGCACCTTGCCACAACTTGTGTCAGAAAATTTGTTATATTTTCATCCCATAGAAATATCATCCAATTATTTCATCCAATATTCACAATGAAAATTTAAAGTGCTATGAGTATGTAGTTGTAGAATAGGAGAATACAAAGAGAAACTTCAATGTAGAAGTGATCATAGGCACATTCTTTTAATATTAAATGGAGGTGCAACAAGCGACAAGTGGCAAGCTAGTACAAATTATGTACCAAAAAATGGCAAGTCATATGCCATTGGATTCCATGATTAAAATAACATATAAGCATCTTGCATACCAAGATGCTAATATCTAAACCTTGTGATGTTCAAATATGGTACCATGTACGTAGAATACATAACCATTCTGTAGCCATTGGGATGTACAAGAGATGTAAGAATGATCTAATTAGAAGTGTCATAGGTCATTGAATCTAGATTTCTATTAACCTCTAATAATCCATGTGTTAAGAGTTTGCAAATACTCACTAAAATGCCAAAAAACAACACTCTAAATAAAAGGTCTATTAATTAATTTTTATTCATTTATTATAATTTCTAACTATAGAATCTTGTTCTTGACTGGTATTAGGGTCACTTATGGGAAGACAATTTATGTGTGAATATCTTTTTGCAAAGGCAAGCAAGATGGATTTTTACAAGATTACCCACAATTTTGACAATGTGGCTTTGTTGGGTTCTTGAGTCCCATAACTCAAAATACCTTTGCAAGGAAGATTTAGGGACTTCAAATTTGAGTACTAGGGCCTAAAGTTAGGAAGAAGTATGCAAGTTTTCAAAGCAACTTGAAAACATTGCCCAAGTTGAGTCCCAAAACAAACCCAAAAAACATAACTTTCTTTTCAACCATTGGATCTTCATAAAAATTAGGTTCCACAAGAATTTGATTGTTTTCCTAATGTCAACAAAAAAATGAAGAAGATTTTTTTTTTTTAATTTGTATTAGATGCCCGAAGTTCTCCACACTTGTTTTGACTTCTAAGGAGTTTTTAAGGGTTAATACAAACTTTTTTACTCTTATATACAGGGTTGCTATTCTGTGAGCGTGCGAGCATGAGCTTGTAAGCTTGTGAGCATGTGAGCGTACAATTTTTTAGAGTGAAGACCTGTGACCGTGGCTAGTGGGACCTATGACCGTGGACATTAGAATACTTCCCGTATAGGGATAATTCATTCATATGCAAATTTAACATTTAATGCCTCAATATATTAGGGCAATATGTATAGCTTAATGTTCTAGGCTTAGAAAAAATCTTGGCAAGGAGTAAAACGGATGGTGAACTACTTCAATGGATATCGTGCTGTAGAAAAAAAATGCAGTATTAGAGATGGTTTAAGATAGGTTGAGGCTTGAAACTAAAGTCAAATGAATATGAAAATTCAAGATAGACTTCTATACTGAATTGAGATTTCTTCAAAATGTATAAAACCACAACATCCTTCGCATCTAGGTCGTTTGAGGTCAATGTTATAAGTGCAAATGATATAGGAACAATATCAAGTGCACAAATTATAGGGGCAAGCAACACATCAAAGATCTCGTGGTAGAAACTCGGGGGGGGCACCTCGTATTTTACTACAAACCACGTGCGAACAAGTGGTTTCTAATGAACTATAATTTCAACTTAAAATTTTGAGGGTTGCTTAATAATGATTATAGGTTTCTATTGCCAAAATTTCAAACTAAAATAATAGTTGAAATGATTTGTACAAGAGGTTGAAAATGGCCTAAAACGGCATGTTTTTCAACTCAAATATTTATAGAGATCACATTTAGATGACCATTGCATCAATACTCAACTCAAAATGAACTTTCAATAGAGAGCTATTTTTAGGAATTTTTTGTTCATTTTTTAGACAATTTTTTAGGATATAATATAGGGGTGTGAAAGTTATTTTTCAATTGTACAGTGTATCTAATTACTTCAAAAATTTGTAACTAATTATCATTAACAAATAAAAATATCAATAATTCAAAACATAAACTTTTGAAGTAGGAAAATCTAGTCATATTTTTTTTATTTCATTTTATTTAAATTTTAGGATATAATATAGGGGGTCCAAAGTTTTGTTCGCACGTGTTTTCTAATGGACACTCTAAGTGATCCCCCCCGAGGGTAGAAATAATATATTCTTCCAAATGATCTCCCTCTGGTGTATCCACCTTGTACATCCGCACTATAGCATCACATGCGGCAACAATCTTGTATTGTAATATCAAATGGAAACAAAAAAGAGGGATAAGGCACTAGAGCAAATTTATAAATCACAAAAATGAAATCTTATTCAAGATTAGAGTGAATCTTACACGATAAATGAAAGCTGTGAAGACCTCTATTCATATAGTGTACCAACTTTCCTTTAAGTTCTACTGACACTATCACATCTTAGAGGGACTGAGATGTTCTAAGAATTTATTCAAAAGCAAAACTATGTATTTGCAGATTTGGTACAAAGTGTGCACCAAGCTAGTCTTAATGAATTTTTAGTATGAGTGGTGACAAAAGCAAATCATTTTAGACAAATTCATAGAATTTTGAACAACAAACCAAAGATAATAAACAATGCAAGCTACATGTACTTGTTGATGTCGTGCATAATATGAATGAATGTCGATACGCTTTTTTGTCTCCAAGATCTAGTGGAATCTACAAATATATGCCAATCTTGATCATGTTTATGGTGATGAGATATACAAAATATCCATGAAATTAGATTGTGGTTTCCATCACAAACAAAGAACTTTGAATTTTGGAGATGTTACAACTTAGAAGTAGAATTCAGAGTGGCATTCAAAATGTCATTTTCTTGGTTCTGTAAAGGACCCTATTTATTTTTTTCTATGTTGGAGATATGTTCATCTTTTCCCTACTAATTTGTAATGGAGACATAAATTAAGCAAGAACCATCTCTATATCCATGTATACAAACTCCTACTCCAGCTTAGTCAAAGTCACACTGCAATTGAAAGTTGATTTCACTATAGATGTTACAACAAAATGATACATTAGAATACAAAGATGAGATATATAATGGGGCCTCATGCATTCAAAGACTAGATATATAAGCCATAGAGTTAATCTTTTGCAATCTTTTGAGAATGTCCTTAATAGTACAATAGTCCACAAGCTCATCTTCATCCTTTGTACCATCCTCCTCAACATCTTGATTTCTACCAATGAGGGGTTGCTTAGAGCCATGGAACTTAGAGGTCTCAAATTGTTGACAAACTTCTTGAACAAGAATTGACTCTGACTGAATTTGTGAAAAGAAAATAACCATTAAAAATATCAAGGGTTCAATGCATCAAACAACATTTGTTTACACCACGGCATCCAAATGTTATATAAAAACTTCTATTCAATATATTGAGTCTCCGAGATCATTGACTTGGGGCTTGGGGCTCCATACCAACAGCCTCGCAATTTCAAGGTACAAGCTAAAGCTACAAATGAGAACAAATAGTTTGAAGATGAACTAGCATCAAAATTATTCTTTTTGATTTGGTAACCCATATTTTGATTTTGAAATTATTGGCTTGGAGCTCTTGACTTCCATTGGCGCCAACAACTTTTCCGAATCTAAAGCTAGTTGATCAAAAGACTCGTCAAAAGAAAACCTAAATCTAATAATGAGTGACTATGAATTAAAATTGAAATGGCATCATAATAAAAATTGTTTTTGACTTTGAGATCACTTGAGCCCTGGCCCCTAGCTCCCATCGGGGCTACAAGGTACCTAGATCTCAAGCTAGGTGATCAAAAAAATAACCAAATTATACTACAATCAAGAGCTGAATGAAAGAAGTAGAATACAAATTTTGTTGTTTTCTTGATCATTGGTATGTGGTTGGGAAATCCCATTGGCGCCAAGAGTTCCCTTGGACAACCTAGCATGTGATAAAAAAAAACCAACCCTTGTATAAGCATAGTCAAATTAAAACCGAGCTTTATGCCAAATTTTTAAAAACCTTGTATACAGAAATAGGTCCTCAAGAGTTGAATGAAAGAGCTTGAAATACATAATAATTCACCATTTTTGGACTTGGCCATATAAAATTGAACTTACTAATCGTGTGGAACATTTGTCTCATCACCAATAAGGGGGGACTTGGCATAGTTTGCCCCATGGCAGACCCCAACCTCCTACAAATTTATTTATTATTTTTTTGGTCCGCATCTAGGGGCCTCCAATTGGGGTTGGCACATTGATATCAAATAATTAATTGCAGCTCTATTGTGCCAACTCCAGCATAATTATCACATTGATTTAAAATAAAAAGCATTGAGATAAAATGCAATTTTTGCCAATTGTGACGCTGTAAATGAAATCTAGAATCCTAAAATTGACACCTCGTCAACGAGGTGATGATTAGAACTCAAGATTACCAACAGAACCATACCTATTGGATAGGGTTGGCACATTGATACCAAATAATTATTGAAAGTTCCCAAAGTACATTAATCATTTTAACATTTTTAATTTTTAAAAATTCAACACTATATTAAACAAAATTTGAAACATCCATCGTCCATCTTCCAAAGTCATTTTGTTTTGTGTACCTAGAGTTGAGAAGACAAGCTCTTTATGCAAGTGAGGTGGTAGGAGGTAAATCAACCCATGTGGGATATGTAGGAAGCTCAACCGCTCATAGTTAAGTCAAAAACAGGAATTGTGTTTGAAGTAGAATTTCAGACCTCGTTTAGGCATAGTAGAATAACTTTTTTCTTAAAACTTAAAACTAAAAAAAGTTGTAAAATTAAGTTAAGTTTCATCTCCAAAAATCTGTTTGAGATTTTGAGCCTCCAATCAAAAGTTATGGACAAATTTCAGAGAGGGGTTGGAAGGGACATTTTCTTTAATATTTTCAAACATACTCTTTGAATTTCGTCCATAACTTTTGATTGGAGGCTGAAAATCTCAAATGGATTTTTGAAGATGAAATTCAGCTTAATGTACCAACAATTCTTAGTTCAAAGTTTTTTGAAAAAAATTATTCTACTATACCAACATGAGGTCCGAAATTCTACTTTGAATACAATTTTTATGTTTTTACAATGAGTGGTCAAGCTCTCCTCTTCAAATTATCCCATACTCTTTGAGGATTTATGACAGACAATGGATATCATTATAAAAACAACCTCTCCACCCTTCACTCTCACTAAATGTTAATGAAGTAATTCCTTCAATTTGCCATCAAAATTATTCTTAATGGTAGATGGTAATTGGACTTGGAAAAAAATGAAGACACTCATTGAAACCTTGAACATTTGAAATGACTCATTTGAGGACCCTAGAATTGTTGCCTTGTCAACAAGGTGACAATCTACAACCCAAGTCAGCAATGCCTAAAATTAAAACAAAAAATTGAAACCATGCACTTGCTACATTTACCTTCCGAACAAGACATTGGAGCCCTTGAAATTGATGCCTCGTCAACGAGGCAGTGATCTACAACCCAAGCTAGCAATGCCTAAAATTAAAACCAAAAATTGAAATCATGCACTTGTTGCATTTACCTTCCGAACAAGACATTGGAGCCTTTGAAATTGACGCCTCGTCAACGAGGCGATGATCTACAACCCAAGCTAGCAATGCCTAAAATTAAAACAAAAAATTGAAACTATGCACTTGTTACATTTACCTTCCAAATGAGACATTGGAGCCCTTAAAATTGACGCCTCGTCAACGAGGCAATGATCTACAACCCACGCTAGCAATGCCTAAAATTAAAACAAAAAATTAAAACCATGCACTTGTTACATTTAGTACCTTCCAAATGTAACATTGGAGCCCTTGAAATTGACACCTCGTCAACAAGGCGATGATCTACAACCCAAGCTAGTAATGCCTAAAATTAAAACAAAAAATTAAAACCATGCACTTGTTACATTTAGTACCTTCCAAATGTAACATTGGAGCCCTTGAAATTGACACCTTGTCAACGAGGCAATGATCTATAGCCCGAGCAAGCAATCCCTAAACTAAAAAAAATTAAATTGAAAACATGTGCCTTAAACTTGCACTATCCAAATGAGACATGGAACAACTCAAAATTGACACCTCGTCAACGAGGTGATGTTTTACAGCCCAAGCAAGCAGTCTAAATTTGATGCCTCGTTAAAGAGGCAATGTTCTACAACTAAAGTGAGCAATTAAAAAATAGAGAAAAAAATAGAAAAAATGCAAGGAAAACTTGCACCTTCCAAAGGAGACACAAAAGATCTTGAAATTGATGCCTCATCAATGAGGCAATGATCTTATGCCCAAGCAAGCAATCCAAATTTTCAAGATGTCAAAGGAAGGTCTGGAAAGCAAGGTGGATTTGATGAGGCGAATGCAATTTGGTAGAGACCTATAAAACTCTTGTTGCATATTCAATCATGTCAAGAAGTTTAAGAGGTGGACACTGATATTTGCCCACGTCTATGACCCCAAGTTTTGTCAAATCCAAACAATTTATATTTGCGACATAATGATTGGGCAAGGATATTGAATTACAAGAACAAATGTGGAGATCACTAAACTTTGCCATGGTATGGCATAGGATTCCAAATCCATATTTCTTAAAGGACTTTATGGTTGACAATGCCATGGCCAATTGGAATGATGTTTGTATGGTCTGTAGAAGTGACTACAAGCAGAAGGCCTAAAGGTTAAGTAGGACCGAGAGTATTTTTGTCTATTTCATTGGACCACATCGTTGAATAGACACACGAAGAAGCTCATTCAGCCAAAGTTCTAGAAGACTAACAAGAGGCTTTGCAAGCAATACAAAGATTCAAAATCTATGGCAGAAGCAAAAGAGAGATACCTTGAAATCAAGGGTTGGTGGCTTTCTTCAAGGGTTGCCTTATAGGAGGTTCTCCAAGAACTCGATGATTGGTTTGATTTCTAGCACTTTTGGTATCAATTGTGGGGCTAAATTAGTAGGTCAAATCAATCCTTCAAACCAAGACACCTTTTTTTACTGCTAAACTATTTTGTTCACCTAATTTTTTAATGATGAAAAAAATTGTAATTGCTCATCAATTTTTTCTAATATATAAATGTATAATTTGCACAAATTATACATTTATATATTAGAAAAAATGAACATACAAAACTCTATATATTGAAAGAGGCAACTTGGAAACAAGAAATCTTATCCAATGGACATCCACACTTGTCTTCAAGATCTTGGTACGCCCTCTCCAAACCAAGGCCCCTATTTGTGGTGCCTTGATGATTACACGTTCTACTTAATGTCTCTCAAAATTGTTGTTGGTGCAAAACTTGAATTTGGAGGAACTAGACAAGATGCTTCTTGCAATTTGGTAGAGACAATTCACAACAAGTGGCTCCAAATGTCACGGAAGAAGGGAACCTGCATGTACCACAGATTGCCACCACAGAGGACATGATACGGGCCATGATGCAATCAATAAGTTACTGGGCATTTCTCCAACTGAAAAAGTATGCATCCGGTATGGGTCTCCACTTGGACAAAATTTGTCTTCGACATGACAAACAAGAAACCCAACAAAGTTTGCCAAGGTTGCCACCAAACTTCCAAACGCTCACATATTTATCAAACAAGTTACTCACTTGGAAGGCAAGGAGGTATTTGGCTCTACCGAAGTGCAAACAGGATCTTCCACTTGGGTTAGACAACAACTCTCACCACTATGACGCAATAAATTTATTTCAATCTAGAGTGCAAAGTTGGTCGAGAAGAGCCCATACAAAAATAGATGCATCAATGCCAACATCAACAAAGACAAGCAAATCAAGCACAATATGTCTTCACATGACAAAAGTGCATGAAACAAACTGCAATCCTTCTTTGTGGTACATTGCAAGATGAAGAAGGAAGGAAAAACTTATCATAGAGTTCAAAAAGGAAAGAAGAAAAAATGCAGCGCTAATATAAAGAAGTCTAAGAAGAGTAGAATTGCAACATTCATCTACAATAGGTGCATGACAAAATATGCCACCAAGGCTGTCATTGCCTTTGACTTAATTTTGCACACATAACCTTATGTGTTGCGCGGGAGGCTCTAAGAAGAAGAGGGTCCACGATTGAACCTCTCTTTCAAGGTGTGGCCTATGGCACATGAAACACATCTTGCAAAATCAAAATATTTGGAAGAAGAGTCTTTTCTTGAATTGCAAAGTGAAGAGGTAGGAGCACCAACCTTCCATATCTTCGATGAAGAAAATACGGTGAGGTGTGTCCACATTTAACTTGAAGCCTTTTGATAGTGACATTCAACCATCTAATGGTGACGTGCTCCCCACAAAACAATTGAGGAGGACTACTAAGTGTAACCCTAATGTGCTTAAAGTTGACCATTGCAACAAATGGAAGACTACAAGGAACATGAAAGCAATTGTTGAATCTGTCACAATTATTCCATATCCTAGCTATGGTAGAGTGATAACTCTAATGTCCAGTATCTTTTTCTACCAAAAGACCTATTGGATCACAATTTCAGACTTACCTTCTTGTACCTGCGAAGACTTCATTACTATGAATGTAGCTGCATTAGGCAGGAGGAAATTATAAGTGAACTGCAAACATCTATATTATGTCTTCAAATTTATTTGCAAGGCAAACTTCAAGGATGACAAGTATACCCATGCAACAAGTCTAAGCTTTGATGAATTCAAGCTACTTCTTAGAGGTAGCAATCTCTAAGACGATGTATATTCATCTAGCTGTTGCTAGTAAAAACACTTGTATTTAGAGTTGGTTAAATAATGGTCAATTGGAGTAGGTAACAGATGCCTTACCAAATTAGTTAGTTCAAAGTGAAAGCAATATTTGGCACCCCAATGACAACTGAAATCATTTGTAAAACTATAAACATAAAAAAAAAACATTTTAAAAGGTCAAATTCAGCCAAATAACATTGTAAAATTGAATGTCTAATTTCTAAAAAGTAACCTTAAAAATACTCCTCGGTTCCAAGGAGCACTACACTAGCCTTGGAAGAATAAACAAAGTCTTTTGGAAAAAATGCAAAGTTTTCCTAATATTTGTAAATTTTCATTTTTTGATAAAAAAAATTCCTTCAATTTTGTACAAGATGTGCATGAAAATTACGCTAATGTTTTCTATTTTTTTTTGTGATTACAATAAAACTTGTCTTCAACTAGATACTCTTTTATCAGTCAAATATTTGCAATCTCCATTTTAAAAATTAAAAAAATTTAGGCCTGATTCTACCAAAGTTTACGGGAAGGTGTTATGAATTATTTCCTTACAATTACTTGAAAGGTGTCCTGAGGTTCTTAAGGTTCCTAATGAATGAAGTGTCTAATTTTTAGTAGGCGTACACTTATTAGCAAGGTTTGTGCATTCCACTTGGAAGACATTCATAAAACAATAGATGTAGAGAACCAAAGAACATGTATTGCACTACCTATGCAAATAAGTCTTTTCATGGATGGATGGATGATATGGATGATATTCATTAATGCATCATATTTATGATAGCAAATTTTTGTTCCGAGAGAAGCTATGCCATTGTTGTTGGCCCTACTTGCAACATTCAAACGCTAAATTGAATCCCCAAAATAATTTTAAAAATCCTAAACCAACGTTTTTGAAATTCTATATTTAATCATTTCTATTTCAATAATTTTAACATTACTATTTTGGACAGTGACATTAATATTTGTTACTCTAATATCTCTATTTTTAGTAAAAAAGTCTTTATTAACACTCAAGTCTAAACGCTCATTGCCCCCCGCTTGAGCACTCTAGTGTTGTTGTCCACGGTAATAGATCCATGGTAATTGGTACTTAAATTTACTAAATATTATAAATTTTGATCCAAAAATTTAGATAGAATATTTTTTTAGAAACAATATTGACTTTTCTAATGCTTTTTCAAATTTCTGAGCTCCATGCTCACAAAATCCCCGCTCAGTGTTCATAGGCTCATGCTCGCATGCTCACGGAATAGCACCGCTGCTCTTATATACATCAAATCATGCATTGAACATATCAAATACACCAAAATAAATACATTATATCAAGAGTTCATGTACCTATAACATTAGGAGTTAAGCCTTGAATGGTATATCCAAATTCTTGGGCTATTTTCAAAAAAAAATCATAATTCAAGCACCTTACTAAATCAACAATTGTAAACTAGGTTGAAGTCATTCATTTGGAAAGAGAATAGTATTGGAAATTTTATACACTCTTTAGTCTATCCTATTATGCACTTGCTTACTTGCAATTAAGATAGTGCATGTATCAAGCTAGGAAAAGCTAGCATGTGAGCATAGAATCTATGAGTCCATGAGTTTAGAAGTCTTTATCATAGACACTTTCTATGATTATTTATATGTATCTATAGTTAGGTATGCATGTTATAGACACTTTGAAAAAACACTTGTTTTCCTTTTGGTTTTCTACAAAATGAACTAAATGAGAAAAATATGAAATTTAAGAAAAAATTGGGATTTAGGAAAACACTAGAGTTAGCAAGTGACTATACTAGCTTTTGAAACAATTAGAGTACGTGTGTTTTAAGTAAAATTTTGCTGAAAATCTTATTAAAGGTCATCACTTAAAATCATGTGTCTAGGACTATACTTAAAAACTCACTTAAAATACCCCTTTCTCTTGTAGTGGATTTTCATGGTTTTGAGCTTTAAACTCTTGTGAAAGACTAAATTTTAACTATGATTGAATACTTTGAAAGAGGATTAGAAAGTAGAAGACAACCTCTTACATTTTATGAATTTGGACCTTTTAAAATTTAAAATTTGGAACTAGATGAAAATCAACATTTGACTCATAGAAGACCAAATAGGATTTCATAGGGCTCCTAGTATGCTTAGAGGCTAAAAGTGTCAATGGATTTGAATTTGGAATGTGTTGGGCATTTGGAATTGGCCAATGTTTTAAACATTTTTGAAGCTTTGTTTCATAGTGTTTGGACCAACAATGTGAAAATTATGAGTTTTTGAATTATTTTAATTTAAAAAATTTAATTAAATTATGTTTTTATTTTTGTAAAAACTTAACTTTTACATTACATATCTAAACCCCAGGAAACAAAGCCCTTACACTCCTTTGCACATAAAAGAAATTAAATTTCAAAGTTATCTTACATAATTCCAAAAAACATTATTAGAATGTCTTTTATATTAGGGTATGTCAAAGTTGGTTAAAAAAACTTTCTAATTTGTTTCAATATACACTTGAATTCCTACTTATTCAACAACCACAAACTTGGATGAAGTACTAAATTATGGATTTGAATCAAAATTAGTACATTAGTATACACATTGTTTTTTATTAAATGAAAACTAATATTATATTTTCTACTTAGTATTCATATATTTCTACTAACCACTTTCTTTGAAATTGTATTATAGCATCTTTTCTTTGATAGTAAGTACAAAATGCAACCTCCACCTTATAACATGTATTCTTTAAATTTATTTTTTATTTGCCATCATTCCAATGACTTTGAGTACTTCCAAGCTTGTTTTTATTGATTACATAAGAAAATCCTACAATTATCTTTAATAGTCCTTTACTACAATGTTAAGAGAATGTAAAGAAAAAAAAATCTAAAAAACCATTGGAAAATGTTACTAGAGTTTCTATTACATTGACCTTAGTCAAAATGTGCAAATTATACTTTCAAATTTTCTTCAATTCTTGAATGCAACTCCTAATTATTCATTTCAAACATAAAGTTGACATAGTTAGTTTAGGATTTTTTATCATTTATGACATTTTATGGATATAAAACTTTACAAGAAATAAATTGTTTTATAATAAACTCACTTTGGATTTTGTGCTCACACACTACATTGTTCACCAATACAAAGATTAATTACATATTAATAGATTTTTATATTTGTTTTTCATTTAGTCTTTTTTATTGTGTTGTATTATTGGATTTCTAAAATTCATACAACAATGATGAACAAAAAGAGTAAATACATATCAACATGTTTTTATAGGTTGGTGTAGGGTATGATGTGTAGCATAGAAATACTTGCGTCTGATGATGCAATCTTATATTTCACTTGTCGTAGAGCATGTGATAAAAATTTCACAAATTAAATTGTACATATTGAAATATTTTAGCATTTGGAGTTGGGGAAAAAAAATTGAATGTTGGCTTGCAATTTCAAATGACTTTGAATGTCATTAGTGTAAAAAAATTTTACTCTTGAATATAATCTAAATTTTTTTTGGAAATGATGAATTGAACTCTAAACCTAAACCCAAAATTTTAAACAAAAATGAATTGATTGAAAAATATTGGTGATGAATTTTTTTAATTTCATTGTAAAAATATTTTAAAAGCATCAAGATGCATGTTTCACTTTTAAGGAGAAAAAAAATTACCAAGGAAAACTAAACCCACTACAAAGAATTCAATATCAAGGAGTTGCCTTCTCAAATTTTTTAGAAATAGATATTTCTAAATTATAATTATGGTTTACTAAACAATCCTTGTAATATGACTATTTTTTTACCTTTGACCATGATGGTGTAATTGATTTTCCAAATCTTAATTATAATCTACAAATTTTTAATTAGTGACACCTTCACATTAAATTCTTTGTAGTGTAAAGTTTTTATGAGGTAATGGATGGTTTTCCTAAAAGCAAAATGTGCATATTGATGTTTTTTGAATATTTTTACAACTAAGTTTTAAGAATTTATTACAAATATTTTTCAATCAATTATTTTGTATCAAAATGAAAAATACACAAAATCATTTTATTAAATGGAATGTTGGTTTAGAGTAATTGAAATTTGGTTTGTTAATCCTGACGTACATCAAAAAATAAATTTAATAAGTTAGTTTTATTATTTTTTAATTTATTTTTTAAACATACAAACAATTTCTATTGAAAGGAGAAAACTGTACATCAAGCCAAAGGCAAAAGCCTTGGTGGCAAATTTTTTGGATTTTCAACTACAAGCAAATTTTTAAAACAAAACAAAACAAGGACAACGAACATAGAAAGTTGTTGGCCTTGAAGCTCTTTGGAGATGGCGAAGCATCACTGTCAAGAAAGACAGGCAGAGTTGCTGGAGGGGACACTTGGCGAGGGCGAGATGGCCCCAGGGGTTGGCAAGCCAAGGTTACAAGATAATACATAGGTTTCAAAAGTTAAGTTTTAAAAGAATTTTGAAAGATATTCCTTCAAGTCAAAATTCAGGTTACCTTACTTTTTTGAGAGCGTTGTACACTAGATTGCATTTTTATTCTACATTCTTTAAATTTTGATGATCTAACTTACATACCAATCTAGTTCTGAGAATTATATAAGATTGTAGTTGAGTACAAAGTTAATATGCAGTTTGTGGTTATAATTTTATGTGAGTAATAAATTTTGAACACGTATCCCAAAGTGCATTCAAAATATATTTTCCCAAAAGCAATATCATTAGAAAAGAAAGGTAAGTTGACTGTGCTTACACTCTAATTAATGACAAAGCTTACAATTAGATTAAATTTTTTGTTGACACAAATGAAATGGGATTTCATTGCAAAGAATGGATTTTGATTTTTGAAGCTATAAATATCTACACTTTACATGAATAAGCTTACCAATTTGGTAACTAGAAATCCATAAATGAGGCCAAGCTACTTGTTGCTAGTGGTTAAGTTTTCTTCTTTTTGTAATGAAATTCTGTTTCAATTGTTTCAAAAAATAAAAAATAAAATTTGTAATTGAGAAATTAGTCACGAATTAGGCTTACATGTTTCAAGTGTATGTTGTTTGTGGTGGTGACAAAAAATTTGAGTCAAGCTCAATAGTCATGATATAGGGACAAAAACATTGTTTTGCATCTAATATGAAAGTTGTCTTGTTGATTAAAGCAAACACATCTCAAAATTTATTAGGTTTATAAAACTGCTAAGGTCAGTGATGACTAATGATAAACTTCTCGAATGTTTTCTAGTAACTATGATATTATACTTTTTCTAGCAAGAGAAATGAAATTGGCATCTAATCCAAACTTTTGGTGGGAAAAAAATTCATGGTGATTTTTTTTTTTAAGGAAAAAAATGTGAAAATTTTCAAATCCTTCTAAAACTTGTTTTCTTACATGGAAGAATTTTTTCCCCACCAAACCCAATCAACAGCTATGTCAAATCCTTAAATATTTAGAAATGAGTTAGCAGCTTTTAATTGAGAGTAAAGTTCTTAGATGGGTGTAAGTTACATTGTTAATAATAGATCATTATAAATCAAACCTTGTATCACATTATCATTAGCTCAAATGTCACTATCTGCACATTATTGTAATAAAAATGATTTGTGTGAAATGTTTAGCCTAAACCCTAAAAATTATATTTAGTACTAGAAATATTTCAAATAGTCTTGGATACATTGAATTCATCTTCAAAAAAAATTTCTATAATTCTTTTGAATCATACATTTGATTATGAAAATTATTTTTTAACTATATGGGCATATATTCTTCCTAATAGTGTATGTAAAATATTGAATCATAACATACTTATAGTAAGTATGTTACATCACTGAAAACAATTTACAAATTATATGATCTCAATTTTGGTAACAACTAACAAAGAGACAAAGAATATGATTCTAATTGAATACTTGTTTATATTATTTTTAGTTGAAGCACGTGCTTGTTACAATAATCATATGTAAACTAGATGTTTAGACTTCAATGTTAAAAATGTCTAGATATATCTCAAAGTCCAAAACAATAAAAGAAAATTGATTGAATAACATTTGGTACAATTTCTATTAGAATGTTATGGTTTGGAGCTTTATAGTGCTATTAATAAAAGATGAAGTTCTAACAATCTTAAATATTATAAAGAATGACTACAATGTAGCCGAAATTTTTTCACACTCTACTACACTAAAGATGATATTTAGTGTTTAGTGACATTTAGTGTTTTTACCCCCCTACTAGCCACAACACTAAATCTAAACTTGTCCACAATTAGTGTTAGACTTGAATGCGCCGCCTTCTCCTTCCCTGGAATTGCTTGGCATGTCTCTCAAATCACCGTAGTTCACATTCAGTGTTTGAATTGACGTTTAATGTTACTTACTTTCATAGGGTAATTGGCTTTTAGTGTATGCCTTCGTATTTAGTGTACAAGACACTAAATATCATCATTAGTGTAGTTTTGACCATTTGAACTTTGACATTTGGAACTTTGTGAAAATCAATGTTTCACTCATAATGCACTAAATATAATCCTTTGAGGCCTTGTAAATATTTAAAGATTAACAACATCGAGAAATTTAGAATTTGGATCTCCAAAATACATAGGTCTTTTGAAGATGCTCCAATTATGCCTCTATTTTAAATTCATTGATTTCATGTACTAACTACTTTTAAATGCTAATTTTATATAATGTAATGCAAAAAATTTAAAAATTTGTATAGAATACTGCTTATTCCTAAACTATCACTGACAAAGTTTTACTACCATGCAGAGTAGCTAGTAATAAATATTATAAATATTTATTCAAATCATATTTATAAATATGAAGTTCCACTTCAAAAAGTGTTTTGCTTCTTTTTCCAAAAAGAAGCTTTGAAATTAATGGAAAAGATATGAAAGGTTAAGTTAGTTCACATAATGGAAGAAAACATTATAAATAATTATGTCTTTTACATGACATTCCTTTACAATGACTATAAGAATTTGAAGGTTTTGAACTTAAACTCTTGAAGGACTAAGAAGATAAAATGTTTCTTATTAGGTTGAAAAAATCTCAATAGTTTGTAAACTAGGGTTTTGTAGAGTAACAAGTTGACATACTTGGTGTTGCATTTTTTTTATTTTCAAAATTTCAATGTAAAAAGTGTTTTCATTTTTTTAGAAAATATGGTCTTGCAAAGCTAATTTTTTTACAAGGAAAGGAATAGAGGGGATGGAAAAAACCATTTTGAATCATTCGACATTTCTAGTTTTGGTTTGCACAAATGAAAAAAAACATTTTGAAAGTTGTATTTTTAGCAATTTTAAAAACTCAAGGTTTAATCTAGTCTGATCTAGAATACAAAATAAATATTATGACTCTAAATCTCTTGAAGATGTTCCAAAAAATATGCTAATAATATCAATCATTGCATTTTAAAAATTGATGCATATATAAATGATTTAAAATTTTATAGGATCCAATTCAATGAATTTAGGGTTTTCAATTCTTACGTTTGAAAATACGTACAAATTTGAGAGAGGTTTTAATTTCTCATTTGCTAAAATCCAAAATCATACATTTGCCTTGGATTCCCAATTTTTTTTGGGTGGGGGATTGCCTTATGCATCTTTTTATCATTTTTCTTCCCTCCAAGCTACATTTTTTGCCAGTAAGTTGATCATCCAAAGTCGCTATAATCTAAAAATGTAGAAGCCAATACTTTCTAATTAATTCTATGCATGCTAGATATAATAGTTTCTACTTTTGTTTGGTTGAAATTAAAAATTTCAAACATAGGAATGTGCAAAAGAATATCAAAGTGTAACAATTTAGCCAAAACCTCCATCATCAAGAGGTTGCCAAGCCTTGAGGAATTAAAGAGTTGTAGTAGGCAAAATTTCAACAATTCTTGAGTATTTAAAAAAAAAGAGGACTAGAAAGTAGAAGATAGCCCCTAAGTAAGTATATCTTACAAATTATGACCATTTGAGATTTGATATGTGGAACTAGACCAAAATCAACATTTGAATCAAAGGAGATCAAATATAGCTTGATAAGGCTCTATGCACATTTAATCCCTCAAGGACTAATCTAATGTAGTCCAAATTAAAAAAAATTGTGAAGATCTATTATAAAATGCAACTTAGAACAATATTTGAATGATGACTCTCAATCAAAAGTTGTAGAATATGATTTATAGATCAAATCCATATGATTAGATCAATAAATATCCTAAACCAATATTTATCAATAACATCTGAAGTCAAAAATTGAAAATCCCTTTTCAAATCAATTGTAGACTGAATATTTATGATATTTATAAAAAAAATCTTGAAGTTCAACATGTTAAGTTCTAATCATAGTAATTTTTGAAGACTTTTATTTCACTTTTCTATTCAAGTTGTTTTTGGGAGCATCTTTTTTTTAATTGAAGAGTTTACTTATTGAGACCAAATCTACCAATACCTATTGAATGGTAGAATATTAGCAAAGCAATGTCTTCACAATCTATAGTATACAAACGTTAAAGGACTAATACATGTTTCTTTAACCCCTAAAGTTCTATGACTATGTTTTCACAAAGAATGCTTCAAAATTGCCATTTTCAGTATCAATATCAAATTTTAGAATTTTTTTTTGACACATGTAACCGTAGGATCTTGTAGTAAATTGATTTGAGAACATGCAGTAAAAATTTCAGAAATTTCCATTGTACGGATTCATTTGCAAGATATAAAGCGTTGAAATGCACTAAAATCATTTTTTTGGCCTTGCAAAAAAATGGGCAGCTGCACTTCAAATGCTCACTTTTCTATGAAAAAATGTCAAAAATGGTGGTCCTTCTTTGTATTCAATTTTCTAGACAAGTTGTCTACATGCTTGAAAAATGTTAGATCATTTGGAATTGTACAACATATACGAAAAATATAGTAAGTAGAAGAAAATAGAGAATGATTCAATAGACTAATTTCTTAATAATTTAGTTGTGAAATTGAAAAATGCTAATCCCAATGGTTTTAATGTTTTAATAAACAATCTACATCATGTGATTTTATTTTATTTCCAAAATATTAAAAATTGAGTTAAATAAATGCCTTCAAAGTTTATTTTAGAATAGAGACTATATAACTGCCCACAAACTAAGTTTCCTCCTAACTTTCATTTCATTGATGAAAATGGAATGATTCAAAGCTTTCCACAGATGTACAAGTTTGACAAATCAATTTCAAATTTTTGTTCTTGAAAGGAGTGATTTTTATTTATCTGCCCATATTGCCCATTTACCCAAAAAAATAACGTACTAGGCCATAACTTTTGACTTGTATTTTCAAATGTCATGAAATTTAGTGCACATGATAGATATTCCTAGTCTCTACCTTCTATTAAAATTTCATCCAAAAATATGCAAATCTCTAGTCACATATACCTACCCAAAATTTCTATATAGCCAAAAAATGCAGGTTGGTCCTTTAAGGGTTAAAAAAATGTGAATGAAAAAACTCATTTTTGTAAGCTTTGGATGTATTTCCATTCATCTGTTGTTCAAAATTTGCACTTGTGATCCTTTATGGATCAAAGATTGACAACATCAAGAAATTTAAAAATTTTAATGTCTAAAATACCAAAAAATTCCATAGAGACTCCAATCATATTTTTTAATTTTAATTTCTTCAATTTGATGTTTTAACCACTTTTAAATTCTATTTTTTCTATTGCAATAAGAAAATTTAGATATTATATTAGAGTTCCACTTTAGTGTTATTGACAAATTGTCATTAGTACAATGCATGGGATCAAAGTATTCAAAATATTTATTCAACATTGTAATTATAAACAGAATTGACTACTTTATGAAGTCGCCTTTTGCTTCTTCTTTTATTTAGATGGCTTCAAATTTGAAAAGATATGAAAGGCTAAGTTACTATATATAATTGAAGAAAATAATACAAGAATGATTTTTATATTAGGTTATTTCAAAGTATGCTCAAAATACTTTCAAATTTGTTTCAAGTTCACGTAGGAATTCAATTAGTTCTTTCTAATTACAAGATAACGAGATTAAAGTTTAGAGATATAATACTACATATACAAAATATCAAAATTTTCAAATGTGTGTTTTAATGTAGAAATTTAGATTATAAATATAAATTATCCCCCACAAATTTCAGGATTAATTAACCCACTTTCTATTCAGGCAAATATGCCATGGTTAGCTTCAGGACTTGTCAGTATAGTACTACAATCTATTAAAACACACATCGCATAAATAGTTCACTTTTCATTGTGAGCATGTCCTTTTCATCATCCCTTAAATAGGAAGGTGTCAGGTGTTTGTGCATGAATCTAGGAATAGTGAGATTGCTTTAGTCAGGGCTGAAATTAAAAATTTAGCCCCCATAGATTGTCTAGCCCAGAGGGGCAAAAGTTATAGAGCTCCCAGTGATGAAGAGCGCTTCTTAGTTATTGATTCTAAGTTAGTACTGACCGCTGACCATGGGGTCGGTAGCATGCCCACATACCACGACAACGATGACACCAAATAACTTCTTTACTGTACACTAAATAGTGAAATTAGGGGGCCCCATACTAATTCCCCAACATTCTACACTATATGAATGTGTATAGTTACTTTAGAAGAATGTAGTTAAGCATTAGAGGAGATTTGGGCTTCTAAGAGACTACAAGTTCCCAGACTTTGGGAACTCTCTAGGAATGTTGAGATGCTACCAAATGACCAGTCTAACGTGGCCAAGCGACTGCCACGTCAGATTTTTTTTTTGAATTTTTTTAATATTCTTTTAACATTTTAATAACTTTATTTTTATTTTATTTTTTAATAATTTTTTTTCTGACAGTAGGGGCTAGTTCCTAGCAATGATCCCAAAACTAGTGTATGGAATTTAGTGCATTATGCTGCCTAGTTTAGGGAATTTGGTTCAACATGCTACCTTCTAGACAAACAAACATCAACTTTGGCTACCTTGAGAGTAAGGGGCATTAAAAAAAATAGAAAAAAAAGGATTTTGTAAGTTGTAAAGGATGATTGGGAATACTATAATTCAAAATTGACTAAATAGATGGTAATTCCAATGTAGAAGAAGTAACAAATTGGCTATCAAATTCTATTGGTTGTTGCAATCTTGACTAAAATATAATTTTTTGAGAATTTTCTCTAATATACTTTTAGCTATTGAAAATTTTAAGTAGCAATAAAGCAAATTTTAGCTAGTTTTGTGAACACTAGTTCCCAACATTGGGAACAGCCTTGAAATGGTCTTCCAGAGGCTCATATTTCCTCTAATGTAAGAACTATGTGTATGACATGGGTTAATGCACTCATTTCTGGTTTGGAATTAGAGATTGGCATGTGCCTCCATTTGGACAAGCATTACTCATGAGGTAACTTCTATGGGGTAAAGCAACCTAATTGTCAAGGCAACCCAATTTCACTATTCAGAGTAGTTACTCTTGCTCCAAATGAAATCAAGAACTTTATTGCAACCCCTCATGCGCTCCTCACTGCAGGCTAAGCTAGACTTAACAAATCAGAGTGAAGCAAGCTTTGAGGCAATGCCGGTGTCGGTTGGTCTCCCATTGTATGACTTCGCCCCGGCACCCCCTTTCCACCCCTCAGGGATTGGAGGCTAGGGTGGAGCAAGCTGCACCTTAGGCGGGCAGGCAAACAACATCATTATTAATGCGACATTATTAATATTTGTTTCTATCCCTTGATTTTCCATTTGTCCAACAGTAGTTAAGGTGAAAACAGCCATTCCCGTCCTTGTTCCTATTCCTTTTCTAGTTGAGTGCCTTTAAAGCTTCCCTCCATTTACATGAATGTGTCCTCCAAATGTTTGATTCTTATTGGCTGATGCTTTTCAAAGACACATTATGATTTTGTGAAGAACTAATTTTTGCCAAATTTTCAAGGCAAGAGTGGAGATGCTCTGAGAGGGGAAAGAGAAGGCCGGAGCCTGACAAATGCTAGAATTGATTGCTTTTCATCCAAATTCTAGAGGGGAGCAGATATCTGGAAGGCTAGAGCAGATGCTCTTATTGATCCAAAACTCTACAAATATCAATCTATTACAAGCACACCAGATACGCCACTAGATGGCGAAGCTGTAGGATGTTGCCTACTCCAGTAGGTTACTTGGGTAGTCAGCTTGGGTTTATAATAATATTCTTTTATTCCAAAATGACCAAGGCCTTTTTTGAGCTTCTAAAAATTTATTTTAATTTGAATAAAAAGCCAACATTTTGGTAAGTTTATCAATTTTGTTGCATTGTAATCATAAAAATTCCAAAAAATTCCAAAAAATTCCAAAAAACTATATATATCATTGTCAATATCATCAAAAAATTGGAAATTGCCAAAAATTACACTGACTCTCATCAAATTAGCAGTTTTTTGATGATATTGACAATGATATATATATTTTTTTGGAATTTTTTGGATCAATTATGTGCATCATGAGCTCTAGTCTTTGGACAAAAGAAGTTGAATTTAAAAACGCATTATACAACTGCAAAATATAAATCAAATGCATTGTCTAATTCAACAAATATTTCAAATGCAAAGGCACGAAGATGTAACAATGGTCCATATTGCAACCTATTCTCTCTCTACAATGGCTAATGCTATCCCATGCTCTCAAATCCAAAAAAAAAATCAAATATTGTGAGAACAAACATCATTTGTATGTTTGTCAAACTATTGGTATTTTAAATTCTATAAGCGGCAATTTCCTTCAATTTTGGGTACAACAATTTGAAATGATGTATACCAACATGCCAAGGCACAAAAACTTTTTTCGGAGTTCTAAGAAAAAATTGACAAAAATAAAAGAATTCCAAATCATGTTGAACAAAACTGAGTTTTAGACATGGCTAACTTTGAAATTGATTTTCTTTCAAATCACAATTATTTTTTTCTTCAAACTTCCACGGTAATGTGTAGCATGTTGTACACTAAAACTTTCGTATATACACTTTTGGATTTTGTCCACTGATGCTTATGGTATTGTTGTTTGAAAGAAAATGTTTTACATTAGTACTCGGTTTCGTTTGTCACTGTAAAGTCCGTATTTATGTTTTAGAGAGATGTGAGGATGCGAGAATTAGCCAATTATAGTGTCCTGTCCATGTAAAATTCAACATGTGAGCACATGTAACAGCCTGGCTAAATCATAAGACTTTATGTTCAGGTTTAGAAGAATCTAGATCCAATTCATGTGGAATTTGGACTAGTTATGTGAAAACCTGTAAATGTTGAAGAATACAAACCAGAATGCAAAGTAGAAGAAGGGCGAGATGATTAGAGCTTACAGAAAGGTGCTTTTAGGATAAAAGCATGCCAAGAGATCAACAACAGCGCTAATCATCCACAACAAACCCCGGTACCAGATTAATTTCCCCCTTGGGCGGAAATTATTATGGAACTGCTAAATTTAGCATCCTTATTGGAGGTTTGGTTTTGCCCTTGGCTTTTGGACACTTCTTAGAAGATTGCCTAAAAATTTCGGGATTTTATAAAACTCCACGATGACTCCATGAAAAGTCAACCGCCTTTGAAACTGATGATAATTTCATAGAAATTATCCAAAGTGTGGTAAAATCTCACTAAAAATTAGATTAAAGTTATATATACAAAATAAGCGACCAGTCAAGTTTGAAGACTTTTTGACAGTCAGAAGTACCAGAATCGATGACGACATTGAATTTAACAAGAATTTACAACATGGCAACGGGTTGACCGGTGAACCAGGAGCTGGCGGTGTCCTAATGTTGCAAACAAAGAATGTTTTCTTACTATCACGAACCTTCTGGGCAACCCTAGCTAGTCAGTTTTCTCGAGAAATTCAAATTCCATTAGTTGGAATTTTGACTTTTCTTTTAAAGTTACCTTTAGTGGTTTTTACGAGTAAGTACAACCTAGAAATGGCGGGCAAGGGGTCCCCTAGACTAATCGGGGTCTTCTAAATGCGATGGTGCAATCGATTTTCAATTTGGAGTTGTTCTCAAGAAGATAGGAAGAGTTCAGCCGTAACATTGACTTTTTTAGAGTAATTAGCGATAATTCAAGGTTAATTCACAAAATATCTTGGTGAAAATTGAAGATTAGATTTAGTTAAGATTTCAAATCTTTCCTTTAAAAGCCAATTTAGATTAAACTGATAATATTTGAAAATATCCTAGGGTTAATCACAAAATATCTCAAGGTCAAAGTAGTTAATATCCTAAATATCTTTGGGAAAAATCTTACATTTTATTTGGACAAGATTTTCTTGCTAATTAAGGCTTGTTCTAGAAAATTCTAAGAATTAAATAAAGATTATTTAGCAAATATCTTAGGATAGTTTAGAATTTAGCTTTAGGTAGTTTTTGAGTAAAAGAATCAAATATCTCGTGGTAAACTAAGTGGTGGGGCCTTCTAACAAGTGTATAAGACCTCCCCGCAAAGTTTCTCATACCCCCATTCTTTCATTATCTGCCTACCGACACTCTGTCGGAGTGTAGAGACTCTCTTTTTTCATTTTGCTTACCAGCTTAGTCGGAAGCATTTAGTTAGACCAAATTTTGGTCATCTTTTGTTCATTTTGCTTTCTTTGCCTTCTTTAAGTGGAGGAATTGGTTAGAGGACTCGGGGTTCCCTTTTCAACCATCAAAACTACACTAAAATCATACTTTTGGGAGATTTCATCCCCCAAAACTTACATATCATCTTTTATGTACTAATTTTATGTTGTAACAACCATTAAACTAGAATTCTTAAGGTGGTGAAGCTAGTCTTTACCAAAAGATTCTAATACTCATAACACTGGCCAAACTTCTTTGTATAACAAAGTTTGGTTTTGACTTAACTCTTAAAGTTCGGTTTAAACACTGTCATGTGTACCTCCTTTAGGAATTAAACTATTGATACTTTGGAAATCCTTTTAATCCTTAATGTTCGATTCAAACACTTTCATGTGTACATCCTTTAGGAATTGAAACATTCCTGCAGCCACTTGGAACCATAATTCACAAGTTTTAGCCTGGGGTTGTTCCTGCACGGCAAAGCTTTGACCTTAAGACCATTTACCTCAAAGAAAAAAAAGGTTGGAAAATACCCTTGGTTGTTGGGCTACTTAAGCTAAAACACCACATCAAGTGGTTCCCTTTCTTTCCGCCAAAATTTGCTCACTTTGTTTGTTTTGCTTCCATTGCCAAATTGTGGATTTAGTTGATAGTCTATTTTTTGCCTTAGTTTAGTTTATCTTTGCCTTTGTTAGTTTAGATCACTTTGTTTAAGTTTATCCCTCAAAACCCAAAAACAATTACTTAGTTTGCTTGGTTTAGTCATTCCCTAGAAAATCATAAAGAACCTTAGTTTAGAACCCTCTGCTTTAAGTTACCAAAAACCCAAAAAAATCATTTAGAATTGCTTCAATTAGTTAAGTTTTCAACACTCTTAGATTTAGTTAATTCCCTTTTAGTTTTAGTCTCAAGAACCCATAACCGTTAGTTAGTTAGTTAGAGTTCAATCATTTTCCTAATATTTTTAATTTAGTTTAGTTTTTATAGTTTATCAAGCCAGAACGAGCGAGTATTCAAAAGCCAGAACGAGCCAATATTCAAAAGCTAGAACGAGCCAGTATTCAAAAGCCAGAACGAGCCAGTATTCAAAGCCAAAATAAGCCAATTAACAAAAGTCAGAACGAGCTAGCTGAGTTACGAGGCGGGTTTCGGAGCGCAGGAACGGGGGTTCTTGATCGGGAATGGAGGGGGAACGCAACCAGTTACGACGCGCCACGTGGCGCCCCCACGCAATCCAACCCCGACAGCAGTGGTGGTGACTAGTGAGTCCAACCCTTTGCGATTTAAGTCCAGAGTCCAGCCTTCGCGATTCAAGTCCAGAGTCCAGCCCATAAATTCAATTCCAGAGTCCGGGTTCCAAATTTCAGACCATCAAGCCATCAAGGTGATCTAGTCACTCAAAATAATCTTTTAGAACTCACATACCAAAACTTTGAAACAAAATCAAGAACTAAAGGTTGGCCGTTGCTCGCCACACCAAACCATTTTTTATTCTTGTCCTACAAATTTGGGGATTGACAACTAAAAATTCAACTCACTTTGAACATTCCAATTCACAACTCTCCAACTCCATAGCCAACTCCAAATGACAACAAAACTCGAAGCAAAACATACTTAAAGAAGACAAAGTGGCGACTTGGGAATGAATTAGATTAAAAAACTAATTTTTCCTAAAGAATCTAACTATTCACGTGTGATTGTTGTTTTGTTTTTCACTATTCATTTTGGATTTGGCGTGGTTTTTTATTATTTTTCTATTCATTTTGTTTTGTTTTGTTGTGCTTTTACTATTCATTTTAGACTTGTTTTGGTTTTTATTCTGTTACTATTCATTTTCTATTCATTTCGGGACAAATTGTATTTTTTTATTCTTTTCTTTACTATTCATTCACTATTCATTGGGAATAGTTCTTTGGTTCTATTCCTTTTACTATTGAAGAATTTGTTTTTTTCTATCAATTAGTATTTTTGGAAGGAATTAGTAAAGTGAATGTTGATTTAGGTTTTGTTTTATTGGGCCTAGTAAGCCAAATAGAAAAAGACAAAAAGTCAACAAAAACATTAATTAATCCAACAAAAATTAATAAACTAATGAATAACAAATATTCATTGGAATATTATTAAATTGGAAGATATTAGTCTTTTAAATTAATTCTCAAATGAAGTAAACTTTCAAATGTATTTGGTAATAGGGCCTTTAAGTTTAGTTTATTCTAAAAGAATTGTTTAAAACCAACTAGAGCCATTAGAAATTTAACATAAATTTCTAAACTCAAAAGGATTTAGGTTAAATATTTCCAACTAACCATCTTCTGTAGGAAATTAGCTCACAAGAATGTAGAAAGGGAAATCTTCCAAACATTCTGACACCGAAATTGCATAAATAGACGGAGCACACATGATGGAAGACGACGGCTATTTGGAATCCATTATGATAGTGATTTGCAATGACGGGACTATGGCCACGATGGATACAGAGGTATGTTAATTTTACCCTTTTCTTTTGCTTTGTTTTTGTTTTCAAATTGAAGTTAGAATCTTTGCTATTAGAAGTTAGTTTTTAAATTAGAATTTTAGAATAAGTAATCTAGAGGTTATAAAACCAAATTATACTTAAAATTTAACCCCATCACTAATAATTAACCTTAACCTTTTATCCAACCTTTCATCGAACATTTTAATTTAAGATTTTCATCCAAAGGAATCTGTAAGGAAACTTTTTAGATAGGAATCAAACAAAGAATCTATAAAGATTCCAAAATCCCTTTTTACTTTTGAAAATACATTATTTTTGAAGGATAAAAGGTTGGATGAAGTTTGAGACCAAATTCGGATGAAAAACATCCAATTAGGTCAACATTCCAATTAAACTTAAGAATTCATAACTTAAGAGAACTAATAAGTTAACCTTAAAATTTACAATTATTTTGAGTTGATTTGCTATTTTAGATTAGTGAATGAAAGTTAGCACAAGTAAGGGGCCAAAACTTTCCCCGTGATAACTTTGATAGGAATCTTGGAATCTAGTTTTTTTTAATACTCTGGGAGGGAAAAATTATATTCTAAAAGGATACTTAGATACAATTTTAGTTAGATTAGATTTTGTTTTCTCTTGCTGTTTTTTACCTAACTATAACATTTTAACTAGTTAACCAATAGTTTTTTCTTAGAATTAGCGGAATTTTACAGGATTATTAGTCACAAAAAGTGTCCATTGCTTGGAAGGCAAACACTTATTTAGGAACACCCAATTAAGAGTAAATCTCCAACAAAACAGCCGCTAGAGCCCGTGTGTAACTTTCTGACTCAGGGGTGGAGTTAGAAACACTCACAGCACGTTTGGCCTTTTGTACTTTTTCCTTATCAATGGAATTTGCCCATTTGTTTCAAAAAAAAAATTGGTTTAGATCTTGTATTTTAGTAGTTGGGTAGATGTATAGATAAGTGTCTCAATAAAGCAGTCACAAAGATGTTTTCAAAAAATGTTAGCATTACAAAGGCTCTAGGCCAAAATTGGTGCCTTTTTTTTACCATTTTTTTTCCAAGAAATACTTAACAATTGGATTATGAAGTTGATTTAAGAACCATTTAAGTAGTTGATTTAAAAAACTTCAATTTTTAATAGGAATAAGGGAGTTTTTAAGTGTACTATATGGACTTGTCACAATTGAATAAAACATTACACATGGAGTTTTTTGAAAATATAGATATATTTAAATGTTTTCTAGTGACTTTAATACGAGTGCTTCAACCGTTTTGCTTGAATGAAATGCTTTCAATATTATAAGAAATTCTTTTAATATAGAATAAAGTACTTTTTAGTACTGAACCCCTAAACATCTATGCATCCAAAAAGTGGATGTGCCTTGGTCAACCTTGTTTGTAACTTTTGAAATAACTATTTTTGAAATTTGATTTAAACTCAGAAAATGAAGTTTGACAAGTTTTGCTTCTATTTCATTTCAAAATTTTGAAAAATGTCCTAAATTGAAAGAATTATTGCAATTGGAAGTCCCATATATTAGAATCCAAATAACACAATATGGTGTGTTTTTCATTCAAATTTTCTCTTAAAAGAATTAATTTTTAATTTAAATTACAAAATCATTTTTTTCATTTTATCTTTCATTTATGGTAAAAAGTTTAGATTATTCTAATACATATTATAATTGTTATAATTTAGTTTCTACATTTAGATTTTAAAAATCACGATATTTTTATTTTCCTACCAAAATTGTTCCAAAAAATCAAAATGAATAGAAAATGAATTTTTTCAATATGATAAATTATCGAAATTTAATTAATCTATCAAATAAAAAGAATAATTTGTTTTGATAGTCCAATTTGACTTCAAGGTCTTTGTTGTGGTTGTTTTGGGTGTAAAAAATAAAATAATGAATTGAAAATTTTGCACACAATTAATCTCTATTACTACTTTTACCTCTTGAAAAAATTTCTTATTCTTTGGATTGTTTTTGCTATTTATACTCATTTAGTTGCAATTTTTGCAAGAAAAATGATAGCAATTATGATTTTTCCCAAAAGAAATTGAAATTTCTCATAGTTATGTACAATTTATAGTTCCAAGTAGTGAAAATATAAGCTTTATATTTGAACCCAATTTGAGTGGCTAAATTAAGCTTAGATAGATAATTTGACCATTACACAATGGATCAAGTCTTTTAGAGATTTAAATGAAGGTCAAATTTTGGGGATGTTTTTTTCATAATTATTTATTACAATCATTAATTTCTTTTCTCCTATTGTATTTTACTTTAGAAGATTATGGTGGTCTATTTTTAACTTTGAAATTTTTTCTATTTTATTTCTAACGTAGTAGCCATCAAAGTGAATTTCCTTCAATTTCAGTGACTTGTTGTGGTGCCATAGGTGCCGCTTTTGAGACACTCATCCATGAAACTACCTAGTTAGGTAGGGTCCTACGATTATTTGGACCAAGAAAGGTCCTTTGTTTAGCAGCTTTGTTTAGTTCTTGTTGTTTTGTGTTCTAATATTGTTTCCTGTACTCTCATCTCTATGGGCTTGGATGTTTCTCTCTTGGCTCTTTTTAATGCAATGGTTTTTTCCATTTGTTAAAAAAAAGATGTAATCTTTCAATTAAAAAAATTTGTATTTGATGAGTGAAAATGATCTGCTTGATGAGATTCCACATGAGTGAGTCTGTACAGCTGCTCATTGATGACAAGCCTTTGGGGATTTAATTTGAGAAAGCTGTAATTCATTAATGAGCAATTGGACTTGTTTCCAATCCATTGTCTTACTATATTGTACTTCTTGAAAGAATATAGTGAGCTTACAATTAATAGAGCACCTTGGACAAAGCTTTGAGCTTCAATGCCCTTCAGAATCTCTACAAACTCATGAGAGCCTTCATAGGAATATTACATGCTATGAGCATGAATATTAGGATTTCTATGCCATTCTTTGGTCTATCTTGTAATGGAGAGTCCAATAGCAAATCCAAAATTCAATCAAGTGCATGGCATGACAATCTGAACACCTCAAAGACCCACAAGTGTAGAGGCCCAAAAATACTTCATAGTACTTGTCCATAAAGGAATGTCAAAATTTCCATGAAGTTTTATATTTAACAATCTAAACTATAGGATCCTTTGGTTAGTTTTCTCAAGTGTACTATACCCAATTTTCAAAATGAATGTCTCCACCAATTGCAAGTTCAATGTGCCTAATCTTCAAAATGTAGGCTTTTCTAGCTCTTCCAAAAAGAGTCTAAATTTTGTCTTTCAACATTCCTAGGCAAAAATATGAAAGTACTATGACTTGTTTCCTTTTATTCAATGTATTAGACAATGGATACAAAACATATGTAAACAATTCCAACCCCCAAAAGTTTTATATTTATTGTTAAAAAAACTATAAAGTAGAAGGTGTTATCCTAAGCCCTTAAATCTAATATGCTAATAAATTTGGGAAGAATTTGAGAATTATTCGTTTAAGTGGTGAAAATATTATAGTATACAATTACTATTATGGGTTTAGGATTCTATTTGAAATTGTTTGAAATTGATAGAAAAAGATGACTTTACAAGTTTTTTCATCTTTCATTCTCCACAAATTAAAGCTCCCAACAACTCTTTCTTCATTGTTTGGAATTGAAGGGTTCAACTTTTTTTGAGAGATTATAATATTTGAAGTCATTAGAAAAAGTTTTTATCTAAAACCTTATCCAACAAGAACAACAACAAAATTTCCTCTTGGAGAGAGATTCTTAAGCTACACATATATTTTTTTTTGACATTTGCATCTTGTATCAAGGAAGTTACATACCTTCCAAATTTCAAAGTTTTAAGGTTGAAGAGTTTTGTACATGCTACCAAAAGCTGCCCCCAAAAGATAAAGAAAGCGCATTTTTTATGTAGGCACTTGATTGGAAAAAAAAAAATTCAATGAGGAAGTACACGTTTATATCATGTAAACTTTTTTTGAACACCCATCCAAAACTAAGTTAGTAGGATCCTAACCAACGTTTCTTATATACATTTAATAAGCACTAGGTGCTTTAAGGCTAACCACTAAAGGACCAAACTATGGTTTTTGGCAACATAGTGATTTTGGGCAGCTCATTATGAACGGAGTTTTATTTTTTTCCTTTGAAATTTTCATACAATATGTGCTTGAAGAGTAGCTTTAAGACCCCACCACTTTCATAACTTTTAACTGTATAGTTCTAAAGTTATTTTATCATACATCATTTTCAATGTTCATTGGGCAATTCTAAAAATTCTAAAAAATCACTTTAACAAAAATAAATATTTAAAATTAATTTTCTAGAGTTATATATATGTAAAATTATTTTAATCATTCCATTTTGAGTTTTAAGATGAAACTTATGAAGTGCTCTAGTTTGTAGGCAGTTATGGATTCTCTACTCTAAAATAAACCTTGGAATCCTTTGAATTACTCAATTTTCAATATTTTTTGTAAAAATATGATATTAGGATGTAGATTGTTTATTACAACATTACAACCATTGGGATTGACATTTTTCAGTTCCGTATTTCAATTCTTGATAATTTAGTATTTTGAACAATTCTCTACTTTCTTTCACTTACTATTTTTTTCCTATATGTTGTACAATTCCAAATGATCTGAATTTTTTTGAGCATGTAGCCAACTTGCCTTGAAAAATGAATCCAAAGAGTCCCAACCAATTTGAACAATTTCTCATAAAAATGTGACCTTGTGAAGTGCAGTTGCCTGGGTTTTTGTAGAGATAGAAAAAGGGATTTGGTCAATTAAAACGCTAATATCTTGCAACTTGTGTGGTAGAAATTTCTTAAAAGGATTCCACTTCTTTTCAAACTAGTATACTACAAGATCCTATAGTTACATTTTTCTTAAAATGATTGTTTTCTAAAATTTGATGTTTGTACTAGAAATGAGAGTTTTGGAAGTGTATTTGTTGAAAAGCTAGGCACAAACCTTTAGGGATTAAGGTGAATAGACTATCTTACCGTTGATCATTGGCAATGGAATTTCAGAAAAAGACAAGATTGCCGCTTTAGCTTATTTTCTCTATAGATTTTGGCTCATTAGAGACTTTTGCTTCTATGTAGAAAACTAATTCAATACAATACTCACTACTAGATTGGAGTAGGTTGAAGGATGCCAAGGAGATGATCATCAAAGACTTGTCCTAAAGGCGCTTTGCTATAGGCCTAAACCCTACAAAGCAATGTGAGTAGACTTCATCCACTATCCTATCTAATACCTTGGATTTGTGATTATAATATTTTTTTCAATTGGTGCTCAAGAGTAAAAGTTAATCCACCCTAAATCCTAAACTGAACTTGGCAGTATTTCACAGTAGATCTTTACAAATTGTCCCCAAAAAGCTTGGAATTATTTGATTGTTTGCATTTTATCATCTACATTGAATTTTTTGTCTGCACCTATAATAATCTTTCTAATAAAAATTTACATTGTCTTTAATTGTCAACGCTAATATATTAATGAAATTTCCTACTGTGAGAAATTTCATAAAGAAATTATCCACAGTTTAGTGTTTTCAATCATTCTCTACTTCTTTATACTTACAATTTTTTCCTTATATGTTGTACAATTCCAAATGATCTGAAAATTTGTAAGTATGTATCTAAATTGACTTGAAAATGAATCCAAGGAGTAACGACCATTTTGGACAATTTTTTAATACAAGTATGAGCTTGTGAAGTGCAGCTATTTGGTTTTTCAAAAGGACCGTACTACTAGTTCTAAGAAAGATATTTGTCAACTCAAACCCTAATATCTTGCAATCTACATGGTGGAAATATCTGAATTTTTTTACCCTCTTCCACATCTTTTCAAGCCAAATTACTACAAATGCTACAATTACGTTTCTCCAAATTTTTATTTTTTTTGCCAAAATTTGATACTTGTAATATAGAAATGGCAATTTCGAAATGTTTTTGGTGAAGACATAGTGAAAAAATCTTTCGGGGTTAAGGATTTTAGGATGAGTGATGATTGTAAGAGGTATTTTTATGAAACAAAACAATCCTTCTAGTCCAATTTATGCCTAAGATCTTGTCAATTTCTATCATTTTCTGAAAAAAAATTGAGGGACTTTTGACCATAGTTTGGGTTGGCCATAAATGGAGATCCAAACTATGATCGAGAGTCCATTGCCATGTAGGCATTTTTTTGCCATGTAGGTAGTTTGGAGGGTGACAGACTTTGGGCTGAAGGTCTTAGTGTGAAGACACGACATGCCAAACTTTTGGTTTTCTGAAATCTCATTCGTGGAAACCAACAAACTCTCGACCTTTGGCTGTAGTGTGAAGTGCCTCTAAGCATGAGAGTTTTGCAACCAAGTCCCTAATCTAAACTTTCATTTCATCACTTTGAACATAGCAATATGTAAGGTAGAATATCCCATTGCCCCTCCCCCCATTGGCAATCAATAGGGCGCTTCAAATTCAAGAGAGGCTAGAATTCATTTATAACCATTAGCTTTTGGTTACCACTACCATCAATTCTACCATTCTTCTTTTGACACATGAGCTTGGTTTGTAGTGCCAAAGTCAGCAAGAAGTAGTCTCTGAAATGAGCAGTTTTGGAATAGTCTATACATTGGACATGGGTCTGAGCCAACTTTGGGCTTCCAAAATTCATTGAAATTTCAGATTATGTAATAAAATACCAAATTTTTGACAATCTTCCTCATTTATATTTATATATATATATATATATATATATATATATATATATATATATATATATATATATATATATATATATTGAAACAGACAGACATTTTCCATTGAACCCCTACATATATTTGATTTGCCTTGCACTATCCTAGATCATGTCTCCAATTGCTTATTTGGTTGACTATGTGGGGGGGGGTCTACCTTACTATAGTTGCTTTATTGATAAGGAAAAGCCTATCTTGTTCACAATGGCCCAATTTGACAAGGTGAAGAATCTTATTGTCCTAATAAAAATGCATGGAAGACAGTAGGAAGATGAAGGAGTTGGTATAATTGGTTATTGTTTATGGCAAAATCAATGATGAAAAATCAAATGAATCATTTGGGAGGAAATCAAAGAGATTGAGATGAATATGCACAAGCATATGAAGAAGTACAAGATTGCAAATCACTTCAGATGGATCCTATTGCAAACTAACATAGTACAAAATGTGGAGTTCTATTATGATTGTATTGCAGACAATCATAGAAATTTATTGGGATTCAAGTTTAGCTTAGCCGAGGTTGAGCATGTGGCCACTAGGCTTCTTAGTTCCCACCTTCTGAGCGTGCCATAGAGATCTTGTAAAGATTATCAAACCTAATACCTATGGTTATCAAATTCACCCTTATCATCATGACAGAGTTGTTGAAGCTATTGTAGACACCTTTGATTAGTATAAAACAGATTCCACCTTAAAACCTTATAATTTATGAAGTTGGTTTAGGAAAAAATAATTTATAAGGTTTTAGGGTGATCAACATTTCCATTGTCATTTTGAAGTCTACACCTTTATTGTCCACTTTCACTCTTTATATATTCATTTAAGAGAAGTTCTAATATTTCTCATGTAGATGAAATCAATCTGTAAATGGTATATTGTCACCTACACCTACACTTGGAGATCCAAGTGCAAATTAAGGACTGTATCTCATCTTACATAGAGCTTTGTGGACTCAAAATTAATTATATGTCATGCAAGAACCTAGCCAAAAAGTAATCCAAATAAATATTCAGAATGTATGTAATCCAAATCTAGTCTACCTTGAATCATAATGATCTTGAATTCTATCTCAAGATGTAGTTACTATATGTCAAGGTCATATATATTTGAATATACACACATTAAATTAAGGGAAAAGTGGCTTATCAAGTTGTAATTTTTGAAAACATCATATCTCCATGCATTGATGTTAAATTGATTACATGGTACACATCTATGCTACTTTGAAAAGTTTGATGATTGCTTTGAATTTCCAAAAATGGAGAACAAACTAAATGTTTAGCATATAAGGGAATGGCTAAAAAAAGAATGTACACATAGTTGTGAATACATGTAATGTACTTCAACAATTTAGCATGAATTTCTTGAGTACATTGAATTCCATTTCTATTATAGGGTTATAAAATCCCAAACCATCCAAATCTAAAGAGTCACATGTCAAATTGAGATACAACTTATAAAAACAAGGTGCTGATTACTAAAACATTATGTCTTTATGAATGGATGTTAAATTGATTAAAAAAGAAGAATGCATGTAACTTTAAAAATATTCAATGATTGTTGTACATTTGATAAAAGAAAATAGAAAATCAAAATAATTAATTGGCATACATATGATAGATCCAAAAAATTCAATTCAAATTAAACAAAATAATTAGAATATGTGTAATGAGAAATTATGAAAAATCTAGCTTGAATCACAAGAATAACTTGAATTGAATTTATTGTTGTGGTTCATAGACCAAGGCTAAAACCACAAATTAGAATAATTTGAATTTATCAATAGCATCAAATCCACAACTTTTTTTTCATGAGCTTAATCAAAATATAAATATAGAATCATGATTTTGCTATGATTTAATGCTTCAAAGACCAAGGCCTTCTTTGCCCAAAAAACATTCAAAATTGTCTTTTCTATTGTAAAGAGTAATTCAAATCAAATAATTTTTTGGATTGGACACCTTGTTGGCATTTTGCAACTAAACAAACAAACCTGAATTTCATTATAAAGAAAGAAAAATAAAATAGTTAGCTATAGGTAGCCTGGTAGATGGTAGATAGTACAAACCTATAAAAATCACTAGACTCTCTATTATCTAGAAGGTCTTTAGTGACCTCTAAGAAGATTTGTTTTTCTGTATTAGAAGTTCTTCCCTCTTCCACATTTGAATCCTTCTCTTAGTTTTCACACTTCACTACCAAAGAATCCAATGCCCTAAGCTCTTCTTCAATATACATATACATCAAATTCATTTCATTGCAATCAATTATATTCTCCTACCACCTCCTTTGTCTCTATCCACCTTTCATCATGTCTTCTTCTCCTTTGTTTTTTCAAGGGATTTTCTCTGTCCATTCAGAACCCAAACCCTTTGCTCATCCTCTTGACTCAAGCTTTGAGAAGGCTCCATCTACTCATTCTCATTTTGATGTACTTCAGTGTTGGGGAGAATCATATGGCCCTACTGAATCAGATGTTTTAGACCATGAATTCTGGGAGTTGTTGAGTGAAGAAGGCCTTCTTACATATCACCAGAAACATGGGCCAGTCACTTGTCTTTGGGTTTCCAATCCTCCGACTCCATTTGACCGCCGTGCGCTCTTTCGACATTATTGCGCTAAGCTTTTTGACTTACCTGACCCTTGTTCTGAATCTAATGGCGAAATAGATCATGTCTCAGGACTAATACTTCGAATAGGTCACATTCCTGCAATTGTTAACCGAGCCCTCATAGAGTGTGTATTTCCTAATGATCGTCAACCACCATATTGGTCGCCAAGTCCAGATCGACACTTCATGGATGAAGAGACGGAAGTATTTTGTTACTCTCAAGAATGGATGGCTCCAACTGAGACCACATACTATACAACTGATGATGTTCAAGACACTGCTTCTAGTTTCCTTGAAGTTGATGCATCTGACGAGCCCAATGTGTCTCCTCCAATTTAGGATATATATATTTTAACTATGTGTGACATGTGTATTCACTTTTAATGTATTCAAGGCTATAGAATTTCTTTGGCACAGGCTTGATTCTCGGTTACTTCTAGCCTAGAGAACCATTTTGTATAGACTACGCTCTGCCTAGTTTTATATCTATCTATGTGATAGTTTCAATGATTTCAGACATTATTGGGTGGATTTTATATTATATTTCATCTAATACATTGTTTTGAAATTTAGCATATTGGTATTTTTACCTAAAGCCATTTTGTAGTTTTTTTGGCATGAAATTAATATGTAGGACTTAATGTCCAACTGTTTTCAAATCAAGATTTGGCAAGATTTGGTTTTAGGCAAGTGTGTGAAGACTTTAATGGATGTTTCAATCTCATTATTTGCAATGTTGAAATATGTTTTAATCTTGAAGGAATGTGATTGCATTTATAATAGCAAAAATCTCCAATGAGCTCCCCAATACAGTATTGAAGTTTTTTTGTATACAAATTATACAGTCTTGTTCCATCATTCCAATATCCTCACTCTATGCTACTTGAGCATTAATAGCACTGCTAAGTATGACTTTTGCATTCTAAATTTTTCTCTTGACATCCATTCTTATTAATGTGGTAGTTGCAAGCAACACTTGTATTTTTTGTTGCATTTATTATTCTTAGCATTTCAGTCCTTCTTGTAGTAGAAGTCACCTCCACTATAGTACTATTTGGAGCATGGAATATGAAATCTAAATAGTTGATTGGATTTCAAATCTGCTATTTTAACAACTTGTGATGTTCCTTAGTAATCGGCAAGGATGAATGGCAATACTTCTTTTGCCATAAAAATAGTGTTCATGAACAGATTGGAGGCAATATGGACCATGTTTAGCTATACTGTTCAGTCTTTTTGTGTACCCTGAAATACTATTTTATGCTAGATGCTACAATTTATGCTAGAACATGAGACTTCTATATTTCTATTTTTTAAAATTAGAACATTCACTTGAAAAATTCATTTTAAAAGTGGACATCATTGCCAACTAAGAGCAAAGAAAGAATATCAAAGCTAAAACTACAGAAACATCTTTAATTCAATATACATTCAACTTCAATAAAGCACATTTTAGGGAAACAGTACAGAACACCATTTGAACATAATTTTGGAAATTCCTCTTTTGCAAAAGTGCATTTTTTTTTTTAAAAGTATACCAAATTTCACAATGTAACTCTTTAAAAAAAAGTACTCTATAATAGTAGAAAACACACAAGCCGCATGTGTCAAAATTCAATCCCCCTACTTTATCATTTTGAAAAATTTGAAAAAATTCAAGTAAAATCTTTCATATTAGGAAAAGATGCACTCCAAATTTCAAGTTCATTTCATAATTTCAATAATACTTCTGCATGCAATGTGTGATACAAAATAGGACAAGTGTTTCTTGCAATTACGCAAGTGTAGGACCATTTTTGAATATTTTGCATGTATACTTCTATCCTATCTATAGCATTATTTTTAATCATGTAGAAAGACTATCTATCTTAGTTGTACAACATTGATGTCATAGATAGTCTATTATACTAGTATGAGACTTTAGCCATAATATAACAATTATTATTTAAAGACTTTAATTTGGCCTAGAAATAGTAAAGTATATATAAAATATGTACCCTTTGAAATAATAATTTCATTTGTTGTCTTGTACATCATCTTGTAGTTCATAGTTTTAAGTTAAATTTAGCTATCACAAAGCAATTCCTTTATAATCATCAAACCCTAATTAGTGACTATTTTCGTGACTAAAGGAAAAAGAACAACAAAAAGACATACCAACAATACAAGTTTTCTTTTTGTTCTTTTGATCAAATGGAAAACCATTGCATTAAAAAGACTTTACAAAACATCAACTAAGTCCAGAGGTTGGAAATGAAGAGATAACAAGCAAAAAGAGATTGCCAACCAAAAAGAGACCTAAAAAATGAATAAACCCCTTCAAATTCCACATACTGTAATCACCAAATCTAGTAGCCAAGCCTAATAAGGGAGTGAATTCAAATGTTATTGAATTTAAACTAGTTGTGGTCTATACAAGCTATTCCTAAATGCCATGTTGCTTGTGAGTGCTCCTTCTCTAAGTCCTTGTCATTTCAAAGTACTTACGTACAAAATCAGCAAATAAATGGCATTTGATCGATACTCTACATTTGGATTTGTCAACCACTCAGCAAATTTATAATCATTGATGTATGGAGAGCAACCTGACCTTTTCAAAATTTCTCTGAATTTCTCTGAATTTCTCCAAAAGTACCAACATGCTGGTACCATCTTATCATGCCCAATAGATTTGCAACCTGGGCCAAAACGTTCAGGGTGCATCACTTGTTGTCCAAGTGTATTGGGCAAGCCACAGCCAAAGCATTGATTGGCCTTCCATTGCAACCGATTTGGACAGTTTGAAGACCCATGCCCTTGGGCCAAACACTTGAAACAAAGATTTCGAACATATGGGCATTGTGATATAGAATGGTGGCCACCAAGTTGTTGATTTATAGTGCAGAGAATGCACTTATCCTTAGCTCCCTTCAAGAATTGAACTAAATTCAATACATTGAGCATTAGATTTCCATATTGATCTTGGGCTTCATTTGCTGTTGTAGACAATAATGCATTACCAAGGCAAATTTTTTTGGTAGGTACCTCCTCTAGCATTGCAAATGCATCATCATCCATGTCAGCAAACAAGTCCATATCCTCACAATAATAGTTGTCTGTAGAAGGAGCTAGTCCAGTGGCCGTATTGGTGGATTGAATGCGCATGGCAATAGATTGGCAAACGTCACATTTTTCAGATCCCAAAGAAAAGCAATCAAACCCACAACCATCTATATATTCTTGAAGTACCCAACGCCTGCACTTCAACCCACTTATCAATTCCACAAGCTTGGTACATGTCTCTTCACGTGGTTGCCATCGTATTGGCAATAAGATGATATGTTTGCTAGGCAATCCATCACGGCCTCCACGACCACTTTCTTGTGCAAGATCAATCATTGAATAAGGCTCATCCATATGAATAATAAGTCGAATTGTACCAATATCAATGCCTGCACCAAATGCCCCCGTTGCAACCATAATGTCTACATTACCACACATCCACAAATCTTGAGCCTCATTTCTAGACTTTTCATCTAATTGTCCATGGTAATAGACAGCAGTCATGCCTTGGGAACAAAGGAGTTCTGCAAGTATTTTTGTTTGTTCCCGTCCTCTGCTGAAGATGATGGATTTAGGAGTGGTGGGTCCTAAATCCAATAGAAGCCTCACCAAAGTATCTTCCAAAGGGCCTTGATTCTTGATGACTTGGTAAATAATGTTGGGACGACTAGTGGGACTTCGAACAATGGATAGATGGGAATTGAAAAACTGCTTGAGTGAATCTTCCATATTAGGTGGTATAGTCGCTGATAGGAAAAGCAATGGGACAGGCACTTTTCGAACGTACTTCAAGTCATGTATGGCCAGTCTCCATGAACAGCATGTAAGTGCCAGATGGCACTCATCCACAACAATCCTTCTAAGACGCCTTTCTTTATATAAATACCCAAGATGATTTTGAAAGGCTTGTGACAAACAATGCTCCACTGAGACCAACAGAATGTCAACTATACTAGTAGCCAATGATTCTGAGTATACTTGTATTGATATCTTGGCATTTTGTAAGCGACGTAGCATATCTTTCTTCAATGCCACAAGAGGACATATGACAACAGTGGTATAGCGACCACTTTCAACTAGTGATGGCAAGAGAAACAATAGCGTCTTGCCTCCACCTGTTGGTAAGACAACCAATAGATCTTCTTGTTGTTCCAGAATCCGATGTATTGCTTGTGCTTGATGTGGGCTCTTGAACTTGTTGTATCCTAATGAAAGCAAACCACGTAATACCAATTCTGAACAAGCCAAAGATGGGAAGTCCATACCAATGTTCCCAAAGGATTGGACTACTTTAATTTCGTGATGATGGTGATGGTGGACATCACTAGTCGTAGGGGAAATCATTGTACCATCTTCCTTTTCATTTGGTGAAGCTTGATTTAGAGGAAGACTATCAGAAACAAGATGTAAAAGTTGATGCCATTCAACAGATGCCAGTCGATACAATTGAAACTCATCTCGTCCAATACTTGGATGGTCAAAATTAGAACGACCGTAAATCCTGCTCGCTGTTTGTTGGGAATGCCCTGCTTGGCTATCCAAAGGTCCATTACGTGTCAATTCCGAAACATTGCTATACTTCAAAAATCTATCCGCCAAAGCAATAGCCATGTGTCGCCAAGATTTGAGAGGTTGTGCAACTTTCAAATGAGTCAAAAATATTCTTGAGATTCCTTCAGATAAATCACGACTGGAAAAAGCCTGTCCTTCCTTCACAGCTAATAGTAGACCATACAAGGTGGTTTGATCCTCTTTGTATAAAACCTTGGAAGCAACTTTCTCCATCTCCCGAACATATGTAAGATAGTTAATCAATAAAAAGGAGGTATCTTTACATAGAAATCGAGCAATAGGCCTTTGTGTCCCACGAAGATTGTCTCCTTTTCCATAAAGAGAGAGGAGCATCACAAGACCATCTACAAAATACACCCCCCGAAGTTGAGTAGGGGTGTTGCGGATTGCACAAGAAAGAAATTCAACACCACGTCCTGGTTGTCCTGCAATGAGATGTACAATGGACAAAAGTTTTTGCAACCATTTTCCAGCTTTATGCATCCAACTATTCAACGCCCCTTGGTTCCAAACAATCTTGCTACCAGCATCTTCAGTGCAGACAATAAAGTGGCAACGTAATGTAGCATTAGTGACAATGTGATGAATAAGTCCAAGGGTGTAACTAGAACACTGGTTATTCTTGTTCCAAATGAACCAATACCCAGCTCTATTTTCTCGGAGATTGTCTTCTATTCCACTTCCAGTTTTACTTTGGAGTATCCTATCTTTGTTCAAATGATACTCAGGCATATCAAAAAGTAAGTCTCTTTTCAACTCCCTGTATAGCTCTTTGATCGACTCACAAATCATATTTGATATGCCTTGGATATCCACATAAACACCATCAACAAGTTGTCCATCTCCGGCCCACACCACATTTGGAAGGATCATCTCATTCTTTGTAACTTTAAAAATCAGCCTTTTTGCATCCAATATTGCAGCAAAAGGTGTTCGATAGCCTTCTTGAATAAACAACAAGAAAGATTCTTCAACCTGGTTTGTACTATCTATTGCTAGGTTTGGAGTGTAGACAATCTTATAGAGGACAAGAGAACGACACCAATACATCAACCTAGAAATGCGTTGAGTTACCTCATTTGCTGTTATCACATGGTGATGTTGTATTGCCGTAAAAACAACAAACCGATATACAAGTAAAGAGGTCTGAAGAACAAGGTGAGATGGCCGTTGGATAAAAAAAAAGATCCTCTAGAACCTGTATGCAATGGGACTTGGACAAATCAACGTGTTCATTGGTAAACAACCCATCTTCATCTTCCATATGCAATCCATTCCAAAGGCTTTGTAGAGACTGCTGTAGTGGTTCATCAAGTGGAACCAAGATAGAAAGTAGGTCATCTTCATCATCATCATTGTTGTCACTATCAAGAGACTTGAGTAGCAAATGGATGAGGTGCACCAATGTTGCTACATAATCTTCAGAAGACTGCTCTAATCGTGAAAAACAATCCGTAGAGGTGTCTATAGCCTTTGTAGATTTGACCTTTTTCCTCAATAGGGGTTCTGCTGTGCCATTGTTGTATTGAAAGTCGGACATCAAAGATCTACAAACTTCACGCAATCGGTTGGGAAAGAAACGGGCATCTCCTTGTTTGGGTGCTGATATCAAGGCAGCCATTGTACTAATGTCTTGACCCAAATTTTGTATAAATTGATCCCAATTGAGCCTTTTGATGAATAGAGGTAACAGTCTTGATTCATCGTACGATGCCACTTGAGCCTCTTTCCGGTGTTCTTCGGCTTCTCTTCTAATTACATCGATAAGAGGACCATGGGCAATGTTTCCAACAGGTTGGCTTACTCCAAACCAACTATTATTCCCAGGTGAGCGAAATAAACGTTGCACAAAGCAAGCTTTGTGGCTACCTTGGATAGAGCAATTGGACTCATGAGTAATGCGAAGGTGAGCTTTCAAGGTGGATAATTTTCTGCAATAAAAGATACAAAACTTGCATCCAAATCCATCCACTACTTCAAGACCTTCGATGGGATCCTTCAAGGCAAAAGTATCAATTCTATATTGAGCAAGATGACCAATGCCAGGATTGAGTTGAAACTTGTTAATATCTGTCGACAACAGTCCCAAATCTACCTTATGTCCATGTCTAGCTGCATGCCGGCCAATACTTCCAACCTCAACCACATATTTGCAAGGTCGACAAATGGCTATGGAAAGGTGTTTATTCACAAAGAACTCCAACTTTGATTCAATATACGACTCCTGGTCATCGCTTATAGAGATGAATGGCTCAATGGGAACAAATACCTGAGAAGTGGGTCCTTCAAAAGGGGTCATAGAATCTGCTTCTCTGCAAGTTTTACAATGTTTTTGCATTTTTCCTCGGTATTTGCATTCAAACTTCATGCAACGTGGGCATTTGAATAGTTGTGTGTCCGCTCGACGCAAAGTGACCTCCTCTTGTAGTCCATAGCCATCCAATGGAAATGTCACCTTGCACATTGGAGTATGGATTCTTGCGTGATTTGTCAACTGGTCCTTTGTATTGAATGCCGGACAGTCACATTTTGTGCATTGGTAAGGCATTGTTGAGCTCATTGTTGAAGATGAGGTAAGTGATTGAGCTATAATCTCCTGTGTTGATACAAAAGAATATGTTTTTAACTTTTCCTTGATATGCAAAGCAAGACATATAGAACAAGGAAAAAAAGAGACAACCCTGAATAAGAAGTTAATAAAAGGATGGAGTAAAACAAATTAGAAATATTCAATCAAGGAATATAAAATATTATTACTATATAATGAATTTAATGCTAGTCACAAATAATATAGTTCATTGTATCCACTTGTGGAGCAACAATTTGACAAGTGTACTAGATCCAAAACAACAAGCTAGTCAAACGAAGGACCCAAACCCTAAATACAAAAACAGCAACATTCTGAGCAGAAGCAATGGAAGTAAAAAGTACCAAATGAAGACAATGGTAACTCGGTGAAATGAAAAGTTGTAAGATGACTTAGACATCACAACATTTCTATAACCTATGAATTTATATGGAGGAATCTTAGAGTCCTTAAAATTATCAGATGGTAAAATGAAATAGATAAGAAAAGTGAAGTAGCAAGTGTACTAAGCTAGAAACTTTGGTTTATACATCAATGAGTACTATACAATGATATTGAAAATTCATAGAATGGAGGAAATGAAAGCGTATTACTTATGACAAAATGAAATATACAACTATAAGTATATTAGAGTCTAGATGAAAAGTATGATTTAATGAGTCAAGAATGCATACCTGACCATGAACTTCAAAAAAAATGTGCCTTATTTGCTTGATCCACCTTCTTCATCTTACAACACTTTAGTACAATCAACACTCTAGACTATTTCTTCCATTGATATACATTGCAAAAAGTTGATGAATAGGGATCCCTGTGATCATTGAAGATTGTGGACAAGTCTTGGATGATCAACTCCTTGGCATCCTTCAACATACTATTTGGAGAAGTGAGTATTGTAGTAAACTAATTTCCTACCTAGACGCAAAAGTCTCTAATCGACCAAAATTGATAGTGAAAACAAGCTGGAACAACAAAGTAGACCTCCTCAATTCCATTGTCAATGAACAGTGGTAGAGTATTCTATTCATTTTAACCGTACAACACCACTTTTATTAAAAGTACAGTTGAAATGTCGGCTAGTTTTTATTAACTTGGTTATGGTTGGGTTTTCATGAAATATTGATGCAAGATATAAATATGTACTTCCTTGACTAGTGATAATTAGTGATAATTTTCCATCTGGTACCCAAATAAAAAAATTAGCTCTCTTGAATTTTTCGGGTAGCATGTCAATAAATATAACTATGTATAGTTTAAAAATCTCACTCTAGAAAGAAAAGAAATTTGTTGGATCTTGTTAAATGAGGTTTTAGAGATTTTTTTTTCAAATAACTGAAAACAATATAATTTTTCAATCCATGCGGTCAAAGTTTTTGAATTTTTATCCACAAATTTCCATAGAAGTGTAGTACATATTTGTATGGTTGAATTTTGAAAGAAAAAAACAAACAACTATTCTTTTGCATTTTCTTCTTCCAACTTTAAAAAGTGGTAGTTGAACAATGTTTGTCCAAAATGTGCCTCAGTCCTTCAGGGGTTAATGGTGGCCAAAATTCTATTTTATAAAGAGGTTCAACAACTAGGATTAATGAATGTATTATATAATCTTCAAGAGAACAATGGGTCAAAATGGCTATGGAACATAACTTCAATACCGTTTGGTGTATCTTGATCAATCTTGTTCTACAATATGACTATAGAAGTTGGCTTCTGTTCAATCTTATTCCACAACAATCAATGGAGTTTTATAAAAGTAACCATTAGTTTTTTTCCTGTATTTTCAATGCAATGATTACTATCCTTTATTTTTAAAAAGCAATCATTAGTCATGGTAAATTACTTTCATTTAGTTCATTTAATGCATTTCCATCACCTATACAAATTTACCATTTTTTGTGAAATGATGAGGGGACAAATAGCCAAATAACAACCACCAAATTGAATAAGTAGCCAAGTCATAATGAATGTCGCTAAAAACTATGGACCAAAATGTAACTCCAAAAATCATGGTTACAATGGCCAAATAGTCTCTCGTAAATCCTAAATTACTTGCTTACAAACTTTGGTAAAAAACCCTTTGTTTAACCTTCAATATACATTTCACCTAGCAACTTCAAGTGCAACTCATAGAAGCTCTTGTAAATATGATTCCATAGTTTACAATCTAATTTGTACTAGAGCTATATTATCTAAGAAAAATCAAATTAGTCACTTGTCCTTGGAATTAATTTCTTAAGAATCAAAACTTCCAGCTTTTGAAAAACAATGGTAGTCCATTCTTATTGTTTAACCCCTAAAGTTCCATGACTATGTATTTACCCAAAATTCACCAAAATTGCCAATTCTAATACAACTACCAAATTTTTGGAAAAAAAACACAATTTTGACACATGTAACCATAAGATCCTAGAGTTTGATGACTTAACAACATGTGGTAAAAATTTCAGAAAATTCCACCGTGTGGATTGTAAGATATAAGCATTCAAATTCACCAAAATCATTTTTCCAACCCTGCGAAAAATTGGGCAGCTGCACTTCACAAGTTCACTTTTCAATGGAAAAATGTGGAAAATGGAGTTGCTTCTTTGAATTCGGTTTGAAATAAACAACTTTAAAGTTTATTTTAGAGTAGACAATCCATAAATGCTTGCAAATTAAAAATCCTCATAACATTTGACTCATAAATCAAAATGAGATGATTCAAAGCTTTCTTCATATATATAAATCTAATATAAATTCAAAGCTTTCCACATATATATAAAGCCATATATATATATATATATAAAAAAATCTAAATTAGATTTGATTATGACCCTACTACCAAAAGGTCAATGAAATCAACCATCATTCCCCCCACTATCGTTGTTTCTAGTGAACCCTAAACCCTAAAACCCTAAACCCTTTTTCCTTCTGAAAATTAGATTTGATTATGACTATACTACCCAAAGGTCAATGAAATCAACCCTCATTCCCCCTACTATTGTTGTTTTTAGTGAACCCTAAACCCTAAACCCTACATAGAATGGGTTTTAGTAGATTCTTCCACTTTGAAATTTTATATTATGAATGTTTGGTATTTTTATATGTTGATAATAATTAGTTACAAATTTTTGAAGAAAAAAGATACACTACAGAATTGAAAATAGTTTTGCACCCCTTATTTACTTTTTTAAAAAGAGCCTAAAAAATGAACAAAAAATTCTTAAAAATAACTCTCTATTGAAAGTTCAAATAGAGTTCAATATAGATGCAATTGGCATCTAAATGTATTCCCTATAAATGTTTAAGTTGAAAATTTTGCAATTTTAGTTCATTTTTCAAGATTGTGCAGCATCAATGAGCATTTCTTGTTGTACTTAGCAAGAAGGGCACAGGGAGTCCAAAGTTGCATCTCACTGTTAAGATTCATCTTAGAATTCAAGGGCACCAAGAGCCATACTAACCCTACTCAAAATAAATCTTGCAGCCTTGGAAGAGGGTATCATGCATGCACTGGAAATAAGAAGCTGCAAGTGTCTAATATGCAAAGTCCAAGTAAGAGATGAGAGGTCTAGAAACAGTTGAATGACTTACAAGGTGCATTTTCTTTATCCATTGAGACCATACTTCAGAAAGCTTTGCATGTCTAGACCTTAGAAAGCCAATTATCCAAATACCGTAGTCTATTTCCTTCCAAGAATCTTTCCTTTTACTTCACAATATTTCCTAATTTACATTTAGTTTCAGTGGTACAAACATGCACACCGATGGTGCCAATTATAAACAACTGCTTGAATAGAGAACATGAGGTTTGTATGTACAGAAAGAAGGAATCAATACTAACCAATAGTTCTAATTCACCACCCCAAAAATTTGAACCCTAAATCCTTTGGCAACATCTATCCCACAATAAACAAAATTCAACATCCATGAGAAGTAAAACCCATAGTATCCTCCCAATAAACGACTCCAGGAACTGTATGAGATATCAAATATGGGACCATGAGGGTAAAATTCACCCTAACCCCTAAAAGATACATGAGTTGTTGCATTGTCCACAAAAGCTTCAAATCACTACCACAAAATACAAAACCTTTCCGCAGTACAAAGAACATTCTATTCTAGAACATCTCACCACTTTAAAGATTCCTCCACTGTGATGGCTATAAGAGCTTCTTTGCATATGGACCTCCGTTTGTCACTTCTACGTGGTGCGTCCATGACTGCAAATTGAAGTTGATCTACAAGCCAACCCCAAATATCATATCAATCCAAGGTAAAACCCAGCAAACGATATGTCAAAACGATGGATTTTTCTCAATATGCTAGAATGAACTAATTGTGAACCTCAAGCACAAGTGATCCTTCTGGTAAGCTTCACAGATCATGCTACACTCGCCATTTTGGGGGTCCAGGGAGCTATTTGTCACCCCCCAAAACAAAATTTGAATTGAAATTTGGAATAAATGGTCTTCTAGTAGATTTGTAGCTAGTAACAAAAGGAATTTTACAAAAAAATAATTTAATGTGGTATGGAAGTCTATAAAATGAGCTTCATTGTGTCTGCATTTTTTTCACCCTATAAAACATTGTTTTGGTGGTGACCATCTCTATAGATTTGTTACAAATGGCCAATTTTTTATTTTTCTATTTACTTCAATTTACTATTTTAACTCCTAAAGTTTTTTGACTATGTTTTCACTGTAAACACTTCAAAATTGTCATTTCTAGTATAAGTTTAAACCCTAAGAACAGTAACCCCTTAGGCATATGTAACTGTAGGATTTTTTTGGACATATATATTTTAGACATATATTTTTTTAGACGTTTTTGGACATTTTTTGGACATTTTTTTGGACATTTTATATTCTTTTAGACATATATGGTTGCTAAGGTAGTTAGGGGTTAACATCTCTAAGATGGGATTTGAAGCACCAAAATTTCAATGGTGAGATTGTTTTAGCAAACAAACTTAACCTTCTTAAATAAATTTTCTTTTAAAATTGTGGAGACTACATTAAAAAATGCATCTTATATGTTAAGATTCTAAAAAGATGCTTTAATTGCCTATAAAATAAGATTGTCCATCACTTTTACATAATAAATCCAAATGCAATGAATCAAAGCTTCCCATATAGATAGAATTCTATTATATGAGAAAAAAAAATTCATTTTAAGATTAATTTAGGATGGGAAGATTTCTGCCAAATGCACTTTAAAAAATGAGCTTTTGTCCCAAAACTTTAGGTCCTAACTCCTAAGCACCGATTGAAATAAACATTAAATTTTTGGAAAGATATTGTGTTTTTTTATCTTTACAAAAAGTTTCAAATTATTATGATGAATATTGAGACCATAGTAGTGAGCCCAAAATTCATTTTCTCCCCAAAGGGGACAATAGGACATTAGGACTTAACACATGTTCTTCACTTCAATGATGACATATTACTCACAACAATTGGAGATAACTTTCATTGCTATCTTGAACTCAATATTGCATTATCAAATTATAACCTAACAAACATCAATCTTTCATGAGAGTCTTCCAAGTAGCTTAACAATGAAATATATGTGCATATTGCACATCCTCCTCCAAAGACATGTCACGAATTGCATTTAAGTACTTATAAATTACAATGTCCAATCATAAGGGACTACATAGTGTTAGGTATGTCTTCAGCTATTATTTCGTCATTCATACATATTGTTGTCATTCACATATGAAATGAAAAACTAATTTATGACCATTTTATAAATATTATTTTTTATTTAAAAAGACATTGGAAATAGAAGTATGTACAATGATTATTAATTCAATAAATAATGTAGTTGGGACAGGAATATGCAACAAATGAGCACAAAATTTGTAGAATTTTCTTTCATATATAAAGGACCAAAAAAATACATATCAATAGAGAGAAAATAAGGTACAATACATTAGACTAGCTCTTTAGCTTTTATTTATGCTATTTGTACTATATTACAAGTAATAATAGAAATGTTGAAGAACCAAAAGTTCTGCATCCATTTATATAAGTCTTTTTAGAAATGTAGAAAGGAGCTGCCCCTCCTTTCTATTTTCTACAATGGGGCAGCGTTTGATAAGACTCCATAGTAATTTTTCCTAAGTTACCTACAATGGAATTAACCCTCATTGCCAACATGGTAAATCCATGTTTTTTTGGACGTTCAAAAAAATGTGTATTTGTTTTCTTCAATGTCTTACTAAACAATCCTGGCGCAGAAAATATGAACTCCTTATACATGTAACATACACACGTTCTTAAAAACATCCAACTAAATTCAGCTTTCTAGGACTACTACCGCATCTTTGATCTCATGTTTTTTTAAATGTGCCCGTCTATTTGAACCATCCGAAAAAACACGGGCTCCTTCTAATGAAATTTGGGCCAAAAATATGGAAATCTCTACCCACATGCACTTGCCCAAAGACGCTATGTTGCTCCAAAATTCACCTTGGTCCTTTAGGGGTTAAGAATATGCACCCTATGTTTACCCTGTTTTTTTTCAATATCGAAAACTGAGTTAAATAAAGGCCTTCAAAGACCCTAATAGAGTAGAGATTCCCTAACTACCCTCATAACTTTCACTTCATCAATCAAAAAAGAATGATCAAAAAAGCCTTCCACATATACCTAAATCTATAACCCTAGTTTCAATTTTCTTTAATTTTTAAAAGTGATTTTTTAAGATTTTCTTGAATTGCCCACTAATAAATGAAAATGATACATCATGCAATAACTTTTTAACCATGCAGTCAAAAGTTATGAAAATTGTTGGGCCTCAAAGCTACTCCTTGGGCATATATTGTGTGAATTTTAAAAAAAAAAGAAAAAAAGAAAAATTCCATTTGTAGGGAGCTGCCCAAAATTGCTATATTGTCCTACACACGGTGTTTTGTCCTTTATGGGTTAACTGCAACTCTCCATGGGATATTTTCTTGCGCGTCCATCTTACTACTAGAATTAGTGCCTTTTATTTTCAATTTAGAAATATAAAGAATTTAGATTTTCTTCCTACCTTATACACCCTAAATCCAACCCAATTTCTTAGGAATTCAAATTAGATTGGTTTGCTACTTTTCTTTCCCAAGACCCTCAATTGAATCCTACACCCTAAAACCCCTTTTACCTTCCCAACTTTGTAGTGCCAAAATTTTAGTGAAAAAGGTTCAAAGTTTCATGAAGCCCTGCAATGTATCTTAAGAAGTTTATTTTCTACCCTTAATTGTAGATAATTTACAATCTGTGTGGGCAAAGTGTTTGAAATTTATACCCTAAATCCATTTCCATACTACTAGATGAAATAATCTAAGACTAGGTGTACCAAAAAAAAAGGTCAGATTAGGTCACTCTTTCAATCCAAATGGTTTTATATTGTTATTTGGTCTTTTTGATTTAGCACACTTATGAATATTGATTTCCCAAAATAAATATTCTAGATGAAATTATACCCATTTCTAATGTCCCTAAAGCCTTGAAGTAGATTGTTATGTACAAGTCTCCAAAATAATTACCTTCTAAAGACCTATAAACCCTAAATCCTAGAATTAAAGCTAGGATGTAGATGGTTTATTATTGTACCAAAATCAATTGAATTGACATTTTTCAGTATTCCAAATCCATTTTCTATACTTCAAATGTAAATATACGCATTGGCTTCTATTGGAGGCTTAATAAACTAAGCAATCAAAACTTTATCGAAGAACAGAGGGATTCACCCTCTTGATTTATATATGTGTGGAAAGCTTTGAATCATTCCATTTTGGTCAATGAGAAAAAGTTATGAGAAGTTTTTGTTTGTAGATAGTTCTAAAATAAACTTTGAAGTCATTTATTTCACTCAATTTTCAATATTTTTTGGAAAATTTTTTTGGACACATGTAACTGTAGGATCTTCTAGTACTCTGGTTTGAGAATGTGTGGAAAAAATCAACCCAATTTCCATTGTGTAGATTGGGAGATATTAGTATTTGAAGTGGCAAAGTTCCTTTTTTTTTGGCCCTACGAAAAATGGAGCAACTGTACTTTACAAGGTTAGATTATTATGAAAAAATTTCCAAAATGGATGTGCTTCTTTGGATTCATTCTTCAGGGCAAGTTGGCTACATGCTTGAAAATTTTCAGATTATTTGGAATTGTACAACATATAGGAAAAAAATAGTATGTAGAAAGAAATAGAGAATGGTTCAAAACAGTAAATTGTTAAGAGTTTAGTTATGGAATTGGAAAATGCCAATCCCAATGGTTGCAATGTTGTAATAAACAATCTACATCCTAGAATTTTATTTTTTTTGAAAAATATTGAAAATGGAGTGAAATAAACAATTTTAAAGTTTATTTTAGAGTAGACAATCCATAAATGCTTGCAAATTAAAAATCCTCATAACGTTTGATTCATAAATCAAAATGAGATGATTCAAAGCTTTCCTCATATATATAAATATAATATAAATTCAAAGATTTCCACATATATATAAAGCCATATATATAAATCTAAATTAGATTTGATTATGACCCTACTACCAAAAGGTCAATGAAATCAACCCTCATTCCCCCCACTATTGTTGTTTCTAGTGAACCCTAAACCCTTTTTCCTTCTGAAAATTAGATTTGATTATGGCTATACTACCCAAAGGTCAATGAAATCAACCCTCATTTCTCCTACTATTGTTGTTTTTAGTGAACCCTAAACCCTAAATCCTATGTAGAAGCAGTTTAGGGCCATAAGCCCTAAATCCTTTCAACTCTCCGGATGGCTCTTCATTTTTGTCTAAGATGATTGCTATGGTAGGGGGATCACTGGACACGTTGACCGTGGATGGCATGCAAATAAAATCCCAACTGAAGTCTATTGCTACCCTAAACCCTCAAAATATATTTCGGAAAAAGGACCAACAAAATCTTGAAAGAAGGCACGAAAACCCATCATAAAAAACCATCTCTAAGAATGAGGCCAAAATCCTTTGAACATAGCCCCCTTCCATTTCTTCCACAAAAGAGGAGGGAAAAGAAATTCAAAATGAATTCATGAGTGAGGTAGAATTAAGAAAAGAAGGCCACAAGAACACCCTAAACCCCAAACAACGGAAGGCCCTAAACCCAAATGAAAGCATTGAATTCAAAGAAGAAGAAGTGCCCCCCAAATCTAACTTTTTCCTAGGGATGAATTCAAAGACAAAACTTCTCCCATTGGAAAGAGGGGGAAAAATCAGTCTGGATGGGGAAAAAAATTCCCCATTTGGACTAATATTGCAAAAGATAGGGCCACACCCCCAAAAAATAAAAAATAAAAAAATCCGGCAGAACCTGCTCCCAACGTGGAAAACTGTGGCCTAAAAATAGCCATATGCCATCGCCTGACCCAAATATACATACAAAGTACTCCCTAACTAAACATCTTTCATCGCTCTTGTCAACGGTGGCATTTTTACCAAAAGTATGCAATTTTGTTGATCTTTTTTTATATGAAAGCTAAATAAGTCTTGTTTCATTTCAATGGTGGGGATCATGAAAATTATTCCACACAAATGAGGAATTATGCTTGTTACGAGAGCTAGTCAAGAAAACAAGGACTACCCTAAAACACCCCGGGTCCTTTAGGGGTTAACAAAGACAGTGGCACAAAACATGTTGAATTTTGTAGATGATTTTCTGGGGCCTATACGTCTTGTTAGGGTACCTAAGTATAGTTTTAGTGAATATTCTTGCAAATCTCTTTATGGTAGTATTGACTTTCCTATAAAAAAAACTCTTAGTTCATAGCTCCATGTTATACTATATTTTGTCTATTTTTTATTATTTGTTGTTGATGTAAATTTCATCCATAAAAATGTTTCTTGAATTATTTCCACCGTAAACTAATGAAAAGAGGTTCAGTAAGGATGATTTAAATTCTAACTAGAAATTTAGAAAAAAATTGTGAATTTGGATATTTGAAAGCAATATGAACTCTAGGGCTTTAACCCAGATTTTTTGATTTTCTAATTTTAGAGTGACCCGAAAACTTTGGTTTTGACAATGATGTTGTGCACTATAATATACATCTATGGTAAGATTTTGGTTTTTTTATCATCATTTTTATATAATATGAATTTTCTTCATTTTTTTTAAACATTAACACCAACTTCAAATTCTTCTCAAAAAAGTTGAAATTTCTGACTTGAAGTAAATGTGTAACTCTTTTTTTTGACCCATAAAAATGAAGTTTTTTCATTCATATCTAATTGCAACAAAATAGCAAAGAACAAAATGGACATGGAGGCTTTATATCAGTGACTAGGGACCCTTTTAGCACACCCTAATCCCCTAATTCTATGGCTACAACATCTTGATATGTTTCTAAAACCCCTAAACCCCTAAATCTTGAATCTTGAATAAATAAAACTTTTGATTCTATTAAATTTCAATCCTTCAAATCCGAATACTTTTTAATATTTTTATTCTTTAAATAGAATGAAATTGAATCAACAACATAGAGCCTAATTGGCTCCGTGTGCACAAATCAATACATTCTAATTGTGCCGTTGCAACTTTCTTAATTGTAGTCATAAATCATTTGTTTTAGTCCTGCCAAGATGCAGTGGTAGGTAGACGGCCGCACCCTTGTAACCCGAAACATGCATTTACAAAGGACTCCATGCATTTACACGGGAGAAGTTACACCAATGTAACCCCTTTGAGAAAGATGTAACCGTGTACCCCCAAATGCACTGTATTCTTGTGGCTGCGAGGTATAGGTCCTCGTACTTCCTGTTCTTTGTTTCTATGCTCATATTTTTATTTCCTAAATTCTTTCAATTAGCCTTGGGTTCTTTAAACCAATGATCTTTATATTTCCTCTTAGATCCAGTGTTATATATTTTTTTAAATTTTATTGTTTTTTGTTGCCTTTGCGTTAGATGGATTTTTTTTGTTCTAGTCTTTTTTTTTTGCTTCTTCCTTATCCTATAAGTTCCATTTCTCTTCATCACCATTCTTTTGTTTTGTCTTCTACCAACTTCCCCACCTTCATGTCTTTCTCTTCTCTTCAATTTTTTTACATATACAATAAACTATTTTCTGTCAAGATTTTTCTTTCTTAAAAAAGAACATCTCAACTCCAATAATAATAAAACATGAATGAGAACAAAATAAACGGTATACTTCCACCTTTTGAAGTTTCTTGCATGATGTTTTTTTGCACATTGGAGATTGTTGTTTGCTCTCTTGATGCTAATATCCAGATATCCGAATATCCAGATATCTCTTGCTGCTCTTTCATTTCTCAATATCTCTTGTTGATTATATATCAATCTCGGGGGGGGCACCTAGTATTTTACTACAAACCACGTGCAAACAAGTGGTTTCTAATGAACTATAATTTGAACTTAAAATTTTGAGGGTTGCTTAATAATGACTATAGATTTCTATTGCCAAAATTTCAAACTAAAATAATAGTTGAAATGATTTGTATAAGAGGTTGAAAATGGCCTAAAACGGCATGTTTTTCAACTCAAATATTTATAGAGATCACATTTAGATGACCATTGCATCAATACTCAACTCAAAATGAACTTTCAATAGAGAGCTATTTTTAGAAATTTTTTGTTCATTTTTTAGACAATTTTTTAGGATATAATATAGGGGTGTGAAAGTTATTTTTCAGTTGTACAGTGTATCTAATTACTTCAAAAATTTGTAACTAATTATCATTAACAAATAAAAATATCAATAATTCAAAACATAAACTTTTGAAGTAGGAAAATTTAGTCATATTTTTTTTATTTCATTTTATTTAAATTTTAGGATATAATATAGGGGGTCCAAAGTTTTGTTCGCACGTGTTTTCTAATGGACACTCTAAGTGACCCCCCCGATATATCAATATATGTCGATATGAAGATATCTCTATATTGAAATATCTCGTAATAGCAATGTCTTGTGTACTCTTGGATCTGTTGCTGTTGATATTGAGATATTTGAATATCAACATATCTTTTGTTGGTCTTTGATATCTGATTAAATGTTATTTGTGAAATCATGATATCTCTTGCTGTATTTTATCTTCCAATATCCGTTGCTGCTGATATCTCAATACGTTGAATTTGACATATCTCGATATCAATATATCTTCATACGTCAATATCGACATATCAAGATATAGATACATATTGATATGCTGAAATCTCGATATCTCAATATTGACATCACTCAAAATCTCGATATGTAGAAATCTCAATATCACGTATCCTCGATATGGATGTATCAAGATATCTTAAGATCTCAATGTAGACATATCCACATATTTCGCTATATTGTGTTCTCTTGACATATCAAATCTCTCGATATATCTTGCTCGATATCTCTTCAGATGAGACAATATCACTGGAGCTCCCGATATCTCTTCAGATGAGACGATATCATTGGAGCTCCCGATATCTCTTTCTAAATATGTGCCGATATGTCTTGTTAGATAAGTCCCGATATCTCTTGCTAGATATGAATCGATATCTCTTGCTGCATATGTGCCGATATCTCTTGCTGGATATGTTCCGATTTCTCTTGTTCGGTATCTCCCGATACCTCTTGTTGGATATCATCCGATATTTCTTGTTGGATATGTGTCGATATCTCTTACTAAACATGTGCCCATATCTCTTGCTAAATATGTGCCTATATCTATTGCTGGATATGTGCTGATATCACTTGTTGGATATGTGTCGATATCTCTTACTAAACATGTGCCGATATCTCTTGCTAAATATGTGCCTATATCTATTGCTGGATATGTGCTGATATCACTTGCTGGATATCTGCCGATATCGCTTGCTGGATATCTACCGATGTCTCTTGTTGGGTATCTTCCGATATCTCTTGTTGGATATCTGCCGATATCTCTTGCTGGATATCTGCTGATATCTCCTGTCGGTCGTCTTCCGATATCTCCACGTATCTCTTGCTGGATATCTTCGGATATCTCTTGCTGGACATGGACCGATATCTCTTGCTGGTTATCTTCCGATATATCTTGCTGGATATCTCCCGGTATCTCTTCGTCGATATGTCCCGATATCTCCTGATGGATATCTTCCGATATCTTTTGATGGTCATTTTCCGATATCTCCAGATAACTGTTGCTGGATATCTTCGGATATCTTCGGATATTTCTTGCTGGACATGGACCGATATCTTTTGCTGGGCATGTACGGATATCTCTTGCTGGTTATCTTCCGATATATCTCGCTGGATATCTCCCGGTATCTCTTGGTCGATATGTCCCGATATCTCCTGCTGGATATCTTCCGATATTTCTTGCTGGATATCTACCGTTATGTCTTGCTTTGGATCTCCCGATATCTCTGAGTTGGTATCTCCCGACATCTCTTGCTCTGGATCTCCCGATATTTCTAGCTCGCTATGTCCCAAAATCTGTTGCTCGATACTGGTCGATAGCTTTGCTCGATATTTAACCCCTCAACGCCCCAACTGAAAACTCATGACGGGAGCTCTGTCCAGGCACCTTGTACTGCATGGCCTTTTTCAGGAAATGTAAGAACTTGCTGAAAATTTCACCGTTGAAATGAATACTCACCTACAGTGTGCAGGCATTGCAAAAAGTTTCGAAACATTTGACTGTGCGGATGTCGAGACTATAAGAATCGAACCACCATGACACCGAGGCTTCAGAGACCTTTTTTTCCTGTCTGCGGCACTTTTGGAAGAGCTAGAAGGCGGCATACTGATCGAAACAGTTCAGATTTTTGGGAGGTATTGGGCCATGAGGTCTGTAATGTGTACAACAATTTGCAAGGCATTTGGAAACAAGCTCATTGTGGTATAGTCCATGGAGTTCACGATGCTTCGGCAAGATATGACATTCTCAACCGGCTATTGCCGTTGGACTATCACGGATTACAGACACGTGTAGGTGTCCATGAGATTCTCACAGGCTCCCATTTAGCGTTCACATGCCCCGGACATCAGAAACGAGTCAGTTGACCCTAAACATGTCTCTTCCTGGAGTCACGAAGACAGACAGGGCACGAAATGCAGATCGATTCAACCCTGTCGACAAACAACAAAACCGCTATGCATGCCTCACATAGCTCAGTCGAACATATTCAAATCCAAGACGTTTGCTGTGAAGATGTGATCTCTCCATCACCGCTGCTCCTTCTCTGTCTCCACTCCCACCACTTCCTCCGTCGACAACAATCCATGAGTGCAATGTGCGGTTGCATCATAGCGAGTACAGTGAGGAGCGAAATTACCAGTTTCAGGCATTGGATTCTCCATCGAAGGCCCAACGGCCAAGTACCGGCTACAACCGGTCACCTCCAAAAGTGCCATGTCCCGAAATACGCTGGACGGCAATTCCGAGGCCTAATTTTAGCTCTGTTTTTGAAATCGGAAAGCACGTTCACGTCCTGCGACTAGTCTGGGCAAGCCTGATAGGTTCTCTTTTTGACATCTCCGGGTTAGATATCATCTGAATTCGGAATAGATTCTCAAACAATCCTCCCCGGTGCTTTCTTTGCTCACGGGGCGTTGAGGGGTTAAATCGATATCTTGTCCTCGATACCTCCCGGCAGGACTCGGTATGTATTGGTCTATCGATATCGGTTGTGGCTGAAATCTCGATATTGGGATATCTCTCGCTACTTGCTACTCCTTGTTGCTCATATCCTTGGTATGTCAAAATCGCAATCCCATAACTGAAACCTTGACAATAGCTCGTCGAGATCGATGAATCCAATATCGACAAACTGTATACAGGATTCCCGTATGCACGGTTTTAGTTCCTGTGGAAGATAGTTGGTTTCGAATGGAGGTCGACAGAACTCCTTGATACACTATGTCGCAGTTCTAGCAAAACTCAAAACGAGATCTCAAATTTCCTTAACACGATCTGCACGCAGGCGAACCTTCAGCCACAACGATGACGATATCTTGTGTATTGATCTACTACGCATGTACATGAATTGAATATTTCATTTTTTAATATCATACACGTCAATACTAATAGGTACATATCTCTTATGGAATTTATACCAAACCACGTAAACTATGTAAGCCATTTCACTTATGAATTTTGACCCTAAACCACCAAGGATAAAGAGATACCGGGATACCCACATATGTCGATATCGAGGTATCGAATTATCAGCAGCCAGGAATATTGAGAGATCAAATGCAGCAAGAAACTTCAAACATCAACAACAAGCCATATCGAAATATCAGCAACATTAGATATTCATAGATGAATGAGCAAAAAGAGATGACGTGACTTTAGCATTCCAGCAGATATCGAGAAATCAAACTTCAAAGAACATTGAGCAAGAAGAGATATCTCTATCGCCCCATGGAAATATGTCGATATCGAGGTATCGAGATGTCAGCAGCAAGGGATATCGAGAGTTCGAATGCAGAAAAGAGATCGAGATATCAACAACAGATATTTACATTACAGTACACTTGAATTTACAAATCCGACATGTTCGTGGGTGCCTTAAGCCGATACCCGGAAGAGGGAAAAACAGAAGTGGAAGCTGTTTGCATCACACTAAACCCTAAGCCCTCGGAGCTTTGCTCTCTAGCAAGGACAATAGCGAGTGCTGGTTCTTCTTCCTAAACGCGGACTCCGCAGCCATTCTCCCGACCCGCTCGCCCTCCTCCTCCGAGCTTGGATTTGCTGGTCGGTGGATGGAGAATTCGCGAAGGGGGCGCATCTCGCCGAGGCAGGCGGATATGCCGTAGTCCCACCCGTTGTCTCCCGCAGGGACCCCACGTTGGGGAATGATGGGGAGGTCCGACACCTCCCACGACCTTAGATTCTCGGCCTCCGTTGTGCACAAATGCGGTGGCTCATACCTTTGGTCTTGGCACGCGAGCTCCCGCCACAGGCACTGCAGGAACCAAACGTGCAAGTCCCTTCCGAGCTTCGAAACCCAGTCACGCGGCGTCGGGGGCATCTTCCGAGTAGCGCCCCCCGATGACAAAGGTATTGCCAAAACATGAAGCACATGGCGTACCCGCACTCCCAGGTGGTCGGTAAGCCCGGAAAGTCGATGCGTGTCGTCTCACGACAGACCAGCTTCCACCACTCCCACTCCCCTGGGACCAGGCCGATCGTTGTGGCAAAGGCGATGTGCAGGAGTGTGGCAAAATCGTCGCCCCACCTGTTGTTGTGTAGGTCCAGCGCCGTGCTGACGTGATATGTCTCGCCTCTCCCGATGATGAAGAGCGTCCAGTGGTCGTGATCGAGGTAGGGCACGATGGCCGTGTCTTGCTCGTCGAAGCCGTTCCCCAGCCACCGCAGCCCGAGATCCCCCAGCCACTCCCAGCTCTGGGGCCCCGCCGCGTTCGCCTGTGCTTGGTACAGGAAGCCTGTCACGCAAAACTGCGCACTACACGACACGGCGTGGTATCGCCTCCTGACTGCGTCGGGCGCACGCAACACGAGGTGCCTAAGGAGGAAGTCTAGGAACGTGTCGTCCATCTTGGCCCTCTCCTAGAATACGCACCGCCAACTCTCCTCGGAGACATTGATGGCGATGACTGTACGCCGGTCCTCGCCGAAGAAGAGGACGTGCTCCCCCATGTCGGAGGTGGGGCGCACCGTATCCCTGTGCATACAACGAAATGGACCACGTTAGTGTGTAAACCGCGCGGTCTCGAAGTCGGTATCCTAAATCGGACACGGATCGATAAGACAACAATAAGACATATCCCGGTGTCGGTAGGTGGAGGTGTTCAGGGACCGAAGAGCAGTTCGAGATTTGGGGTTATCCTAAATGCACCGGATGACGGTGGGAAAGTTGAGCGCGCCCACGACCTCTTTGAAGCTGAGGCCTGCTGAGTTCACCGCAAGTTCCGTGTCAAACTGAGGTCCGTGGTCCGTCGTCGGTTTAATGGGGCCGCCTTTCGTCACGTGCATGAGGTCCGGGCGCGTGGGGCCATCTCGACGCCTCCATCTGCGGTGGTTCAGCTGCCACACTCTTGGCGGACCCTCCCGCGACGAACATGCACCGACTCTGTCCTCGGCACCTGCGGGACGATCCTCTATACTTGGGCCCGCACGTCGTGTGTTGTCGACGCGATTTGGCTGATCGCCATCAACAGCGCTCGATCGGACCGGCAAGAGCTCGGGCTACGGGACTTGGGCATCGGCGGGGGGAGTGCCTTGCGGGGGGAGTGGCGTCGTAGTACCTTGCGCGGGGAGTATCGTCGGTGGCTCCGGTTGCACCGCCCTATCCCCGCAGGCGAGTGCGACGAGTCCAGGATTGGCTCCTGTTGTGATCGATTGCAGCGGGGCGGGAACGATCTCAGCGCTGTTCCAGCGCTGCCTTGCAACGCTGTGAAGGACATCCACAACGACTTGTTCGACGTCGGCCCCGCCCTCGCCTCGCGAAATCCAGTGTAGGTCGAGATCTTCCCTCTGTCGCAGCGCCAACTGGAGTTCCCCCTCCCAATAGTCGAGGCTGCCTGCTGCTCGTTCCTCCCTGACCTGCCACACGCGGCGCAGGGCCTCCCCGTCGCTGGTTGCGATATCTTCGAGGGCCCTCGCTTGAGTGGCGTGTACCCATGGCAGCAGCGCCGTCAGGTCGCCCCTTTCGAGTGCGTCTCTGGCCGCGCCCAGGGCTTCGACGGTTGTCCAGTCCGTCGCATTGTCCGCGAAGAGGAGCTGCCCGAGGCCTCGGCAGATTAGCGTCTCGGCGACGAACCCCCGCGACTGCTCCGCCCACAATCGGATGTTCTCCGCGGTGGCTCCGTGGCATGGATCGGCGGCACTGCTGGACACAGAAGTTGTCGTCAGGCGAGCAGCGACATCGACACGAATCATTGCCGGGACGGGGACTTCGTTCCAGACTATCACGTAGGTATTGGAAACAGGAATGAGGTCATCGGAGGCGAGGCTTACCTGGTATCGTCAAAACCGAAGGAGACCATGTGAATTCGGAGCAGCCTGGCCTCCACGGGGGATGCGACCGCCGCGGTCCTCGACGCTCGAAGCCGGCGATGCACCCTCCTGGCCTCCTCCTCCGTGTGATCCCATGGCATCGGCGGTAGCCGAGGCCGTAGGTGCGGGTTTGCGACGCACAGGACGTAGAGAGGGTGCCAGCCCCAGGTGGCGCGCTCGATCTCCGGGCCCCTCGTCCGTTCCCAGCAAGCGAGGAGGTTCTGCACTTTACTCTCCCGACGTTCGCTCACTTCGCGTTGCGTCCGACTGTCGATCTCGAAGGCCCTCCACGCCCGAATGTTCGCGTAGTACTCCGCGGTGGGGTCCACGTACCTGGACACGTTGACCCCCCCGTCCGCTGATTCTTTCACCAGCTCGCTCGTCAACCGCACGGCGTCCTGGAAGACCTCAGCGGGGCAGCCTAACTCCTGCAAGGAAACAAGACGACACGGCAGAGGTGAGCAGGGGTTCCAGCGAAACAGCCCGAAACCACCGAAATGGGGGGGATGTCGGGACGGGTGGAGGGTGGAGGGGCATCGGGTGCTTACCGGGACCATGTGGTACTGGAGCGTGAAACGCCCGAGGGCGGAGGTGGTCCGGAGCGCCCGGTCCGTTCCGGCAACGAACGTCGAGAACTGAGCCCGAAGGGTGTCGCTATCCCAATCCGTCACCCCCGCCGGCTGGAGGCCCTCGTCGATGAGCCAAGCTAATGCGATTTTGATCAACCGTTGGGACGATCGCAAAACTGTGGGACTCGGTTCCTCCACGGCCGCTTGCGCCCGAAACCTGGCCTCGGCTTCCCGCCTTTCCTCGCGAAACGCTGTTGTTGTCGGCGATGGCGCGGTGCCGGATGGCCTAAGGACTGGAGGAGTCGCGGGAGATGATCCGGTCTCGTCCCCTGCTGGACTTCTTCTGTTGAGGTCACTTGCTCCTCCGGTCACGCCGACACCGCGATCGGGCACTTGCTCGGGCGCAGCAGGCGTCGTGGACGCGGCAGCAGCCCTAAGCCGGAACTCTTGAATCCGGAGGTCGAGCGTATCGGAGCTCGTCGACGAGTTGGAGTTGCTCCGCGTGTTAGCATCGGCCTCGCCACTATCCATGCCACCGGTGGCAACCCGCATCGCCTCTTCACGCATCTCGGACCCCAGGGCGGGTCAACGTGTGTGCGAGCTCGACACCCCGACCTCGGGGTTGCTGGCGGGGGTCCTCCTCTGCGACTTCGATTGACGTTGGGGTGGAGGCGTGGAGTGCTCTTCGTCGCGACGCCATATACCTATGCTGCGGGTCGGTGGTGTGAGTTGGACCTGGCCCCTGCGTTGCCTCGGCGTCGCCGTCCGACGTGCCACGGCCGGTGCGGCCCTCAATCGCTCGGAACCCGGTGGCATTGGGTTGGAGCGATTGTACTCGTTGACGACGTTGACAACGCTCTTGCCCCCGTTTAATTCTTCCGCCGTGCGGTCGGTGAGCAAGTTCGGATACATCTTCAACCGGATGCATAATCCATCGTTGTCGGCGTGCTCGTCGCAGCCCGCGAAGCGGTGGGTGTTGAGTCGAGCCCACTGCTTCTGCTCCTGACAGTACCTGCACAGGAACTTGCCGTTCGCTCCCTTGAAGGTCATGTGGCCTTCGATCATCAACGTCCTGTACTCCTCCAGCGAGTATTGCTCCACGAAGTGTCTGCCGTCCCACTTGTGGACTTCTCGCACATGGGTCCCGTTTACTATCTGTATGTCCCTCCACCCCCGCTTCCCCATGGCAACGCTGCGGACAAGGAGCGTATGGGCTGTGGGCCTGCAATGAGCACACGAAGTCTGTCAGGTCACCGTCGAGACCGAGAGTTGCAGACAGACTTCCGAAACCCTGAAACCGAAGAGCGTTATTGTACCCTAAACCCTAAAAGCATCCTCGAAGAGCGCATGGGAAAGATTGATCGACACCCTAAACCGAATCCAAACATCACAGCATAGCGAAACCTCCCTCCCGTGAGGAGAAGACGTTTCGGATGAGATCCGAAACCTAAAACTCGTGTCAGTTTCAGAAGTCTGTCCGGTCACCGTCGAGACCGAGAGTTGTACCAGACTTCCGAAACCCTGAAATCGAAGAGCGTTATTGTACACTAAACCCTAAAAGCATCCTCGAAGAGCCCATGGGAAAGATTGACCGACAGCCGAGACCGAATATAAACATCACAACACAGCGAAACGGCCCTCCCGTGAAGAGAAGACATTTCGGATGAGATCCGAAATCTAAAACCCGAGTCAGGTTCTGAAACACACTACGAAGAAGAAAGGTTCCTGTGTCTATTAAACCGTATAGGGACTTGTTTCTTTGCAACCCTAAACCTCGGCGCACCCGAACCCAACGAGAGGAGGACCCCAGCAACCTAAACTACAAATGCAATTAGAATTTTCCTGTTCACTAAGCAGATGTGTATACTTGGGTCATGTAGAAATGCGTGCTATTCAATGTTGGACGTCCAGTAAAGATGATTTTCAAATGAATTGCCAAGACTGAATATCTCCCTAAACTCAAAGCTCCCTCCTAAGGTCTCGATCTTCCAACCGGAAATATTCCGATACCCCAGCAAGAGATATCACGATATTCCTTGAGTTCCTAAACCCTAATTCCGAAGCGCCTTACTGTTCACGAGGACATAAGCGCATCCTGCGATACCCCTTGAAAAAGACAGACAGACAATCCTGAATCGAAAACTTCACAACACACCGGATTGCTCTGAACCGTGATGGAAAGAGAACAAGGAGGAGCTCCGGAACCCTGGGGCCAGAGTCAGATTTGGACACACAGTATGCAAAGAAAGGTTCCCGTGCCTGTCAAAACATACAGCGATGCATTTTTTTGCATCCCTAACCAGCGACTCACTCGAACGCAACAAAAGGAGGAGCAGAGTGATTGGGACCCAAAAACCCTGGGTGATGCGTTGTGCCTGTCCACTGCGATAACAGGACGGGCTTGTTGGGTTTGCGCACACCCGGCCCTTACGACAACAAACTGCAAACGCAACAAGGAGATGGCGAGCTGACGTACCAGAGTGTGGAGGCCGCGAGCGCAAGCAACCCTAGACCCTCCGCCTCTGCGTGTGCGCTTGAAGCTGTTCTGTCGTAATCACGAGACCTCTTCATCCGCCCTCCGGTTGTCGCCGCCGCGCCGTGATTTCGAGACCTCTTCCTCCGCCCTACGCTGCTGTCCGATTTGCGCCCGCTCCGCCCTGCGCTTCTATCCGATGTGCGCCCGATTGTGAGCACTTGCGAGGCTCTGCGACGATAGCAAAAAGAACCTCCTGACGCCAAGCGCGGGGATGACAAAGAAGCCAAGCAAAAGGAGCCATACCCGTTCCGTAGGGAGGAAGACCTCGACGGCGGCGGGCATTCAATTGCCCGCGATGGTGGACAATCATGAGCCCCCCGCAACGGCGCTATGAAATCAAGAGCCCCCCGAGGCGGCGCTACGACGGGACGTCCCTTGTAGGAGTGTGATGATCGAATAGACGTCTTGCCCCTCCCGTCTCCTCCTAGCACATGTGGTTGGAGTGTGTTTCGCGGAGAAGGGGCTCTTGGCAGTACCACGCAGCAGGGCGCTCCCATGCCGACACATGAGTGAGAATACGGTGCCTGCGCTCTGAAGGGGTGCCACTCATCAGGGATTCGTAGCATGAATCATGACTGCGATCTATAGGGGTTCCAACGGCCTGAACCCTAAATCCGCGTTTGATGGCTTATAACTTCTTCCTATAGTTTTTTTTTCCAATAATTTATGTTGGAAAACTTTCACATACTAGTCTAGTTCTCGTGGTAAGAATTCCATATCAATCCAAGAAGATATGATTGACTGAGAAGCATTTTAGCAGAGGTAGGTTCAACAGTAGATGTATTCTTTTGCTACTTTTTCCACTGTTTTTGACATTTCAAAACAATTTCGGGGGGAGTGAGGGGTGCCACTCATCAGGGATTCGTAGCATGAATCATGACTGCAATCTATAGGGGTTCCAACGGCATGAACCCTAAATCCACGTTTGATGGCTTATAACTTCTTCGTACAGTTTTTTTTTTCAATAATTTTTGTTGGAAAAGTTTCACATACTAGTGTAGTTCTCGTGGTAAGAATTCCATATCAATCCAAGAAGATATGATTGACTGAGAAGCATTTTAGCAGAGGTAGGTTCAGCAGTAGATGTGTTTTTTTGCTACTGTTTCCACTGTTTTTGACATTTCAAAACAATTTCGCAAATGCAATGAGTCAATTCAATGTTTTTTTTTTCCACCAAAGTGTTTGTCTTTTGGTTTAGAATCACCTTGTAGCTTGAAGTTTTTCACTTGAGTAGGCTTAGAAATCAAATTCCACCTCGAAATGTGTTATTAGGATAATTTCAGCATCTTTACCCTAAACCCTAAAACATTATAATCCTTCCATCTATATGGTCAAGTGACCCCAAATTGTACTTACACCATCTACAACATGCGCACTACAAGATTATATGGTTCAGATTTTCAGCCCTTGTTCATCTTTACACTTATAACACTTGAAAAGCAAGGTTGTTTTTTGACATGGTTAGAGCTTCGGCGGTGAGGGTTTAACCCAAAACTAGATATGGAAATATATTAAAAGATCAAGGGACTGCAAAGCCCTAAAACACAGAAATACAATTGTAGTGCCATGGATCCTGAATGTACTCCATTGGTTTGGAAATAGAATTTCGTAGCATAGAAATAACGACTTCCTAACCGACGTGCTCGGTGGAATTGTGAAATAGGCCTTAATGCCCTAATGTAGTTGCTTGTTTCTCTAAGTCATTGTCATTGCAAAGAATTCACATATAAAGTGAGCAAGTAAATGGCATTTGATTGATAATCTACATTTGGACTCGTCAGCCAATTTGCAAATTCATGATCGCTGGTGCACATACAGCAACCCGATGTTTCTTGAATGTCCCGAAACCTCGTAACATCCCTCCAAAACCACCAACATGCCGGCACTACCTTGTCCTCACTAATGGAGTTGCACCCTACCCCGAAACGCTCAGGGTGCATCACCTGCTGTCCCAGAGTGGTGGGAAGCCCGCAGCCGAAGCATAGTCTGCCCCTCCACTGCAATCGATTTTGGCAGTTGGAGGACCCATGCCAGTTGGCTAGGCACTTGAAGCATAGATTTCGAGCATAAGGGCACAGTGCGATAGGATGGTGGCAATTCCGGCATCCATTGACGATACAGAGGATGCACTCATCCTTGGCTCCTTTCAGGAACTGAGCTAGATCCAAGAAAGTGAGCAAAACCCTTCCGTGTCGTTCCCGTGTATCTTGTGTCGATCCAGACAATAACACATTTCCTAGGGAAATTCTCCTGCTAGGTCTCTCCTCCAACGCGGCCAATGCATCCTCATCCATGTTAGCAAACAAGTCTATATCGTTATCGATTTCGTTTGCCCCACTAGAAGTTGGTGCGGCGGCCACGTTCTTGGATTGTACACGGGTGGCCATGGATTCGCATACATCGCATCGTTCGGATCCAGAAGAGAAGCAATCAAGCCCACACCCATCCATGTATTCTTGGAGTACCGAACGTCTGCACTTGAACCCACTCATGAAGTCCACAAGCTTGGTGCAGGTCTCCGCCCGTGCTTGCCATGACATCGACAACAGTATGATATGTTTGCTCGGCAGCCCATCCCGGCCACCCCGACCACTTTCCTGTGCCAGTTCGAACATGGAATAAGGCTCATCCACATGAACAATAAGACGAACTGCACCGAAATTGATTCCCACACCAAAAGCCCCTGTTGCCACCATGATGTCTGTGTCCCCTTCCATCCATGAGTCTTGGGCTGCAGTTTTTGCGGTTTCATCTAAATGTCCATGGTAAGACACAGCGGCGAGGCCATGGGAACGAAGCAGTGCAGCCAAGATCCCTGTGTTTTCGCGTCCTCTGCTGAAGACGATGGACTTTGGAGTGGTGGGTCCCGACAAGAGAAGTCTGACCAAGGTGGCATCCAGAGGGCCATGGTCCTTCATCACTCGGTACGTGATGTTGGAACGAGTTGTCGGACTTCGCACAATGGATAGTTGGGAACCAAAGAACCGCCTCAGTGGATCTTCCATGTTTGGGGGTACGGTGGCTGACAACAGGAGCAGAGGAATGGGCACTTTTCGAATGTGCTTCATGTCGTGCATGGCCGGTCGCCATGAGCTTGCGACGAGCGCTAGGTGGCACTCATCCACAACAATCCTTGCAAGCCGACTTTCTCCATGCAGGCATCCAAGATGATTTTGAAATGCTTGCGACAAACATTGCTCCACAGAGACCAATAAAATGTCGACCGCACCGACAGCCACTGAACCCGAATACTCTTGGATTGACATGCCAGCATTCTCCAAACAATGGCGCATCTCTTTCTTCAGCGCCACAAAAGGGCAGACGACGACAGTGGTGTAGCGGCCCCTTTCGACCAGGGCGGGCAAGAGGAAGAGTAGCGTCTTGCCTCCACCCGTCGGCAGGACAACCAAGAGATCCTCCCGGCGGTCCAAAATCCGATGTATTGCGAGTGCTTGATGTGAGCTCTTGAACTTGTCGTATCCGAGCTCCACCAAACCGTGTACAGCCAATTCCGAACAAGTCAGGGATGGGAGGTCCATGGCGACGTCTCCGATGGATCGAACCACTTTGATTGCATGATGATGGTGATGGTGGACATGACTGGTCGTGGTGACAAGTGTTGAACCGACACCAGTTTGATCTGCTGGAGCTTCAAAGGTCCGAGGAAGACTATCGGACGCGAGATGTAACAGTTTGTGCCATTCGACGGATGCCAATCGGTACAACTGAAACTCGTCCCGTCCAATACTTGGATGGTCAAAATTAGACCGACCATACACCCTACTGGCAATCTGTTGTGAATGGCCCGCTTGGCTGTCCAGAGGCCCATTGCATGCCAACACTGAATCCTTGGCGTACTCCAGAAATCTATGCATCCAGGCGATGGCCATGTGCCGCCAAGAATTCAGAGGTAGTGCAATGTTGAAGTGAGCTAGAAATAATCTGGAGACCCCTTCTGATAAATCACGACTGGACAGAGCCCGTCCTCCCTTCACTGCCAAGAGTTGATTGTATAGCGTGGTTTGTTCTGCTTCGTACAAGACCATGGAAGCCAGGACCTCCATCTCCCGAACATATGTAAGATAGTTGATTAGCAGAAATGATGTATCTTTGCATAGATATCGAGCAACAGGTCGTTGTACCCCACGAAGACCATCTGCTTTTCTGTAGAGAGAGAGGAGCATCACCAGACCACCTACAAAGTATACACCCCGAATTTGGGCAGGGGTGTTGCGGATTGCACAGGAGAGAAATTCGACACCACGGCCCGGCTGGCCTGCGACGAGATGTGCTATGGACAGGAGTTTCTGCAGCCACTTCCCAACCTTGTGCATCCAATTACTCAGGGCATCTTGATTCCAAATAATCTTTCTCCCCGCCTCGTCGATGCGATCCACAAACCGGCGACACAGGATGGCATCGCCAACGATGTGATGGACAAGGCCGAGGGTGTAACCAGAACAGTGGTTGTTTGTGTTCGAGATGAACCAATACCTGACTCTATTGTCTCGGAGGTTGTCCTATAGTTCTCCTCCCGATTTGCTCTGGAGCAGTCGGTCTCTGTTAGAATGGTAAGCGGGCATATCCAGGACCAGGTCCCTTTTGAACTCCTGGTACAACTCCTTGATAGCCTCACGGATCATGGTGGACATGCCTTCGATATCCACCAGAATACCATCAACGAGTTGTCCATTTCCAACCCAGACCACCTTGGGGAGAGGAATCTCGTTCCTTGTGATCGAGAAGATGAGTCTTTTTGCCTCGAGTATTGCTGAAAACGGAGTTCGATGGCCATGACGAACAAACAACAAGAATTGTGGTTCAACTTCATCTGCATTGTCCGTTTCTAGGAATGGGGTGTGGACGATCTTGTAGAGCACAAGAGAGCGACACCAATACATCATCCTCGAAATGCGGAGAGTTGCATCGTCGGGAGCTACCACACGTCGCTGCTGTATTGCTACGAAGGCAACGAACCGATAAACGAGTAGCGAGCTCTCAGGAACAAGATGAGATGGTCGTTGGACGAAGAAGAGATCTTCCAGCACTCGTATGCAGTGACATTTCGACACTCGAATCTGTTCATCGCCGAACTCCCCATCCCCATCTTCCATTTCCAACCCTATCCAAACGCTCTGCAGAGACTGCCGCAACGGCTCATAGAGCGGAACCAAGGTGCAAAGGAGGGCATCTTCCTCGTCGTTCTTGTCGTCGTTGTCTAGAGACCTGAGCAGCAGTACGATCAAGTGCAACATTGTGGCTACATAGTCTTCACATGCCTGCTCCAATCGCGAAAAGGGAGCAGTCGAGATGTCAATGGCCTTTGTAGATTTGACCTTTCTCCGCAGGAGGGCTTCCGCTATGCCATTGTTGTCTTGGAAGTCCGACATCAACGATCTGAGAACCTCACGCAATCGGTTGACAAAGAAAACGTCATCATCCGGTCCAGGTGCGGATACCAACGAAGCCATGGCACCAAAATCTCCACCCAAGTTCTGTATGAAAGAATCCCAACCAAGCCTTTTAATAAACAAAGGTAGCTGTCTTGCGTCGGTGTATGTTACCGCAAGTGCCTCTCCCCGATGCCTGTGAGCTTCTCTTGTGACGATATCGATAAGAGAGTTGCAGGGCGCGACGGTTTCCGAAACCCGACTGACTGCAAACCAGCTATTGTTCCCGGGTGATGGGGAGAGACGCTGCACCCAACAGGCTTCACGGTTGTCTGGAAGAGACCAATTCGGATGGTGAGCTTTGCGAAAGTGACCTTGGAAGGTGGACAATTTGTGGCAGTAGAAGATACAAAGCTTACACAAAAATCCGTCCAACACGTGGAGCCCTTTGATGGGATCCCTCAAGGCTGCGGTACCCACTCGGTATGGAGCCACATAAGTACTGCCAAGTTGAAGTCCAAAACGACTGATATCCATCGCCAGCCTTTTTGGATCCACCTTGCGTCGGTGGACTCTGCTCACATGTTGGCCAATACTCCCAGCCTCCACTACGTACTGGCAAGGTCGACAGATGGCTACGTGAAGGTGCTCATTCACAAAGAAGTACAACTCGGATTCGATATACGAGTCTCGGCTGTCATTTGCGGGGATGAATGGATGGATGGCAACGGATAGTACATCGGCGTTCGGCCCTTCAACGTTGGTCCTGGAGTTCGCTTCAATGCAAGTTCTGCAATGTACCTGCAGGTTCAATGGGCGTTTGCTGATGAACGATAGGCAACGAGAGCACTTGAAGAACCCCGTGTCCGCTCGATGCAAAGTGACCTCCTCCTGCAATCCGCAGCCATCCAATGGAAACGTCACCCTGCACCTTTGAGCATGGGTTCTTGAGTGATTTTTCAACCTCTCTCTTGTAACAAACACCGGATGGTTGCACTTCTTGCATTGATGAGACATTGTTGCTTGCTTGTTGTGAATAACTCCCTATGGAACTGGGGCGTATCAATCTTGAACCCTACATGCCAAAGAATTATGTGTTAATCCTCACTCCGACATCAAAGCACGAAACATGGAACAAGAAGTCGATATCTCAGCATGAAATAGAGCATGTGGGAAAGAGAAAGGGGACTCAATCCAAGCGGCCCTCGAAACCATTGCAATTGGACAAGTGCGACACATCTACAGTGCTGAGGCTGCCACGAGATGTCTTTGCAACGGTTTTGACAATGAAACAACAAACGCACCAAGGAGGAAACTCTGAATGCAACGACAAGGCTTTTCGGTGATATTCAAAATTCTAGGAAATGAAAGTACGTCAATGTCTGGATGACGACCGCACGAGCTGAACACGTGCTATCGTGCCAATATGCAGACAAAGCGTTTGATGAATCTATGAAACAAGACTCCACACCCGATCATGAACATCGAAAGCAGCTCGCCTTTGCTTGTAGCGGACGCTTGTCAACGTCTTAAACCCGAGGCGCACTGACAGCCACCTCCAGCCACCCTGAAGCAGTGATCCCAAAACTGGCTCAATTTCGCTCAATTGCTACTTAATTTTTCATGCCAACAGTGTAAATTTGTTTTTAAATCTTCCCCAAATGAACATTTGGCTAAAAACCCTGAACCAGTTCTGAGATCACTGCTTTAAATTCAGAAAAATTTCTACACTATTTTATGCTTTCAACGTTTCAATCTCCGAATCTGGAGTTAGATATCACAATTTGGAACATTCAGAATCGTACTTTTGGAAGTTCACATTCCAGAGGTAGGTGACATAATGGTGTCAGTATTTGTGACTGCGGTTCAATTGGAACAATTGATGAGCTGCCGCCATTGGGCGGCCCTCAGGATTCGATGGAGTACTTTTGAACATTGAACGAATTGGGCGTGAGGAGCCGGAGTTTGGTATATGGACGAGCGGGGACCATTTGCAACGTTCCTGCAGCATTGCCACCACTCTGTTCCCCTCCTCCTTCGAAATCTACCCTAAATCCTTGCCAGGACCCATTGGGAGATGCATCACGATGATCTGATTCCCGGAGAACCCGCGAGGAAGCGCCTGTGTCGCAGCACTCCCGGACTCCAGTCGACTTCCAGCTCTTCTTCAACTGCTCCGTCTACTGTTCTTGGTGCAGATGTCGATCCCATTTCGTCCCCTCTGTCTTCCCCTCTTGTCCCTCTTTTTCTTCCTATCACACAGCCACCGTGGATCAGGTGTATGGCCGCTGCGCACCAGCTTTGTGCGGCTGCCTCTGTCACCCGGGAGAGGGAGGCAGTTTCTCAATCCTACCTGACACAGGACTTCACCGTCATCGTGCACCGTCCCGATTTGGAGCAATTGCTGCAACGAATCGCTGAACTGGAATCCGCCCTTCAACAGCTTCGCCGCGAACTCACCCGCGACGCTGACCTCACTTACGTTGATCATGAAGAGGATGCCTCCGGTGGCAGTAGGAGCATTGTGGAGCACGGGGCAGAAGACCGACAGGGCGAGTCGTCTGAGTCCTTGCTTTAGTTCATCGACGAGTATTTGAATTTTTGGACTAAAGGTTTGGGAAGTTGACTACCATTTCAAAGGTAAGGACAAGCAAGTTCTTGAGTCGTGGATCTTTTTGTTATGTTGGATAGGGCCTTTTTTTGAGGTGGTAGAGCGAGATGCATGTAGACGCTCTGGAGCGGTCTGCCGATCAGGTGTGTTGAGCTCAATTATGAAATACAAGAGTTTATCCAAACCGATGCAAAATTTGTTGGGTCCCGCCTTTCAGGGAGGGTCATTTCAATGCTTTTCAAATCGAGGAACTCGTATTGCTCAAAGTTATATATTTGGATTCACACTGTTGGTTTCCGACATTTTTTGGAAAATGTTTTGAATCAACCTACTCCTGTGTCCAGTCTTGTTCACGTTCTTTTTCAAGAGATTGGTCTTTGTTCCCTTGCTGTTGACATGCCAATATCCCTAAACCTTGATATCTCGACATCCTCATGTAGCGATATCTCATCGTCCTGATATATCAACTTTGCACTGCCTGGTCTTCGAAATTGTTCTCTGCTCCCTTGTTGCTGACATGTCGTTATTCCGACATACCGATATCGAGATCACCCCAACACCGAGATATTGGGATATCTCTTCCTGCTCTTTGATTGCTCCATGTCTTCTTTTACAGTACACGATTTTTTAACACCAATTCCTAGCACAGTGCTTCAACAACTTCTTTGAGTTTTTTTTGCCAAGTTTTGGGTTTGTTTTTGCAAGTTTTATCTTTTACTACAAGACTAGAATTTGTGGGTTTCCTGTGGGAGTGGTAGTTGAATGTGAAATGTGACTTTTTGCAAAATCAACAGAATGAACCTAATATTTGCACCTGCACCGAATGACCTTAAAATGTAGTGAGTTAGGAACAACCGATTTCACGAGTTACCATTTATAATATGATCTATCATTCAGGTGGTGGCACTATTGATTGAGCATAGCGGTACACGGCTTCCAAATTGAAATCTTGGTGTTTTTGAATGTGACTTGCAACACAACAGTCGGGCCGATTCAGTCACACATGTTATCAACTTTTTATTGGCGAAACATTGACAACCATGAAAAGCTTCATCCATGGCGCGGGACGATGTCGTATGGGATGGATGCGTCGTCCTCCATGTCCACATTCCAACATGCCCATACACACCCATCCCCGTGTCCTCATGTCCCTATGCCCCCATGCGACCCCCTAAAACCCTAAACCCTAAACCCCAAACCCCGATCCCGACGTCTTCACCCCAGCGACGCAAGGTGCACCATTCGGTCAGGTGTCGCGACTGTGCGCAACACCGGCAAACGTGGCAGCGCAGCTTCGATCCTGCGCTTCGGTGCGCCGCGAGTAGAGCACGTGGAGTGTGCACGGAAGCAGAGCGCAGTGAGGCTGAGCGAGTGCCGTCATTCATTGAGAAGGTGCTGCAGCCGATTGGGCGAGGACTGCTTTCGCCGCCCGCGAGTCACCCACCCAAACGAGGCCTCTGATCGGGTTTTTGGTGATCCTGCGACATCGCGACAGGTACAACTCTCATCCCGTCGTGTATTCCCTTCTCTGAATGGTGCTCGCGACTACAACATCGGCTCGGTCTGCACGAAATTGAGAGTGCTAGAGTCGGGAGCTGCGCGACATCGATTCGAGCACACCGCGACACTTTGAGGGTGAGGAGAGCGCGGAGGGAACGACGTGAAGTAGTCGGGCACCGCACAGGTGCACATCTAAACCCTGAAACGGAACACCGAGTCGAAGGAGAGCACTTCGGAGCGCCACAGCTCGTCGATACCGCATGCGCCGTCACGTCGAGTCTCGACTAGGGAGTCGATGACAAGCTGAACCCTAACCCGTTCCGAAATCTCAGCTGTGTACATTGCAAGATTTGGTGTATAGATTTCGTGTTGATGTGTGTGCTCGTTGCATTGTCGATATCATCTCTCCTTCATCGTGCACATCAAAACCCTAATATGGATGCCGTGATGAAGTCGGGATTGTTGTGTAGGTCGTGCATTTTGGGATGACGGGTTTGTTCACGTAGCCCAGGGCTTCGCATTCTACCAGGTCAGTTGCTTCTCTACGAGTTGTTTGCACCCGAAACCTTCTTGTCACCTGTGGCACGTTGCTTTGGGTAGGACGAGTCTTACACGCGTAGTAGGAAGTTTCGGTTCGCGCGAAGTGAGTCTGATGTGTATGCAATTTATAACTCGCGACGGCGAACAGGACTTTTGATTTTGGAGACAGAGTGTTGATGGTATCGATTTCTCGGGCAATGAGATTACCGCGACGGGAGTGAAGTCGGTTTCTTGAGTGATTTCCACAAACTCAATTTCGAAACCGCTCGACTCCTTGGACAACAGCACTGGGGCAACAGCGTTTTCAGAACCGCGATATCGGAGCATTTGGCAGGCAATTGGCCCAATTGCGGATGTTTTGAGCACCAACAGAACTCGTTGGAGTATTCCCATTTTGTAAGTTGTTCCTGAATTTATCCGAATCAACTTTTGTGGAAGCATATTTATTTGTTCGTCGGGGCTCTCACGTCGAGATGAAACCCTCGAAACCAACCCCGAAACCAACTGCCGTGGGTCCCCACGGGCCTGGACCGAGGTAGGAAAGATCGGGTGGAACTACAGTTCATCCGGGCGTAGTAACACTGAATCGGACCGGAACCGTGGATGAGATGAGGTGGGAAAGACCAAGCAGAACCATGGTTCTCTTGGGCGTAGTACCACTGAACTCATCATCGGATGATGACTCAACAATCAGGTCCCCATAGGTCTGGACCAAGGTGGAAAAGACCGAGTGGAACCATGGTTCTCCCGGGCGTAGTACCATCGAGTTGGACCGGACCCATGGATGAGAAGAGGTGGGAAAGACCGGCTGGAACCACGGGTCCACCGAGCACACTACCACCGAACTCATCAAAGGATCTCGACTCGAAATCGGATTCCCATGGGTTTCGACCGAGATGCGAAAGACCAGATGTGACCACGGTCCTTCCGGGCGTAGTAACATTGAATCGGACGGCACTCGTTGTGGGAGCACAAAATGTAAGGATAAGGTTAGTTAGCTAAGAATATAAAAGAAGGAGTGAGAAATGGTAAAATTCTTAGCTTTTTACAAGGCTTAGATAGGAGTTTTACCAAAATTAAGATTTTTCCATTACAAGATAATAGTAAATAGATAAATAGGTTAAGAATGGCAAATTAGATTTCCTGATTTATCGAGATATCCGGAACCGGATACGGAACCGGTGGGTGAATCTGGACTTGTTCAATATACCAGGCCGGGTATAAACATGTACCGGAGCATACCAGAGGATACCGGAGATCCCAAAAGAAGCCGTTAGGGCAATTCTGCGATCCAACGGCTCTACCGGAAGATAAGGAAGACCGTTTAACGGTCACAATCCTCCGGGATTTCAGCGGGAACGGAAAACCCTAACAGGAAACCCTAACGGCTGGAAAGCGGCTGGACGGGAGAGAAGACCCAGGGGTCGGATTTTCTTCTCTCACTTCTCAGTTGGAGGATTGTAGAGACCTTGGAGCGCTTGGAGTCGTTGTGTGTAGAGTCAAGTTGCAAAGAGAGAAAGAGCTCCGAGTTTCCCGGACCCGAGAGAGAGATAGGACTGGGAAAGAGAACTTTGCAGTTTTGCTTTAGTGAGGGACTGTGTGAGGATTGTTTTTGAGAGTATCTTGTGGGAGTTTCAGCGCAATGGTGAAGGGCGAAGGTAGCAGAGCTGTTACCTTGAAGTTCAGGAACGTTGTTCCAATCATCCCGCAAGATCCGGGTTACCGGAAACAGTTGGAGGAAGATCTTGCGCAGATGGGGTGTGTGAACTTTCTGCAACGACCCTGGAAGCTGAGAAACGAAGACATGATCCGGGAGTTAACGAGGGATCAGTCGAACGAGTGGGAGAAGACTTCCCGGGCGCTTCCCAGCAGTTGGACTGTCGATACCTAGAAACGGGTATACGACTTTCCAAGACCGGGAGAGGGGATGGCATCCCGGACGCTCAAGTTTCATGAGGGTAAGTTCTCTGAAGCCCCTCATGGCAATGATGGGTACACCGTATCAGATTGCAAAGATCAGAGGGAGAAGAGAGTGTTAGAGTTCCTGCTCCCGATCCTGTACCCGGAACGGCCGACCAGGATTACATTAACCTGGGCCAACACGATATTTGGGGCACTGAGTGGAGATAGAAAGGTTTTCTGGGCTGGTATTGTTAAGGAGAGAGTGACCAAGATGGTCTCATCCTTAGGGAATACCAAGGCGACAGCAATAGGGCCGTTTATATTTCACCTCTATGAGTATTTAGGAACTTTGAGAGGTCCGGAAAGAACTGCCTATAAGGCTACCGCCACGTTCATGAAACTGAACATCACTCCAAAGGGAGAAGAAGAGGTAGAGGAAGATGACGAGGGATCCGAGAGAGAGTCCTCAGAAGAGGAAGAGGAAACCCCAGAAAAGATTCCGGCCTCAGAGAAGAAGAAGGGGAATAAGAGTGAGGAATCCCCGGATGAGGAAAGTCCCCCGGATAAACCACTGGGTAGAATCATTGAGGATCTAGAGAGGCTCAGAGGGGAGTTAGATGTAGAGAGAAGAGCAGTCAAGAGTGCATGTGGGCTGCTAGGGGGGATAAACGCATCTGAGCTCGCTGAGAGAATTGAGGGTTTACTCCGGGATAGAGAGAACCGGAAGTGGGAATCCCGGATTAAGGAGTTGACTGAGCAGAACCAGGCACTAACCCGGGAACTTGAGGAGAGTATGAAGGGGAAGAAACTTTCCCCAGAGGCTGAAGAGACCCTCCGTAGGGTTAGGGCTTTTGTGTCAAATTCGGGAAATGTGATTAACAAGGCCAAATTATTCGATGAGGGGATCCATAAGGCCGGATCAGAGGCAGCAGTCAAGTCAGTAGAAGTTCTGGCTGAGTATTCTGATGTCACAGAGAAATTCATGTTCGAGATCCGGGATGTACTTCAAGAATCAGGGTTGTTCAAAGGTTCCAAGAAGGTGCCAATGTCGCCCCCAGCGAATGTGAAGCCGAAGAATAAGCCCAAGGAAGAGAAGACACCCGCAAAGGAAACATCTAAGCGGAAGTCAGAAGGAGGAGAAGGATCAGGGCATGGATCCGGATCCAAGGAGAAGGCCCGGAAGTCCGGATCAGAACTTGGGACACCCTCGAGCAAGGATTCAAAGCTATCTCCAACAATGCCCAGCACCACGAAGAAGAAGACAACACCAAAAAGAGGAAGGGAGGCGACTTCTGCTAGTCATCATTCAGAGGAAGGCGAGTCGCCAAGTAACTCAGCAAAGGAGGGCAGCCAGTCAGAATCCGGTTCCCAGTCCGAGTCACATCCGGACTCTGAATCGGAAGAAGATATAGACATGGAGACCATTTCACCTTCGCAGTTCAAGGGTAAGACAGCCTCAGCAAGCAAAGGGAAGTGTCCCAAGCCGCCCAAGCCATCGCCCAGCAGGAAACAGCCAGCCCGGAAAGGAGCTGTCAAGTTGGAGGCACCTTCTCCGAAGCGGCAGAAGAAGTAGTTAGGTAGTTCCTTGAGTTGACCCTAGCATGGTTAGTATTAAAACTCAAGTTTTTGATAGGTAGGAAGCAGTCAGTTAGTTGCTTTTCAGTTGGATGAACCTGGACTTCACTTTCCGGGTTTTTAGGATCTGAGATCCACATTTTGCGGATCGGCGGGGTGTGGTAGGAAAGTCAACGTGGGGAGGATAAGGAATGACAGGTGTCATTCTCTGGTCCTTTCCTTTTGATTCCCAGGGGCCTTTAGGGTTCTCTGGGTGTTTAGTATTTAGGGGGCTGATTTTGGTTTGAAGCCCCGGGTATTCTTATGTACATTTTTCAGTACTCTGTAAATTGAATTCAGATTTCCACTTCGCAAGTACTGGTCTGAAAAGTCTCAGTCTGTGTTGGTATGCCATCAATGTGTTATGCATTGGTAGTGCGGGTAGCTGGTTTGCAGGTGTTGGAGGAGAATAGATGACCCCCGGATTCTGTCTGGATCCAGTTCTGGGAGTATTAGGAGTTGGTTTATGGAGAACTGGCATACTAAGGGGTAGTTTCATCTGCTGATTTTCCTTGAGGGTCTTCTGAGTGAGATAGCCATTCCTAGGTTGGGTGAGTTCTTTGGGTTAAAGTACGAATGCCAGCCGACGTTTGATGAGGTCTTGCTGTTACCGGAAGAGAGGAACTGGAAAGTGGTTGGGATCCTTTAGTTCGTTGGTACTAGCTCTGCTCTGGGAACCATGTTTTGGTAGAGTCTGTCGTTGTAGTAAGTGGGATAGTAGGGGTTTCCTGAGTGACCTTCTTGTCTAGAGTAACTTCCCGGATCAGCTGTGAGGAAATACTTGCCTTCCGGTTTTCTTTGTTTTCTTTGTTATTTTTCTTTTAGTGGAACTTCAGCCACTTTAAACCAGTAGAGGGTAGGATTTACGTGTCCTTCCTTAAGCCCAAGAGCGGAACCCTCTGATGTAGAGGTTAAACTATACTCTTGTTCGCATTACTTGCTAGATCCGGATCCGGGAAAGGTACAGGATTAAGACACTCTTTCCGGTTCTGTGTTTAGCTAAGCCGGATACTAAGTTACTGCTACTATCGGGAAGGAATGCCAATCTATTTCTTGTTGATTGGTAATATGTTTGAGAACTAGGCTGATACAGGAGAAAGTTAACCGAATACAGATCGGGAAGTCCAGTTCTACATTTTATTCCCGGATTCTGTTTGTCTTTGGTTTTGTGTTCCGGATCCTGTTACGGTTATTTTGAGGATACTACTAGTTGAAATCCTGTGAGAACGATACACGAGTCATCTTAGGTGTTTTTGCGCTAGATTAACACTTAAAGGGGGATTTGTGCTTTGCTGTGTTACGACAGCATTCCAGTCACTGCGATCTATAGGATTACGGAGCACCTAAATTGGAAGTTGAAGTGGGAGGATGCATGATACCTGCAGTACCGATCGATGGAGGATCCGGAGTCAACTTGATGTTGGAAGAAACGGCATTTGACCTTGGATATACGTCCTTCCAAGCCACCGACCAAGTACTCCGGATGGCAGATCAGTCTCGTGTGCATCCGGTAGGAAGGCTATCACAAGTTCCTACCCGGATAGGTACGGTTACCTACCTCCTAAACTATGTGATTATCCGGGTCAGCCAGGGAAGACCCTTCCCCATGTTGCTTGGAAGACCATGGCTGTATGCAACCAGAGTCTTAGCGGATTGGGGAGCCAAGGAATTTGTGATTGGGAAACCAGCAATCCGGATTCCCTGGAAACGCGTGGAGCATCTTGGAGAAACCAGCGAGTCAGATGGATACACCACGGATTGGTCGGATCCGAAAGATTCAGATTCAGTCCCCAGCTATTTTACGTCGGCTACGAAAACTGATTTTGAGTTTCCGGAACCAATGGTAGAAATCGGAGCAGAGGAGCCGATTGATGAAGGGAATATTATTCCACAAGAAGATCGATCCATGGGAGAAGTGGATGTGCCACTTTCCTTTGGATGGATCAGACAGAAGATCATGGACGGTAGCATTCCGTCCATTGGTTTAAACGGAAAGGATCCGGAAATCCCATGGAGTGACATTCAAGAGGGAGCAGAAGAGGCTACCCCGGAAAGGATCAAGACTGTCGTAAGTCCCTCGGATTATGACAAGGTCGAAGTTGTTTCCTGAAAGTCCTTCTTTCTCAGCAACTCCATGATGGAATCGGAAAAGAAGGAGTACACCACCCTTCTCAAAGATTATTTGGATGTGTTCGCCTGGGTAGCATCCGACTTAACGGGCATTCCGGCGGAACTAGGAGAGCACCGGATCGACCTCACGGAAGGAGCAGTTCCGATTCGACAGCGCCAGTACCGGCTGAATCCCAGATACTCAATCATGGTGAAAGAGGAGATTGACGCCTTGTTGGAGGCCGGATTCATATATCCAGTCCACAACTTGGAATGGGTTTCCCCAATAGTGGTCGTACCAAAGAAGGCAGGACCGGAAGGGAAGGTCAAGATCCGGGTATGTCAGGATTTCCGGAAGTTGAATACAGCTACCCGGAAAGACTACTTTCCTCTACCTTTTATTGATATTATCTTAGATCATGTTTCCGGAAACGAGTGCTATAGTTTTCTGGACGGATTCTTAGGGTATAATCAAGTCTTCATCCGGTTGATAGATCAACTGAAGACTACCTTTACGACAGAATGGGGAACTTTTGCTTTCACTCGGATGCCGTTTGGATTATGCAATGCTCCAGGAACGTTTCAGCGACTCATGATGGATATTTTTTGGGACTTCTTTAGGTATTTCTTGGAGGTATTCATCGATGATTTTGCAGTATTCTCGTCCCAGAAGGATCATCTTGAGTACTTACGAAAGACATTTCAAAGATGTAGAGAGACGAACCTCAAACTACATCCGGGAAAATGTTTTTTTCGGTATGCAATCCGGAATTTTGCTCGGACACGTAGTAAGCTGGAAAGGCTTAGAGGTCGACATAGATGAAGTTAAAGCTATGATCGCCTTAGCCCCTCCAACTTGTGTACGGGAGATCCGTGGTTTTCTTGGATGCGTGGGGTACAATCGACGTTTCATTGAAGGATACGCTCGGAAAGCAATTCCTTTAACAGAACTGTTGAAAAAGAATACGGATTTTACTTGGAATCCGGAAAGACAGCAAGCGTTCGAAAGCTTGAAGGCAGCTTTGGTAAAAGCTCCAATCTTGTCTTCACCGGATTGGTCCAAGGATTTTCATGTAACCTTGGACGCTTCCGGATGGTGCCTAGGGGCCATTCTTTGGCAATATGACGAAAACCAACGGGAGTGCCCATTGTACTATTCAAGCCGACAAATGAGTTTGGCGGAACGAAAGTACACCACCACTGAAAGGGAAGCCTTGGCAGTGATTTATGCTTGCAAGAAATTCCGGCATTACTTGCTCGGATACCGGATCGTATTCCATACGGATCACAACTCTCTGAAGTACCTGTTTAACAAACCGGATCCTTCCGGACGAATCGCAAGATGGGTACTGTTGCTTCAGGAGTTCAATTACGAGGTATTAGTCAAATCCGGAAAGTCCAATGCGAATGCTGACTTCTTGTCAAGACAGAGAGGAACTAGTGCACTGGGAGACATTTCCGCCGATTTTCCGGATGAGTTTCCGGAAAGGGAGGAGGAAATGGTCTTCCATTTAGAAGAGGGAGACTCTTCAGACTTTTGGGATATCATTATGTATCTAACGGAACAGCGATATCCGGAAGGGCTGAATCGAGAAGAGAAGAATGTCTTCCAGAAAAAGGTGGCTCCTTATTCATTGATTAAGGGAACCTTGTTCAAAATGGGGGCAGATGACCAACTCAGAAGGTGCTTGGAGGTCAAGGAACGGAAGAAGGTGATGAGAGCCTTACATTCCGGATTATCTGGAGGTCATTTTGCCACCATGACTACGGTAAACAGAATCCGGAACGCCGGATACTGGTGGCCGTATTTGATACGCGATGTCAAAGCGTATGTTGGGAGTTGTGACCAATGTCAACGGACGGGAGCGCCATCCTTCCGGAACCATTGGCCACTAACTCCTATCATTCCGTTAGCTCCATTTGAGAAATGGGGGATTGACTTTATAGGTCCCATTTCTCCGGTGAGCGCCAAGAAGAAGAGATACATAATCCTAGCTACGGATTATGCCTCTAAATGGATAGAAGCTCGTCCGACCCGGCATAATTCTGCCAAAACGGCTGCTTCTTTCCTATTTACGGAAATCATGATGCGATTTGGGCATCCGTTGGAGTTGGTCAGTGATAGGGGACTGCATTTCCTCAATGACGTCATCCAAGACATTACGGACCGGTACCTGATCAAGCACCGGAAGACCATACCTTACAATCCTAGGGCGAACGGATTGACGGAACGGGCCAACGGCATTGTGGAAAAAGCTTTACACAAAACGATTTCCGAAAACAAGACGGATTGGGACTTGAAGCTCCCATCAGCCGTCCATGCCTATAATACGTCAGACAAAAGCACAACCGAAAGGAGTCCCTTCTTCCTAGTGTTTGGACAGACGACTGTTCATGGCATCGAGCTGGAAGTCGAAACACACCGGATCATGGCATCCCGGACTGCAATCCGGAACTGCGATCCGGAAATTCGACTGATGGCTATCGAAGATCTGGAGGAAGCTCGTGAAGTAGCGCTGGAACAAAATAAGGAGGTGCAAGCCAAGAGAAAGGAAGACCATGACCGGAAACTCCCAAAGGAACACGGAGTCAAGGTGGGTGGCCTGGTTTTACTCTACGACAGTCGCTACCGGAATTTTCCGGGTAAGTTTCACACCAGATGGATGGGGCCGTAGAGGGTAGAGTTTATCTACCCAAACAGATCCTTACAGTTGACGGATCTGCAAGGCGTATGGTTTGACACAAGGGTTAATAAAAACCGGGTCAAGAAGTACGAAGCAGATCCGGATTCAGTAGAAGAGGACGATGATGTTCGCGAGGACGCTCACATTTGAAAATGGGGTAATGTGGGAGTACGTATCATCCGGAAAGTCCCAATTAACAGTTTAGTGAAGGTAAAAGTAGCAGAACTTTTTCAATTTTTGCATTTAAATACAAAGTTAGGACTTAGATATTAGAAATAGAAATTAGTTTCTACAGAGAAAAGATAAAACTCTAAATAGGGTATGCAGTCTTCCGGAAACCGTAGCCGGAAAGCCGGAAAGTTCCGGAAAGTTCTGGAAAGTTCCGGATCGTAGGGACCTAACGCCTAGGTTCCGGCTAGGGAACTTACGGGAATGTTTTTGGCGGCGGGAACTTAGGGTTCCGACAGGTACTTAAACCCCACCGCCAGCCTCATTCAGTCTCTTTTTACCCGTGCTCTTCCACGGTGCGTTAGAAGAGAGAAAGAGTGGTGAGTTAGGGTGTGTTAGGGAGAGAAAAGGGAGGAAGGTGTCGATTGCACCGGATTGTCCTAGCAGTCGGTGAGATGGCGGAAGCGAGTCGATCCCGGAGGTCGGTAGTGACAGCCGGGGGCGTACGTCCGGTTATCCCATCGGGTCCGGAGCGCCTGAAGGAGTTAGAAGAGGACCTAGAAATCATGGGGTGTTTAGGATTGGTAAAACGTCCATGGAACGTCCGGAGCGAAGAGATGATTGACGAGCTGGTTTCCGAAGTGGGTAATCAGTTCGATTTGACGATTAGGGGTTGATCTAGGGCCTGGACTCCGGAGTTGTGGGCAAAGGCATACTTTACGCCAAGCAGGGGTTCCGGAATGGCGTCCCGGACGGACACTTACGCCGTGGAGGTATTCCGGAGTCATGCGGATTCCAAGGAAGGGAACGCCGCGAGTGACTGTAAGAGTCCCCGGAATGGGCAGTTGTTAGCATTCCTCATCCCTATCTTGTATCCGGAAAAGCCCACCCGGATTACAATGACCGTGGCAAACACTATTTTCGGAGCGCTGGGAGACAAAGAGAATCCGGCTCCTAGGCCAGTCAGTTGGGGAGTGATCATTCACTCCGTAGTGGAAAAGTTAGCGGTCAATATCGCGAACAAGAAGTCAAGTCCGATTAGCCCCTATCTTTTCCATCTGTATCACTCCGAGGATGCACTGGCCGAACCGGAAATGACAGTGTACCGGAAGGGCGAGAATTTGTTGAAGTACGGACTTCCCGCGGAAGATGAACTGGATGAGCTTGAGCCGGAAGAAGAGGAACCGGAACCGAAGTAGGCATCACCTAACGTTGGAGGGACGCGCCGTAAATCAACTGATCAGGGTGCGCGGGAGAAGCAAGAAGCCGAGGAGGTGGAGAAGCCCCGAGAATCACTTCCGGAAACGGATTAGCTAGAGGCCACCATCAAATGGCTGTTAGCTACCCGGGCACAGAATGAGCGGATGTCGGCGCTGATCCGGGAGATGTGCAAGAAATTGGGTGTGAAGGAAGAAACCCAAATCTTGGTGGCGTTGACGGAAAGGCCAGATCCGGAAGCAGTGAAGCAGCTGGAGGACCGGATTCTGACCTTGGAGCAAGAACGGGACCGGTTTCGAGAACAAGCTGCGTGGTTGGAGAAAGAGCGGATGGCCGCTGAAGCAAAGGAGGGAGAAGCCCTCGATCTGGTCCGGAATGTCAAGAGCCTGTTTGACAATCCGGCAGATATTCTTGCCAGAGCTACACTCTGGAATAATCAGATGGTGAAGGATGGTCACGTGGCCGGAACGAAGGTGGTGAGCATCCTCGTAGATTTTGAAGTCCGGATTGAAGGAATGCTCAAAGAAGTCCGGCAACTGTTGGGAAACTTGGATCCGCTTGAGGGGTTAGACCAAGGCCTTTTTGACCTGGGTCAAGATCTCCAAGAAGGAGGGGCACAGAACCAGCCTTCTCCGGCAAAGAGTAAAACAATTGCCGGAACGTTGCAAGCCGGAACAGCATCGGCCCAGAAGAGGAGGTCGCTAGTGAAGCAATTTGCGGCCTCGACTCTGGTAAAAGACGTTGTCCTAAGCATTCCAGCTGGAAGAACTGCGTCGGTGGCGAATCTCTTCCCCGACAGACTGGTTTCTTCTACGTTCCGGGAACCAGCTTTACCCGGAACGGTGTTGAACCCAGCTCGGACGGATCCGGTGAGTTTCACTCACATGCTCCAGCCCCTTCTCCAGACACCGCCACCGTCCCAGCTCATCGATCTTACTGTTCCGAAACCAAGGGGGCGACGGCTACTGAGCGAGACAGACCCGGAATCGGAAGAGGAGGAGGAGACGACTCAATCGGAGGAAGAAGAGTTGCAGCCTCCCCGGACCAGGTCGAAGACGAAGAACACCCCACCCTAGAAGACAGGTGGATCGCCATCTCAGGGTGGCACTTCTGTAAAGAAGGCTAAGAGAAATAGGTGACTATCTAGGGTAGCCGTAATTATAGTTAGGATTCTTACCAGGATAGTAGTTCCGGAACCGGATTTTCCGGATGGGGGTCCAGTAGTTCCGGACTTTTAGGAGTTAAACGATTTCCCAGTATTCCCGGAACGGTCTTCAGGGCCGTTGCCTTTTTGCTTTTTGTTTGGCCGTTGGCCGGTTTTTCTGGTGGCCGTTTTGGCTGCCTTTTTGTGGGTTTTTAAGGGCAGGCCGGTTTGTTGGCCTGTCATTCCTTTTCCTTGTTCATTTAATCTGAAGCATTCAGGAAAGCACTCGTTGGATTATTCTCTTGCGTATCGCGTCTATAGTCACTTGTGTGGATGTGTAAGTGAGAGTGTGCAAGGGGGAGGAGTCCGGATTCGTGGATTGCCGGATTAGGCTAAGTGTGTTTTACCGATGAGTTTTTAGACTTGCGCAGTGAGAAAGTGGCGCCTTTAGATCGCTGGTATGGTAATCCGGTGGAGACCAAGGAGTGGTCCGGAAGCTAGTCCGGAATTCGCGGGGGCGGTTCCGTGCGGAGATAGGCAACCGCCAGAGGAATATTTCCACCCATCCGGAAGGCTAGTCAACCTCATGAGCGGTCGAGAGCTAGGAAGTCATTCCCTTAGTTCCGGAAGTCCGGTATCCGTCGTTGTAGTAAGGAGGACCTAACGCTACCATGTGTGACCAACTTTCTGGATAGGCCATCCGGGATATTGTGAGGATGCCACCCTGTTTACTCAACTAGATCTGTTCTTGGGTTGTGTTTTGTTTTATGTTTATGTCAAATACGGAGTGGTGCAGTTCCCTACCCCTCGGAAAGAGCAAGTGAGGAATCCTCTGAGGGTAAAACAGAGGTATCAAAAACCAACTTGTTAGAAAGACGGAACCGGAAAATTGGGTAGAGCCGGATCCGGAAGAGAATCCGGAAAGGAAGTAGTTCCGGAAAAGAGTTTGTGTGTTAAAAGGACCCCTCTCGAGGTGGTCAAAGTCCGGAAACTTAGAGGTCTCGAAACACTAATTTTGAAGCAACGTCTGGAATCTCCTGGGACAATAACTTGAATCATTTTAGCACGTTTTGCTGTTAAAAATACTTACGCCTAGATTACGCGTACGACAAGTGGTCTGAGACCTCAATGCTCGGGAGCTTCACTTGTAAAAGTGTCTTCCATCGTGGAGGCCGCAGCATATCTTGCCATCTTGTCACTAGCTCAGATAGGGGGCGCCTCGGTGCCTGGCTCGAGGTTTGAACCTGCGTTGCCAAGGGAAAATTGAGGTATCTTTACCGCGATGAGGCTGCGGTCTATAGGCTGCCGGCTGCCGCGACGTAAGACGTCCGTCGGTCTGCTCCAGTGATATATAAGCCGGTGCCGGTGCCGGACCGGTCCCTCCCTTGTTGGACAGTGGCAAGGAATTTTTTTTTTTTTTTTTTTTTTTTTTTAAGTATATACAAGGGCGGTAGGGTTTATATCTTGCCCAGAATTAACGCTATGTACAAAGAGGCAGGACCAACTTATATTCCAAAGAACACGCGTAGTTGGTCCAGGACCTCAAAGATGTAGCGAGGATACTAGTGACTGATAGGCTGGAGCTCTGGTCCGCGGACTGCCAGCAAGTGGCCGCCGGCCACGGAGTTTCTTGTGATGCTAATGGCGGGGCGCTCACTCGAAAATTGGCCCGTCACCATAAGGTGGTGGCCCAACAAGATGTCGTGATCCTCCACGAGAATCATAAGTGAGCGGATCCCGTTTGGCCTAGGTTGCCTAATGTCCCTGGCTAGAGGGTTTCTTGCCAGTGGAATCTCGCGACCCAGTTGCTCCTCCTCGTCACGTAGTCGCCGTCGTGAGTTAGGCAACCTGCCCGGAATTGCAAGTCCGTCTCCAGCAGGGTTAGCCGTCGGATCGAGTGCGAGTTCTTCCGGGAGTTGGAGCGGAGGCTCCTCAGTCGGTGTGGATGGTTCGTCTGTTGATGTCAATAACGTGGTTGATAATATGAAGACGCCTCTCGCCACCTCGTCCACCGAGGTTGGGGTCAATGACGACGACCTGGCGCCCGTGGGGGTGATAGGTGAAGATGAAGAAGAGGGCGAGGATGGCGAAGCCGCGGGTGAGGTCCCCAGGGACCCGTTGTCTCTGACCGACATGACATCTACACTACCCTATCCCCTTGTCCTCCCCAAATGGAGTTGGTTCGGACTTGCAATGTGAGGGTTTGACGTATCTATCTGCCAGAGCAGATTTTGAAAAAGAAAAAGTCTTGAAGAGACTGAACAGCGAGGAACAATGGTAAACAAGGAAAACAGGTAGAGATCAAATGTGAAGAGAAGATAACGAAGACAGGCGGGGGGGAGATAGAAGGCCACAGGCGCCCGAAGACTGTGAAATCACTCCGCTGTTCGAGAGAATGCTAGACTAGGACGTAGATGATGCTTTTCTAGATCTCTCCATAGTTAACAACGGGAATCTGCACAGGCCAAGGATGCTGTCGCAGCACAGAGTAAGCGAATTCCCTGTTATACTCCCAAAAACCACTTTAAAGCATAACAAAATGACTCTAAAGATCGAACCCACGAGATTCTGTGAAGTGTCTAGCCTTATTCCCAACTTAAGCTCAGCCAGTATCCAATTTCTCCTTTCCGGTCCTAGATCTAAAACCGGAAACAACAACACACCGAAAACAACGACCAGACCTTTCTCTATTTCTTCCGGTCTGTCAAGCTATTCGGTCCCGTAAAACTTCCACGACCCAGGATCCTAACACTTCTGATCCTGGAACTCCTCTGGACCGATCCGATCCGGTCCTCACACACGTACTCTCACTTCACTCCGATTTAGTTTAGCCTCTGTTTCACCATCAGAGGGTTCGCCGCTTGCTTTTGAGAGTGGCAGGCCCGCCACTCCTTCCGTGACTTATAGTGGCTGAAGACCCACTTTTCTAATCCACTACTTCCTACACTAGCGCGGATCTGGTTTGATCTCTCACAGCCACCCGGACAGCGATCCGGTTTGCAGGTCACACAAAGACCCCCCGTACGATCCTCTCATACTACAACGTCCTTGATGCCAAGTTCCCTCCGTGCGGAGTTAGGTGGTTACAAGCAAACTCGTCCGTTCCAACATCAACTAAAGTTCTTCCGTTTACCAACTAGGGCAGCGGGACCTCACGGGAGATCGGGCACTCAACCGGATTTCCTATCCAGGAGTTCTAGCGCGTTTAAGGACTCCTTCCCTATCCGCCTAGCCTAACAACGGTTTTCTCGCCCGGAATCGTGAACTGTAGAGGTGCTGAGGAACTGAAATCCACTCCCAACACTTAGAAAACCCACTCACATGCACATAAGAGCAAAACAAACACACCAAGGGGAGAAATCTCTCTAGAATCTGCATACATTTTCCTAACTCCTCACCAAAACAGCTCTGCCACGCGCGGGAGAGACGTACAACAAGCAATCAATAGAAAATGCACAAAAACTCAAGGGAAAAGACTCCCAGTCTCCTTCGCAGAGACTAACTATATACATTTTAAAACTCAAAAGTCAACAAAAAGCGGCCCGGAAAGTCCGCGCGGAACTTTCGGTCCCCGCCAAGCCGGCCAGACCGGAAAACATCCGATCCAGACCAGGCACATCCGGATCAAATCCGGTCCGGTCCTAACTAACAAATATTTACAAAACTAAATCCTAACTACCCTACCATAACCGGATCTACTCCTTGATCCGTTCCTTCGTCCATGACTTCGTCTTCGCCTTGGTGCACGCTCTGTTCTTGATCCTCACCCTGATCTGGGGTCAGATTCATACTTTGATCTTTCCCCGGGTTCAGTGTGGGACTTCTCGGCGGTTCCGTTCCAAGCTGCTCGAAAACGTCCGTCAGGTTCCGGTTCCGCTCCCCTGTTTCACGTTCTGGGAGATCCGGTGACGAATCCAGGTTGATGGTGTGCGCGAGTTTCCTCCCACTCTTCTTCGACTGGGGAGTCCGATCCTTTCCTTTAGTTGGAATGCCCACGTTCGGAAAAGATCCGGGCATTGAAAGGTCGGACAGATGGAACGACCGTGACAACGTCACTCCGTTCAGCTTCCTGCTGCTCTCCTCCATCCGGTTTGCAGCCTCTCGCGCGTCCATCATGACTAACTCCACCTTTTCGGAGTAGTCTGTCAAAATCCGGACCAACCTGGTCCCGGATATCTTTTTCTCCTTGAGGACTCCCTCGTCAAACAACTTTGACTTGGTGAAAGCCTCTCCGGTCGCTCCGAATGTGGCCTTCACATCCTCCGCTACTTTCCGGGTAGCCTCTGCCATCTCCCGGGTGGTAGCCATGTCCTCCTTGAGGAGCAACATTTCCGTCTTCAACGACTCGTTCTCCTCCTGGAGTCGTCGGATCTCCGCCTCTTGCTTTCGGATCTCATCCGGGCTGGAGATAAAATCTGCAACCACTCCTGCTAGGTTGCTGTTTACTGGTGCTCCCACCAGCTCGTTGATCTGATTCAGAATCAGCTTCTTCACCGTCCAGTCTGCTCGCACATCACTCAAGATGTTGACCAGCTGGTTGAACGGATCCGTCGGATCCGATCCGGAAGGACCCGGTTCTTCAGAAACCGGTTTCTTCCCTGGGTTGGAGGTCTCAACCGGAGGGGTTGGGGTTCCTCTCCGGTTAGGAGGCGTCGTCTTCTGCCGCTTGTGCTGCGGCCGGTGTAGCTCCTCCTCTTCCTCTTCCTCCTCCTCGGAACCGGATACTTCTTCCTGTTCTTCTTCTTCCGATTCCGATTCTCCATATTTCAGGAGTGACTCATGCATCTTCCACTCCTTCTCCTCCGTATCCGTGAGGAGTTGATGGTGCTTGTACAGATGGACGAGGTAGGGACTCAACGGAGTCGGTCTACTTCCTCCGATCTTCGGAATGAGCCGGTTGACCAGGTCGAACAAAACCCTGGCCCAGTCCACTTTCCGTTCCCCGCTCAGGGCTCCGAAAATGAGGTTCCCGATGGCGATGGTCACCCTCGTCGGCTTCTCCGGGTGGATGATCGGAACCAGGAACTGGAGAAGGTTCCGATGCCGGTCGTCCAGACAGTCTGCCACCGCGTGCCCATCCTTGGAGTCCACGTCGCACCGGAATTTCCCCCGAGTGTAACCCTCCTTCGAGGAGGCCATCCCTCGACCTCCAGACCAGAATTCATACACGGCCTTCCACATCTCCTCCGTCCTGTTGCCCGAACTTCCGCGGAGAGTTCTCTCAAACTGGTTGGAGAGCTTTCCGAGTAACTCTCGAATCATCTGCTCCTCCCGAAACCCCCAGGGTTTATCGATCAGTCCTCCGCAGCCCATCTTGGCCAAATCCTCCATCAGGTTGTCCTTTTCCTTCTCGTCCGTTGGAATAACCGGACACACCTTCCGGAGTTTTACTTCTGCTGCGGAGGAACTGGACGGCCCTGCTCTACTCTTACGGAGCTGAGGCATGGACACGAACTGTGCTAACCGGATCCTGACTGTGGCTACCTTTCCCTCTCCTAGCCGCACGTCCCGTTTCTCACCTTCGCTCTTCCGATCTCAACCGGAATACCTCTAAACCTGCAACGCACACTAAAGCGCTGCGCGCTCTAACTCACTAACACGCACACACAAACCAACTCACAAAACAAGAAAGCAAAACGCTGGGAAGAGAGGCTAAGTACGCGCTGGAGCGAGGTTTCCGCAAATGAAGATTGAAAAAGAGTGGCCACTGGATTGGTTAGCCCATATATAGTCTAATCTGTCATCATGACCAAATCCGATCCTGACCCATTCTGATCCAACTCAGATCCGTTCTAACTCTAATCCGGTTCAGATTCAGATCAAATCCGGATTGTCATCTATTCCGTTCCATTAGTTAATTTCCAGTTATCGGTTACCTCCTACTTGAATCCGGATCCCAGATCACGGTTTCCGTTCCAAGATTTAGATAACTTACAAAAAACCAAAAATTTACCTTGCGACAGATGCTAAAGTACACGGAGGAAGAAATTAAAACCAAAGTGAGAGATGAGGAAGTGGGAGAAGCTGCGTTTCTCAACACAGAGAATTTTGATTTGAAGCACGACTGGTAAGACTGTTGGCGGGTTGAACCATCCATGGTCCATGTGTCACTTGAGCGGTACCTGCACATGACGCTGCTAGTAGCTTAAAAGTACGAGGGCTGTCCCCCCCATTCTTATACCCTAACGTGGGGGACATGATGTAAGGTGTCTGTTCTAAACTAGCCATTTTTTAAGCCTTCTGCATTATTACAACGGTCTAGTATCTAGTGCCCCTTCTTAAACTAGCCGCCTCGTTAGCATATCAGCAGGTTCGACGGTCTAGCAAGGGACGAACGCCAAGGCCCCTTCTTAAACTAGCCGCCTCGTTAGCACATCGGCAGGTTCGACAGTCTAGCAAGGGACAAGCGCCAAGGCCCCTTCTTAAACTAGCCGCCTCGTTAGCACATCGGCAGGTTCGACGGTCTAGCAAGGGACGAGCGCCAATGCCCCTTCTTAAACTAGCCGCCTCGTTAGCATATCAGTAGATTCGACGGTCTAGCAAGGGACGAGTGTCAACTTTCAGCCGCCCTTTCATCCGACCATGTGGCTTCTATTATGACGGTCTGACAAGTACCTAATCTAAGTGAAAGGTCATCTGTCTTCCACATGACGCTAACTCTGACAGGTTGGTGATGTGTTGGGCTCAAGTCTGAGCAGTTCCCAACACACTCATGTGTTGGGCTCAAGTGTGAGCAATTCCCAACACACTCGACGTTTCCTATCCTACTGAGAGTTAGGCAAGCTAGAACGGTCAACAAAGTTGGTTGGCCTTGCGGCTTTTACTTTTACGTTAGATGTGAACCATCCTCAAGAATCTTAATATTCTTGATTCTTCCCAAGGGTTAGATGGATTAGTCCCAAAATAACAACCACCACTCTGTGCCAGAAAGTGGAGACTGTTAAAATCTTGACTTGGCCTCGAAATAACAACCACCTCTCTGTGTTTTTTCCTAATTCTAAAATCCCATAGGGATTTGGGAGATCATGCAATAGTGAACTTTTTAGAACCTTCAATTTTTTTAGGATTTTCAATGGTTTTTCAAGCTTTCATTTTTTTGGTATTTTTGGGGTTTTTTTCTAGCTTTCTTACTATCCGCGTGAATAATAAGAGGTTAGCTATTAAATTTTTTTTTGTTTGGAGGGCTAAATAGGCCTTTTACACAATCATCTATAATATAAGGCTAACCTTATATCATTAATAATCGTAACCAATATGGTTTAGGCGCCCAGAAACCAACAAGCTATGGTTTGGAGAAGAGTTGTGGCAGAGATACTTCGTACCTGGCCAGTGGGTGGTTGCTCTTTGTTATCAGGCGTAGTAGGTGCTGCAGGACTTACCAGTGGCTGCAGCTCGTCCTCCTCCTGCCCCCGTGGCGTTTCTAGAGCCCTTACTGGCTGCTGCCAAGCGTGCGGAGCATTGTGTATTCCGTACGGGACGACTCCAACGGAGGCCGTTGCTACCTCGTGCATGGCTGACAAGGTCTCGGCAATCTCTTCCTCGTCGGTCAGCTCCAGGACTTCTCCCCATTCGCCATGTACTCCCGGAATCCACCCCTCTAGAGGATGACAGTTGAATGGGAAATCGCGGATCGCAATAGGGTTGTTGTCCTCGTCACTGAGATAGTCCCCTGGTTGCGGGTCACCATCTTCAATCTCTTGGAGTTGGCAGCGCATTGGCTCGGATGCGTTTGGAATAGATCTTAGCGCAGGTAGTATCGTGTTGGAAGTTGGAGGTAGATCTTCGCCCATGACGTGGGGGGCATTGCTGGGTGCGACCAATGTTCCTCCCGTGTTGCAGTAATGGTTTTTAGGAGGTGCAGAGCAACGGGGACATGTGATTCGGAGCGGCCCGCGTCGGTGGGGAAAAGTGATACCTGAAGTCATGACGGTGAAGGCTGTCCGCGTCCCCTCAGGACCGAGTTGCAACCAACGTGGTGGCCGTGGAGCAACTATTCGGTATGGGACGTGTCGGACTCGGTGGTCGTCTTCAAGGTGGTGGTTGGCATTTGCCCTAACCTCGTGGTTGGGTATCATTCTCTGGCCGGATTCTGGTGTAGGAGCTAATTCGGCTTCGTTCTCTGGATCCAAGCTATCGGTGGAGACTTCAATAGCTGTACTCTGCGCGGTGCTTGGATCGTTTTGAATTGCGGAGGTGCAGATGATGACCAACGCATCTTCGCTGGAATCGGAGTGCTCTTGAAGCCATTCCTTGAATGGCGTATTGTCTTCCAACCCATATAGACCTAAGCCTAAGCATTTCATCTTACCTAGGTCAGTGGTTGTCGAGGCCTGCATAGTTTGGATGGTTGTGTATACGAACTCTTGGGGCCCCCGTAAAGCTGGGTCGTTGGAGACGATTGATATCTTCGTCCTTGCCTCGTTTAGCCCGTAGGTGAAGGTGGGTTGGGCCTTCCCCCAGTCTACCACCCCGCCACATTGGCGAAGGAACCCCCAACCCAAGAGTAATGGGTAGGGACTGGTGGCCTCCTCGTTGAATGGCAAGACTTCAAAGGTGACAATGTAATCGACTCCCCCGGTCTGAATCCGGAAGTCTTTGATTCGGCCAATGGTCTTGACCGATCGCTGATCAGCGCATTTGAGGGTCACGCAAGAAGGGTGCGTAATTTCTAGACCTAACTTGCGCATAGTATAGGCTGGCATGATGTTGACGCCGCTGCCGTCATCCACTAGGGTCCGGGGGATGATTTTGTCGACTATTTCGACCTCAATCTCCACCGCTTCAAAGCTTTCCAAAGTGGCTTGAAGGTTCTTGCGGGACGTCTTGACTAGTGGGGTAGACTCTTCAAGGTCAGACTCCAGCTCTTTGGAGATGACTTGGGACGCAACTCGGTTAACAGAGGCGAGCTTAGGAGCACGGCGAATGGTGGCCCCCTCCTTTAGCTGCTTGCGTAAGGCGGGAGAGGTCTTGACCAGCTGTCCAAAGGAAATGTTTGCTTTGGTGTGTGCCAAGTCCCCCCACAAGTCATAGGGGCCAGAGGAGTTGTTAGTTCTTCGGGCTTTAGGCCGATGGGGAAGAACCCTGGGAGGGAAGGCATCTCCCTGCTGGACGAATTGGTATTCGTTCTCGTCCATCTCAGTGCGAGTGGGGAGATTCTCGCGGGAGCGTACCTCCTTCGCCGTGTCCCTTAGTGTACTCTGGAGGTCAGAGAACTGAGGGGAGTCTTGAGAGGATTCCAAGGGAATGCCACTATGAGAACTAGAGTCAGGGGAATCTATAATTCCAGGCTCGGGTAGTGGAGGAGGGATCGTTTGTGCTCCTCTTCTCGTGACTACGAGAGCGGGCAACACTTCCTGACGTGAGGTATCCTTCGCCGGTTCGACTCCCTTGGGTTCAACTGCGACGTACATACTCCGATGACACTCATGAGCCCTAGAGGACTCTGCCATGGTGGCTGCCACAAATCTCGCATCCTGTGTCACTTGAGGGGGCAAGGCTGAGCTCAACGGAATGGTACCTTGGGCAGTTTGGACTGCCGCTGGGGATTTTTGTGTCTGTCTGTTGTTGGCATGGTCATAGTACATATTTGGTGGCCCGGTCGACACAACGGGGTCGGCAAAGCGGACGCCTCTCTGGTTGTCTTGCGCCTGCTTGGCGTAGTCTGCTTTAGGAAACTCCAATGGAATGACTCTATCCGCCGTTGTACACCGGATCGTGGGGTGGGGGCCATCACAACGTTCACACCTGATGTTGTTTTGAGCCCAGCAGTCGCCTGGAGCATGTCGCCTCTTGCAAGCGGGACATCCGTCAGCGGGGTTGGATCGTCCCTGACGTGCGGCATTGGGATGTCGATACGGCTGTGGCTCTCGCGGTCGTGGTGGTGGAGGATCGTCCTTCAACAGCGGACAGAAGGGAGGCGTGTGATTTTTCTGGCCACAATGGTTGCACCACATGGTGGTTGCGTGTTGACCCGACTCATGGTATCTGGGGCGAGCTGGCGGGGCTTGTCCTCGAACTAAAAACGCCATTTGATCGGCCAGCTCGCGCACCGCTCGCGTCATCTCCCCCAAAGCTTGCCCCATCTCTGTTCGTAACTCATCGACAGGCACGGTTAGCGTTAGCATGGGTTTGTGGGTAGATAGTGGGTTTACCTTGAGGGTGGTCGAGTGGTACGGCCCCATACTTATCCCTTGGTTATGGACCAGGATGAAAGCTAGGATGGGGTCCAACCCTTGCCGTACCATCCGATCGTTCTCCTTTTCGATGAGTTCGACATCGTACGCTGCGCGGACAGCGTCCTCGAGAGTTTCTGGCCTACGTGCCAGAATGTCTCGGATGAGTGGAGGGTTGTTAATCCCCTTGATGAAGTAGTATCGAATTGTGTCGTTGTTGAGTAGATTACCCACGAAATGAGTACATACGATTTGAAATCTCGTGATGTAGGAAGTCACATCCTCCGTGAAGTCCTTACGGATCCGGTCTAGGGCGGCCAGAGCATGCTGTTGTCCCGTCGCCGATCGGAACTTCCGGAGGAAGGCCGTCTGAAGTTGCTGGTATGTGGTGAACACACCTTCGCCATGAGATCGAAACCATGAGTAAGCTGCTCCTACCAACGTGCTGAAAAACCAAATCAAATAGTAGCCAGGGTTAGTGACCAGACTGGATATGAGAGCTTCCTCGAACTTTTCTACATGGGCTGTGGGATCATTGTCCCTATCCCCCGAAAACCTGGGTAGGTTGTGAGGGATAGGCACTTCCCGCAGTCCTTCCGGTACCACGATGGGCAATCTTCTTGGTAGCATCATCGGATCAATGTCTAGTACAAAGGGCGCTGCTGGCGGGGCTTTGCCGGCGTTGAGCGGAGCAGGAGGTCTAAGAGGCTCGTGGCCGTCCATCTCCCCGGATGAGTCCGACGCACTTACTCTTTCGACAGGTTTGGGGAGGTGGATTTCCTCTTCTATATTCCCCGGTGAGCCTACCCTTATTAGGGGTTCGGGCGAATTAAGGTCTTCCCGGATTGATGCCGTGGGGGATGTTGGTGGCGTTAGTCGGGACGAACTCCCGCCTCCGCCTCTCGGTCGTGCTACTCTTTTGGGTCTCAGGGATTTTGAAGACTTTGGTGGCATCTAACTCTAGGCGAGTCGAGGTATACACCAATCAAATCCACGCACATATATATATAGTAAGTCAATACAATACAAATACCAAATCAAATCCACACTATACGTAATCAAGCTGGAAATCTTAGACGGGTACTAGATCTGTCCCATAGAGGGCCAAGCTAGCTGTAATCTCTGTAGCGGTTGGCCGGTACTCGAAAAAGTAAGGGGCTTGTTCCCTCTCGATGCGGTCGATGGACGCTTGGTGCCGAGTCCAAGAGTCTTCGTTCGTAAAGAACGTAGCGTTCTTTATACGGACGAAGCGTGTCCTCTTTCCTCGACACGGGTACCGATAGAAGAGAGGATGAAATCGGGGTTGATGCAGAAGTTTGAGCCCCGGCGCTATATTAAGCGCCACTCGGACGTCTTCGGCGTCCTAGCACGGCTCACAAGCTGAGTGATATTTGGTGATGTAGCTCAGCTGGTGCACGGTGGCGGCGTGGAAGGGCACGTAGTGGGTCGAGATGCCCTTGCACCCTTCCTTGGTGAGATGGCCACCGCGGTCGTGCCACGATCGGAAGTGTTGGAGACAAGTGTAGGGATTCTCTGGTACATGAAGGTTTTCGATGTCTGATGCGTCGAACCGATACAACTGGCTGGCAAAGAGGGGCTTCGGGGCCTTATAGCGTATGTTGATGTGCGGCAGTTCTTGCAAGGGCGCGTCCCGCTGATGTGATGGAAGTCGCGAGCCAAAACACTCTCTCACATAGTGATTTTCGAAAAACCAAAAGTGGACCACTAGGTGCCAATAGAAACAGATGTGCTTGTGGAAACTGTGTGACGGTACCCCGAATGACCCTGCCGCGATTGCGTGGGCAATCTCTGGAGTATGCCGATTCGGGTCGTGTAGGTAGAGGCGAACAAGATGCGCCCAATACTTGAAGGATATTTTTAGCGTCCTTGGGCCGGTTGCCAAGTCTGCTAACGAGATTATCTGGACAACACCCTCTTCTCTTTGGCCAAGTTCGAGGTCGGAGTAATTCTTGAGGGGGATGCCGTAGAAAGTAGACGCCCAAACCTCAAGGTCGGAGTGGCCCCTAGTATCGGAAAACAGCTCAGATGATCCCGAGTCCGAGTCCCCTTCAGAGCCCTTCACATGCAACACTTGTTAGTCAAACATGCAAATGCAATCTAATGTTTTCAACTCCCGGCAGACGCACCAAAACTGTGGGCACAAGATTACCCACCCTTGATAATAGAGCGAACACCGACCAGGTTCTATGCCTTTATCCACTTTTTTAATATATGGGGGTGTTGTGAGCGCGGTCCACTGTGCCTTCCAAGCAATGGATCTTTTTTGCTAACGTTTCCTAAGTTTCGTGGATGGCAGCGAATAATTAGTAATGCATGTAATAACTCACAAGGTAGCTGCAAGCTCAGGGGTAATGGTATACTTCTAACTCCCTAACTATCTATCCTATGTCGAGGGTAGACTGGGTAGTTGACATCATTTCTAACGTTCCTAACTATGTAAAAAGGGGAACCCCTATGTTCCTTCCATGAACCCCTAATACTATCTTGGGTTTCTAAGATTCCACCTAGAAGTTCTACTTTTAAAAGCTACCCCTAAAGTTCCAATTCTTGCTCTAACTTTTAACTTCTAAGTATACTCTAGGTTTTTAGCTTCCCAAACTAATTAGAGAATTTAACTTCAAAATTTAATGCTACCGTTTGACTTTGTTTTGACTTTTGACTCCAAGTTTTTACTCCTAGACTAACTCTAAAATTTACCTTCTAAAGTTAACTCTATGTTTTGACTTCAACTTCTAAATTTTTACTTCTAATTTTACTCTAAGATTTACCCTTGAATTTTAACTCTATGTTTTAACTTTTAACTCTAAGTTTTTACTCCTAGACTAACTCTAAGATTTACCCTTGAGTTTCAACTCTAGGTTTGACTCTACGTGTTCACTTTAGCTTTTTACTCTAACTTTTCACTTCCCCCCTTGACTCTAACGTTTAACCTTTAAATTTAATCTTAACTTTTGACTTTTGACTTTTGACTTTCTACTTCCAACTTTAATCCTATCGTTTTAATCCTAGATAAACTCTAAATGTTACTCCAAGTTTTGACTTCTACTTTCTACTCTATTCCTAACTCAAAAATCTACTTCCTAAGTTGATTTTTAATTCTATTGTTGACCTCTACTTTCTACTCTAATTTTTGACTCCCTAATCAACTCTAAACTCTTACATGAACCTACCCTAAGATTTGACTTGAGAGTTTAAACCCCTAAGTTAAAGTTCTAAATTAATTCTATTTTTTAACTCTCCAAAGTTAACTCTAGATTTTGACCTTAGAAGTTTAACTTTAAAAAGTAAAAGCGTAGATTGATTCTAATTCTAACTGCTAATTAATCCCTAATTTTACTCCTAAATTCTCCTTCTAATTTAAACCTAATTTCCGTCCATGGTTCTTTTTGGATGAAATTTTATTCAAAATTCCTCCGTCCTACCCCCTACCGCTTAACTTAGCCTAGCGCGGTCAGTTTACGGTCAAATCTTAATTATAAGCTGTTTTTGGAAACCTCTATTCCTAATCTATCAACTTTTGAATCTAAACTTCTAATCTACACTGATCTCGGATGCTAATCACGCTCTAAGGGCAGATTAGGAAAATAAATGCTAATTAGGGAGAAACATCAAAGATTAAATCAAAAACTCACCTCTTCACTACCGGTGTCGGAAATAACTTCGTCCACGTCCACGTGTACATCCTCACGCTCCATGGTAGTCTTTGGCTTTGTTTTGAATTTTTTTCAAGCTCACTGCTTATTGAGAAAATATTACAATTTTTGATGATCTAAACTCCCTCTTTCCCTTCCTCCTTTCTTTTCTTTCTTCCTCTTTCTTCTACACTAGCACTATTCCACCTAAGCTTTTATGGGTCTTACACTATGGTTTCAAACTACGAGAAGGGTTTAATTGTTCTTTCCTACCCTCTTACGCAACCTTGCTTTGTGTCATCCTAATCTTCCTCCCAACGGTTGCAAGGAGTTCTTCTAGATTTCCTACCTAATCTCCTAGCTAGGCACTATTCATCGTCTCTCTCCTTTCCACTCCTATAACACATCCTTCTCTTTAATTTCCTTCCATTGTGTGTAAGTGTGAGTGGTGATAGAGACTGTTTTCGTGTGCAGGTACGGTGGTGCTTCGCTCTCTTCTTCCTCCTCCCTTTTGTATTTTTTATTGGCCCTAATTCTGCTTCACCCCTGCTTAGCACTTAATTAGCCCAACATTCCTTGAGTTTGATTTATCTTTGTTTGTGTTCTAGTTTGAGAGAACCAAAACGTGAAACAAAAAAAAGGAATCCAAATTTGGGAGGAGCCCCGGTTGCCCCACCGAGAGCCTGCTGTCCCAACCGGAGCTGCTGTCCCACCAAGAGCTGCTGTCCCACCGGAGCTTGCTGCCTCACCGGAGCCTGCTGCCCAACCGGGGCCTCTGTCCAACTGGAGCCTGCCTGGCCCTTCCCGGCTGGCTGGCTGGGGGGTCGGGACTTAAATAAAAATCTTTTTTTTTCTGATGGGATGCTGGTTGGGATGTTGGTTGGGATTGCTGGTTGGTATGCTGGTTTTTTCTCTAAGGCTAATTTAGGACTAAAATTTTGCTAAGGCTATTTAAGGCTAGGGGGAAATAAAACCTCGGGGGTACTAAACTCACTAAGACCTTGGGAAACAACTAAACTAGATAAACTTTGGAAGACACTACACTTGATAAGTGCAAAGGAACCTATATCTCTTGGAAGCTAAACTCTGGAGGTTTCCACAAAGGTCTTGGAAACTAGACTTTGGAATCTAAGGCTATGGAGGTTCAAAGCTTCGCCGTAAAATTGGGTTTAACACCAACTTTAGAACTTGTGACACTCCATGGGTTCAAAGCTCCGCCGTCTAAGAGTATTTTAACACACACTGTAGGACTTGACGTTGTTACTAGTTCAAAGCTTTGCCATCGATTTGAGAGGTCCACGCAACAAGGGGGATATTAGAAGAAGATAGAAAAGACAGACTTAGAAACACGTGTGACAAAGCCAAAGCTTCGCCGTCCCAAGGGGGGGTCCACGCAACAAGGGGGATATTAGAAGAAGATAAAAAAGACAAACTTAGAAACACGTGTGACAAAGCCAAAGCTTCGCCGTCCCGAGGGGGGGTCCACGCAACAAGGGGGATATTAGAAGAAGATAAAAAAAAGACAAACTTAGAAACACGTGTGACAAAGCCAAAGCTTCGCCGTCCCGAGGGGGGGTCCACGCAATAAGGGAAAGATTAGAAGGGGGTGAGGACATATAAGTAAGGAAAACATACGTTTTAGTACACGTAAAGACATACAACTTCACAAGCTAAAGGCCCCCTAAAGCGGCATCGCCAAGGTACGGTGGGGGGTGACTTTAGGATTAGGACACGACCCCAAAAGACTCCTTAACTCACAAGTTAGCTCACAAAGGTACAACAAGAGAGAACAAGGACTCTTAACTCGTAACAAGGGTATAACAAACGCACGAGAAGTACACAAGGCAAGATAGAAGGACCCCCAAGGATCTTCAAAGCTTGAAATCTAGCAACAATGGAGCAAAAAGTGCTCCAAAAACACCATAAAGGTTTTTGGCTTCAAACGCCAAAATATCCAAAGCAACTTGGACCCACGGACCCAAACAAAAGTGAGGGGTTGTTTTAGAGAGAGAAATGGGGCCCTTATATAGGTTTCCAAGGGCTCACCCCTCTCTCTAAAGCTCTAAAGTAACCTTATCAACGGGGATTTTCATCCTCATCCTCAAAGATTTTCATCCTACATCCTAAATTTCTACTTCTACCATCTATGCTGGACCAACATCCTAACTTTTGGAGATTAGCTCCAATCGCCGAACGGATTGCGCCCTTGGATCCAGATCGCCGTGTTTAGTCCTAAATCCTCCTATCCCCCGTACCGAGACCAAAAATCCATCGTAGGCTAATTTAGTTTAAGAACCAAATCGTGGTAAAATCTTAGATCTTGGGGGTCTCCTATTTTGAGAAATGTAAATAGCCTAGGGTCTCCGGTAGGTGCGAGAGAGTCGGGAAGGACTTTTGGTTGACTTCGTTTCGCCATCGTATGGTCCCGGAATGCCGGTCAACGTGGCGGGGACCCCGCCACGTGGTTAATTCCCGAGGAATCTCGCCGGTTCGGGTACTTGCCGCTATCGGAATGTTGTGAAACTTCACGGAACGCATTATTAACATAAAACAAGCTAGTCTAATTTTTAGTGAGATTTTATTGTAACCTGGGTAATTTCCATGAAATTCCCGTTGGAGGTTAGGAGGGTTGACCACCCGGAAAAAGGTTCTTCTGCAAGTCGGAAGATGCCGGGATTTTTCACGTGACCTCTCAGGGAGTCGCATGAAAGACGTGCGGGTGTGTTTCCGTACCTGGCACGATTGGTCAATGGAGATTTAAACTGGACATCTCCTTGAATCAGCGACGGTGCGGGAATCTTCTGCAGGTGGAGGAATCTTGGCGAACCGATTTCGCCGTTGGCCTCCTGGCATGGGATTCACCCTAGAACACCATCCTTGGGCTGTAGATTCCTCCACGGCCCGGTCTTGCGTGAGTGGCTCCTGCATGCTAACAATCGGGATTTTGGGAATTCGTCGATCTAATGGGGAATTCTAAATCTAACTCTAGGACCCGACCTAGTGGCCTCGCTGTGGATCCTTTGGACCGACCTAGCCATGAATCGCCACATTCATGGTGGGATTTAGCCCTTTTGGGGCTGTGTGACTCGAATCCTCCAAATCTAACCTTTTCGTTATTCCTATACTATTTTTAGGCAAGGTTTGGGGGATTCTAAGTAAAAAACACAAATCTAGACCAAATACTATAATGGGTATGACACAACCCTATTTTGGTTCTACACTCTTTTTAGGGATTTTTCTATACTTTTATCAACTTTAAATTGCAAATTTCCAAAAAAATAATTCTACGAGTCCCAAGTGACAAATTGGAAGCTCACATCCTCCCACCTTGCTACGAAGTTGTGAGTCACAAAGGCTTGCAGCTTTGGCTTCAGGTACTCCAAGAAAACCTCATGGCAGAAATTCCAAAAATGAACTTGGTATACAAACAGTTTTTTTTGTACACCAAGTTCATTTTTTTCAAGACCTTTCCTTTCTTTGAAACAGTTTCTTCCAAAGCAAACCTCCTCCATTTTATTAAGTTGCCATCAGACCCTTCAACCTCATTGGGACAGGTCGGCAAAGTGTCTATCCCACAGTTTGGATACTCAGTATACAAGCATTTAACATTATGCCATTCATCAAATTCCCCCTTTTGGCATACTATAGATTCCCACAAAGCAGTCAGACCGTCATACTGGATGCTACAGGCGTCACATCTTCCATCTATACCATGGTTGCAATTCTCGGTTAGAAATTTACCTGCCCGCATGTTGTTGAGAGCAATTTGCAGCTCATTGCACTCAACATGATAAATACAACAACAAGTATTTCGTTCCCTCAACAAGTATTTCGTTTCACAAAGAAAGGCTTCAACATCCCGAAGGCCCTCTCCGCCACTGAAACCTCAGGGAAGGCTCTTGCAAACCAAATGAAGAATTGCGTCTACAAAAGCACAAAACCACAAAGAAGTCAAAACTAGTACATGTTCACTCCAAGATGTCCAGCCTAAAGTCCCACAGACTTACCCAACTTAGTCAATCTCAATTACTCTACTAGAATTGTCCATTACAGTGGACCCCAATAGTAAGGTCTTAGTACTTCAAATGACAAGTACTCAGTTTCCATTTAAACTACCTTCACTTGATCTCATCACAATGGACTTCTAAGTACTAATGCCAAAGTCCACAATTACTCATACTACACTCAGAATTACTCATACTCAAATTCAAAGTACTATACCGAACTTCAAAGAACTCACAGCAGACTTCACCGTACTCATATTGCACTTACAAGCACTCCTATTGAACTTCAAAGTAATCATACGTGACATCAAAGCACTAATACATGACTTTAGAGTCCTCGTACGTCCTACGGCACTAAACATGGTCAGTGTATTACATTCCATCCATATTCCTCCTTTCAACAATACTGAAAAGGACTTCAGATGAGAAATCCATGCACACAAAAGTAAGGCTGCTGAATGCAAGATGACTCTACACCGCATTTTGTCTGTATGGACTATTGAACGCAATTGAAATTGCAAACTTCACCTCAATCCACTAGTCTGTACATACAAATTCTTTAACATGGACAATCCAATGTTCTCTTTAAAGATTTCTAGAGTCTTTTGTTGGACTGCCGGACCCTAAGCCCTAAACTGTAACTGTGGACAGACCCTAATTGTAATGACACAGAATCCCATTACATGAATTCTCAAGACTATCCAAGCATGAGCAGATCCCTAAGTGCATAAAAAATGTGGTTTGGGGTTGGAATTTACCTGTGTCTCTTGCAGGTAATGGGTCGCCTTTGTTTCGTAAACACCCGGTGACATCCACTTCCTTGTTACATCCTTCTTATTTGGTAAGACTCGGCTCTCTATCACCCACCACTCAACGATAGCCTTGCGTTCTTCCATGCTCAGACCGTTTGTGCGCTTCTTCCGCACCATTAGCATGCACACAAACACCCCGTTACTATTCATCACCTCCCGCCTTGAAACAGCTGCTGCCAGATTGCGGGGGTGAACCCCTAAAAATTTTGCTATTTGTCTGAGCGATGAATGGCCCGTCCCGAAACTCACTGTAGCATCTAAAATTGCATGCTTTGTTGCCAGCTTAGCTGCACTGTTCCCTCTCTTCACTAGGTCTAGACGGGCTGAAACACCAACAACATCTTCATAAGCTGCCGCCACCTTTGAGGTCAGAATGTGATCAGGAAGATCATGGAAGACTTTCTTGTTATCTAGAACTCTACCTAGGACTAATTTCCTACTATTTGACCCAGGACAAGTAGCCAACTTCGAACTAATGAACTCAGCAATAACAAATGCAATTCTACGCTCCTCTCTCTCCTGCAGCTGGTCCTCCGCAACGCAGAAAGATTCAATTTCTCCACGCTCATCTAACCGACAGTCAGCGTCATTGTTACGAATGGCATTTTCTTGAGCATGCCGTCTTCTAGAAACGGATTTCCTTGCATTCTAAGATGCCCTCTGCGCTTGATCTACGGCATACTCTGATCTTCGCTGTACTGCTTTTTGGACCAAGTACAATGCTCGATCTTGTGGAGGCAGCCTTCTGCGCCCAGTTCTGGCCTCTTTAGCCGTGGCCGACCCCATTAAAATCTCCTTGCATTACCAAGTATCCAAGATGAATCCTTCAGATCCATACAAAACCCTAAACCCTAACTAGGTGCGCTAACACCCACGCTAGTTACTTTCAATCCTATGCAAGTGCAAGGAAACCCTATCAGCTGCACCTAAATCCTACCAAGTGAACCACAAGCTATGTACATGCCTTTAAACCCTAACCACCAGTAAACAAACCCTATGGAGCTAAATCTAACCCTATCCAGATGCAAGCAAACCTTGAACCAAAGCAAAGCACTTACTTGGCAATTGAAGCTTATTTCTTCGGTCCCTCAAGCTCCAGTCCCTCGTGCAATTAACCCAAAAGTGATCCACCCTAAACCCAGAGTTTGTTCCTGGAATTGGAAAGTCGACATCTGCGATGGAGTACACTCCCCTAAAACCCTAAACCCTAACACCAACCCTCAATTCCCTCCTTTAGTTCCCTCCTTCACTTGACAATATTACCCTTAAACCCTAAACCCCAACCTTTAGCTTCTAAAGTTCACTGCTAAACATGTCCCACGCGATGATAATGTGTCTAAACCCTAACCCCATCCTTGCACTTTGATCTAGTTCAGTTCAAAACCATGTAACCCTTGATAGTAATCTGGTTTCACAGATTTGCTGCCTCCGACCGTTCTCTCGCAACTTCAAAAACCAACTGCAAGAAAACCTAAGCAGATGAAAGAGAAAATTTAGCCAGATCAAAGCAAAACCCTAACCCAACGACACCATAGCCGACCACCCTGTGTAAAAAAACAATGCGTAAGAGAGGGAAAGAGGAAGACAACGAGAGTGACGACCTCGAACCCTAAACGACCAATCAATCTCCATCGTCCCTGTACTTCCAATCTGTAGCGTACACGTGTACCAGAGAGGATGGGTCTGCCCTGCCCAGCACATGCTACCTCTATCACTGCATCTACGAAAAAGGAAAAAAAAAAGGAATTCTAAGAACATACCATCTTAGATAAACACTTTGTGAATACATTTAGAAGAGCCAACATATCTAAATTTCAACATATATGTGTGAAATCAAGCTCCAAAATTTGCATGCACTTCTGGATATATAATAGTCCATATCTACGAATTGAGGGATTGAACTCTATAAATTTTAAATCAAAACATTTGATTACATATATACCTACCCTAAAACATTTCCTTTTTTTGCAAAATATTTGAATCCTTAGATGAACAATGAGTCTTTACCTTCAATGCTGTGGACTGTGACAGTGCTTTCAAAGTACATTCAAAAGTCCTTTACAAATAGAGTATAAACAATTTTGCTAAGATTTCTTTTGTATTTCATAGATCATCAAGTATACAATATGAATATGAGTCCTTTTCCATGTTCTACAACTTGCATTCATTAGAATATAAAGGAATTTTCCAAACACCCACTGAAATAAGGACTGTGACAATCCATGTTGATCCAACGTAGTGTACATTTGCCCAAAGGATTTGGCTTCTAATAAACGTGACAGCATTGAGTATTTCTTCTATATCAGTGACTATGCAGAGACTCTTGGTAGGTGTGGCTCCATTATTGAAAACTCTGCCAACAATGAGGATGTCTGGGTGAACAGATTCCATGAAACAGTAATGGGTGAAAGGGATTCATGCAGTTGTCTTTGCGTTTGCTAAGCACCTTTCCATGGCTAGGTGCCGATAGCAGATTAAATGAAGTATGTGCCATTGTTTCCGTGTGATCATATTCCATTCCATTTCGATGACGTTATTATGAATGGAAAAGTGTGTCCAGCACATGTCGTTCCAAGACATTGACAGAAATACACACTAGACATTGACAGAAGCACACATTGACATCAAGAAGTATGCACAAGGCGTTCGTGTAAGTGATCCCAAGAGTACGATGTCAGATGCTTTTGTGGTACCAGAAAATTTTGAAAACGGCTGAGCTCAAACATTTATGTGGACGTGTATCCATTTCAGAATCTGCGATTTCGGGAAGTTTTTGACGTTATGAAACATGTCACTGAATGCAACATTAAAAGACTGGACGATAGCATTCTGTAGTATTCCACCATGTTCAGTGAATAGCACGACGTTTTGAAAAACATTGTACAAAAGAAGATCCGTTCCGAGCATGTTGCCAGTAACGTCCAAAACAACGTCCTTTGCTGCATGCGATGTAATTGTGCACACCATGGACTGACAGCGTTACCTTTCTTGTAATGAAAAAAAAATAATGAAAAAAATAAAATAAAATAAAATTGGCTGAGAAAAAAACGGGCTCGCCTGATGTGGCGCACAACTGGCGTGCAGATGCCGAAAAAACCCCCGTGAAAACCAGCACGTCAGAAGGGATGTTTGAAGGAAACAACCATGAAATTCAACTCGTTCCTTCAAATTTCAAGACGTTTTCTGCCTATCAATAGAGACGGATTTTTGTGGACATTACAGATGACTACTTTTTAACAGCTAAAAATATTTTTCAATGGTTTTTGCTAACATCCGTAAAAACGCAGCTTTCTTATAGTGTATGCTTCTAGTGATGTATATAAAACTTGTTTCAGTGACAAACGCATTCACATACTTTCTGTAATTATTGTAAACGCACTTTTGTAATTAATAAACCATAATTGCTTTATCTTCTTGGATGACAACTATATTATATTCACGTTATTGTACAATTTTATTTCACTTGGTAATTGAAGTGCGGAATGCTTGATTGCACGGTACAAATTGTCCCTTTGAAATGTCTACCCAGACCTTCTGTACTAGACATTTCCAAAGAATAATGTTCATGTCTGAGAACTTGGACTTTTTTTTTTAATACTTACACCATTGCTTACCTTTTGCATATTTTTTGATATACTAGAATTGGAATTGTACTGGTATAGTTCTATTATATTCTGCATTCAAGTTGACGACTAGAAGCGTAATAATGAGGAATACTCATTTCTTACAGTAATTTTGTGCCTTCTTCCCTGTACACAGATCCCTTCTAATAAATTTAGTTTGGGAGCTTACATCAAGAGATCTCTCGATGTTTGGAGATCGTGTCTTTTGTAGCTGTGGGTGGTTTACAGAATTTGACTGTGTGCTGAGTTGGGTCTTTGTAGAGGGTGGTGATCATTGTTTTGACAGGTCCTCTGTGCATTGAGGGCATTGTCCCGGATTCCCAACAGACAATCAAAAGTCAACGCTTTCGGGATCTCGTTGGATTGTTGCTAGCGAAGGCCTTTGTTGGTATATGGTCAAAGATGACTAGTTTGAAATTGGTAGAGCTCCTTCGATGTTTGCTTTCAGACAATGTTATTTCTAGGTTGTTTCTTATTAAAGGATGTGAGTTTCCGGACAAGTTGGACAGGCATCTTGATAGACGCAACCCCTTCATGGATCTCCTTAGTAGGATTGCAATGCGCAACATATTCAAGAATCAAATTCTTATGTTCATTGGCATGGATCCTTTAAACATGCAGCGGAATTTTATAATACCCCCGTTGGTACGTATTAGGGATACATGGATTACAGATTGAAAGTACATTTCCTTAGAAAATGCAAGAAATGCCTTCTTTCATTTCTGCATGCATAGGCCTATTACTTGATGTATATAAATGAATAAATGGTGGTAAGTCCACCTTACTCTACTATACAATTGTCATGATTGTGTATGTATTTTATTTTATTTTATAGGCTAACAACAAAAGATCTCCGGATCTCCAATTCTTGAAATATGTGTTGAAATTGTCATTGTGTATGTATTTGTGTAATGTTGAGGGAATGGCATCAAAAGATCTCCAGATCTTGAGTTCCTAAGGCAAGTGTTGGAATTGTCATTGTATATGTACTTGTGTAACATTGTGGGGATGACATTGGAAGATCTCCAGATCTCTACTTCCCAAGATAAGTGTTGGAATTGTCATTGTGTATGTACGTACTTGTGTAACATTGAGGGGATGACATCATAAAATGTCCAGATTTAAAGTTCCCAAGCTAAGTGTTGGAATTGTCATTGTGTATGTACTTGTGTAACATTGAGGAGATGACATCAAAAGATCTCTAGATCTGAAGTTCCCAAGGTAAGTGTTGCAAATGTCATTGTGTATGTACTTCTGTAACATTGTTGGAATTCGGAGGTAAGTGTTGGAAAGTAATGTTGTAATTCCCAAGGTAACAATGTTGGAATTCCTCTATTTCATGAAGCATTTGAATAGTGCATGTGCCCAATCTTGTGCACATGTAACAAAATGAATGTTCTTTGCTTAAACGCAGTTCACGTTTTTTAAAATGAAATCTATGGTACTCTTCTACAATTATCCAGAAATCTCTAGTTGAATCCACTAACTACATACAAATATGCATTGCCCTCTCTTTTTTATTGCTAAAATATGCTCTCCTACAGCTCTTCATATATAGACATGCTCTTACAATGAATTTTTCCCATGTAGTTTAACCCCTAAAGGACCAAGGCCTTTTTTCTGCCAAAAATCACTCAAAACTGCCATATCTATAGCAAAGAGTAAAAAAAATTGAAAATTGTTCTTTTTCCACATCTAACCGTAGGATCTTACACCTAACTAGTATGAGAGTGTGTGGAAAAAATTTCAGAATTTTTGACCGCACAGATTGCAAGATATCTGCGTTTAAAGTGGAAAAAACAAGTTTTTCAGCACATTGCGGGACCAGATTTTTTGACCTTAAACATTTTTAACTTAAAATTTTTGCACTATAGTGTTTTTGAGCTTTAAATCTTTATAGTGGAGAATTGAGTTGAGAGTCTAGGAAAAAAAAAAAATTCAAAAAAACTTAATTATCATTCTTAAAAAAATTGTTAAGTAGAAGTAGGTACAAGATAGAAGGAAAATCTAAAATATTCATATATTTTAGATGGAATTAAAATACACTAATCCCAATGGTGAGATTGTTCTAACAAGTAAATCAGACCATGCAAAAAAAAAATTTGAAAAATTTGAAAAATTTCATTCCGAAATGCATCCTACAAGTTATTTTTTTCAAGAAGATGCTCTAACTGCCCGAAAAACAAGAATGTCCATAACTTTCTCATAACATATCCAAATGAAATGAATCAAAGCTTTCCAGATAGGCAAAAATATAATCTATGAGAAAAAAAATATTAAAAAAAAAAATTCAAATTTTTGTCCATTTTTTTTTTGCTGCCCGGACTGCCCGCCGTCCCCTATTTTGAGCTTATATGGTCATAACTTTTTTTCCCGAGCACCGATTGTGAAAAAAATTATATTCCCACAAAGCTTATCAGTTTTTCTATCTCCAAAAAAAGTTTCAAAAAATCATGACAAAATTTCAGCTCGTAGGTACCTGCCCGAAAACGCATTTGTCCCCCGAAGGGACAACGGTCCTTTAGGGGTTAAGGTCAGTGCGGTCTTATTTTATATAATGTGGGTAATATTCATCTAGAGACATTTGACCAAAAAGTCCAGAATTCCCCCCAAAGTCCAAATATAGATAAATGTGGCATAATGCAGTTGCTTATTGAAATGAAAATTTGTTTACAAGGTTCAGTAAGTGACTTAAATTTTGAAAAAATGAACTAAGATTTCCGGAAATTCAAATTTACAAACACCCACGGTCATAGGTCCTTCATCCTTTTTTTGTTAAAAAAATTTCCCACTCATAGGCTCACGGGCTCACAAGCTCACGCTCATAGGCTTGCACACTAGCAACCTTGACCTTCCTGAAAGGGCTTTTCTGTAAGTCAAAAAGTTCCAAAACTTTTAAAGGGACCTCTCACAGAATCCCACAACAACTATGCAAGCTCATATTATTATTTTGCACACGTAGAGAAGGGAGGATGAAATTCTACCCTTACTAATTAATAGATAAAAAGAAAATCTTTTATAAACAAAAGAATCTTAGCAAATGGACCCTAAATCCCTTGGCTTGCTTCTGATCCCAAATCACCCTCCACCGGCAATAGATTCTTCCATTGGCCTACCGTCAGTATGGTGACGCGGTAACCCTTACAATGCTAACAATTGGAATTTCTATTGTTTTATTGATGCAACGGGAAAATTAAGACCTATTCGTGGAAATATACTTGAAGACTTTACTAGACTACCCTCAGACTAAGTTAGCTAGACTCAGTCATTGGTTTGATAGGTTTAGGTTAATCTTGACGTAATTACTCAAAATTCCTAATTCCCATGGTTTTGGGGTTCTAACCTATGTACATGTGGGTATTTGGATTGTCATAAATCGAAAACTCTATTTAAGACCAAAACTCTATTTTGGCATCTAACATTGTGATTGTTTTGGTCTTACACTCTTTTTTGGGTTTTTTTGCATATAATTACAACCTAAATTACGAAATTTGAAAAAAAAATCACGTAACTTGTCAATACCACAATGAAAGTTCATCAATCACAGAGTCATAACATCTAATTAATTCTCAATCCTGCTCAAAAGACGAGCTTAAACTAGAACCTAGTGAAGAAGTACAGTTCTAATGCCACTTTCTTTACTTTAATCATTTAGGCCATTGACAAACATCCATTCTTTGCTAATCAGTGACCCCATTTTCTTGCATTGTTAATATTGAGGTTACAAGAGTATACTTGGTGTAGAAAGGAGATACTGTTAAGTGAATATTTCTCTAATTTCCTTTTGCCTTATTGTATTTGCTTTAAATACACTACCTGGTTAGTAGACATATTAGTGACTATTGGCAATTTTTTGGAGTTAAATTTTTTTTTTCCTATGGTCAAGTGTTAATCTAAGCTATTTGTTTAGTAGCAATTGTTTTTACCTTTGGTACTTTTAGGTCAAATCCATTTGTTAAGTGGATTTGGATTTCTATAAGAAAAATTCACTACTAAAATAAAAAACAACATTTTAATAGTTTTGTCTTTGTTTGTCTTTGTGAAGAGTCAATGCTTGAATTGTACCTCCATAATTGTTGTCCCAATTGGTTGTTGTGATTTATTCTTAGATCTAATTGTTGAGAGTTTGAAGACTATTATGTCTACAGGATATAGATTTGTAGCATCAATTTCCAACTTCCATTGAACAATAGTCTTCTCAAGGCTCAAGGATAGTGGAATTCCTCTACTTTTATAGTGAAAATTGCTCTAAAGAGCTAAAGTCACTAGTAGAAAATGCACCCTGGATCAATAGGCTTTAGTCACCTTAGACAAGTTGATTTGGACAAAATCAAAATTTTTTTGCTAAACCCTAAACCTAAATCCTTCCAATTCCATAAAACTATCATCACTGCATCAAAAAGTTCCTACCACTAATTCAGTGTTGATTCAATAATTTCAATTGTTTTTAGTATGATCACAATTAATTGATAGATACATACTAGAAAGTCATTGTAATATTTCCAAAACAAAATTAAATTACCAATGTAATTACATATTTTTATTTAACCCCTAAAGTCCCAAGGCCATTTTCCCATCAAAAACCATTCAAAATTGTCATTTCTATAGCAAAGAGCATCAAAAAAATTAAAATGTTTTTATTGCATATTTAACCGTAGGATCTTGTACTAGACTAGTGTAAGAATGTGTGGAAGAAATTTTAGAAACTTTGACCGTGTAGATTGCAAGATATTTGCATTTAAAGTGAAGGCATCAAGTTTTTTCGCACCTTGCTCAACTACATTTTTTGGCTTTGAACCTTCTTAACTTGAAATTTTTGCTCTATTGATTTTGAATTTCTAATTTTATATGATGAAAATTGAGTTGGGAATCTAGGAAAAAAAATTCAAAAAAGAAACACATAGTTTTCATACATCAAAAAATTGTTCAGTAGAAGTAGGTTCAAGATTGATGGAAAAATTAAATCATTAATAGCTCTAAGGTAGAGTTGAAATATAGTAATCTCAACGGTGAGATTGTTCTAGAAAGAAATCTTAACCTTGTGAAACTTTTTTTTTTGAAAAATTGTCAAAATTGAATTCAGAAATGAATCCTACAAGTTATTTTTTCAAGAAGATGCTCCAATTGCCCGAAAAATAAGATTGTCCATAACTTTTGCATAACAAGTCCAAATGGAATGAATCAAAGCTTCCCATGTAGATAAAAATAAAATCTATATGAAAAAAAAAATTTAATTTTTAATTTAAAGTTTTTTTGAGGGTTATTTTCTGTCCGCCGAACTAAAATTTGGGGGTTTTGTGCCATAACTTTTGCTCCCGGGCACCGATTGAAATAAAAATTACATTTTTGGAAAGCTAATGTAATTCTCTATCTTCACAAAAAAAATTCAAAAAATTACAACAAATATTGAGACTGTAGGAGCCTGCCCGAAATCCGTTTTGTCCCCCGAGGGGACAACGGGACTTTAGGGGTTAAATATATGTTTAAGCATTTTAGTACTAAAAAAATCTTCATTTTGGATTTTCTTAGTGCTAAAATTGTAGGAATTTAACTATAATATTTCTTTTGGTGTTATTTTGGCATTGATATAATGACACTTCCACTTTCAATGTATCACTGTGTTGTTAGTTATTACGTCACTTTACACTTTTGACTACATTAGAATAAGAACAAGTGCAATTGGAAAGCCCACTAAGGTTGAGCCACCCATTCCCGACCAGTGACCCATTCTTGACCTATAGGTGCACCTATTTCTGACCAAGCTTAGAATGTATTTTTTTTCCTTTTCAAAGTTGGAACTAAAAGATACATGACACATGTCCCAAGTTGTGAAAAAGAAAGTAAGAATAATGATTAGGAAAAAAGTTCTTGAATGATCGGAATTGGAAGAGTTTAAAAATCGACCATGGGTCCGGAGCACTTTTTGCCTCCCAAAATTCATAGTAATTTCAGATCAAGTGTTAAATTACCAATTTTTTGCAATCCCTATCATTTCTATCTATGTACCTCTAAAAAATATTTGTTTTGCCTTCACTACTCCAAATCATGGCAGAATTCCTTATTTGGTCGGTTATGGGTAGTTCTACTTTAGATTTCAAACGGATATATCTTCTACTACGTACGTTATATATGTTCCCAAAGGCTTGGTGAGAGAACGGCCCCTGTTATACCGTATTAGAGGATGTGATATTAAAGAGGGCCGAGTGCAACAACAATCTGTTTCGATTGATGTTCGGTGCCCAGATAAGACGAGCAGCGTCAAGGGTATCAGGCATTCGGACTACCGTTTCCGCAAAGGAGGGAGACCAGCAAGCGTCGAGCAGGAATGGACATGGTGAGAGAGGTTGGGGACTCCTTGATCCCAAGCTTGCGAGCTTTTGCAGAGCTAGGGTGCTGCATGCTGCAGTCTGTTGCGGGTGCACGTATGGCTGTTGTGGTGAATTGAGGGCTCAAGGAGGGAGATTTCTCGTACTGTTGTGTTAGGATGACTGAATGTGGGAAGTCGTACTGCAATGCCCGCTTGTGCAGGATTTGTAGTGGGATTCTGACTTGTTTCTCTGCTCTGGCAGTTGGTTTGGAGCCATTTTAATTTGAGCTCGTGGGAGTGTGATGGAAATTGTAGGACGGAGGTGAGATGCCAGCTGTTGTAGGAGAAACGTTGTATCGACCTTTCCTGCTCTTACTACAGGAGAGTAGAGTAGCGCTTGTTTCTTCCGAGCTTGTGGAGCGCGAGTAATTAATTTGATGATATCTTGCTGCGCAATTAGTGCAGTGCAATTCAAATAGCAGGTCCTCGAATTCATCCCGGTTTTTTTTGGCTCAGGAGCAGACATGGGAGTTTCACAGACTGAGCAAGAAGAAATGAGCCGTTTCGCGAACTAGGGTTTAGGATTTTCGCTTGAGGAAATTTATTCAACTTGGAATTGGGAACTCGTGATATATTGCGGTCCGTGGCAATCAGCATTTTATAGCTATAAGTTATTCAATGCTGATGACTGCGTGATTCCCAGTCTTCGAACCTTGAAAGAAGCTTGGGCCTGCAAGAGAAGAACACTGATTCATGTCTTTCCGGACAAGTACTTATTCCCGGCAAAGCTAGAAAGAACTGCTCAAAGTGTGTACTGTAGATGTGGTGTGAGCTGCAACAGAGTTCAGTGGCAGCAGCCTGGATTTAGGGCCGGTAAGATGTACCGAACCGATTGAGAACTCACGTTTGTGTTGCAGAGTCGAAAGCGACTTTGCTATCACCTTTGTTTGCTTCTCATTTGAACGATGTGCTCCAAATCGGTGCCACATATGCTGATTCCTGTCATATTCACCGAATACGAGGTATCGTCATATGTCAGAGTAGGGGTGTGCACGTGTGCACCATGGGGCAGGAGATTGGGCAGCGCGAACAGCAGGGAGGAAGTCAAAGTTGTGTCAGACTGGTAGGGAACGAGACAAGTCGAAAACACATTCCGGGAACTGGATTGAGCGATCTGGCTGGGTTGGGGATTGGGTTCTGACCCCTGCTGCGGTTCATGGATGTGTTACGACCAATTCTGATAGGTTTTCATTCATATTTCTATATATGTCATTCAAACGATCTAAATTTAATTAGTCTTGTCATTCGTATCAAAGGAGATCTGTAATTTAGTTTGAACCTAAGTTTTTGATGACCCACTTTGAAGCGATGGTAATTTTCAATAGTCAAGTCAGTTGACTGGGGTTGTATGCTAATCAATGGGTGTATATTGGATTCTTGCCTCAGCAATTGATTGATCCCGTAGACGGAGCTGCTCCTCGTGAAGCTGCAGTGGAGGTTTGCCGTCCTTGGGCAGCTTGTCTTGCTTCATTTGGCCGCCGGAAGCGTCAGGTATGTGGTTTTGTTTGTGGACTTTATTTAATGTGTTCGGGTTTTCAGGATTGGAGGTAGTAGCAGATTTTTCGCACATGTAGTTTCTTCTCAATTTGATGTGTTTTTGTCCACAGGTTCAATTCTGAGGTCCATTCCGGCGTTGTTCTTTATGATGTTCTTCTTAGTAACAGTTAGTGTGAATTGGTTTCTGTTATGCAGGCAGATAGTGATGGGACTGCCGCCTCAATTGGTGTCGTGGGATTTAGATTGTAGACAACAATTGCAGTGCAGGAGAGAACAGAGAAGCTTTTTGTCGGTGCGTGGACTAGGTGGTGCACAGGTGAGTGAATTAAGCGGTTGGATGACTTGTGACATGGGTTGGACTACTGTGGTCATGCTGACAACAAATGTGTCGAAATATGAGGTCTCCTATACAGCAATGTTCGATAAAGAGGTTGTCACATTTTTCCAAACGTAACCGGATATGAACATGGTTGACCGAACCCTAAACCCCGGTATTGATGGGAAGGGCGCTTTGAATGGTACGAAGTTGCTTATTAACAGAGTGTTGACGTGTGTGTACCCAGGATATCTGTGCAATCTCAGTCTTCAGGTCTCCGTGGCCTATCTACCCTTCTTTATCCCTGCCCTTGTCCTCTCACATACGAGGCAGTGGACCAATCCGGTGTTCACCATTTTCATCAGTTTGGAAGAGATCACCTTCGAATTCCAATGCTTCAGGTATGTATCATATGCCCATCGTCACAGAAAGAGTTTGCCTCTCCTGGTGAGAATGTGACTGACATGGGTAAAGCTTGTTGCGGTGGATTCAGGTGAACTACAGTCGGTTGAAGAACTTTGGAAAGAGTACTTCGCGGATCCTACGCAGTGGTGGGACAACAGAGCTGACAAGGTATGACTAGATAAAAGAAAGCGGATACAATACTCGGCTCAACAAGTGACGGGACGTTTCTTGCTTGTACAAGGCCATGATTGGGCACTTCGTAAAGCAACAAGTATGAAATTGCGTTGTTTGCTGTCATTGAGTGGAGTGAACACTGCTCAGATCATTGCAGTGTCATCAGCAAATATTCCTGGAATATTGATTGTTAGATGCAAAATGAATATGAGACAGTTTTATAGGATCTGATCATGGGTTGTGGTGCCTACAGAGGAATCCTAGATCACCTGACTTTAGGCATAAGGTGACAAGGAAAGCACTTTGGATATATGGCTGGTCAACTCCACCATGGGTAAAGGCACTGCTCAGCTTGACAACTGAAGGGAGAATGCAACCTCCTGTTGATTATCGCTCCAAAGATTCTCAAGACACAACACAAGGAAACAGGTAACTTTAGGAGTTGAGTTGGCTACTCTTGTCTAGTGACTAGAGTAGGTGCATCTAGAAATATGTGATTTTGGGTGAGTTGAAGGATTTTTGTGTGTGCAATATGCTCTGTTCTTCCTTTTGGTTATTGGGTGCACTTAAAGTGGAATGATTTGCAATGAATTGCTATGCGTGTGAGATATTAAGAATTCAAATGGATGGATGCAAATTTGTGGATGTTGAAATATGTGAGTACTGGGCATTAGTGGTCTTGCACCCTTTCACTGTGTATCAGTGTTCTTCTTTCGAAGGGATTTCTATTGAAGAATCTATTGATGAATCAGGCTATCTAAGGGCTACAATGGAAGAGGATGCATTGTGCCTAGTACTGCAAGAGAGGCGAGGCATATTGTACCGGGTGGTGGCGGTAGTATGTCCTTGAAAACTGCGAGAAGCACGACTGAAGCAATTGGTAATTTGAAGAATGGATTAGAACAAGGCATGACCATCGACTCGTTTATGTATGTTGAAGTTTTGAGACGGTGCCTGAAGGAGAAAAACCTTAATGTTAATGTCGCGAAGCAGGTTCACGGCTACATCAACCAGAGTGGAATGGAGCAGAATAGATATGTGGCAAACAACCTAGTGAGCGTGTATATCAGGTGTGGAGAATTGGAGGATGCACGTGGAGTGTTTGATAAACTTCTGAACAAGAACGTGTTCAGTTGGACCATTATGATTGGAGGTTATGCAAAGCACAATCATGCTGACAAAGCAATGGAACTTTTCAATCAAATGTGCCAAAAAGGGGTCCAGCCAGATACATTTACTTTCTCGAGCATCCTGAAGGCATGTGCCGATCCATCAGCTTTGCAGTGGGGCAAAGAAGTTCATGCGTATGTAAGACATGCTGGGCTTGAATCAGATGTGCGTATGGGCACTGCGCTTGTCCGCATGTATGGAAAGTGTGGCAGTATCGATGATGCCCGAGTAGTTTTTTGGCGAATGAAGGAACACGACGTGATCTCATGGAACATAATGATCGGTAGACTTGCAGAGCATGGATTTGGGCAGGAGGCATATGGACTGCTTCGCCAAATGAAAGAGGAGGGCCTCGAACCCGATGCATTCACGTTTGTGAGTATTCTGAATCCATGTTCAAGCGCAGGGGCTTTGGAGTGGGTGAAGGAGGTTCACAGGCATGTCCTCAAAGCGGGACTTGAGTCGGATTTGGGTGTGGGCAATGCGCTTGTCCACATGTATGGAAAGTGTGGCAGTTTGGTTGATGCTCGGCTAGTTTTTGACCGGATGGAGGATCGTGATGTGATCACGTGGAACGTAATGATTGGTGGACTTGCACAACATGGGTGTGGGAGTGAAGCATATGGACTGCTTCTCAAAATGCAAAGCGAAGGCCTCGAAGCCGATGCATTCACGTTTGCGAGCATTCTGAATCCATGTTCAAGCGCAGGGTCTCTGGAGTGGGTGAAGGAGGTTCACAGGCATATCCTCAAAGCGGGACTTGAGTCGGATTTGCGTGTGGGCAATGCGCTTGTCCACATGTATGGAAAGTGTGGCAGTTTGGTTGATGCTCGGCTAGTTTTTGACCGAATGGAGGATCGTGATGTGATCACGTGGAACGTGATGATTGGTGGCCTTGCCGAACACGGATGTGGGCAAGAAGCATATGAACTGTTTATGCGAATGCAAAGGGAAGGCCTCGAACCTGATGCATTCACGTTTGTGAGCATTCTGAATCCATGTTCAAGCGCAGGGTCTTTGGATTGGGTGAAGGAGGTGCACAGGCATGTCCTCAAAGCTGGACTTGAGTCGAATTTGCGTGTGGGCAATGCGCTAGTCCACATGTATGGAAAGTGTGGCAGTTTGGATGATGCTCGGCTAGTTTTTGACCCGATGGAGGATCGTGATGTGATCACGTGGAACGTGATGATTGGTGAACTTGCCGAACGCGGATGTGGGAGTGAAGCATATGAACTGTTTATGCAAATGCAAAGGGAAGGCTTGAAACCCGATGCAATCACGTTTGTGAGCATTCTGAATCCATGTTCAAGCGCAGGGTCTTTGGATTGGGTGAAGGAGGTTCACAGGCATGTCCTCAAAGCGGGACTTGAGTCGGATTTGCGTGTGGGCAATGCGCTTGTCCACATGTATGGAAAATGTGGCAGTTTGGTTGATGCTCGGCTAGTTTTTGACCGGATGGAGGATCGTGATGTGATCACGTGGAACGTGATGATTGGTGGCCTTGCTGAACACGGAAGTGGGCAAGAAGCATATGAACTGTATATGCAAATGCAAAGGGAAGGCCTCGAAGCCGATGCATTCACGTTTGTGAGCATTCTGAATCCATGTTCAAGCGCAGGGTCTTTGGATTGGGTGAAGGAGGTTCACAGGCATATCCTCAAAGCGGGACTTGAGTCGGATTTGCGTGTGGGCACTGCGCTTGTCCACATGTATGGAAAGTGTGGCAGTTTGGTTGATGCTCGGCTAGTTTTTGACCGGATGGAGGATCGTGACGTGATCACGTGGAACATAATGATTGGTGGACTTGCACAACATGAATGCGGGCAAGAAGCATATGAACTGTTTATGCAAATGCAAAGGGAAGGCCTCGAGCCCAATGCAATCACGTTTGTGAGCATTCTGAATCCATGTTCAAGCGCAGGGTCTTTGGATTGGGTGAAGGAGGTTCACAGGCATGTCCTCAAAGCGGGACTTGAGTCGGATTTGCGTGTGGGCAATGCGCTTGTCCACATGTATGGAAAATGTGTCAGTTTGGTTGATGCTCAGCTAGTTTTTGACCGAATGGAGGATCGTGATGTGATCACGTGGAACGCGATGATTGGTGGCCTTGCCGAACACGGATGTGGGCAAGAAGCATATGAACTGTTTATGCAAATGCAAAGGGAAGGCCTCGAAGCCGATGCATTCACGTTTGTGAGCATTCTGAATCCATGTTCAAGCGCAGGGTCTTTGGATTGGGTGAAGGAGGTTCACAGGCATATCCTCAAAGCTGGACTTGAGTCGGATTTGCGTGTGGGCAATGCGCTTGTCCACATGTATGGAAAGTGTGGCAGTTTGGTTGATGCTCGACTAGTTTTTGACCGGATGGAGGATCGTGGTGTGATCACGTGGAACGTGATGATTGGTGGACTTGCACAACATGGATGCGGGCAAGAAGCATATGAACTGTTTATGCAAATGCAAAGGGAAGGCCTCGAAGCCGATGCATTCACGTTTGTGAGCATTCTGAATCCGTGTTCAAGCGCAGGGGCTTTGGAGTGGGTGAAGGAGGTTCACAGGCATGTCCTCAAAGCGGGACTTGAGTCGGATTTGCGTGTGGGCAATGCGCTTGTCCACATGTATGGAAAGTGTGGCAGTTTGGTTGATGCTCGGCTAGTTTTTGACCGGATGGAGGATCGTGACGTGATCACGTGGAACGTGATGATTGGTGAACTTGCCGAACACGGATGTGGGAGTGAAGCATATGCACTGTTTATGGGAATGCAAAGGGAAGGCCTCGAAGCCGATGCAATCACGTTTGTGAGCATTCTGAATCCATGTTCAAGCGCAGGGTCTTTGGATTGGGTGAAGGAGGTTCACAGGCATATCCTCAAAGCGGGACTTGAGTCGGATTTGCGTGTGGGCACTGCACTTGTCCACATGTATGGAAAGTGTGGCAGTGTAGATGATGCTCGGCTAGTTTTTGACCGGATGGAGGATCGTGATGTGATCACGTGGAACGTGATGATTGGTGGCCTTGCTGAACACGGATGTGGGAGTGAAGCATATGAACTGTATATGCAAATGCAAAGGGAAGGCCTCGAAGCCGATGCATTCACGTTTGTGAGCATTCTGAATCCGTGTTCAAGCGCAGGGTCTTTGGAGTGGGTGAAGGAGGTTCACAGGCATATCCTCAAAGCTGGACTTGAGTCGAATTTGCGTGTGGGCAATGCGCTAGTCCACATGTATGGAAAGTGTGGCAGTTTGGTTGATGCTCGACTAGTTTTTGAGCGAATTGAGGATCGTGATGTGATCACGTGGACCGTGATGATTGGTGGCCTTGCTGAACACGGATGTGGGCAAGAAGCATATGAACTGTTTATGCAAATGCAAAGGGAAGGCCTCGAGCCCAATGCAATCACGTTTGTGAGCATTCTGAATCCATGTTCAAGCGCAGGGTCTTTGGATTGGGTGAAGGAGGTTCACAGGCATGTCCTCAAAGCGGGACTTGAGTCGGATTTGCGTGTGGGCAATGCGCTTGTCCACATGTATGGAAAATGTGGCAGTGTAGATGATGCTCGGCTAGTTTTTGACCGGATGGAGGATCGTGATGTGATCACGTGGAACGTGATGATTGGTGGCCTTGCCGAACACGGATGTGGGCACGAAGCCCTTGAAGTGTTCCAAAATATGATTGCAGACAGTGTGAAGCCTAATGTGTTCACCTTCGCTGCAGTGTTGTCGGCCTGTAGTCATGCTGGCTTTGTGGATGAGGGCCGTAGACTTTTTCTGGCTATGACACAAGATTATGGCATCGAACCTACTGTGGTGCTTTGTACCTGCATGTTGGATGTTCTTGGCCGAGCAGGACACTTGGAGGAAGCAAAGCTCTTGATTGACAACATGCCAGTGGAACCAGATGGGGCAACTTGGGGAGCCTTGCTTGGTGCTTGTAGAACGTACGGCAATGTGGATTTGGGCAAACTTGCCGCTAATGAGCGTCTCAAGTTGGAACCGATGGATGCTTCTGCATACGTGCTCCTCTCGAATATCTATGCTGCAGCTGGCAAGTGGGAGGAGGTGTTGTGGGTGCGCACTATGATGCAGGAGAGAGGTATACGCAAGGAGCCAGGGCGTAGCTGGATTGAAGTTGATAACAAGGTCCATGACTTCGTGGTAGGGGATACTTCTCACTCAGAAGCGAAGGAGATCTATGCTGAGCTGAGGAGATCGAGTGAGACAATTAAGGCCGAAGGCTACATTCCTGATACCCGGCTAGTGTTGCGGAACATTGATGAGGAGGAGAAAGAACTTGCTCTTTGTTCCCATAGCGAGAAGTTGGCTATTGCTTACGGACTCATGCGGACACCCCGTGGAGAGCCAATTCGGGTGTTCAAGAACCTTCGAGTGTGTTCAGACTGCCATACAGCAACCAAGTTTATCTCAAAGGTGACTGAACGAGATATTGTTGTTAGGGATGCTAATCGCTTTCACCACTTCCAAAATGGCGTGTGTTCTTGTGGTGATTATTGGTGATGAGGTTGGCAATTTGGACTAATTGTAGCCTATGTTGTTTGGAGCTCTTCATTGGAATTTGTCATCATCTGTGAATATGTTATGGTGTTGATCATTGGTTGAAAACTATTGCATTGATTGGAAATGACTCCAAGAACATGTTCATAGAGTTTGTCACCTCTTGCATTTTCTTCACCTGTTATTTTTGTGAAGAATACAAAATTAAAGGTTGGCAAATTTAGCAATAGAAATGATTGTAGCACTACCATTCACCTTACATCCTCTTATTGGCAACATCAAAATCTAAGGATTTTTTATTGAGAAGACTATTCACATGGAAATATCAATTGATTATTTTGAGCTTTTCCTTTAAGAAGAAGACCATGCAAACTTTTATTTTTTCCAATAGTGAGTTTACTTTGGTTGCTTCAGCCATTGTGCTTTTAATTAGGTAACTTGATTTTTAGTCCTTGCTTTGGTGTCAAATTTAGAAGTTAATCCCTAGAGGACCGAGAGTACATTTAACAAGTTGTCAAAAATTGTCATGTTTAGGTGCATTGAGAGAAAATACAATAGAAAAAGATTGTTTTTTAAAATTTACTTGTACTAAAGATTACAAGATGGCTACTATGGGAATGTGAAAATCTTCAGCCCATTTGATTGTGAAGATTGCAAGCTTATAGAAGAAAAAGGATGTTTTTGGACCCCGCTCGATAGGATTAGAAATCTTTAACTTCTCATGAAATGAGATTTTTGTACTATTCATAGTTTTTTCTTACCATTGTGTATTATACCAAAGTAGTTATATACGTGCCAAATTTTAAAAACAGATGAGTATTTTTTTCACCAACTTTTGAAAGTTGCCCTTTCTGTCCAAGAAACTTCAAGCAACATAACTTTTCATTTGGGCACCCGATAAAAAAATATATATGTATTTTGATGAAGTTCATGTAGGTCCACGTCTTATTTCCAAATTTCACAAACATCCATTCTAAAATGACTTCTATAATACCAACCTGAACTTCTTGTTGTCCTTTTGAGGGACAATGGACCTTTAGGAGTTAATGTTGAAGCTAGGTGATTCAAGACAATATGTGATGTATATTGGTGTCATTGTAAATTCAAGAATAATAAACATTTTTTGTTCTGGAATGTACTTTTAATGTTTTCAAGATTGTTGACATGGTATTGTCTTTTCTTCCAATTCTTGATCTTCTATATGTTTATTGGTTTGAATGATCTTTGTTGCCGTAGAAGTTCCATTTACACTCTAGTTTTGAAGCCATTTGTTGAATGATTATGTATGAATTTTAGGCTTTTCAATTGTGATAAGTAATCTACTTTTAGGAATTATAATTAGTTTGCTATGTCAATAATTTATCCTATTAGTATGTGACACTAATTTACAAATGACACTATTCATAATATACTTAAATTAGTTTATATAGAAATCTTTAGTGTGTTCTATTAATTTTCACAGAATAAAATTATTGCTTAGCAAATCTATAGCCTCTACAATCTATTGTTGTTGGGGTAGTGTGAGCCCCGTAAATGGCACCTGAGTCTCAAAATTTAATTTTTTTTGCTTTTTGCTTATTTTTAAAGTGCATTATTATGAAAAAGACATGAAAAGAGTATTCACGTTGTATTTGGTAGAAGTCCCTATCAGAACAGTGTGGTTTCGTGGAAAGCATGGAAATGCTTAAAATACTTTCAAGTGTTCAAATTCAAGGCTAATTTGGTGAATTGGAATCCGATTAAGGGTTTGATGGAATATTGACCGATCAACATTCCGATAACAATTCACCACATTAGAAATAAGGTTGATTGACGACGATTAACCACGAAAGGAGGAAATATTGGAAATAAAGTCTAGAAGCATCTTTTTAGATGCCGGGAATCTCTATTGAGTCATTTTTGTTGAAAGTTTCTATTCAATTTTCAAATTGACGGGAATTGCCTAATTCATGGAAATTGCCAAATGTTAGAGAAAATTCCTAAAAATTTAAGAAGTGGCAATGGAAGAAAACGTATATGTGCTTCTAGCATAGAGACATGACTGGAGAATATTGGTGGAATCAGTTTGTCCAGATTTCCTAATACATGAATGATTCCTCCCTAGAGGAATTAAAATTGACAGAGATAAATTTATTTCTCATTTACAGAGTGCAAGTTGGACTTGAAACTTTGCACAAGGGATTTTGGGACTTCTTAGAAGCCATTCAAAAAGTTTGGTAATTTTCCAAATTACACAACATGACTCCATGGGAAGTCAACCATTTTTACCAGGGTTGGAAAAAATCATAGAAATTCCTCTGGTGATGGTAAAATCCCACTAAAAATTAGGAGAGTATGTTTTAGCATAAATAAGTGCCTAATCAAGTTTCATGACATTCTAACATTGATAACTACTTGAATTGGCGATGCAGACAAGTTTTAACGGAATTTCAAATATTCCACAAGATGCCCAACAAAGCAGGAGCATATGAAGGCCAAATTAAGATATCTAGGAATCTTTTCTTACATTCTTGAATCTTCCGAACAACCCTGGCCACTCAAAATTATCAAAAACCATTAACTCCAAAAGTTAGTTTTTTCACCTTTTCACTAGGTTGGAAAACGCTATCTTTTATAAAGAAATTGGTTGGGAAGTAGGGGGTTACAGAGTCTTCTAGAGTAATTTAGGTCTTCCGGAGCCAACAGCGCAATCCGTTTCCCATTTGGAGCTTTTCTCCAAAATTTATTAGCACGACCAACAGTAGGGTAGAAATTGGCGTAGTAATAAGTAGTTTTTGATTTTTTAGCTAATTAGGTAGTTTAGAGTAAATGGGGGTAAGTGGGGGGCCTTGGAAACATATAAAAGGCCTCCCACCGACTCCCTTTGCAACCCCATTCTTGCATTTGCATTTGCTCACTTTGCGGCCACGCCCTCGGAATTTTTGGTATTTCTAATCAAAATCCTTCCGTTTCTTTGCTTTTGGCCATTTTTTGTTGTTCTTCATCATCTTCTTTAAGTTCCTTGCTCAATTTGAAGGTCTTTGGGGTACCTTTGCTTGAGCTTTATTATCATTACGCCTTTGGAATTGCTTGCACTAACTCTTGGTTGTTGTTGGAAGGGTCTAACTTGGAGTTTTGTAGTGAGGATTTCTCCCCAAGGGTAGATGAAAATTCCCCTCCAAACTCTATTGATTGTTTGTGGAATTTGATTGTCTATTAAGACACACTACTCTTCTCTGACCGAGCTTTTTCGTGGGGGATTTCACAACATTTTGTTGTTGAAAATCCCCCTGAAGCCTAGACGTGGAAGTTGTGGTTTTTAAGTGGGTCCTTGGGACTTAAGTGGGTGTGGGATTTTTAAGTTTGTGTCTTGCTACTAATTCTTACGGCAAAGCTATCGCCCTATATTAACCATTTTATTTACATCACGTGTGGAAAACAATTTGGACGGCAAAGCTTTGCGCTCTCTCCAAACTTCTCCAAAGATAATTATTACTACCTTTGTGATTCTTCATAAGAATTTTTTGGGGAATACCCTGGGACGGCGAAGCTTTGTTCTTAATATGTGCAATTTAGTTTTGATTTAAGGGGTCCCAAAGGACCCCAAAGTGTGGCTAAGCAACGGCCAAATTGATTTTTGTGTGTTGTGTGTATAAGGTAGTATGGCCTAAAAGCGACCATTTAAGGACTGATCTGCCTTTTTCACAGGTTTCCTTGAACAGAAGTATTTTTGGATCATTTTTCAGAGAAAGAAAAATGGATGCGAAACGTTACACAAGTGGTTTCATATTTTTTGAATCGTTTTTGAATTACTTATGAATTTTCAAAAAAAAAATGTTGTAGGCACCTATTTGTGACCCTAGGTCTTCCAAAATCTGACCACTTGCAACTTCTAAAGTGATTTGAATAAATGAAGATTAATGATTGGCTCTTGCAATAAATAAAACTTTTCTCTTGATTCTCTCAATGGCTTGAGAGGTCCATTTAAGAACCAACTAATGTCCATTTAAGACCTAAATATAGGGTCGATTTGAAGAGGCCGCTCGCTTTTAGAGCACACTACCTTAATTGGGGGCTAGTGAAGGCTTGAACCAGGGCCTGTCCATTTGTTCCGGCCAAGTCAGCTTCAGCCGGTCAGATCGACCCAGCCAATTGCCGGGCCAGCCAACCCAACTAAGGTAGGAGGCTCATAAACCCACCCGGCCGGCCAGGTGGCAGCTGGTCCGACCTAGCAAGGCAGCAACAATTAATAACAAGGAAGGACCGGTCGGCTCTCACATGCTCAGCCAGGCCATCTCACATATCATACACATCTGATTTGGTAATAGGAGGATACCCATACTGGATCCCAAATTTTTGATGAACTTTTCAACTGTTGTACTGACTTTGAAATCTTGCTTGAAATTCAAGATCTAAATTAATTGAGGAATTTTACAACAAGAAGGACAGTTGAGTATCTCAGTTAACACCCAGATAGAATAGAAAATCCCTGTCTAATTGATTTTTTTTGTTGTATCACATTCAGTTGGGGAAAATTCTTGTCCTAAAAGAATTCCAATTGAAAGTAAAGCTTCAAGCCAACCCGAAGGGCTACAAGGAGCCAGACCAGAGTTGAGATTAAGCCAGATCAAAGAGGTAAGTTAGTCCAGTACCAGTAAGCCAAGCATTAAGGTAGTGTGCTCTAAAAGCGAGCGGCCTCTTCAAATCGACCCTATATTTAGGTCTTAAATGGACATTAAGTGGTTCTTAAATGGACCTCTCAAGCCATTGAGAGAATCGAGAGAAAAGCATTATTTAATGTAAGAGCCAATCATTGGCCTTCATTAACTGAAATCACTTTAGAAGTTGGAAGTGGTCAGATTTAGGAAGACCTAGGGTCACAAATAGGTGCCTACAATAGTTTTTTTTGAAAATTCATAAATAATTCAAAAACGATTCAAAAAATATGAAACCACTTGTGTAACGTTTTGCATCCATTTTTCTTTCTCTGAAAAATGATTCAAAAATATTTCTGTTCAAAGAAACCTGTGAAAAAGGCAGATCAGCCCTTAAATGGTCGCTTTTAGGCCATACTACCTTACACTGAGTCGAGATCGAGCCAGATCAAAGGGAAGGCCCAGCATTTCAAGGCAGTATCAACTGAATCAAAATCAGGTCAACTGGGGTTGACCAAGCCCCCAGCTGACCCCTCTTACCACTCAGTCCATTGTGATTCAGGCAGTTGCTGGCCCTCCAGCTTGATAAAAAAATCCTCCATAGCTGTTGTTTTGGACTGAAGCTCCTTGCAGGCTCAAGCTCTCAGGCTCTCTCAACTCTCAACTAGCTCATACAAATGAAAGGCAACCTTAGAGCTTAGAGTTAAGAAGTAGGAGATAAAGAGTGTTAGTGAGAAACGGAATCATTGACTTTGGTGACCATAGGCATATTTGGTCGGGAAAAAACAATTGGAAAGAATCCGTTGACTTTTGTGTATTAGCTAAGTTTGGTTAATAGTTAAAGAAGGTTAGAAAATTCAATTAGGAGTGTTTGACTTTGAAATCCTTCGGAAAAATAGTAGAAAATTATACTAGAATAGACTTTTATAATTTGACTTTGAAAAAAAACAAAACATATAGTGGACCTTGAAGCTTAGAAAATAGAGGAAATTTACATTAGATTAGATTTGATAACTTTGACTTTGAAAAGAGAAAGAAAACCATAAAAATTAGAAAGAAATAGTCTTAAAGAAAAGGAGGAGTGGAACCAAGTAACAGAATTAAATCCCCTAGCTCTCATTCCCATAAAAATTAGATCAAAAACATGTAGGAGAGTTAGAAGAAAGCTAGAATTAAAAAACCACATGGAAATTAGAAGGACAAATCCAGGGGTGAAACTTGGTGTTTAAAGTCTTACCAAATACCAAGAATAAAAAATATACAAGCGATGGAAGACGCGTGTGAGCAAGGAGAAATGATTGAGGCAAGCAAAAATGACATCATTGAGGTTAGTGCTTAATTACAATCCCCTTAATTGTGTTTCTATTCCAATTTAAGTTCAATTTTGCTTGGTAATTAGGACCGTGGATAGGAATTAGTGAAGGGGGCTTTTATAGGATTTTGGAACAAGAAAAGCCAGAACCTCTTAGAGATTTTAGAATTCCATAGCTACTTTTATGTTAAAATTTGAATTTAAAGTAAAAGAGCTAGAAGTAGGATTTAGTAAAAGCTCCATTGCTTGGAAGGCAGCTCGTTACTACAAACTACTCACCTATAAATTTCAGAAATTAACTTAGAACCAGGTTGTGCATGTTTGGTCTCGAGGGTGGAGATCAAAATACTCACATATGCTAGTTGGGATTTCGCAGGTACCTGAGAGCTAACTGCTTCCAATATTTGTAATGGATGCCCAAGTGATCTGGTCCCAACAAGAGGCTCTCAACAGTGATGACCTCGTTGTCTTCGTCGTTGCTGTTACCATCCTTGTCTGGCTGATACTGCTTATGCGGCCAACCCTGTCGATTACGGATCCAAAGCTCAAAAGGTATGAGCTCCTCCAAATAAATAACCTCATCTCGTTGTAAAATTACCACTTGAGGTGAGAAATTATTTCAAACAAAGTCAAAAACGTACTTAGAAGATTACCAATTTTCCACCCAAATGTAGGAGGCTGATGGCTAATGATAAATAACCCAATCAAATGCCTAAAAGTTGGTCAAAAAGAATAAATTTCCTGACTAATTCCCGGCCGACGTACCAAAAATGTGTCTGCCGGATTGTCTAATGTGGAAAAGGCCTAAGGAATCTAAATTCTCTTTAAAGGAGAGTTCCTAGACTCCCGACAGATGCACCCAAAATGTGAGTGAGATCAAACATGCACAACTAGGTTCTATTACTAAATTCTATAGGTGCGTGAGTCTATAGCAACAAGCTGCCTTCCAAGCAATGGAGCTTTTTACTAGATCTTACTTCTAATTTTTACTGGTAAAGAATGACTAACGAAAGTTATAGATTTTTTCCAAAATAATTCTAACTAGCAAATTTAAAGCTAAGGAGTTTTGTCAAAAGGCCAATTGTTTTTAGGCTAAGTTGTAGAGTCTTATACTCTCTTCCTGAAATGATAAAGATCTGGAGATTTGACCACCGTTCCTCAAAGATAATTGCGGATGAAGTTTGTACCATTCCTTCTCTCTTGAACTTCATCCGTTGATTTCCTAGAATTGACTTTAACTACTCTAACTATCGGAATTGACTTTGGATTTTTGGGTAATGTTCTACTCTAATTTTACTCTCAAAGTTTTAAGTTTCTAATGATGTGGTTGAACTAGGTTGTCTCTTATCCAATTTTGCTTTTGTCTTAAGTCAAAACTTCATCCTATTCTAACTCTTTTGTTTTCTGTTCAAGTTTTTAGGTAAATGTAGCTATCAATTGATTGTGGCCCAAATCTCATTCATTGGAAGAAAACCGTAATGGGATCATTCCTAGGTGTCCACAATGGGTCTTTTGTCCATAATGGGCTATTTTACCTTAGTCCAAAGCCAACATGCTAAGCCCCTTTCATATGTCCTTGTCTCCCGGAAGTTCAGCTTCATTTTCTTAGAGAGTTGGTTTCAAAGACAATAGATAGTAAGGGTAGTTCAAACATAGCTCCTCTAGTTGAAGTGTTGTTGATTAGCACTATGGTATGTGCACTACACGTTTGTGATAACCACTTTATAGGTTTATAATTTTGATTGTATAAAAGATCATAACTTAGGAGTGGATTTCATAGTCTTGAAATTGGATGTGGTTTAAAGTGCTATTGAGTTGTTGTATCATGATTGTCAAATGGGAATACCTGTGAGCTCCCAATTTGTCACTTGGGACTCGTAGAATTATTTTTTTGGAAATTTGCAATTTAAAGTTGATAAAAGTATAGAAAAATCCCTAAAAAGAGTGTAGAACCGAAATAGGGTTGTGTCATACCCATTATAGTATTTGGTCTAGATTTGTGTTTCTTACTTAGAATCCCCCAAACCTTGCCTAAAATAGTGTAGAAATAACGAAAAGGTTAGATTTGGAGGATTCGAGTCACACAGCCCCAAAAGGGCTAAATCCCACCATGAATGTGGCGATTCATGGCTAGGTCGGTCCGAAGGATCCACAGCGAGGCCACTAGGTCGGGTCCTAGAGTTAGATTTAGAATTCCCCATTAGATCGACGAATTCCCAAAATCCCGATTGTTAGCATGCAGGAGCCACTCACGCAAGACCGGGCCGTGGAGGAATCTACAGCCCAAGGATGGTGTTCTAGGGTGAATCCCATGCCAGGAGTCCAACGGCGAAATCGGTTCGCCAAGATTCCTCCACCTGCAGAAGATTCCCGCACCGTCGCTGATTCAAGGAGATGTCTAGTTTAAATCTCCATTGACCAATCGTGCCAGGTACGGAAACACACCCGCACGTCTTTCATGCGACTCCCTGAGAGGTCACGTGAAAAATCTCGGCATCTTCCGACTTGCAGAAGAACCTTTTTCCGGGTGGTCAACCCTCCTAACCTCCAACGGGAATTTCATGGAAATTACCCAGGTTACAATAAAATCTCACTAAAAATTAGACTAGCTTGTTTTATGTTAATAATGCGCTCCGTGAAGTTTCACGACATTCCGATAGCGGCAAGTACCCGAACCGGCGAGATTCCTCAGGAATTAACCACGTGGCGGGGTCCCCGCCACGTTGACCGGCATTCCGGGACCATACGATGGCGAAACGAAGTCAACCAAAAGTCCTTCCCGACTCTCTCGCACCTACCGGAGACCCTAGGCTATTCACATTTCTCAAAATAGGAGACCCCCAAGATCTAGGATTTTACCACGATTTGATTTTTAAACTAAATTAGCCTACGATGGGTTTTTGGCCTCGATACAGGGGGAGGGGGGGATCTAGGACTAAACACGGCGTTTTGGATCCAACGGCGCAATCCGTTCGGCGATTGGAGCTAATCTCCAAAAGTTAGGATGTTGGTCCAGCATAGATGGTAGAAGTAGAAATTTAGGATGTAGGATGAAAATCTTTGAGGATGAGGACGAAAATCCCCGTTGATAAGGTTACCTTAGAGCTTTAGAGAGAGGGGTGAGCCCTTGGGAAACCTATATAAGGGCCCCATTTCTCTCTCTAGAAGACCCCCTCACTTTTGTTTGGGTCCGTGGGTCCAATTTGCTTTGGATATTTTGGCGTTTGAAGCCAAAAACCTCTACGGTGTTTTTGGAGCACTTTTTTGCTCCGTTGTTGCTAGATTTCAAGCTTTGAAGGTCCTTAGGGGGTCCTTCTATCTTGCCTTGTTTACTCTTTGTGTACTCTTAGTGCTCTTGTTTTGAGTTGAGAAATCCTCTCTTTCCGTGTGTATCTTTGTTTGTGTCCTTGAGAGCTAGCTTGTGTGGTTTAGAGGCCTTGTGGTGTCTTACACTAACCCTAAAGCAACCCCCCACCGTACCTTGGCGATGCCGCTTTGGGGGGCCTTTAGCGTGTGAGATTGTTGTGTTGTCACGTGTTCCTAACTTGTGGGGTCTCTAAGTGCGCTCTTACCCTTGATCTAACATTTCCCTCGTTGAGTGGACCCCTCCCCTTGTGGGACGGCGAAGCTTTGACTTTGTGGTGTGGGTTTCTCTTAAGTATTGGTCTAACCTTCTTCTAACTTCTCTCTTGTCGGGTGGACCCCCCTCCGGGACGGCGAAGCTTTGACCCTATGTACGTTTCCTTTTGAAAGTTTTTTTGTCTTTACCCTCTTCTAAAGTCCCTCCCATTGTGTGGTCCTCCCTTGGAAACGGCGAAGCTTTGAACTTGTGACAAGGTCAAAGTCCTAGAGTGTGTGTTAAAAGTTTAGGCGGCGGAGCTTTGAACCCCCGGAGTGCTATCAAGTCCTAAAGTTGGTGTTAAACCCAACTTGACGGCGAAGCTTTGAACCTCCCCCGTGTTCAGTTCCAAAGTCTAGTTTCCAAGACCTTTGTGGAAACGTCCAGAGTTTAGCTTCCAAGATATGTAGGCTTTCTTTGTGTTTGGCAAGTCCCATGGTTCCAAGTTTTAGTTAGGCTAGGGTTCCCCAAGTTTTAGTTGTCCCCCTAGTTTTTTAAGTCTAAGCGTCCCCAAGGTTTAGTTTTCCCCCTAGTTCTTTTCCCCTTTGTATTAGTTTTTTTTTAGCCTAGCCTACCCAAAGTTTGCAAGAAAAAAACCAGTCCAAGCTCACAGTCCAGTTCACAGTCCAGTTCACAGCAAGTTCACAGTCCAGTTACAGTCCAAGTTCACAGCCAGTTCACAGCCAGTTCACAGCCAGTCACAGTTCAGTTCACAGCCAGTCAACAGTCCAGTCACAGCCAGTCACAGTCCAGTTCACAGCCAGTCAATAGTCCAATCACAGCCAGTCAACAGTCTAGTCACAGTCCAGTCACAGTCCAGTCCAAAAAAAAAAACACAGAACGTAGCAAAGAAAAAAAAAAACAAATTATAATTAATTAATTAATTAATTAATTAATTAAAAAAAACCCGACCCCCCTCCAGCCAGCAAGAGGCCGGCCAGCAGGAGGTCGGCTTGGCTCGGCAGGCTTGGTCCAGGGCCCCGGGCTCCACCTTCTCTTTGTTTTTTTTCTGAATTTTTTCCCTTTCCTAAACCAAAAAGAGGTATTGGATTAGATGGGCTAGGGGTAGAGTAGGGGAGTAGGAACTAGGGAAAAGAGTCTAAAAAGGGAAGAGGGGGAAGAGAAGTAGCACCTCCACGCACACACCTGCAAACAAGCCCTCCCAACTCTCTCACCACCAACACAACACAAGCAAGAATGGAAGGAGATTAGGGAGAAGAAGTTGAAATAGGTGGAGAAGGTGAGAGACGATAAATAGTGACCTAGGCTTAGGCTTAGGTAGGATTAGAAAAGGAAATCTTGAGAATTCGTGGTGACCGTTGAGAGGAGGATTAGGATGACACAAAGGCAAAATTGTGTAAGAGGATAGTTGGCATCTTAAAAACCTCCTTGAAATTGGAGACCATAGTGTAAGACTCATAAAAGCTTAGGTGGAATAGTACTAGTGTAGAAGAAGGGAGGAAGAAAGAAAAAGAAGGAGGAAGGGAAAGAAGGAAGTTAGATTGCAAGGGTGTAATATTTTTCTCAAATTAAGCGGTGAGCTCGAAAAAAATCAAACGAAACAAAGGATTGCTATGGAGCATGAGGATGTCTACGTGGACGTGGACGAAGCGATTTCCGAAACCGGTAGTGAAGAGGTGAGTTTTTGAAATTAACCCTTGGTATTTTCCCTAATTAGCATTGATTTCCTTAATCAGCCCTAAAAGTGTGATTAGCAAGCCGTGATTAGTGCAAATTAGAAGTTTAGATTCAAAAGTCTATAGATTAGTGATAGGGGTTTCCAAAAACATCTTATAATTAAGATTTGACCGTAAACTGACCGCGTTAGGCTAAGTTAAGCGGTAGGGGGTAGAACGGAGGAATTTTAATTAAATTTGATCCACAAGGAACAATGGACGGAAATTAGGGTTAAATTAGAAGGAGAATTTAGGATTAAAATTAGGGATTAATTAGCAGTTAGAATTAGAATCAATCTACACTTTTACTTTTTTTTAAAAGTTAAAATTCTAAGGTCAAAATCTAGAGTTAACTTTGGGAAGTTAAAAAGTAGAATTAATTTGGAAGTTTAACTTAGGGGGTTAAAATTCCAGTGAAACCTTAGGGTAGTTTAGAAAAGGAAGTTAGGGTTAACTAGGAGTAAAAAACCCGAGTAAGAAGTAGAAATTAAAAGTAAAAACTTTAGACTAAAATTAGGAGGTAGAAATTACGAGTAGAAATAGGAGTTAGATCTTGAAGTTAGAAATTCGAAATTAGAGTGAATGTTAGAGGTCAAAAGCTAGAATAAAATTTAGAAGTAAAACTTGAAGTAACCTTTAAGAGTTAATTTCGGATTAAAACGATAGGATTAAATTGGGAAGTAGAAAGTCAAAAAGTCAAAAGTCAAAAGTTAAGATTAAATTTCAAAGTTAAACTCTAGAGTCAAGTGGGGAAGTACAAAAGTTAGAGTAGAAAGCTAAAGTGAAAAGTGAAAGTTATAGTTAGATTTGGAGGGTAAAACTTAGAGTTAATTTAGGAGTAAAAACCTAGGGTTAAAAGTTAAAACATAGAGTTAAAATTCAAGGGTAAATCTTAGAGTTAATTTAGGAGTAAAAACTTAGAGTTAAAAGTTAAAACCTAGAGTTAAAATTCAAGGGTAAATCTTAGAGTAAAATTAGAAGTAAAAATTTAGAAGTTAAAGTCAAAACATAGAGTTAACTTTAGAAGGTAAATTTTAGAGTTAGTCTAGGAGTAAAAACTTGGAGTCAAAAGTCAAAACAAAGTCAAACGGTAGTATTAAATTTTGAAGTTAAATTCTCTAATTAGTTTGGGAAGCTAAAAACCTAGAGTATACTTAGAAGTTAAAAGTTAGAGTAAGAATTGGAACTTTAGGGGTAGCTTTTAAAAGTAGAACTTCTAGGTGGAGTCTTAGAAACCCAAGATAGTCTTAGGGGTTCATGGAAGGAACATAGGGGTTCCCCTTTTTACGTAGTTAGGGACGTTAGAAATGACGCCAACTACCCAGTCTACCCTCGACATAGGATAGATAGTTAGGGAGTTAGAATTTTACCATTATCCCTGAGCATTGCAGTTATCTTGTGAGTTACTACATGCATTCTAATTATTCGCTGCCATCCACGACACTTAGGAAACGTTAGAAAAAAAGATCCATTGCTTGGAAGGCACAGTGGACCGCGCTCACATCACCCCCATATATTAAAAATGTGGATAAAGGCATAGAACCTGGTCGGTGTTCGCTCTATTACCAAGGGTGGGTAATCCAGCGCCCACAATACCCTCTTCGTAAACATCAATGTGCATTTTTTTAAGCCAATTGATGTATTCATTGATTAACCCTTTTTAACTCCTGAACTTGTAGTGTTGTTTGATCACAACATCATAGAAGCTTCACTTTGGATAAAAGCTGAACTCCCAAGAAACAACTTCTTGACATTTTGATCATTTTGACAAGTAGTTCTCAAGAGCAATGGTGTTAGTGAATGAATGTGTTATGTGGCTGAAAAAAATGCACGCTGTTCTCTACGATCCCTTCGCACATAAAGAATTTTTTCTTCAGTTTTTCTTGACATTAGAGTTGTTTCCAATATTTTGAGAGCTAGAAATTACAGGGGATTACAAGACATAAGATTGATGTTCAATATTGAGCAAGCATGATGAAAACCAATGAGACTAAGTAACCCTTTAGTGCAATGGAGTTGTAGGATCCTAAATACTATTTAAATATGATGCTATGTACCTAGATGTGCTATGAATTATTGATGAAATTGTTGTCCATTCACTGAATTGTTTAATTTTTGTCCACCTTGCCTATCCAAAGCACAAATACAATGAATTCAATCATATATGTGTTAAGGTCTACTCTATTAGGATAACTTCTTGGAGGAAGCCTTCAAGATGCAAAATCTGCCAGACGCATCATGGCTTGCACAAGCCTACCATTTTAGGCGTTTGTGAGCCTCCATTTGTCACTTAAGACTCGTAGAATTATTTTTTTGAAAATTTACAATTTAAAGTTGAAAAAAGTATACAAAAAGCCATAAAAAGAGTGTAGAACCAGAATAGGGTTGTGTCATATCCCTTATAGTATTTGGTCTAGATTTGTGTTTGTACTTAGAATCCCCCCAAACCTCGCCTAAAAATGGAATAGAAATAGCGAGATGGTTAGATTTGGAGGATTTGAGTCACATAGCTCTAAAAGGGCTAAATCCCACCATGAATGTGGCAATTCATGGCTAAGTCGGTTCGAGGGATCCACAGCGAGGCTACTAGGTCGAGTCCTAGAGTTAGGTTTAGAATTCCTCATTAGATCGACGAATTCCCAAAATCCTGATTGTTAGCATGCAAGAGCCACTAACGCAAGACAGGGCCTATGGAGGAATCTACAACCCAAGGATGGTATTCTAGGTTAAATCCCATGCCAGGAATTCAACGGCAAAATTGATTTGCCAAGATTCCTCCACCTGCAGAAGATTCTCGCATCGTCGCTAATTCAAGGAGATGGCCAGTTTTAATCTCCACTGACCAATCGTGCCAGGTACAGAAACCACCTACAGGTCTTTCATGTGACTCCCTGAGAGGTCCCATGAAAACTCCCGGCATCTTCCGACTTGCAGAAGAATCTTTTCCGGGTGGTCAACCGTTCTAACCTCCAACGGGAATTTTGTGGAAATTACCCAGATTACAATAAAATCTCACTAAAAATTAGCATAGCTTGTTTTATGTTAATAATGCGCTCCGTGAAGTTTCACGACATTCCGATAGCGGCAAGTACCCGAACTAGCGAGATTCCTTGGGAATTAACCACGTGGCGGGGTCCCCACAACGTTGACCGGCATTCCAGGACCATACGATGGCAAAACGAAGTCAACCAAGAATCCTTTCCGACTCTCTCGCATCTATCGGAGACCCTAGGCTAATTACATTTCTCAAAATAGGAGACCCCCAAGATTTAGGATTTTACCACGATTTGATTTTAAAACTAAATTAGCCTACGATGGTTTTTTGGCCTCGGTACGGGGAATATGGGAATCTAGGTCTAAACACGGCGATCTAGAGCTAACAGCGCAATTCGTTCGGCGATTGGAGTTAATCTCCAAAAGTTAGGATGTTAGTCCAACATAGATGGTAGAAGTAGATTTTTAGGGATTAGGATGAAAATCTTTGAGGATGAGGATGAAAATCCAAATTGATAAGGTTACCTTAAAATTCTAGAGGGAGGAGTGGGACCTTGGAAACCTATATAAAGGCCCCAGTTTCTCACTCTAGAACACCCCCAATTTTTGTTTTAGATTCGTGGGTCCAAGTTATTTTAGATATTTTGGCGTTTTAAGCCAAAAACCTCTACGGTGTTTTCGGAACACTTTTGGCTCCATTGTTGGTATATTTCAAATTTTGAAGGTCTTTAGGGGTCCTTCTACCTTGCTTTGTGTACTCTTTGGTGTAGTTTTTGGTACCTTGTTGTAAGTGGAGAGTCCCTCTCTCTCTCTTGTGCGTTTTGTGAACTAACTTGTGAGGTTTTAGGAGTCTTTTGGTGTCTTACACTAATCCTATAGTCACCCCCCACTGTACCTTGGCGATGCCGCTTTGGGGGGCCTTTAGTGTGTGAGTTTGGTATGCCTCGTGGTCCTAACTCGTGTGTTCTTTTCAAAGTACTCTTGTACCCTTCTTTAACATTTTGTTTCCTTATTGAGTGGACCCCCCTCCGGGACGACGAAGCTTTGAACCCCCGTGTGTGCTTTCTTTAGATGTTTTATTTTTTCCTCTTCTAAAGTCCCCCTTGTTGTGTGGACCCCCCTCCGGGACGGCAAAGCTTTGAACCCTCATGTGTGTTTCCTTTAGATGTTTTATTTTTCCCTCTTCTAAAAGTCCCCCTAGTTGTGTGGACCCCCCTCGAAGACGGCGAAGCTTTGAACTAGCAACTAAGTTTAGTCCTAAAGTATGTGTTAAAACGGTTCCAACGGCGGAGCTTTGAACCCCCAGGGTGTCAAGAAGTCCTAAAGTTGGTGTTAAACCCAATTTAACAGCAAAGCTTTGAACCTCCCCCGTGTTTAATTCCAAAGTTTAGTTTCCAAGACCTTTGTGGAAACGTCCAGAGTTTAGCTTCCAAGATATGTAGGTTGTCAGCAAATCCCGGTCTTTAGCAAAACTAGCCTTGCCTTAGTTTTGTAGTTCCCGGTCTTTTAGCAAAACTAGCCTTACCTTAGATTTTAGCAAACCCAGTTTTCTCCAAGTTTTAGCAAAACCCAGTTTCCCCCAAGTCTTAGCAAAAACCCAGTTTCCTTTAGATTTTTTGCAAGTCCAGTCCCAAGTTCATAAACCAGCCCATCAAGAAAACCAGCCCATCAGAAAACCAGCCCATCGGAACAGCAAGTCAACAGTCAAAAAGAAAAAAAAAAATAATTAAAAAATAATTTTAAAAAAAATCCGACCCCCCAGTAGCCAGCCAGCTGGGAGGCCAGGCTCAGTCCGGCAGCACAGTTGGGGCCCCAAATCGGACCCCCATTTTCGGACTCTTTTTTTTTAATTTTTGATTCTTTCAATCCAAACCAAACCAAAGACAAGACAAAACAAAACAAAGTAGAATGTTAGACTAACCTATTGCTAAGTTGGGGTTGGAATAGAGATTAGGATCTAAACCAAAAAGGGAGGAGGGAGAAAAGAGCGGAGCACCACCGTACCTGCACACAAAAGAAGCCTCACTCTCACCAACCACTCTACACACAATGGAGGAGGATTAGAGGAGAATAGAATGAAATAGGAGAAGAAGTGAGAGAGATGATAAATAGTAACCTAGGCCTAGGATTAGGTAGGCTTTAGGGAGAAAATCTTGGAAATTTGTGGTGACCGTTGAGAGAAGGATTAGTATGACAAAAGGGAAGGTTGTGTAAGAGGGTAGGAGGGACATTAAAACCTCCTTGGAATTTGCAACCATAGTGTAAGTCCCCATAAAAGCTTAGGTGGAATAGTACTAGTGTAGAAGGAGAAAAGGAGAAAGAAAAGAAAGGAGTAGGGGAAGGAAGGAAGTTAGATCGCAAGGGTGTATTATTTTCTAAAAATTAAGCGGTGAGCTTGGAAAAAATTCAATGAAACAAAAGATTATCATGGAGCATGAGGATGCACATACGGGCGGGGATGACGTCATTTCCAACACCAACAGTAACGAGGTGGGTCATTAAACTAATCCTGGTTGTTTTTTCCTAATTAGCTGGTAATTGTCTTAATTAGTCCTTAGTCCACATTAGCAAGCCAAGACTAGTGTGAATTAGAAGTTTAGATTCAAAAATTTATAGATTAGGGATAGAGGTTTCCAAAAACATATTACATTTAGGATTCTGCTTTAAATTGACCGTGTTAGGATAAGTTAAGTAGTAGGGAGTAGGACGGAGGAATTTGATTAAAATTTCATTCAAAGGGAACCATGGACGGAACTTAGGGATTTAGAGTAGAAGGAGAATTTAGGATTAAAATTAGGGATTAATTTGCGGTGAAAAACTAGAATCAAATTAAACTTTTAATTGTAAAAGTTAAACTCTAAGTTCAAAATTTAGAGTTAACTTTGGGAAGTAAAAAAGTTGGAGTTAATTCGGAAGTGTAATCTAGGAGTTAGATCCTCAAGTCAAATCTTAGGGTAGTTTAAGAGTAAAAGTTTAAAGTTCATTAGGAGTCAACAATCCGAGTAGAAAGTGGAAATTAAAAGTAAGAAGTTGGAGTAAATTTAGGAAATAGAATAAAAAATCAACTTAGGAAGTAGATTCCTGAGCTAGAAATAGGAGTTAAATCTTGAAGTTAGAAATTTAAAGTTAGAGTGAAGATTAGACATCAAAAGCTAGGGTTAAACTTAGAAGTTAAAATTTGAAGTAAAAATTGGATGGTGAAAATCAAAGCTTAAAGTAGAAGTAAAAGTTAGAAGTAGAAGTTAAATTTTAGAGTTAGTTTCTAGAAGTAGAAAATCTAGAGTTGAAAGTGAAAATGTAGAGTCAAACCTAGAAGTTAAAATTGAAATTAATTTTAGAAGTAAAAACCTAGATTTAAAAATAAAAAATCTAGAGCTAACTTTGGAGGATAAATTTTAGAGATAGTTTAGGAGTAAAAACCAAGAGTAAAAAGTCAAACATAGAGTCAACTTGGAGGTCAAAATTTAGAGTCAAGTCAAAGGAGTAAAAATCTAGAGTTACATTTGGAAGTTGGAATTTAGAGTAAAAGTTGAACTTTAGGATTAGTCTTTAGAAGTAGAACTTCCAGGTAGAGCGCTAAAGCACAAAGATAGTCTTAGGGGTTCATGGAAGGAGCATAGGGGTTCCCTTTTCACGTAATTAGGGGCGTTAAAAATGACACCAACTACCCAGTCAACCCTAAACATAGGATAGATAGTTAGGAAGTTAGAATTTCACATTAAATCACTATCACCCCTGATCATTCGCAGTTAGCTTGGAAGTTACCACATGCATCTCTAGGCATTTCTTTTGCCCATCCACGACACTTAGGAAACGTTAGCAAAAAGATCCATTGCTTAGAAGGCACAGTGAACCGTGCTTACAACACCCCCTTATATTAAAAAAGTGGATAAAAGCTAAGAACCTGGTCGGTGTTCGCTCTATTACCAAGGGTGGGTAATCTACCGCCCACAACGTTCGTGAGCATGTATTTACTAGAAGGTTTGTATCCTCTAATGCAATGCATTTTGTGATGTTAAAGATTTTGCATGCTTATACCAACTCTTGTAGTTCTTTCAGTGTATCTTTGCTAGCATGGTTCATATCAATACAAGATAGTAGCTCTGTCAACGAAAACTTGCAAGACCTCTTGAGTAAGTTCTTCGCATTTGAAAATTTTGAATTACTTAATTGATGTATCGGTAGATTGACAAATGATTTTCACATCCAAATATGTATTTTACCAAATGCTACCCTAGATTGTTATTAAAAACCATCACTTGCATATTGCAGTCCTGGTATGGTTGATTGCTAATTCGAAGGTTATTCTGGTCATTTGATTATTTGTTGACATTGGGAATCCCATCCTCTGTACCAATCCGTCCTCATTGGGACTCTCTTCTACAATTCTCTTTTTACTTAGGTGTTAAAAATCAGCGTTTGAACTGGTGAGCTTCATACCATGTTGTTCAACTCCATGGTCTTGGTGCATCTGTACATAGTGAGAATGCATTACGGTCATCCAAACGTGTTGGATAGGGTATATCATATAACAAGAGGCAGCATCAGCAAAGCATCTTGTGTTATCAATCTAAGTGAAGATGTTTTGCAGGTTCTTTGATTTCAAATTTATACCAGATTGATTTTTGAGATGATGCTTCCAATGATATCCAATAATGTTTGATCAGTTTTCTGCCTTTTGATAATTTGAATCTTTGCCACTGACTGTCCCCTTCATTGAAGTTTGCTTAAATAGTTTTGAGCTATTTTGATTTGCTCTATACATACACATCGTTTAGTAAATTTGAGGTATGTGAAACCGGTGAATTGCTGCAGGTTTTGGGTACTACATTTAGGCTCAAAAATATTGTGGATACATGTGTAATCTCATGCTTGTATTTTAGGTAGCTCTCCTATTGCTCCACCGCTCACATGTTTTTTAATTATTGCTTTGTGCCTTAGTGTATTTTGGTATTGCTATTGCTCTATATTTCAATATTTATCCACTCGTATCTCTACCTGACCAAAGCAATGTTAGGGCCATTTGAGTCATCTAAGTCCATTTGAATGACTACTTCGTCTGCAATGCCATTTTTGGTAGAGGTTGGAAAGGGACAAGATGTTGGGTTGAATCAAATTGCTCTGTTTGAAGTCAAGGTGGCCAATGGCAATGGTGAACAAACGCTCAGTTAAGACATGTACAAATTGGAACAGCTTCTTGATTTTCCTTGGATGCTTTCATTTTTCTTCACATCAATTGGTTTCTATGTAACTACCATGGTATGTTCATTGCAGAACTCTAGTTTAACTTCTATCCATCTTTTGACTTCTTGTGGCTCATATAGTCCAGATTTTTGGTATCACCAAGGTTTGCTGAATTCCTCACTATCCTAAAACCGATTTTTACTAGTTGTGGTTGACATGTACTTCATCATTCAAGAAATATATATTGTTCACCCAATGAATTAGGTAACATGAGCTTTTTGTTATGCGTTGATTGTGGAGGTTTTGCTGAGTTTTTTGTTAATGGATTAGTTTGTTCGGTTCTTATTGTGATTCTTACCCATGCCATATCATGGAATGCCAATTGGCCACGGCAATATTTTTTAAGATTCGGAAGTTGACATCTGTTTTTGCCTTGCGGTAATGATTGAGATAATACTGTTATGGGCTCTTTCAAGTGTGGATGCAACTTTGAAAAGGAACCATAAAATTTTGAAAAATCCATCTCTGGAAGCTGCGCTCAATACTCAAAATCTATTCAAAATTGGTATCTTCACAGCAGTACCCATGATTGTGACTCTTATACTAGAGTAAGGCATTTTGAAGGTGTGTTTCAATCCTTATTACACCAATGTTGTCTATATATGTTAATATCCAATAACTACAGACTTCTGGATAAACCATATCTACAATTCACAAAAGTCAGTGTTGATTCTTCGGTGGTTGATGGCTTTGGGTGGACGGATTCAGGCTATCATCAGCTTCTGTACAATGGAGCTGCAATTAGCATTTGTTTTTTTTACCTTCTCGTTGGAAACACAAACTCATTATTTTGGGCGCACAATCCTTCACAGAGGTGCTAAGGTACCCAATTCCTATCCCTCCTACAGAAGCTCTCTTTAATCCATTTTCTTAATCCATTTACTTGTGTTTCCTGCAGGGGAGTTTTCTTCAGTTTTCTTTTCAGTAGTTAGACCTAATCAGCCTTTCGAGCTGATTTATCACCTTCGTCTGATCTATCTACAGCCTGCATACTCATCATGAGCTGTGAAAATTTTCAGTATCGACCAAGTGGAAGAGGTTTTGTTGTGACACATTTTCATTTTGCTGAGAACTACTGTTTGTACTTTCGAAGTCATTTTACAAAAGCGTAAGATCTTCTTACATTAAATATATATATATATATATATATATATATATATATATATATATATATATATTGCTAATGATCAAATATATTTCTCACTAGCGGTACTATCAAATTGCAGTGCTTCCTCTCAAGTACACAATCCAAAGATTTCTCACCGTGCCAAAGATTTCTTAAAATGTTATCTAATTTCTAGTAATTTGTGTACATTTGGTCATTTTTCTGTGCAGATTGGAGATTATCATGCTTTTGCTCATCTACTTGGCATATGGAGCTCAAAATCGGACGTCAGTCACTTTTATATTGCTCACCTTGTACTCTTGATTCCTGGCCTTACCTTAGCTGTTTGTACCCTATATCTTTAATCCTTTTGGCTTTGAGTGGCAAAAGTAAGTACATTTTTCCTTTTGATGTGCATAATTAGGTTGTTTTGTCTGAACTTTTGACTGACGTGCTCAGGTTGAAAGTCATTGGAAATTGATACAAAAGTCAAAACCACAAATCTAAAGACTGATACTCATCAAAATGGAGCTGGAGGACCGTTGAGGATTTCGATGACTGGACGAATTGGATGTTTTACAAAGGAGGAGTTGGTGTTAAGATTGAGAACAACTGGAAAGCTTGGTGGTTTCATGAGCAAGTAAATTCTGACGTGTTAATCATAAGTTCAATTCCTCAATTATGAAATAACTTCCTTTCAAGTTTCTTGTTGCTCTAAACTACTATTTTTGATTTTGACTTTTGCCGCTCATAATGTATTCATAATATTGACAGGATCACATCCGTTCACCAGGAGGAAGATTTTGTGAGACTTTTTTGTCATGGCGTTTCTTCTTGTTCCAATATGGTGTAGTTTGTTTGCTGTCCGTTACAAGGGGGAGTAGCAGTATCTTAGTGAGCACTCAATTCCGCCACTTGTGATGAACCTTATGGTTCCCTTTATCATAACTTGCAGGGCATGAATTATTCTGGGATGTATCAAGAAGTTGTTAATTTTCAGATTATTTGGAATTGTACAACATACAGGAAAAAAATAGTATGTAGAAATAAGTAGAGAATGGTTCAAAACACTAAATTGTTGAGTTTAATTATGGAATTGGAAAATGCCAATCCCAATGGTTGCAATGTTGTAATAAACAATCTACATCCTACAATTTTAATTTTTTTGAAAAATATTGAAAATTGAGTGAAATAAACAATTTTAAAGTTTATTTTAGAGTAGACAATCCATAACTGCTCGCAAATTAAAAATCCTCATAACGTTTGACTCATAAATCAAAATGATTTGATTCATAGCTTTCCTCCTATAAATAAATCTAATATAAATTCAAAGCTTTCCACATATATATAAAGCCATATATAAAATCTAAATTAGATTTGATTATGACCCTACTATCCAAAGGTCAATGAAATCAACCCTCATTCCCCCCACTATCGTTGTTTTTAGTGAATCCTAAACCCTAAATTCCTAAACCCTTTTTCCTTCTGAAAATTAGATTTGATTATGGCTATACTACCCAAAGGTCAATGAAATCAACCCTCATTCCCCCTACTATCGTTGTTTATAGTGAACCCTAAACCCTAAACCCTACGTAGAAGCGGTTTAGGGCCATAAGCCCTAAATCCTTTCAACTCCCCGGATGGCTCTTCATTTTTGTCTAAGACGATTGTTACGATAGGGGGGTCGCCGGACACATTGACCATGGATGGCATGCGAATAAAATCCCAAGAATATTGCTACCCTAAACCCTCAAAATGTCTTTCGAAAAAAGGACCAACAAAATCTTAAAAGAAGGCACGAATTTTCATCAGAAAAAACCATCCCTAAGAATGAGGCCTAAATCCTTTGAACATGACCCCCTTCCATTTCTTCTACAAAAGAGGAGGGAAAAGAAATTCAAAATGAATTCATGAGTGAGGTAGAATTAAGAAAAAAAGGCCACAAGAACACCCTAAACTCCAAACAACGGAAGGCCCTAAACCCAAATGAAAGCATTGAATTCGAAGAAGAAGTGCCTCCCAAATGTAACTTTTTCCTAGGGATGAATTCGAACGCGAAACTTGTCCCGTTGGAAAGAGGGGAAAAAATCAGTGCGGATGGGGGAAAAAAATTCTTCATTCGGACCAATATTGCAAAAGATAGGGCCACACACCCAAAAAATAAAAAAACCCCAGCAAAACCTGCTGCCAACGTAGAAAACTGTGGCCTAAAAACAGCCATAACTTTTTTGGGGTGATGAATTAGAATGCGAGAGTGGTACCGTTGGAATTGCAGCAAAAAATCAGTCTAGATAGGACTAAAAACGCACAGATTAGCTAAAGTCAACATAGATTAACAAAGGAAAAGGTACACGGTGTATGCACCTTGGTTAACGGGTGTAATGATTTACACCGAATGTGCCACATTATGGTAGCTTCTTGCTATAGGATCCATGTATTATTGAAGATTTTTTTTTAAAACTTAAAATACTTACTAATATATATGCCATTGCCCGATCCAAACATACATACAAAGTACTCCCTAACTGAACATCTTTCATCACTCTTATCAACGGTGGCATTTTTACCAAAGATATGCGATTTTGTTGATCTTTTTTTATATGAAAGCTAAATAAGTCTTGTTTCATTTCAATGGTGGCGATCTTCAAAATTATTCCACACAAATGAGGAATTATGCTTGTTACAAGAGCTAGTCAAGAAAACAAAGACTACCCTAAAACACCCCTGGTCCTTTAGGGGTTAACAAAGGCAATGGCACAAAACATGTTGAATTTTTTAGATGATTTTCTAGGTCTATACGTCTTGTTAGGGTATTTGAGTATAGTTTTAGTGAATATTCTTACAAATCTCCTTATGGTAGTATTGACTTTCTTATAAAAAAAATTCTTAGTTCATAGCTTCCTGTTATACTATATTTTGTCTATTTTTTGTTATTTGCTATTGATGTAAATTTCATTCATGAAACGATGTTTTTTGAACTATTTTGAGTTCAACTAATGAAATGAGGTTCATTAAGGATAATTTAAATTCTAACTAGAAATTTAGCAAAAATTTGTGAATTTGGGTATTTTAAAGCAATATGAACTCTAGGGCTTTAACCCTGATTTTTTGATTTTCTAATTTTAGAGTGACCCAATAACTTTGGTTTTGACAGTGATGTTGTGCACTATAATATACATCTACAATAAGATTTTGGTTTTTTTATCATAATTTATATATAATATGAATTTTCTTCATTTTTTTTAAACATTAACACCAACTTCAATTCTTCCAAAAAAAGATGAAATTTTTTGACTTGAAGTAAATGTGTAGCTCCTTTTTTTGAACCCTAAAAATGAAGTTTTTTCATTCATATCTAATTGCAACAAAATAGCAAAGAAAGAAATGGACATGGAGGCTTTATATCAGTGACTAGGGCCCCTTTTAGCACACCCTAACCCCCTAAATCTATAGCTACGACATCTTAATATGTTTTTAAAACCCCGACCCCATAAATCTTAACCCCTAAAATACCAAGGCATTTTCTGGCTCCGGAACCACTGAAAACTGCCATTTCTGCTGCGATCACTCCCTAAACCCAAAAAAACTTTTTTCTTAGAATCTAACCGTAGGATCTTGTACTTCACTTGTCTCAAATTATGTGGTAAAAATTTCAAGACATTTGACCGTTCTGATTGGAAAATATTAGCATTCAAAGTTGGAAAAAAAAGTTTTTTTGAACTGTTTCTAGCAATTTCAGATGACTTTGACGGCCATTTGTGGGTTTTTTTTGCACTACACAACAAAAAGTTGTAATTTTTTATCTTGAACATTTGAGTTGAGAGTCGGGGAAAAAAAATTTCAGAATGTCAAACCTTGATTTTCACATATAAAAAAATTGTTAAATAGAAGTAGGTCCAAAATTGAATGAAATACTAAATTGTTAATAGCTCTTAGGTGGAATTAAAACAACATAATCCCAATGGTGGGATTGTTCTTGCATACGAACTTGACCTTGTCAAAAAAAAAAAAATTGAAAAAATTTGAAAATTGCATTCAAAAATGAATTCTATAAGTTAGTTTTTTTGAAGATGCTTAAATTGCCCAAAAAACAAGATTGTCCATAACTTTCTCATTATTATTCCAAATAGAATGAATCAAAGCTTCAGATGTAGACAAAAACATGATCTTTGAGGAAAAAAAATAAAAAAAATAAAAAACTTTTTTTTGTGTTTTTTTTTTCTTGCCCGCCGAACTGCTTTTTTGCTTTAGGATGGCATAACTTTTGCTCCCGGGCACCAATTGAAAAAAAATTATATTTTTAGAAAGATAATGTGATTTCCTATCTTCAAAAAAAGTTTCAAAAAATCAGATCAAAATTTGAGGCCACACGGGCCTACCCGAAATCTGAAGTGTCCCTCGAGGGGACTTTGGTACTTTAGGGGTTAAATCTTGAATAAATAAAACTTTTGATTCTATTAAATTTTCATATTTCAATCCTTCAAATCCAATTATTTTTTATTATTTTTATTCTTTAAATAGAATGAAATTGAAACGACAACATGGAGCCTAATTGGCTGTGTACGCACAAATCAATACATTCTAATTGTGCCGTTGCAACTTTCTTAATTGTAATCATAAATAATTTGTTTTAGTCTTGCCAAGATGTAGTGGTAGGTAGACGGCAGCACCCTTGTAACCCGGAACACGCATTTACAAAGGACTCCACGCATTTATACGGGAGAAATTACACCAATGTAACCCCTTTGAGAAAGATGTAACCGTATACCCCCAAATGCATTGTATTCTTGTAGCTGCGAGGTATAGGTCCAATCCAGGAGTGCCATGTCATTTCGGAACCCTACAAAGAAGACCTATACCATCATCCAATCCAAAACTAATCGCCCTTCTTTGCCCTAAAAGTGTAGATGTAGACCCTCGTGTTTTGACCCCTGGTAAATATCTAATTTTGGCCAAAGATAAATGCACCATTGTATAGATGCTTGAAGTGGCTTTCCAAAAATGTATTTTGCTTTATGATCCAATTCTTTAAATGGTGGCAATGGATGGATGAAGTTTTATAATCAGAACTTCATCCATCAATAACTCCCGCATACAATGTTCAATGTATAAGTGCCATGTCATTCTAGACTCCCCTTTAAGAAGACCTATAACATCTTCTATTTCAATTTCAAACGTCCTTCTCTTTGCAAAAGCGTTTATGGAATGCCTCGTGTTTTGATTCCAGTAAAAAATTATTTTTGGTCAAAAGTAAACCCACCAACTTGAAGATGCTTCTAACCGCTTTTCAAAAATGTGTTTCACTTTATCATCCGATATTGAACATAGCGGCAATTGACGAATGAAGTTTTAAAATTAGAACTTCATCCATCAATAATTCCTAGATATAATGTCCAATCAAACAACGCCACATCATCCAACACTCCTAGGAGAAAAAAAAATGAAGACTTCGAATCAAAAACGAAATCTAAAACTGTATGCAAAAGTCAAAGTATTCAAAGTCAAACTTTAGGGCCAAAAATCAAAGTTGCTAGTTTTAGCAAAACAAAACATTTTTGGAAATCTCTCATTGAGGCGCTTCTAAAAAGTTCACTCTCATTCCAAAATTCTTAATATTGAATCCACAATCGCTTGGTTAACCATATCCACCTAAAAGTCAAAGTTTCCATATCTCGCAAACTACGAATTTGTATAGGATTTTGACTTCACCATTGTGAGGAAATTGAGGATAGGTTGAGTTATTTAGTTAGGAATTTAGAGAAGGTAGTTAGTATTGGTAAAAAATTTTGCTTTGAAAAAGGATAAAGTACAAGTTTTACCAAAATTATGATTCCTTCAGTATGGGAGTAGTAGTAAATAGATAAATAGATTAAGGAAGGAAATAAGAGTTTCCTATTTTTACTAGAAACCGGAATCGGATACGGATCCGGGAAACCACTCAGAAGTTGCTGGAAGTATCGGGGCCAGGTACAGACACGTATCGAAGGTAGCTGGCGGACCTACCGGAAGCCAGTAGGGCAATCCTGTGATCCAACGGCTCTACCAAGAATTAGGGATGACCGTTTAACGGTCACAATCTTCCGGGATTGCAGCGAAAATGATAACCCTAAAACGGCTGGAAGCGGCTGGATGGAGAAGACCTAGGGGTCGCCTCTTCCATTCTCGTTTTTCATTCTGGAGATTGGAGCATCCTTAGAGCGCTTAGAGCGATTGGGTAGTGAGTCAGGTTGTGAAGAGAGAGAGAGAGAGAGCTCTGACTTTCCGGACCCGGCTGAGAGGAATAGGACCGGCTCTTGGCTAGAGGGATTTGTAGCTTGTCATTTCTGAGGGATTGTGCGAGGCTTGTATTTGAGAGAGAGTGGCAGAGCTTTGGAGTGCGATGGTGAAGGGTGAAGGTAGTGGAGCTGCCGCGTTGAAGTTCAAAACCATCCACCGGGTTATCCCAAAAAATGAGGGAGAACGGAAGTAGTTGGAGGAAGACTTGGGCCAGATCGGGTGTGTAGGATTCTTGCACCGACCCTGGAGTTTGAGAGACGAGGAGATGATCCGGGAGCTGACAAAGGATCAGTCAAACGAGTGGGACAAGACTTCCCGGGCACTTCCCAGCGAGTGGACCATCAAAACCTAGAAAAGGGTTTAAGATTTTTCGCGTCTGGGAGATGGGTTAGCTTCCCAAACGCATAAATTTGCGGAAGGTAAGTTTTCTGATGCTCCTCACCACAAAGATAAATACACAGTTGCAGACTGCAACAATGCAAGGGAGAGAAGGTTGCTAGAATTCTTAGTCCTGATCTTGTATCCGGAGCTGCCAACTCGGATCACAGTAACTTGGGCAAACACAATCTTTGGGTCACTGAGCGGAGAAAGGAAAGTGTTCTGGGCGGGGAATGTGAGGGACGTAGTAGCAAAAATGGTCTCTTCTCTGGGGAATATGAAGGCAGCCCCAATAGGTCTGTTTCTCTTTCACTTGTACGACTATCTAGGAACACTTAGAAGTCAGAAGAGGACTGTCTATAAGGCTGCTGCCACCCTCCTGAAACTGAATATCACTCCAATTAGGGAGCTTGAGAGAGAGAAGGATGAGGAGTCAAGGGGAGGCTCATCAGAGAGGAGGGTAGAGTCCTCAGAAAAGATCCCAGGGTGAAAGCACACTATGGTTGTCCAAAATCGTAGTCACGATAGAATTTCTGCAGAGGATGAAAGTTTGGAGTCACTTTTCTTATAGTTTTTGTGACTTAAAAATTAAAAAAAAAATAGATCGGAGTCTTACATCTTGCATAAATTGATTATTGCATAACAAAAAGTGGTTTTCATATACTAATTCAATGTATGGAATACAAACATTAAAAGTTTGTACTGTCACAAATTTAGCTTTAGCATTGTTGTACTTTTTTGTACCAATTTATGATTTCATTTTTACAATTCAAAGAGCTAAATCCAATGCTCTTATATTTAGTACTTAGATTAGGAATTTAATGAGTGTTTTAGGGTCTATATAAGAAAATATCCTAGCAAATGTGTGATTTCAGTACAAAGGCCAAATTCTGACTTTAAAGTGTTTTTTTTAAATTTTAAATTTGAGAATCTATGAAAAGACCTTTTGCTTTAGATGGGCCAAATTTGAATTTTGGTAAAAATGACGTTTTGGCTCCATTTTGTACCAATTTTCATACATTTTGTACCAATATATATATACATTTTGTACTGGTTCTTACTAGTTCATATATTTGGCAGGGGGGCGACCGTAGTGTGCGATCACCCTCCAGCCTTCGCCAAAAAGAAAGGACCCAAGAGTAAAAGTTGGAAATTCCCGGAACCGGAAGTTCCATGGGATGACTCACTGGGAAGGATAATTGAGGATCTAGAAAGGGTCTGAGAGGAGGTAGATGTTGAGAGAGGAGTAGTAAAGAATGTGTGTCACTGGGTTGCTTGGTGGGATTGAGGTGTCTGAACTCGCGGAGAAGGTAGAGGGTTTACTTCGGGATAAGGAGTCCTGGAAGTAGGAAACCCGGGTTAGGGAGCTGACCGATTAGAATCAGGAACTAACCCGGAAGTTAGAAAAAAGCTTGGAGGGAAGTAAGGGAGTTAGAAAACTTTCCCCAGAGGCTAAAGAAACCCTCCGTAGGGTTCAGACTTTTGTGTCACATTCGGGGGATGTGATTGACAAAGCCAAGTTATTTGATGACGAAATCCACAAGGCCAGAACGGAAGCAGCGACCAAGTCAGTAATGGTTTTGGCTGAGTACTCGGGTGTGGGCGCTGGATTACCCACCCTTGGTAATCGAGCGAACACCGACCAGGTTCTATGCCTTTATCCACATTTTTTAATATATGGGGGTGATGTGAGCGCGGTCCACTGTGCCTTCTAAGCAATGGATCTTTTTTGCTAACGTTTCCTAAGTGTCGTGGATAGCAGCGAATAATTAGAATGCATGTAGTAACTCACAAGGTAACTGCAATGCTCAGGGGTAATGGTAAAGCTCTAACTTCCTAACTATCTATCCTATGTCGAGGGTAGACTGAGTAGTTGGCGTCATTTCTAACGTCCCTAACTATGTAAAAAGAGGAACCCCTATGTTCCTTCCATGAACCTCTAAGACTATCGTGGGATTTTAAGATTCCACCGAGAAGTTCTACTCTAAAGACTAACTCTAAAGTTTAACTCTTACTCTAATCTTCAACCTCTAAATGAAACTCTAGGTTTTTACTCCTAATTTAACCCTGACATTTATCCTCGGAATTTAACTCTAGGCTTAACTTTTAACTCTAAGTTTTTACTTCTAAATCAACTTTGACTCCTAACTTCCAAGTTTTAACCTTCTAGGGTAATTCTAAGTTTCACTTCTAATTCTATGTCATTATCTCTAAACTACTCTAAGATTTACCCTCTAAAGGTAACTCTAACTTTTCACTTTTTACTGTAGATTTTTTACTCCTAATTTAACTCTAGGTTTTTTACTTTTAATCCTAAATTTTTACTTCTAAAATCAATCCCCAATTTTAACCTCTAGGTTTGATTCTAAGTTTTCACTTTGACTCTAGATTTCTACTAACTCTAAAATTTTACTTCTACTTCTAACTTTTAACTTCTACTTTTAGCTTTTTACTCTCACTTTTTACTCCTCTAATTGACTCTAAAATTTAACCTTTAAGTTTAATCTAAACTTTTGACTTTTGACTTTTGACTTCTACTTCCGAATTTAATCCTATCGTTTTAATCCTAGATTAGCTCTAAATGTTATCCTCCTAAATTTAATTCCAACTTTTAACTCTAGGATTTTGACTCCTAATTTTAGCTCTATTTTGAACTCACCAATCTACTTCCTAAGTGGATTCTACTTTTGACTTCTACTTCCTACTCTACTTTTTACTTCCCAAAGTTAACTCCAACTTTCGACTTTTGAATTTTAACTTCCCTAATTAAACTCTTAATTTAATCCTAGGTTTTTAACTCGCTATTTGATCTTTAATTTTTTATCCTAAATCCTCCCTCTAATCTAATCCTAATTTCCGTCCATTGTTTCTTGTGGTTCCCTTTTAATTAAAATTCCTTCGTTCTACCCCCCTACCGCTTAACTTAGCCTAGCGCGGTCAGTTTACGGTCGAATCTTAATTATAAGATGTTTTCGGAAACCTCTATTCCTAATCTATCAACTTTTGAATCTAAACTTCTAATTCACGCTAATCTCGGATGCTAATCACGCTCTAAGGGCTGATTAGGAAGATAAGTGCTGATTAGAAAAAACCGACTAGGATTAGTTTAATGACCCACCTCGTTACTGCTAGTGTCGGAAATGACGTCATCCCCGTCCACATGCGCGTCCTCGTGCTCCATGGTGGCCACTCGCGATTGTCTTCTTTTATTTTTGTGTTATGGTCTTTATTTATTTTATTTTATTTTTTTCAAGGCCCACGGCTTAAGTTGTAGAAAAGAAAACGTTACAAGTATGATGGTCTAACCCTTTCCCCCCATTTCCTTCTCCTTTTCTTTCCCTCCTCCTCTTCCTTCTACTCTTGAACTATTCCACCAACCGTGGTGATGGTGGTCTTACGCTTCTAGTCTCAAACTTCGTGAAGTTTTAATGAGCCTCCTACCCTCTTACGCAACTTTGCTTTGTGTCATCCTAATCCTCCTCCCAACGGTTGCAAGGAGTTCTTCTAGATTTCCTACCTAATCTCCTAGCTAGGCACTATTTATCAACTCTCTCCTTTCCACTCCTATAACACATCCTTCTTCCTAATTTCCTTCCATTGTGTGTAGGTGTGAGTGGTGATGCAGGTAGGATCGGATGCTTTTGTGCAGGTGGCGCGTGGAGCGGCAGCTTCTATTTCTTTCCCCCCTTTTTGCTATGGTATTTTTGAAGTTCCAAGTTGAGTTATTTCCCTCCCCAACTGGATTCCAAAATTTCAGACTTTAAAAGATCAAAAAATAAAAAAAAAGAAGGTTGGTTGGGGCCCCGCAGGGCATCGTCCCGTTTAGTTCTGGAAATCCAGAAATTAGTATCTCAGTCCAGCCAAGTTGACTAGCTCGATGCTGATGTTGAGTTCAGTCAAGCTGACTTAGCCCGATGCTGATGTTAGTTCAGTCAAGCTGACTGCCTGATGCTGGCTGTATGGCTGGCTGTATGGCTGGCTGCCGGTCCGGTATGCTGCTGTATGCTGGCTGTATGCTGGCCGGTGTGCTGGTCCGGTATGCTGGTTCGGTATGCTGGCTGTATGCTGGCCAGTAGGCTGGTCCGGTGTGCTGGCTGTATGCTGGCTCGGGTTACTAGCTGCCTTCCCAAAAAATCCACACAACCGGGTTCCCTTAGGGGAACCCACTAATACAACTAAAAAATGGATTTTTGTAAGGGGTTAGGGCTAGGGTCGAAGCTTCGCCGTCCGGGGAGTTAGGCCCCCAATTTTTAGAACGGTCACCTAAGCTAAGTGCTACGGGATGGTCACTCTCTTCCTAGAAACTCGTGACCAATCTTGGAAGCTAAACTCTGGACTTTTCCAAGAAGGTCTTGGAAACTAGACTTTGGAATCTAAAGCTATGGAGGTTCAAGGCTCCGCCGTAAAATTGGTTTTAACACCAACTTTAGGACTTGTAACACTCCACGGGTTCAAAGCTCCGCCGTCTAAGACTATTTTAACACACACTATAGGACTGGACGTGGTTACTAGTTCAAAGCTTCGCCGCCGTGGGGGGGGTTCCACACAACAAGGGGAATATTAGAAGAAGGTAGAAAAGACAAAGTTAAGGAACACACGTGACAAAGCCAAAGCTTTGCCGTCCCGAGGGGGGGTCCACACAACAAGGGGAGTATTAGAAGAAGGTAGAAAAGACAAAGTTAAGGAACACACGTGACAAAGCCAAAGCTTCGCCGTCCCGAGGGGGGGTCCACGCAACAAGGGGAGTATTAGAAGAGGATGAGAATACACAAGTGAGGAAAACAACACGGTTAGGACACGTAAAGACACACAACTTCACAAACTAAAGGCCCCCCAAAGCGGCATCGCCAAGGTACGGTGGGGGGTGACTTTAGGATTAGGAAAAGACACCAAAAGACTCCTAAACTCACAAGTTAGATCACAAAGGAACTACAAGAGAGAAACGAGGACTCTTAACTCGTAACAAAGGTATAACAAACGCACAAGAAGTACACAAGGCAAGATAGAAGGACCCCCTAAGGACCTTCAAAGCTTGAAATCTAGCAACAACGGAGCAAAAAAGTGCTCCAAAAACACCGTAGAGGTTTTTGGCTTCAAACGCCAAAATATCCAAAGCAAATTGGACCCACGGACCCAAACAAAAGTGAGGGGGTCTTCTAGAGAGAGAAATGGGGCCCTTATATAGGTTTCCCAAGGGCTCACCCCTCTCTCTAAAGCTCTAAGGTAACCTTATCAACGGGGATTTTCATCCTCATCCTCAAAGATTTTCATCCTACATCCTAAATTTCTACTTCTACCATCTATGCTGGACCAACATCCTAACTTTTGGAGATTAGCTCCAATCGCCGAACGGATTGCGCCGTTGGATCCAGAACGCTGTGTTTAGTCGAAGACCCCTCTACCCCCCGTACCGAGGCCAAAAACCCATCGTAGGCTAATTTAGTTTAAAAACCAAATCGTGGTAAAATCCTAGATCTTGGGGGTCTCCTATTTTGAGAAATGTGAATAGCCTAGGGTCTCCGGTAGGTGCGGGAGAGTCGGGAAGGACTTTTGGTTGACTTCGTTTCGCCATCGTATGGTCCCGGAATGCCGATCAACGTGGCGGGGACCCCGCCACGTAGTTAATTCCTGAGGAATCTCGCCGATTCGGGTACTTGCCGCTATCGGAATGTCGTGAAACTTCACGGAGCACATTATTAACATAAAACAAGCTAGTCTAATTTTTAGTGAGATTTTATTGTAACTTGGGTAATTTCCATGAAATTCCCGTTGGAGGTTAGGAGGGTTGACCACCCGGAAAAAGGTTCTTCTGCAAGTCGGAAGATGCCGGGATTTTTCACGTGACCTCTCAGGGAGTCGCATGAAAGACGTGCGGGTGTGTTTCCGTACCTGGCACGATTGGTCAATGGAGATTTAAACTGGACATCTCCTTGAATTAGCGACGGTGCGGGAATCTTCTGCAGGTGGAGGAATCTTGGCGAACCGATTTCGCCGTTGGATTCCTGGCATGGGATTCACCCTAAAACACCATCCTTGTGCTGTAGATTCCTCCACGGGCCCGGTCTTGCGTGAGTGGCTCCTGCATGCTAACAATCGGGATTTTGGGAATTCGTCGATCTAATGGGGAATTCTAAATCTAACTCTAGGACCCGACCTAGTGGCCTCGCTGTGGATCCTTCGGACCGACCTAGCCATGAATCGCCACATTCATGGTGGGATTTAGCCCTTTTGGGGCTGTGTGACTCGAATCCTCCAAATCTAACCTTTTCGTTATTTCTACACTATTTTAGGCAAGGTTTGGGGGATTCTAAGTAAGAAACACAAATCTAGACCAAATACTATAATGGGTATGACACAACCCTATTTCGGTTCTACATTCTTTTTAGGGATTTTTCTATACTTTTATCAACTTTAAATTGCAAATTTCCAAAAAAATAATTCTACGAGTCCCAAGTGACAAATTGGGAGCTCACATATGGCGGCCATCTGCGGTATGATTTGCAAAATTATGAGGACCCAGCATCTTGCTACAACTATTTGGGTACACGGTCAATTTCGAGATCAAACCTAATGACAGACTAGAAACCAAGATGTGACTCTATCTAAAAGGATGTTATTTCTATCAAGAGACTCTTGACGGATTAACTGACAGGGAGGAAGAGAGCAGAGGGAGTAGTCCACCTCCCAAGTGGAAGGGCTAGGGGTGGTCAAAGGAAGTTTGACCCCCGTAGACTTATCACTCATATTTTTGTTCATTTTCTATTTCTTCTAGTTTTTAATTTTCTTGTTGTTTCCCCATCCGCCTCGAACGGAGTTGACTTGGATCTATAGATAAAAAAGTTAAAAAAAACCCGCCATCCGCCCTCAACGGAGTGAGTTTGGATCTAAGGGGGAGATAGAAGTAGAGAGAGAAGCCCCTGTCCTCTTTTGATACAGCAAATCGGGACACTATAGATAAAAAATATTTCAAACCCGCCTTCCTCCCTCAACGGAGTGAATTTGGACTAATGAGATGATATAAAAAGAAAAAAGAAAAACAGAAAGGAAAAGCATAAATGGAAAAGGCAAGTGGTCTGAGACCTCAATGCTCGGGAGCTTTACTTGGAAAAGTGTCTTCCGTCGTGGAGGCCGCAGCATTTCTTGCCATCTTGTCACTAGCTCAGATAGGGGGCGCCCCGGTGCCTGGCTCGAGGTTCGAACCTGCGTCGCCAAGGGAAAATTGAGGTATCTTTACCGCGATGAAGCTGCGGTCTACAGGCTGCCGGCTGCCGCGACGGAAGACGTCCGTCGGTCTGCTTTGGTGGTATATAAGTCAGTGCCGGTGCCGGACCGGTCCCTCCCCTGTTGCACAGTGGCAAGGATTTTTTTTTTTTTTGAATAAGTATATACAAGGGTGAGACAAGGAATGCCGAGGAGATCAGGGGTTTTGCATGATACCCAGGAATGCGGCCAAGCTTATCACAATCTGGACGATGCAAAGTGCTCGGTCATGCCTGGGGAGAATCTCCAAAGGCCCCTTTAGCGTGAATCTGTGGACTTCGTCATCCGGGCTCTCGATGATAATGCTATCGTTTGGATTGACGAACTGGCGCAAGAGTATAGTATCTTCGCCTGTTTCCTCGTCTCGCAAGTTTTGCACCAGGAGTGCAAAGGCCCGGTTTGGTTCCAAGCCAGCCATTTGGATGCCCCATGGATTATGACGCGGAGGTGGACTGCGGTGAGGTTGCTCCTCTTCCTCGCGGCATCTTCGGCGTGGGTTGGGCTGGGGAGGCTCAGGTTCTTCTTCAACAGCACGAGCTGCTGGTTCCGACGTCTGCTCCTCTGATGGCTGGCGCACTAGAAGCTTTGGTGGTATAGAGGTTTCTGTTGATAGTGACTGAGCTTTGGTAAGGGGTTGTGTTAGGGCCTCTTCTTCCGCCTCTGCTGCTGTCGCCGGCGCTGGTGAAGATGGCCCTGCGACAGACCCAACTAGATAAAATGGCAGGGAGGAAGACGACGGTGTTGTTTGTAATGATGATTTCGAGGGCGACCGCTCTCGGAACTCATCTCTCCTTCCTGGCATGATTCTATGCAACTGTGGATGGTAAACTGACGGTTCGTCCTGCCAAGGCAGGTTTTGAAAAAGAAGAAGCCTGAGGAGACTGAACAAGAGGAAGAATGTGAACCAAGGACGACATGTAGGGAAATAAGCGAGGAGAAGATAACGAAGACAAGGCAGGGGGGAGATAGAAGGGCGCCGGCGCCCGAAGACTGTGAAATCACTCCGCTGTTCGAGAGAGTGCTAGACTAGGACGTAGATGATGCTTTCCCAAATCTCTCCATAGTTAACAAGGGGAATCTGCACAGGCCAAGGATGCTGAAGCACACGGAGGAAGAAATTAAAACCAAAGTGAGAGATGAGGAAGTGGGAGAAGCTGCGTTTCTCAACACAGAGAATTTTGATTTGAAGCGCGACTGGTAAGACTGTTGGCGGGTTGAACCATCCATGATCCATGTGTTACTCGAGCGGTACCTGCACATGACGCTGCCAGTAGCTTAAAAGTACGAGGGCTGCCCCCCCCATTCTTATACCCTAACGTGGGGGACATGATGTAAGGTGTCAGTCCTAAACTAGCCGTTCTTTAAGCCTTCTGCATTATTACAACGGTCGAACGCCCATGCCCCTTTTTAAACTAGCCGCCTCGTTAGCACATCGGCAGGTTCGACGGTCTAGCAAGGGACGAACGCCAAGGCCCCTTCTTAAACTAGCCGCCTCGTTAGCACATCGGCAGGTTCGACGGTCTAGCAAGGGACGAGCGCCAATGCCCCTTCTTAAACTAGCCGCCTCGTTAGCATATCAGCAGGTTCGACGGTCTAGCAAGTGACGAGTGTTAACTTTCAGCCGCCCTTTCATCCGACTATGTGGCTTTTATTATGACGGTCTGACAAGTACCTAATCTAAGTGAAAGGTCATCTGTCTTCCACATGATGCTAACTCTGACAGGTTGGTGATGTGTTGGGCTCAGGTCTGAGCAGTTCCCAACACACTCATGTGTTGGGCTCAAGTGTGAGCAATTAACAACACACTCGACGTATTCCTGTCCTACTGAGAGTTAGGCAAGCTAGAACGGTCAACAAAGTTAGTTGGCCTTGCGGCTTTTGGCCCCGCGGCTTTTACTTTTACGTTAGATGTGAACCATCCTCAAGAATCTTAATATTCTTGATTCTTCCCCAAAGGGTAGATGGATTAGTCCCGAAATAACAACCACCATGTGGGCGCTGGATTACCCACCCTTGGTAATAGAGCGAACACCGACCAGGTTCTATGCCTTTATCTACATTTTTAATATATGGGGATGATGTGAGCGCGGTCCACTGTGCCTTCCAAGCAATGGATCTTTTTTGCTAACGTTTCCTAAGTGTCGTGGATGGCAGCGAATAATTAGAATGCATGTAGTAACTCACAAGATAACTGCAATGCTCAGGGGTAATGGTAAAATTCTAACTCCCTAACTATCTATCCTATGTCGAGGGTAGACTGGGTAGTTGGCGTCATTTCTAACGTCCCTAACTACGTAAAAAGGGGAACCCCTATGTTCCTTCCATGAACCCCTAAGACTATCTTGGGTTTCTAAGACTCCACCTAGAAGTTCTACTTTTAAAAGCTACCCCTAAAGTTCCATTCTTACTCTAACTTTTAACTTCTAAGTATACTCTAGGTTTTTAGCTTCCCAAACTAACTAGAGAATTTAACTTCAAAATTTAATGCTACCGTTTGACTTTGTTTTGACTTTTGACTCCAAGTTTTTACTCCTAGACTAACTCTAAAATTTACCTTCTAAAGTTAACTCTATGTTTTGACTTTAACTTCTAAATTTTTACTTCTAATTTTACTCTAAGATTTACCCTTGAATTTTAACTCTAGGTTTTAACTTTTAACTCTAAGTTTTTACTCCTAAATTAACTCTAAGATTTACCCTTGAATTTTAACTCTATGTTTTAACTTTTAACCCTAGGTTTTTACTCCTAAATTAACTCTAAGTTTTACCCTCCAAATCTAACTATAACTTTCACTTTTCACTTTAGCTTTCTACTCTAACTTTTGTACTTCCCCACTTGACTCTAGAGTTTAACTTTGAAATTTAATCTTAACTTTTGACTTTTGACTTTTTGACTTTCTACTTCCCAATTTAATCCTATCGTTTTAATCCGAAATTAACTCTTAAAGGTTACTTCAAGTTTTACTTCTAAATTTTATTCTAGCTTTTGACCTCTAACATTCACTCTAATTTCGAATTTCTAACTTCAAGATCTAACTCCTATTTCTACTCGTAATTTCTACCTCCTAATTTTAGTCTAAAGTTTTTACTTTTAATTTCTACTTCTTACTCGGGTTTTTTACTCCTAGTTAACCCTAACTTCCTTTTCTAAACTACCCTAAGGTTTCACTGGAATTTTAACCCCCTAAGTTAAACTTCCAAATTAATTCTACTTTTTAACTTCCCAAAGTTAACTCTAGATTTTGACCTTAGAATTTTAACTTTTAAAAAAAAGTAAAAGTGTAGATTGATTCTAATTCTAACTGCTAATTAATCCCTAATTTTAATCCTAAATTCTCCTTCTAATTTAACCCTAATTTCCGTCCATTGTTCCTTGTGGATCAAATTTAATTAAAATTCCTCCGTTCTACCCCCTACCGCTTAACTTAGCCTAACGCGGTCAGTTTACGGTCAAATCTTAATTATAAGATGTTTTTGGAAACCCCTATCACTAATCTATAGACTTTTGAATCTAAACTTCTAATTTGCACTAATCACGGCTTGCTAATCACACTTTTAGGGCTGATTAAGGAAATCAATGCTAATTAGGGAAAATACCAAGGGTTAATTTCAAAAACTCACCTCTTCACTACCGGTTTCGGAAATCGCTTCGTCCACGTCCACGTAGACATCCTCATGCTCCATAGCAATCCTTTGTTTCGTTTGATTTTTTTCGAGCTCACCGCTTAATTTGAGAAAAATATTACACCCTTGCAATCTAACTTCCTTCTTTCCCTTCCTCCTTCTTTTTCTTTCTTCCTCCCTTCTTCTACACTAGTACTATTCCACCTAAGCTTTTATGAATCTTACACTATGGTCTCCAATTTCAAGGAGGTTTTTAAGATGCCAACTATCCTCTTACACAATTTTGCCTTTGTGTCATCCTAATCCTCCTCTCAACGGTCACCACGAATTCTCAAGATTTCCTTTTCTAATCCTACCTAAGCCTAAGCCTAGGTCACTATTTATCGTCTCTCACCTTCTCCACCTATTTCAACTTCTTCTCCCTAATCTCCTTCCATTCTTGCTTGTGTTGTGTTGGTGGTGAGAGAGTTGGGAGGGCTTGTTTGCAGGTGTGTGCGTGGAGGTGCTACTTCTCTTCCCCCTCTTCCCTTTTTAGACTCTTTTCCCTAGTTCCTACTCCCCTACTCTACCCCTAGCCCATCTAATCCAACACCTCTTTTTGATTTAGGAAAGGGAAAAAATTCAGAAAAAAAACAAGGAGAAGGTGAGGCCCAGGGCCCTGGACCAAGCCTGCCGAGCCAAGCCGACCTCCTGCTGGCCGGCCTCTTGCTGGCTGGAGGGGGGTCGGGTTTTTTTTAATTAATTAATTAATTAATTAATTAATTATAATTTGTTTTTTTTTTTCTCTTTGCTACGTTCTGTGTTTTTTTTGGACTGGACTGTTGACTGGCTGTGAACTGGACTGTGACTGGCTGTGACTGGACTGTTGACTGGCTGTGAACTGGACTGTGACTGGCTGTGAACTGGCTGTGAACTGGCTGTGAACTTGGACTGTAACTGGACTGTGAACTTACTGTGAACTGGACTGTGAACTGGACTGTGAGCTTGGACTGGTTTTTTTCTTGCAAACTTTGGGTAGGCTAGGCTAAAAAAAAACTAATACAAAGGGGAAAAGAACTAGGGGGAAAACTAAACCTTGGGGACGCTTAGACTTAAAAAACTAGGGGGACAACTAAAACTTGGGGAACCCTAGCCTAACTAAAACTTGGAACCATGGGACTTGCCAAACACAAAGAAAGCCTACATATCTTGGAAGCTAAACTCTGGACGTTTCCACAAAGGTCTTGGAAACTAGACTTTGGAACTGAACACGGGGGAGGTTCAAAGCTTCGCCGTCAAGTTGGGTTTAACACCAACTTTAGGACTTGATAGCACTCCGGGGGTTCAAAGCTCCGCCGCCTAAACTTTTAACACACACTCTAGGACTTTGACCTTGTCACAAGTTCAAAGCTTCGCCGTTTCCAAGGGAGGACCACACAATGGGAGGGACTTTAGAAGAGGGTAAAGACAAAAAAACTTTCAAAAGGAAACGTACATAGGGTCAAAGCTTCGCCGTCCCGGAGGGGGGTCCACTCGACAAGAGAGAAGTTAGAAGAAGGTTAGACCAATACTTAAGAGAAACCCACACCACAAAGTCAAAGCTTCGCCGTCCCACAAGGGGAGGGGTCCACTCAACGAGGGAAATGTTAGATCAAGGGTAAGAGCGCACTTAGAGACCCCACAAGTTAGGAACACGTGACAACACAACAATCTCACACGCTAAAGACCCCCCAAAGCGGCATCGCCAAGGTACGGTGGGGGGTTGCTTTAGGGTTAGTGTAAGACACCACAAGGCCTCTAAACCACACAAGCTAGCTCTCAAGGACACAAACAAAGATACACACGGAAAGAGAGGATTTCTCAACTCAAAACAAGAGCACTAAGAGTACACAAAGAGTAAACAAGGCAAGATAGAAGGACCCCCTAAGGACCTTCAAAGCTTGAAATCTAGCAACAACGGAGCAAAAAAGTGCTCCAAAAACACCGTAGAGGTTTTTGGCTTCAAACGCCAAAATATCCAAAGCAAATTGGACCCACGGACCCAAACAAAAGTGAGGGGGTCTTCTAGAGAGAGAAATGGGGCCCTTATATAGGTTTCCCAAGGGCTCACCCCTCTCTCTAAAGCTCTAAGGTAACCTTATCAACGGGGATTTTCATCCTCATCCTCAAAGATTTTCATCCTACATCCTAAATTTCTACTTCTACCATCTATGCTGGACCAACATCCTAACTTTTGGAGATTAGCTCCAATCGCCGAACGGATTGCGCCGTTGGATCCAAAACGCCGTGTTTAGTCCTAGATCCCCCCCACCCCCTGTATCGAGGCCAAAAACCCATCGTAGGCTAATTTAGTTTAAAAACCAAATCGTGGTAAAATCCTAGATCTTGGGGGTCTCCTATTTTGAGAAATGTGAATAGCCTAGGGTCTCCGGTAGGTGCGGGAGAGTCGGGAAGGACTTTTGGTTGACTTCGTTTCGCCATCGTATGGTCCCGGAATGCCGGTCAACGTGGCGGGGACCCCGCCACGTGGTTAATTCCTGAGGAATCTCGCCGGTTCGGGTACTTGCTGCTATCGGAATGTCGTGAAACTTCACGGAGCACATTATTAACATAAAACAAGCTAGTCTAATTTTTAGTGAGATTTTATTGTAACCTGGGTAATTTCCATGAAATTTCCGTTGGAGGTTAGGAGGGTTGACCACCCGGAAAAAGGTTCTTCTGCAAGTCGGAAGATGCCGGGATTTTTCACGTGACCTCTCAGGGAGTCGCATGAAAGACGTGCGGGTGTGTTTCCGTACCTGACACGATTGGTCAATGGAGATTTAAACTGGACATCTCCTTGAATTAGCGACGGTGCGGGAATCTTCTGCAGGTGGAGGAATCTTGGCGAACCGATTTCGCCGTTGGACTCCTGGCATGGGATTCACCCTAAAACACCATCCTTGTGCTGTAGATTCCTCCACGGGCCCGGTCTTGCGTGAGTGGCTCCTGCATGCTAACAATCGGGATTTTGGGAATTCGTCAATCTAATGGGGAATTCTAAATCTAACTCTAGGACCCGACCTAGTGGCCTCGCTGTGGATCCTTCGGACCGACCTAGCCATGAATCGCCACATTCATGGTGGGATTTAGCCCTTTTGGGGCTGTGTGACTCGAATCCTCCAACTCTAACCTTTTCGTTATTTCTACACTATTTTAGGCAAGGTTTGGAGGATTCTAAGTAAGAAACACAAATCTAGACCAAATACTATAATGGGTATGACACAACCCTATTTTGGTTCTACATTCTTTTTAGGGATTTTTCTATACTTTTATCAACTTTAAATTGCAAATTTCCAAAAAAATAATTCTACGAGTCCCAAGTGACAAATTGGGAGCTCACACACCACTCTGTGCCAGAAAGTGGAGACTGTTAGATCTTGACCTGGCCCCGAAATAACAACCACCTCTCTGTGTTTTTCCTAATTCTAAAATCCCATAGGGATTTGGGAGATCATGCAATAGTGAACTTTTAGAACCTTCAATTTTTTTAGGATTTTCAAAGATTTTTTCAAGCTTTCATTTTTTTTTGTATTTTTTGGGGTTTTTTCTAGCTTTCTTACTATCCGTCGTGAACAATAAGAGGTTAGCTATTAAATTTTTTTGTTCGGAGGGCTAAATAGGCCTTTTACACAATCATCTATAATGTAAGGTTAACCTTAAATTACTAATAATCGTAACCGATTACGGTTTAGGTGCCCAGAAACCAACAAGCTATGGTTTGGAAGAGAGTTGTGGCAGAGATACCTAGGACCTGGCCGGTGAATGATTGGGCCGTACGGACGTCGCTTGATAGCGGTCTTGGGCTCGCTGTCTCTTGGAGACCCTTGGTTGGTTCCTTGTAACAGCAGGGGCTAGAGGGGTGGTGGACTCCAGCAGGACCAGGAGAGACACCAAGGCGTTCGTTGCCACGTTTCGTATGGCGGCGTGGATAAGAGCTGCTCGTCGCTCTTCTGCAGCAACTTGTTCTTGGTCTGGTTCGTGGAATTCCCTCGATCTTCCTTCCCCGCAGTTACACATGTCGTTGAGTGTGGTTGACTCGTCGCCTTCGAGGATGCTTGTCAGGGTGTTGCCCTTTTTTTCTTAGTGTAGAGAGGCTAGATTAGTATCTGCAAGAGAGTGGTCAATCGTACTTTGACCAAGACAATGTTTGGGACCTGCGAATTACGCACAACTCATGTTATAGGTGCACATACATATATCTAGGCCGTCCAATCTATGGCCGATCAATCCCAACTGTGGATCTATAGTCGAACTAAGTGGGGGTCACTACTTGGTCAGCTCCGATAAGTGTGGTCCAAATTTCTTCGGCCGTGGGTCGTACTTCAAAGAAACATGAGGCGGAGTATTCCTCACTAGCCACGATAGTGGGTAAATGATGATCCCAAGAAGCGGCGGAGGTGAAGTACGTCGAATGCTTGATCCGCTCAGGCCGGCTTCTCACTCCTCGGCTAGGATATTCGTAGTGCAGTGGGTGGTAGCGAGGGTGATGAATCAACTCATCCCCTTGAACAGTGAAAATGGCCACCCGAGCATCTTCCGTATCTTGGCAGGGTTCACAAGCCGCTGCGTACTCAGCGATGTGTCGCAGGTGGTAGTAAGCCCCTGCCGTACTAGGCACCAAGGTACTTGATATTCCTTGGCAGCTATCCAACGTTAAGGGATCGAGCCCGGTATGCCAAGTCCGGAAATCGTCCGGCTGCTGGTAGGGATTCGATCCCAAACAGTCAAAGTCGTCTTCAACCGAACCGAAATTGTAGTATTGGCCCGTCTTATCGCAGGCCGGGTATGGAGGCGCGTGTCGAAGGCCGACAGTGGTCCTTCTAAGGAGTGGAGTAAATGAGGTGAAGGAAGGTAGACACGCGTCAAAGCACTCTTGCGTAAAAACCTTCTCAAATCGCCACGTGGCTAGCACCACAGCCCAATAAAAACTTAGACACTTGAGTATTTCGTCCTCGGATACTCCAAACCTCCCGGCTTGCACGGCCTCGGCAATGCCTAGGGTATGACGGTTTGGGTTGGCTAGGTACTTCCGGGCCAAGTAGGACCAGAATTCGAACGATATTCCTAACTTGGCAGGGCCAAGTAAAAGGTCTTCCACGGGGAGAATCTTAGGGCCCTCGCCGGAGCCTTCCGGTTGAAGGTATCTCTTCCAGGGGCTTGGACAACGGAGTGGAGACCCAAGGACATAGTCCACCATGGATTGGACGCACTCTTCAGGTTCGTAACCCTTCACACGTAATATTTGTTAGTCAAACATGCAAATGTAATCTAATGTTTTCAGCTCCCGGCAGACGCACCAAAACTGTGGGCGCTGGATTACCCACCCTTGGTAATAGAGCGAACACCGACTAGGTTCTATGCCTTTATCCACAATTTTTAATATATGGGGGTGATGTGAGCGCGGTCCACTGTGCCTTCCAAGCAATGGATCTTTTTTGCTAACGTTTCCTAAGTGTCGTGGATGGCAGCGAGTAATTAGAATGCATGTAGTAACTCACAAGGTAACTGCAATGCTCAGGGTAATGGTAAAATTCTAACTCCCTAACTATCTATCCTATGTCGAGGGTAGACTGAGTAGTTGGCGTCATTTCTAACGTCCCTAACTATGTAAAAAGAGGAACCCCTATGTTCCTTCCATGAACCTCTAAGACTATCGTGGGATTTTAAGACTCCACCGAGAAGTTCTACTCTAAAGACTAACTCTAAAGTTTAACTCTTACTCTAATCTTCAACCTCTAAATGAAACTCTAGGTTTTTACTCCTAATTTAACTCTGAAATTTATCCTCGGAATTTAATCCTAGGTTTAACTTTTAACTCTAAGTTTTTACTTCTAAATCAACTTCGACTCCTAACTTCCAAGTTTTAACCTTCTAGGGTAATTCTAAGTTTCACTTCTAATTCTATGTCATTATCTCTAAACTACTCTAAGATTTACCCTCTAAAGGTAACTCTAACTTTTCACTTTTTACTGTAGATTTTTTACTCCTAATTTAACTCTAGGTTTTTTACTTTTAATCCTAAATTTTTACTTCTAAAATCAATCCCCAATTTTAACCTCTAGGTTTGACTCTAAGTTTTCACTTTGACTCTAGATTTCTACTAACTCTAAAATTTTACTTCTACGTCTAACTTTTAACTTCTACATTTAGCTTTTTACTCTCACTTTTTACTCCCCTAATTGACTCTAAAATTTAACCTTTAAGTTTAATCTAAACTTTTGACTTTTGACTTTTGACTTCTACTTCCAAATTTAATCCTATCGTTTTAATCCAAGATTAGCTCTAAATGTTATCCTCCTAAATTTAATTCCAACTTTTAACTCTAGGGTTTTGACTTCTAATTTTAGCTCTATTTTGAACTCACCAATCTACTTCCTAAGTGGATTCTACTTGTGACTTCTACTTCCTACTCTACTTTTTACTTCCCAAAGTTAACTCTCACTTTTGGCTTTTGAATTTTAACTTCCCTAATTAAAATCTTAATTTAATCCTAGGTTTTTAACTTGCTATTTGATCTTTAATTTTAATCCTAAATCCTCCCTCTAATCTAATCCTAATTTCCGTCCATTGTTTCTTGTGGTTCCCTTTTAATTAAAATTCCTCCGTTCTACCCCCTACCGCTTAACTTAGCCTAACGCGGTCAGTTTACGGTCAAATCTTAATTATAAGATGTTTTCGGAAACCTCTATTCCTAATCTATCAACTTTTGAATCTAAACTTCTAATTCGCGCCAATCTCGGATGCTAATCACGCTCTAAGGGCTGATTAGGAAAATAAGTGCTAATTAGGGAAAAACGACTAGGATTAGTTTAATGACCCACCTCGTTACTGCTAGTGTCGGAAATGACGTCATCCCCGTCCACATGCGCGTCCTCGTGCTCCATGGTGGCCACTCGCGGTTGTCTTCTTTTATTTTTGTGCTATGGTCTTTATTTATTTTATTTTTTTCAAGGCCCACGGCTTAAGTTGTAGAAAAGAAAACGTTACAAGTATGATGGTCTAACCCTTTCCCCCCATTTCCTTCTCCTTTTCTTTCTCTCCTCCTCTTCCTTCTACTCTTGAACTATTCCACCAACCCTGGTGATGGTGGTCTTACGCTTCTAGTCTCAAACTTCGTGAAGTTTTAAATGAGCCTCCTACCCTCTTACGCAACTTTGCTTTGTGTCATCCTAATCCTCCTCTCAACGGTTGCAAGGAGTTCTTCTAGATTTCCTACCTAATCTCCTAGCTAGGCACTATTTATCGTCTCTCTCCTCTCCACTCCTATAACACATCCTTCCCCCTAATTTCCTTCCATTGTGTGTAGGTGTGAGTGGTGAAACAAATTTGTGTGCAGGTACGGTGGTGCTCCGCTCTTTTCTCCCTTCTCCCTTTTTGGTTTAGACCCTAATCCTACTCTTTCCCTAGCTAGTAATAGGTTAGTCCCACATTTTTGTGGTGTTTTAGGTCTGATTTTTGAGTTAGTTTGAGAGACCCCAAAAAATCAGAACCCCAAAAGACCAAAAAACTTTGAGTTCAAAAAGAAGAGCGACCGATTTGGCTGGGTGCTGGACCCCGAGCCTGCCCACCACCTCCCGGTTGGCTGGCTTCTGGCTGGCTGGCTGGGCTGGTCAATTAATTAAAAATAATTAATTAATTTTTTAATATGTTTTTTTTTTTGGCTCCCGATGGTGCTGCTGTATGCTGGCCTGCTGTTGCTACTGTAGCTGGTCCTGATGTGCTGCTGTATGCTGGTCCTGATGTCGCTGCTGTATGCTGGTTTTCCGGCTAGGCTAAAAACTGGATTTCCGGCTAGGCTAAAAAGACTGGAATTTTTTGCTAAGGCTATTTAAGACTGGATTTTTGCTAAGGCTATTTTAAGACTGGATTTTTGCTAAGGCTATTTTAAGACTGAGTTTTTGCTAAGGCTAATGGGGGAAATAACCGTCGGGGGTACTAAACTTACTAAGACCTTGGAAACAACTAACTACCTAAAACTTTTGAAGACACTACTCTAGACAAATGCAAAGAACCCTACATATCTTGGAAGCTAAACTCTGGAGGTTTCCACAAAGGTCTTGGAAACTAGACTTTGGAACTAAACACGGGGTAGATGCAAAGCTTCGCCGTCAAATTGGGTTTAACACCAACTTTAGGACTTCTTGACACCCTGGGGGTTCAAAGCTCCGCCGTCTACACTTTTAACACACGCTTTAGGACTCTACTTTGTCACTAGTTCAAAGCTTCGCCGTTTCCCAGGGGGGTCCACACAAGGGGAGAGACTTTAGAAGAGGGAAAACTAACTTTAAAAGAAAACACACACACAGGGTCAAAGCTTCGCCGTCCCGGAGGGGGGTCCACACAAGGGGAGAGACTTTAGAAGAGGGAAAACTAAACTTTAAAAGAAAACACACACACAGGATCAAAGCTTCGCCGTCCCGGAGGGGGGTCCACTCAACAAGGAGAAGATTAGAAGAGGGTTTGGAAGAAATTTAGCAACACATGTACAAGGAGGTCCAAAGCTTCGCCGTCCCGGAGGGGGGTCCACTCAACAAAGGGAATATTAGAAGAGGGTGTAAAAAAAAACTACAAAGGAAAAGAAAACTAGCAAGTTAGATCACGTGGCAACACAACGCTCACACGCTAAAGGCCCCCCAAAGCGGCATCGCCAAGGTACGGTGGGGGGTGACTTTAGGATTAGGACAAGATACAAAACAAAAGACTCTTAACTTCACAAGTTAGATCACGTCACGTACAAGGGGGAGAGAGAGGCTCTCCAACTACAACAAAGTACAAAAACACTGTACAAAGAGTACACAAAGCAAGGTAGAAGGACCCCCTAAGGACCTTCAAAGCTTGAAAATAAGCAACAATGGAGCCAAAAGTGCTCCAAAAACACCGTAGAGGTTTTTGGCTTGAAACATCAAAATATCCAAAATAACTTGGACCCACGGACCCAAAACAAGAATTGGGGGTGTTTTAGAGAGAGAAATGGGGCCCTTATATAGGTTTCCCAAGGGCTCACCCCTCTCTCTAAAGCTCTAAGGTAACCTTATCAACGGGGATTTTCATCCTCATCCTCAAAGATTTTCATCCTACATCCTAAATTTCTACTTCTACCATCTATGCTAGACCAACATCCTAACTTTTGGAGATTAGCTCCAATCGCCGAACGGATTGCGCCGTTGAATCCAGAACGCCGTGTTTAGTCCTAGACCCCTTCACCCCTCGTACCGAGGCCAAAAACCCATCGTAGGCTAATTTAGTTTAAAAACCAAATCGTGGTAAAATCCTAGATCTTGGGGGTCTCCTATTTTGAGAAATGTGAATAGCCTAGGGTCTCCAGTAGGTGCGAGAGAGTCGGGAAGGACTTTTGATTGACTTCGTTTCGCCATCGTATGGTCCCGGAATGCCGGTCAACGTGGTGGGGACCCCGCCACGTGGTTAATTCCTGAGGAATCTCGCCGGTTCGGGTACTTGCTGCTATCGGAATGTCGTGAAACTTCACGGAGCACATTATTAACATAAAACAAGCTAGTCTAATTTTTAGTGAGATTTTATTGTAACCTGGGTAATTTCCATGAAATTCCTGTTGGAGGTTAGGAGGGTTGACCACCCGGAAAAAGATTCTTCTGCAAGTCGGAAGATGCCGGGATTTTTCACGTGACCTCTCAGGGAGTCGCATGAAAGACGTGCGGGTGTGTTTCCGTACCTGGCACAATTGGTCAATGGAGATTCAAAACTGGCCATCTCCTCGAATTAGCGACGGTGCGGGAATCTTCTGCAGGTGGAGGAATCTTGGCGAACCGATTTTGCCGTTGGACTCCTGGCATGGGATTCACCCTAGAACACCATCCTTGGGCTGTAGATTCCTCCACGGGCCCGGTCTTGCGTGAGTGGCTCCTGCATGCTAACAATCGGGATTTTGGGAATTCGTCGATCTAATGGGGAATTCTAAATCTAACTCTAGGACCCGACCTAGTGGCCTCGCTGTGGATCCCTCGGACCGACCTAGCCATGAATCGCCACATTCATGGTGGGATTTAGCCCTTTTGGGGCTGTGTGACTCGAATCCTCCAACTCTAACCTTTCCGTTATTTCTATACTATTTTTAGGCAAGGTTTGGGGGATTCTAAGTAAGAAACACAAATCTAGACCAAATACTATAATGGGTATGACACAACCCTATTTCGGTTCTACACTCTTTTTATGGATTTTTCTATATTTTTATCAACTTTAAATTGCAAATTTCAAAAAAAATAATTCTACGAGTCCCAAGTGACAAATTGGGAGCTCACAGTATACCAGCAATGTTTCAATCATTGTTAGTGCGGATAGCTGGTTTGCAGGTGCTGGAGCAGAATAGATAGCCTCCGGATTATGTCTGTATCCGGTTCTGGGAGTATTTGGGATTGGTTAAAGAAACCTTGTGTACTAAGAAGAAGTTTTTGCTGCTGATGTTTCTTGGGTGTCTTCTGAGCGGGATAGCCATTCTTAGATTAGGTGAGTTCTTCAGATTAGAGTTTGAACGCTAGCCGACGTCTGATGAAGTCTTATTGTATCCGGAAGAGAGGAACGGGAAGGTAGATGGGATCTGTTAGTTAGCGGGGTACCTAATTCAATTCTTGGAATTCTATCCGGATAGGTCTGTCGTTGTAGTAATGAGAGGATTGTAGGGGCTTCTTGAGTGACCTGCTAGTCCGGATTAACCTCTGGATTAGTTGTGAGGAAGAATCCTGATCCGGTTGTGTTTGTGTGTTTTATGTTTTCTTCAGTGAACCTTCATTCACTCTAATCCTTTGAAGGATTGGGTATACGTTCCCTTCTTCAATCCCAAGAGCGGACCCCTCTGATATAGAGATTAAACTATAATATCGTTTACTTTGCTTACTGAGTCCGGATCCGGGAAAGGTACAAGATCAGGACACTCCTCCCGGTTCCAAATTTAGTTAAGTAGGATACTAAGTTACAGCTACTAGTGGGTAGAATACAGATCTGTTCTATGTGGTTTCATAGTATGTAGGTTTGTAAGAGTTGAAAGAGAGAGAGGATTTTGAGATCACGGACAAGAACTTGCAGTTTCTGGTTCCTAATTCCGGATTCTTTTGTCTTGGGTTTGTGTTCCGGATCCTATTCCGGTTATTTTGAGGGAACTATGAGTTAAAATCCTGTGGAAACCATACACGAGTCATCTAAGGTGTTTTACACTAATTTAACACCTTAAGGAGGGATCTCTGCTTTCTTATGTTACGACAGATGGCAACTTCTGCTAATGGGGGGGTAGCCAAAATTCCAACTCCAAACGGAAAATGCAAAACCTATAGAACCCCCTTGTAACCCCTAACCCCTAAACCCCTAAATTCTAAAATCCTAAACCCTAAACCCTAAACAGGGGTATATAAAATTAGTCATTTGGAGAATTGTAACCGGAATCCGGATAGGGCAGGATCCGGATTGGAATCCGGAAAGTACTTGTATCCGGAAACAAGTGAGGATTTGAACGGATCACCATTCGGGTGGTCGGCTTTTTGGGAAAATTAAAAATCCAAATTCCTTAGGGCCGGATGCGGATTGAATTCCGGAAAGTATTTGTAACCGGAATCCGAAAGAGGAAAGATCTAGATTGGGTTCCGGATAGAATTTGTAGCCAAAAAAGAACAATAGATTGTGCGGATTGCTTGGGTGTTTGGAAAAGAGAGATAATCCAGAATACCTTAGCTTCTGACAACATACTAGAATCCCCTAGGACAATAATTCGAGTCATCTTACCTCGATTCTGAGTTGTAAGGATATTTACGCCTAGACTGCGTCTATGACAGAGACGTCGAGGTAAGCATCACCGCATTACAAAGAAAATTTGATAGCCAGATCATGGTAATTGAGGTTTTCCAGGGTTTAGCCGATGAGGGTGAGAAGGAGTTTGAGACAGTGTCTTCACTAGATCTAGGTTTTTTTGTTGAAGTGGAGTCTTTAGATGATAGTCACAAGGCTGCAGAGAGAGTTGAATTTGTAGTGCAGATATATCTGTCTCGAATTGACTCTAGTTTTGAAGTTTTTCCGCAAGCTCAACCCTAGGCCTCTACGAGGTTGGTTGTCTCTCGTTCATACGCGACTGGCCTTGAAGAAACTTGTGTTTTTTGCGGTTTAGGTTTTGAGCCTGTTTGGGCTGCTCGTTTCTCAAGGTGCAAATATCTTTATCACGATTGGTGCTTTTATTATCATTTTGAGAGAAAATCCACATGTGCCATAGACCCTTGTGCAACCGAGATGCACGACAAGTGGTGGGATGCAGTTGGACTGTAGTAAGCCCTGCAGTGTTGAGAGTACAGTGACTCCAGCAGATACCGAAGTGTACATAGATGAGTGATTTCTTGACTTAGGGTTTAGGGTGGTTTCATCTCAATCTTGAAATCCGAAAGTATTTAACGGTTCCATTACATTGTTTTGGCGGATCTAGCACTGGCACTGAAGAGCAAAAGTCACCACTTACAAGAAGTCTACGTTCTGGGTGGAGGAGTTGTCTGAGCTGCCGTTTGTAAGTACTCATGAAATACTTTCTTCAGACATTGTAGCTAAATAGGAAGAATTGAATACTCTAGACTACTATGTGCAGCCATTGTTCTTGAATTACCTCAGACTTGAGTACTCTAGACTACTATGTACAGCATGGAGTACTTTCAGCTGGTCTTGCAGTGACTGGAAGTTGTTTAGGGTGGGAGCAAAATAATCTACAGTGAGAGCAAAGTCATGTATGCTTGGCTTCAAGTATATTGGTAGTATGTTCTAATGTACAATTGTAGGGATAGTGGTTATAATGTGCACTAATAAAGACAATGCTTGTACATATCTGGTTACTTTATGGTTTAGGAAATTCACCAAAAGCAGATAGGCACTTGATAGTCCATGTGAGTTGGATTTAAAGGGATGGAATATTTTAGGACCAGTTTGCAAGTACTTTAAAAGCTCACTGTAGTAAAATGGCTCCTGTTAGTACTCATAGTTTAGGTTCTAAAGGATGTGAGTATTACAGTGACTTGCTCTAAGAAGATGACCACTACGTGGGTGGAGCAGGAATCGAGACTAGGCCACAAATACAGGTCATGAGGCCGGTTCGAAGTAGCACCCTGCCAAGAATAGTCCAAGGCACTAAAATGGGATTACCCTAGAAAACGGGTCTGATTCCTAATAGGGGCGGATCGATTCCTAGAATCGATAATGAAGAAGGGTGAGGTCATTGACCAAGGGGCCAAAAGTACAGATGCTGGACTTGATCTTGAGGAAGAGGAGAATTGCAAACATGAAGACAAAGAAGACGAGGTAGGGGCCGATGGTGAACAAGAAGAGAAGGACGGTGAATGTGTCCCAGCTCCTAATACAAGACGAAAGCTGGGATCTGAATCTATAAAAGAGAAGCAGAAGCGTAGATCTACAGAATTGCTTCATCGAAGCCCAAAGAAGAATAAGTCCACTGTAAGAGACAACACCAAAAAAAAGAACCCTACTGAATTAGAGAGCATTGACGGGAGTAATGCATGGGATCCAGTTGCAACAAAAGGGGCCTACACGGGGAGGAAACGGATCAAAATCCCAGTTACCAAGCGAGTGTCCATAGCAAAGAATACCCAAGGTGCTCAGAAAGGAGGGAAGTAATTACAATGGCCTACTTGGAGTTCAATTTTGCGTGAGTTTGGATCTCTAGTTGAAGAAGCTATTCCAGGTGACGTTGCATTCATGATCTGGCCTAGTCTGAAGTTGGTTATTTTGACTTCAATGTGAGTGAATCTGGTTGAATGTGCTTCTTCTAGAAGTGTTTCTGATGTAGTTTAGGATGTGTAGGGTTCACGTTTATTGTTTGCAAAGTTCATGTGTGTGCGTAGCCATGTATGTTGATAGTAATTCTTGAATATAGAAGAACAAAAAGCTTTGACGTATTGATGTTTAAGAAATTTCTTTTGTAATATTTAGCGGGTATTACGGGCATGGACAAATGGGATTTGAAGACCTGCAAATACAACAGCAGAAGATAGCCGATTGCTATGCGACTACTAGGATTTGGGTGTCAACTGATTGGATTGGTGGGGAATTTAAGGCATTACTGGAGTGACATTACGAGTTTAGGATTAGGTGCAATCAGTTAGGGATACAACAGAAATTTATCGCAGCTTGTACAAACGGCATTTTCAATGCCTAGTCTTTGTCTAATCCAAGATGGATTTTTTTCAACAATTATTATTTTCCGTAATGGTACACTTCCTTTCTCTTTTCTGGTTAGATATTCACCTCAAGCATTTTTGAATCACTTCATAAATGGCTGATGATCCAGGGTTGAGCAAATTTCCACACCAAACTTCTTGTGTCATTTTTGAGTCACTTTGTGAATGGCTGATGATTCAGGGTTGAGCAAATTTCCACACCAAACTTCCTGTGTCATTTTTGAATCACTTCGTGAATGGCTAATGATCCAGGGCTGAGCAAATTTTCACACCAAACTTCCTGTGTCATTTTTGAATCACTTTGGAGTAGGGTGCGTCACATGGAAGCTTGTTGCTTGGTTTAGGGTGTCTAGCATCTGTAAGTGAAATTCAGCCCATAGACTGCTTAATGCTTTGTTCTTGTCTGTGGGATCCACACTTAATTAGCAAGTGAACCACCTTCAGAACCACCTAAGTGAAGGCAACTGGCAAGATTTAGGCCATATTTTGGGTTTAATAAGCAAGCATATTTCTAGCTGCAGTACTCGTAGACCTCAAAGTAAACTAACTATAAACTTGTAGGTTAGTATAAAAAAATTATGGAAATAAAATCATCTCCCTTGAGATTTTGTAAAAGACATATAATTCAAATAGTCCCCCAATAACTTAGAAGTTTCAGGGTAGAAGTACACTAGACCCTTGTACTTTTGAGGTCACAACACAAAATCTGTAGTAAACATATTTTTGTACTTTGTAATACTCAAACTTAAAAGTCTTCTTTCAGACTTTCATATTGTTTTCCTATAGACTAAGTATGTCAATTACCTAGGAGCATTCTTGAATTCGTTTAAAAACTTATTTCATGGTGTTAAAAAAGTACTTTTTTGGATGACTACTAAAATGTCACAGTACTACAAATCACAAAGAAGTACAAAATTCAGGGCCTTCAAGAACTCTTTTTCTACTTCCCTTTTATCACAGAAAACAACGAAGTTTCCTCTGTCTGGATCTGCATTCACATTCCTAACTACATCACGTATTTGGCGAAGATCTACAAAAATAGTACTGATTTTTTGGCAAGGAATAACTTTCTCTAGAAGTACGTTTTCCGTAAATTGAATTTAGATTTTGAATGCCTGCATCTAGTTCTAGAATGGCTTCACATCAAAATTTCCAAAATTTCTGTTCATCACCTATAAAAATTCTGCTTCTTCCTACGTCTTTTTAGTACAAAAGTATTTTTTATTGTATTCAAAGTACTTGTCGAATATTTGATTGTTGCAGCTGCCGCCATGAATTCCGGAACTTCTATTTTCAGCGACCGCCGACCGGATTTTCCGCCGCCAACGACATTCTCTCTCTCCAGCGACTCCCGTCTTTCTTGTCGAATTGCGTTGTGCATGTTTGCTAAGTGGTTTGGAACAACACTGAGTTGGAAAAAAAACTTCCCTCTTTCCTTCCGGATGCATGCTAGTTGAGAGCATGTCACTGTCTCTCTCGATGAGTCTTTCTGTTTACCTCTTGCTGTATGAACTTGGAGATGGTTGAGAGCACGTCCTTGTCTCTCTTGTTGAGTCTTTCTGTTTACGTTTTGCTGTATGAATTAGGAGATGGTTGAGAGCACGTCCTTGTCTCGGTCGTTGAGTCTTTCTTTTTATCTGTCGTTCAGTCTTTCTCTATTTACCTCTTGCTGTATCAACAAAGAGATTGTTGATTCCTAGGTGCTGTGAACTATAGTGTGGAACAGCAAGAGGTCGGACATCGTGGATTCTGAGGTGTAGGTTCGTTGTCACTCTCTTTTCTACTGCGTGCTAGCTGCTTCACTGTGGTCTCGAAGTATTGTTCACAGAAGATTCATGAGAGAGAAGTCCTTCCGTAGTTGTTGTTCCAAGGTTGAGCTATTCTCTGTATTGGTCCTTCTACAAGATGTCTAAATCGACCCATGATCACCCTGGTTTGGTCCAAAAACTCATTACCTCTTACTTCCCTACAAGGGAGACGTCTTTTCACCTTCTCTGTGCTTCAACCGCTCCGATGGGCTCTATATGTTCTAAGTGGACTAGTGATTCAGGATACATATCGGAAACTCCAGTGTCTAAGCAAGGCAAGACAGAGTTTTATCTAGGCCAGTGCAACACCATAGAAGAGTCTTCTAGGCGTGCACTTTTTAGTGCAATCTCTACTCATTCTGATAGTTATCCAACTACAAGCTTTGAGTACATACCTTCTCTGTTTGCTGGGAGGGCTTCACCTATGAGGGTTTCACCTACAACTAGTTGCAAATCAATGGTGCTGTGACACGGGTATAACTTGTCCTCATTAGGTGAGTTTCTTTTTGTTTACTAGGGGAGTTCCTTTCTGTTTTTTGCCTAAATCGTACCCAGTGCACTGTACTTCTACTCAACTCTTCAACTATGTACTTTGATTCCGCGTAGATGACTAACGACCGATATTCCCAATCTTTTCTCTGCTAGGTTCGTTCTCATGGGCAATGCTGCTAAGAGAAAGCGGTCAAAGAATGGCAGTAGTCGTCCCGGTCCTGCTGCTAGGATTGCTGAGGCTCAAATGCATGAAGAGGTCCTCTCCTTGGTTACAGAGAATGCAAGAGAGAGGAAGGCTCGTCAAAGAGCACGTGACAGAGAGAGTGCAAGAGGCTCAACTTTTAGCAGATGAGTCTCCAGATCCAGATCGCGAACAATATGATTTCTTACCAGTGAGGGACTTGACTCGGAGATCCTTGCGCCTAGCAGAGTATATAGTTGAGGAATTGAGAACTTGTCCCGGTCCATGTAGCAGGAGGGATGTCATGGAGAAACTTATGCGCCATGACATTCATAGCGCAGGCCTTTGTTACCTGTGTACTATCCCAGGCCACAGGAAGCAAAGGTCATTCATTCATTCCTTGAAAACTACAAACATGAATTGCAGTTAGTGAAAGTGGCCAACTCTAACGAGTTATTAGCAAGGAAGAGTGCTCTACTAGATGCTGCTGTTAGTTTGGGAACTGATAGGGTGAGAGGGTTGTCGCGAGTTCTGGATACAACAAAGGAGAGCATAAACCTTGCTTTGACAAGAAGGGTTTCTGCATCCGAAGTTCAAGATACAGTGCCAAGGCTGCGACTACAAAGACTCAAGAGAGTAGGTTTATCGGACTACATCAAACTATGTGTAGATGCATGGTGGAATGCTCAAACAAAGGTGTTACCTAATCAGAAGGACTTGGTGAGACACAGAGAGGGGCGAGTGCTGTGGGCTGAGCCTCATCCTACTCATTACCTCTGTGAGACTCAGGTAAGTGAGACCATCAAGTATCCTTCTCGTAGTTTTGGCTCTGCTTTGTGTACTTTAAACTTCTTGGTTGGGTACAGCTGTACTGATACCTTCCTGGTTAAGTACTGATAGTTGTTCTCATGTGTTCAAATAATATCATTCTTGTGCGTTTAATACAATGAGAACAATTATAAGAAAATGCAAATACTAGTCTTCCAACAAGTTGTGCATGATTTACTTTGATGTGGTACGAATTGTGGAGTTCAATAACAATTTTAGAACTAATGCAATGTTTTAATACTTAATGTATTATGGTAGTGCTAAAGTCGTACTTCTTTCACTTAACAATTTAGTCTATCGAAATAAACAAATCAATCGTAGTATTCTGAGCAAAACAATATAATACAATATCTACATTTCACTAAGTACGTCTAGTAAGAAAAATACAACATGGTGGCTAAGGGTAACTATCTGCATTCCAATTCCTTGTTGTTTGATCACTTTGTCATATACTAATAGGTTCAGGGCGATGTACATAAAACTCCTTTTCACTGCAATGAGTACAATGAAATTATTTCTAAGAAAATGCAAACAGTACTCCTGCACTTAACTGTACATGACTTATTTTGATGTAACACTGATTACAAAATTGAAAGAAGAGTTGAGTACTACTTAGATGTCTGAAATTTTTATTGCACTAAGGTAGTTCTCAGGCTATACTTTGTATATTTCAGAATTCTGCACATCTAATTAAACAAAGTATTTGCACTACAATTCACTAAGTATGATTAGTATAAAAATACTAAAAGGTATCGAATAGTGTCCACGTTCCCCCTGCTCTTAGTGTACTGATAGGTACATTGGTTTGTAAACATATTAATTTCTTATGCATTCAGTACAATGAAAAATATTTCTAGTACAATTCTAATACTACTCTGGCACATACTTGTACATAACCTACTTTTATTCAGTACCAATTGCGGTTTTAGGTAAAAATTTCAGTATTAATTAAATGTTTGTAATACTTCTTGTACTATGGTAGTTTTGACTTCATACTTAATATACTTTAAAGTATAGACATGTAGTTGAACAAGGTACACATAGTACTCTGTGATGAAAGTATGGTTCCAATATTAGATATATTGTGAGCTTTGGGTCAGTTTTAAAACACGGCAAGGTGTCTAATAGTATCCATGTTCGGTGGTGCGTTGTATTTCGCAGACTTGTTTCTTCCTGCGCTTCAAGGAGGCACATCCTGAATGCAGTGTGCGACAGAGAGCTTTTGAAAGGTTGAAACCATGGTGGGTGAGAAAACTAAAAGAGAGGAATACGTGCTGCTGTATCTACCATGTGGAGATGGATTTCATGAAGGTTGCCCTCAGTAATTTGAGGGATAGACTCAGGGGGTTGCATGCAAGTATAAATTGTACTTGTCAGTGCGTGATTTGTGTGGGCGATGGGGAAGGAGGCTGCCATGCCCATGAGCATGTTTACAAGCGAATAACTTTGATGTGGGAAGCTTGTGTTTGTCCAAAGGGAGAATTTGACATCTGGCATAGGCTAGAATGTCTCATGGGAGAATGTCCTCACTGTGGATTTCATCTACTAACCTTCTGTGAATTTGAGATGTATAATCAGACTTCATTTACCTTCAAATGGAAGTGCTTTGAGTATTACCAGGTTGGAGTGGATGCAAATACTGGCAAGCCAAAGAAACGACTCAGGGAAGCGTTTCAGGAGACTACTCCACACATCTTCCTCTCATACATGGAGAAGACTATCACAACCTTCATCACTCACAATTTTCGAGCAAGGTGGCAGGACGAGCAGTGCCAGCTCATGATGAAAAACATACCAGAGGGAGTTATTGTCTCTCATATTGACTATGTAGAAAATTACTCCTTTGCCATTCAAAATGAAGTGTAGAGTCTGTATTACTTTAGCACGTCTGTGACCATTTTGGTCCACATCACCATGTGGAGGGAGGGAGACGACATCTTCAAGCAGACTCATTTCTATATTTCTGATGATAAGGACCATGACTCAGCTTTTGTCCAACATTGCTTACTTTTGCATTGGATTGGATGGTGGATGCAGGGTTATCTCCTGAGGAGCATTGGGTTTTCAGTGATGGCTGCAGTGCACAATTCAAGTGTGCTACAGCCATGTATTTTGTAGCCCGATACCCGTCCCTTACTAGGGGCTGTAAGATGCGATGGAATTTTTTTGAATCGGCCCACGGCAAAGGAGAGTAGGACGGTGCAGGGGCGGTTGTGAAGAGGGCACTTGCAGCTGAGCAAATTCAGAATCCATTACGTCCACTGCAAAACACTAGACAAGTGGTGGACTTCCTAGAAGAAAAGTACACAGAGCTGGTTGTCAATTCTTATTCCCAGTCACGAACATCTCCTCTCTCCAGAGTGTTTTGGCACATTGGAGAGAAGGAGGTGAATCATGCAGATAATAGTGTGAAGTGCAACACTATTCCTGGATCAAAGAGTCTACACTCTATCATGGGCTTCTCTATGACCGACCCTACTCTTCTTAAAACTAGGGCATTGTCTTGTTTCTGCATTCCCTGTGTTGATGGTGACTGGGCTGATTGTGAGAGATCTTCACATGTACAGGAATGGCGGGTGCAAAGACTCGTACCTTTGAGCGTTGCAGTTGTGGAAGAAGCGGAGGAGATGGTTGACGCAGACAATTGGGTGCATGATGGAGTGTCTGTGGACATTGGGGACTTGGTTGAAGTTGGAGACAATTTCATGATTCCAGCTGAGGAGGAGAACAAGGATGGTGTTGAGTTTTATATTCTCCATTGCCAGAAGACAAAGTTTGTTTTGCAGGAACCTTTGTCTTGTCCATGGGGTGGAATCTTCAATGCAGGGGATGCTGTTATCCGGTGAAAGTACTATAAGAAGTTTGGATGTAGAGAGAAGACGAATGTGCTCTGTGACCAGGCAGTAGATGCACATGTGGATGTACATCTTGTTCGGGCTTGCAAGTTCCCTATGATTCTTGCCCAACACAGGGTCAAGGGAACCCCTATGTATAAGTTGAACGCTGAATTCCAACGTGTGTGTGATTGAAGATGCACTAAGAGAATGGTGGGCATTCAACGCTGATTAGTATTTCGGGTTTTCTATTTTAGATACTTTGTTCTCCTTCCTAGTATCACTAGATACTATTTGTACCTCAATTATACTACAAGTACATAGTTTCGGTACTTAAAGTACAATTGAGGCAACTGTTGCTTATTCAACAAGCTTCTTTTTCATTTTGGCTAGTAAAAGCAGAGTATGTGTTTATTGTGTTTTCATCTTTGGTAGACCCTATTTCTTGCTTGTATGATTTTGGTTTACTTCAGCGTATAGTGTTTACGGGTCCACAACTGACTTTGGGATTTACTTCTGGGTTTGAGTTCAGGGATTGTACACGGAATTGTATTCAACTTTCTAAGGAACTGAGGTTAACTAATAAAGGATGCGTCTATAAAACTTGAATGATTGTTTAATTGCATGGCAATAATAATGATTGTTTTTCTGCATGGCAATAAAACATGCCATAATAAGGACGATTCCATCCCATCTCCATCGAAGTGATTTCAAGTCTGGTTTTGGAAATGGAGTCCCTGCTGGACAGGATTTTATCATCCTCGAAGCTCAGCATGAATTCCAATCATGATAGGTATTTGATATGATCTAAAACCTACATCATCACAGCTATCTATCGGCAAGTTGAATTCAGTGACTGCCCTGGAAACCTAAACGGTCTTAGAAGACACCGGCACTTCCGCTTGAAGACCTCACTCACCAGTTTCTCCTCTGCAGTTTGCATTGCTCGATCTGTGCTTAGACTCCTCAGAGCTTGTCTTCCCGTTTGTTCTGCAAGCTTAAAATGTCGGCACTACCGGATGGGAGTGGACACCGTTTCGGTCATGAAGGACCAAGTCTGCATCGTGTTTGTCAACCTCATGGGGACCCTTCATTCGTGAAGAGAGTGAGGAAGACCTCCTTTACTGCACTAGTAAGTTCCCGTACCTTGAGCTAGTCAGTTGTAGTTGCTTGCTGCTGGTGGTAGTCTGGTATAAGTAGCAAATTTTGTTTTTCACCGTGTAAGTTTTCATTGCACCTCTCTCATGACTCTTTCGTAACTTGTGCCGCAGACAGTGCCTATATGGTTTGCGCGTGAGCACAGATCGTGCTTTCAGAAGTACAGTACTCTGATGTTTGCCGGAGAATCGCTTCGGTGGACCGTGAAAGTAAAAATGTCTCCAAGCACGAAACGCCCACAAGTGTTAATTACAAGCGGGTTCAAAGATTTTGCGAAGTTCCACGGAGTTGCTCAGGGCGATCTCATAAGGTTTACCCTAGTGGCGGTGTCCCTTTTCAAGGTGGAAATCTAGGGGAACTTTCCAGAGCCACCACGTCTTCTGTTTGCTCCAATCGACAAAGCAGTTCATGAGGTTTTAAATGATTCTGATGACAAAGCAGTTCACGAGGTTCAAAATGTTTCCGATGAAACAGTTCATGAAGATTTAGCCGACAAGGTAAATGGCGGTGAACTTCTTCAATGCTTTTTCAACCAGGTTATATAGATCCTTGATGGCATGTCCGAATGCAACTTTCTAATATTTCTAATGAGGGTACCACAAAATGTATAGCTAAGGCTGGATTTAGGGTCTTGAAGCTTCACGTCCATCTGCCGTAACAGAAGAATTCTGTAGATCTTCAAATTTTGTTATGTATACCGCTATATCTGCCGTAACAGTAGAACTATGTGGATCTCCAAATTTTGTTATGTATACCATTATACCTTTCTTGCATAATGATATTGTTTCATGAACTGTGTAAGGTACGGATGTGAACTGTGTATGATATGGGTGTGAACTGTGGGTAGGTCCTCGAAACTGTGTTTAATAAGCGTGCTTGATTTGGCATTATTTCAAGACTGCAGTTGCGAAAACAATTGGGATTCTCTAGTTGCTTGTAGATGGGCACGGTGTATTAGGATGGGGAGCATGTGCATAATTAGCAAGTGGTTTAGGGTTTAGGCAGACGTGGTTACCATACAAAATCCCTAGCAAAGAAGTTCTACATATTACATTGAAGATTCCATGAAAAATAAACTATTTCAAACCATTAGTGATGACTTAGAACTTAGCTTTAATCCTCTGAACATCATAACCTCATAAACCCCAGTCAAGGTAGATTACAAGTGCAACACTAAACATCCTTGCATAACAAATATGCTCATCTCCAAAGCCAAATCACAAAAGAGAATTACATTTGATACAACAAACAAAACAATACTATGCTAAAAAGAAATGCATATACATGCCATGCAGATTCGCATCAAACAATATTATTTTCATCTGAAGGCACAAACAAAAACATCAAAGAACATGTACAATGCTTCGTCAAAATCGTATTTACAATTTAAAAAAGTATTAAAGTTTGAATAGTTTATTAAAAGTACTTCAAATATTAAATGTAACAATTTCTGAAAGAGGATGTACTCTGCTATGTACTAAAAGAACAAAGTGTCCCGCCTCCATACAACTGACTATTGACTCCAACAACCTCCACACTTTTGCCTAAAAAATCAAGTCTGCACAAGGTAAGTGAGACCTCTACAAGACAAATGTCAGCGAGCACATTTCAAGCAAAACCATATTAGTGAAATACATTCTAATTCTGAAATGTACCCCATTAATATAATTTTGCTGGCCATGGGCTGGCTCCCACTTAACCTGTAATGTGTTCAAATACCTTGTAAACCTGTACCTCTACACATGATGCTTCTACATTTACAAGCAAAGGATGGCAATTGTGGGTTATGATCATTGAAATCAATGCCATAATCCCATGTCAACCCCTCCTTGGCTTTAATCATTCGTTTTGTGAAGAATGTAACGTGATAGAAGCTCTTCCCAGCGTTCTCAATCTTGACCGGCATGTTGACGAGGTTAGCATCTCCACATCTGCACAAGATTAGAGCAACGCCAATTAGAACCCAAGTGCATTAATACACACAATGAACACTTACTAGGACAGAGTACATGTCAAACCTGTGATTCAAAAATCTTGCGACATTCCCATAGTGAGTGGCATCTAAGCACAAAGCCGTGCTGTCATTCGACTTCTGTTCAGTGGCCCAATCAACATCAAGCTGCAATGCGTATGATGGACCATCATGGACTACAAGGTTCCTAATCTCCATCTCTGCATTTGTCAATATCTCTCCAATCAATTGAAATACATACGCACCTTTGGGGATAGACTCAAGAACTCAAATCCCCCATCCCATGTGCGTTGTATGGTAAACTTCTACTGAGTACTTCATCCCCTGTTGAACCACACGATTACCACATTTATTGTGGCATCCACATTTAACATTACACTCCCTAATGAAAGTCCTATATGAATGACCACTAGTTTGCAGAAAACGGTCCTTCAGCAACCCACCAGGGTTATATGCAAATTCACCACCAGTTTCTTTTGTACATTGACAAGGAACCACTGCATTTAAACAATCTTCCTTGCCACAAGTACAGAATTCACCTTTCCTTAATCCTACAATAGAAGTATCTACATGGCCCTTGCTATGGACCACACTTGTAGCCATATACTTGAAAGCACGCATCGGTAAATGATGTGGAGCTATAGGAATCGGAATTGCCTACAAGCCCCAAGACACATCTTCAGAATAGTAAAAGGATATAGCCTATATGAAACACATACAAACAATCTACGTCAGAACAGCACGCAGCATCCACACGAGAAGTTTAGTCCAAAAAGCACGGTCTCTAATTTAACAGCCTCCACTCCGAAGGCAATATACGAAGCTTTGCCTGCATACATCTCTCCTTGCTAACTTCACTCTCACCAAGACTGCACAATAAATTAAGTAAACAAACACTGAGAGCGTCACAAACACTAAGAGCGTCGACGCTTCCTTGTCCCTGCTTTGTCTACTTGTGTAGACAATGTCAAGTTTCCTTGCTGTGACCTCGTATTTCTCCTGCCTGGAGGATTAAGGGTTGGGGTGAGGTCCGCAGTGGAGGCTATTGCCTCACCACTGCCATCCACCTCCCAAACTGCTATCTTCCTCAACTCAGTAAAGGAACTGTGCTCTGCACTATACAAATTCTCTACCGATGTTTGGGCATCCTCGTCAACATCGACGTCATTGCAATTCCTCTTCACCTCCTTTTTCTCCCTTCTCTTCGTTTTCTTCATTGTGGCTGCCTTTGGAGCCACTTCGACGAGCTTATCCTTTTCTTCCTCAGATTGCGGCAATGCTTCTAGGACTTCCTCCTTTTCTTCTTCTGATCCAGATTGCAACGCCACTTCCACTTGCTTTTGTTTTCCTTCCTCTAATCCTGCAACCTGCTCCTCCCGAACAACCACCTCAAGAGCAACTCCCTCATCAGAACTCCTTCCCTCACCACTGCCATTCCCGTCCCCAACAATTACTTGAGCACCTTCCATCTTCTCACGTACAATCGCAGGCGCATGTTTTTCTAGCTCAGGGTTCGAGCTTTCGTCCACAGATGCTTTCGTTGACTCATGCACCTTTTCACCGATCTCAGCCCTTAACTCTGCCTCCTACCGCTCAGCAACACCTGAATTGTCTGCACCCATCCCCTCCCCAGCGTCACCCCCAACTACTCCCACCCGGTCTCGTACATCTCCCTCTACTACCTCCTTTTTGTTTTTTCTTGGATCCCTAGTTTCTCCGATTGGCCTCGCCATCTGAGCCTCTCTTTCGAATGTCTCATCATCCCGTGGTCCGCACATTAGCTTCAATAACAATGCTTTAGTGGGACTGATGACGATGGGGTCCAAAGCATTTCCAAGCGTTGATTTAAATACTTCATCCCCAACTTCTGTATCCATTCCACCCGCATCGCCTGCAAGACTCATATTTTTAGTGGAAATAGAGGTACCAGAGCTGGAGGGCAGGTTCAACATCTTCCTTGCGAGCCCATCTTCGCTTGATTCCGTTTCTAAACTGAATTCAGGCTCTTCAAGCATGTCACTCTTGGTGAAGACCTTTTCACCGACCTTTTTTCTTCTTTCTTGCTTTCACTTCACATCCGGACTCTGCACTTCAGCCCAGGTTCTCTTCTTCTCCTCCTTCGGATCAATGGATTCTTCTGGTTGATTGTCTTTGTCAATTTTGGCCAACCTTGCACCTCCCCAATCTGTAGCCTTCGGTGAGCCAACAACTTGACTAGTTGCTCCCTCCGTGAAATTTGCAGGAGATAATGCAGGGTGTGCAAACGTTTGGCCAGAAGCTGCACAATGACCAACGCATTGCCTTCAGTTCAGTTCAAGTAATAATCCTCTTCTTTGTCAGAGAAGTAGAGTCACATTGATAACCCCTAACTTAAAAGTAAATAACATCTACATAAAACAATTAGTAGTACTTTAAGCACAATTTCAGCGAAATTCGATACATTTACTGTAAATCAGTATGGTACATCTCCCCATCCGTTTCTTACAGTACTCTATGTACATTTTACATATAAATTACAAACCAGGCCACTAAGTACATTTAGGAAGCAATAAATAATTAAAATAGTACACCTTATCAGTTTAGGGTGGAAACTACTTCAGGCACAATACACATGGTACTATTCATATCGTCCACTATTTTATATATACTACGAGGACCGTTTTAAAAAGCTCGTTTTTTAAACTATTGTATACTGTACACAGAGGCAACAAAAATCTTGCATGGAAGGTATTATCACAAAAACAGAGTACATGTCCATTATTAAATTAGTGAACCTAAGAAGTACGTTTAACAGAAGCTCAACTGAATACTCTACATTTAGTACGTATTGAGTGTAATAATACTCCATCAAGAAAAAATAAACAATACTTTATATAGATTCTGTTATAGACGAGGCCACTAAGTACATTTCAGTGAAAAATAAGTAAATTGGAAAAGTACACCTAATCAGTGTGTGAGCGCTTATTTACCCACCCTCGGTAAATAAGTGAACACAACCAGGCTCTTGAATTTTAGGTTTGATTCTCGTTCTATGGGTGCCTAGCGTAATCCATTGTGCCTTCTAAGCAATGGATCTTTTCTAAATCCTAAACAAACACAAGTTTGCAAGAAACTAAAGAAATCAAGAAAAACTAACTTAAATTGCAAGTTTTACTCTAATTAGGTCATACCAACTAGGCCACGGTGGTTTTTGAAAGTAAGGCGATACAGTCTAAATTTAGCCACATATAAAGATAGAGAATTTCATGCCATTTCCAAAAACATAAAACTCAACATTATGCGACCTTCCTAGCAAGAGTTATAGACGGATGAAGTTCTAGCTTCTATAAGTCTATCCAAACTTCATCCTTGGATTTAGACCCCTTCCCTATTCTATTTTTACTTCAAGTTTTTGACTCTGACTCTATATTGCCAACTTCTACCTAAGTTCTAAGTTTGGACTTGGATGGATGAGTTTTACCCTATTTCATCCATATCCTAACCTAAAGTTCATCCGTTGTTTGTTACTAAATGATTAAGAATTTCTCCTAAGTTTAAACTAGTTCTGGACTTTCATAAGTGCCTTCTACCTATTTTCAAATCTAATTCTTCTCTTTGATTACCTCTTTTAGTAATTATTTGATCTTTATCCTACCTATGTGGCTTGGTGCTACTCTGAACAGATTACTATTTTTAGATTTTTGTTAATTTTTTCTTTGTAAGTCTTAATTCTAGCTTTCCAAAATGCTAAGATACGCGCTAATTGGACCTTCCAACTAGGAGTTATCAATGGATGAAGTTTGACCGCTAATCGGTACTTCAAACTTCATCCATGGTTTTCTACTAACCTACAACTTGAATTCTAATTTTTTGTTCACTTTTGGAGTCTAGATTTATGGTTCTACCTAAGTTTCTATTCTTGTTCCATTTGGATGAAATGTACTAAATTTCATCCAATATTACTCCTAAACTTCATCCGCCTATATCTCACTCGTTTTAGCTCCAAATCCTAAGTGTGAGATGGTTTTGGAAACCTCTAACTAGACTCTACAATACTAATATCCTGGTTCTTGAAATATTCCTATTCTAGACACTCTGAATTGAATTGAGAGTTCGGTCCTACTTGTAAATGTCTATTTTTGAGAATTGGAATGGATGGTTTAAAGTTAGGAGCTTACCTCGGAGTTGGAGTCATTGTTTAGGTAATCGTATACCCCTTCAAACTCCCCGTCATTTGCCATATTTCGGAATCGTTTGGTAGTTTTGTCCACGGCTAAAGTAAGGGTTTTAGTACAAGGTTTGCCAATTTCTTGAACTTCACTTTTCTTTTCTTTTCCTTCTAATCTCTCTTTCTCTTTTATACTATTCTAATTCAATTATTTCTACTTCAAAGGGTTGACTAGTCTTGAACTAAATAATTGAAGTCAACTCTTCAACAATAATTGACTCTTCAACTCTTTGGTCAATTATTATTCTATCCAAATTTTGATGGTTCTAATTGTTCTTCCTAGATTTTCACCTAATCCTATCTCTTCCTAAATCCTCTTCAACTTCTAAATTGCCACTTCATAATTCTAAATCATCACTTCATCTCTTCCATTCTAATTTATTTGAGTTTTGAGAGGTACTATGCTACTTAGAGAATTTTGGCAATGGAAACGTTGCACCAAGAGTTATTTTTCTAATTGCTTCCTACCTTCTAAATCCTACTTTTACTTGTCAATTCATTTCACTAATGTATGTCTCCTCCTATATTCTTAGAATACCAAGCGGTTTGTAGTGCTAGTGTGTCTTTCTAGTACCGAGATTTTGAGTCTCCACTCTTTTTTCCCAATTTTTCTTGATTCACGGCCTGGCCAGGGGGCAGGCTACCTCGGCAGCCCAGAACAAGTACCGATCAGCAGCCAGAAAAGGTACCAAACAGCAGCCCAGAGCAACGGGCCCCTCCAACCTCCGACCGGTAACCCCCTCGTACGTGGCAGCTCTGGGTTGGCCCGACCTCTCCTTGGCGGACGACGTGGCGCGGTGACGTGGCGCGGCTACGGCTTGACCGCACCTGCTGGGTCTCGGCAGCACTTGCTGGGGCTTCGGCATTTGCTAGATGAATTCTGGATGGGGGCTGGGGTTTAAAATTGTGTTGAAATTTTTCTCATTTTCTCTCTTCACAATTGCATACTAAGGTTTGATTCTCTTTATGGAGGCTAGGGACTTACTAATGTATAAATTCGGGAAATTAATGACTAATTTTTGGATACTAAGCTTGGAATTCCACAACAAATGTTTTGGAACCTAAACTTGGAGTAAGACGTGACCGCTTCTAATTTTTGGGGGCTTTTTAGAATAAAGAGAGTCAAAGCTTCGCCGTGCTTTGATAAATCTCCAATTTCCTAGGACAACTCAAACGAAACAAAGTCAAAGCTTCGCCATGCTTTGATAAATCTCCAATTTCCTAGGACAACTCAAACGAAGCAAAGTCAAAGCTTCGCCGTGCTATGATAAATCTCCAATTTTCTAAGACAACTCAACGAAGCAAAGTCAAAGCTTCGCCGTGTAAAAGGAAAAAACCTATAGGACCGGAGGACAAGGAAAGCCAAAGTACCACGTCAAGAGTTGAACTAGTACCTTACCAAGGCTAAATAACACATACACACAAACCCATGTAACAACAATTAGGCACTAGAGGGCCTCCTAAGCGGCATCGCCAAGGTACGGAGGGGGCGTTCTCTAGGATTAGTGCCAAGTAATAAGAATCACGCAATAAAAATCCGTAATAAACCACAATAAGTTAAGTGAGAGCAAGCTTTGAAGGGACCCCAATGTCCTTCAAAGAGAGCTCCAAAAACACCAACAATGAAGCTAAAATGCTTCAAAAACACACAAAATTGGCAACATGGCCTAAATGGCCAAAATCCAATTAAATGGACCCAATTGTGTAAAATGAGCCAAAATATGGCTACAAGGGGTGTTTGTGAGAGAAAAATGAGCCCCCCTATATACATTTCCAAGGGTGCTCACCCCCCCTCTTTTCCTAAGTCGTAAACTTATCAACTAAGATTTTCATCCTAATCTTCAATTTTTGACTTTCTACGCTGGTCCAAATGTCTAACTTTTGGAGATTAACTCCAAATTGAAAACCGATTGCGCCGTTGGCTTCAGAAGGCCATTCTTAGTTTTAAAAAAATCCCCCTCCCCTCAACCAAACTCTAAAAAACGCAACATAACCTACCGCTAACTAAACGCCAAAACGGGGTAAAAACTCAAATCTTGGAGGTTGACTTTTCTGAGAAAAGTAACTAGCCTAGGTTCTTTAGTAGGTATGGGGGAGTAAGAAAAGACCTAGCTTTGACCTCATTCCGATTTTGTATGCTCCCGGTACACAAGTCAACTCCACCGTAAACTTCAATTTCGCCAATTTTTGGGGAATCTCACCAGTTCGGGCACTTCTGGCTATTGGAATGTCTTGAAACTTGGTGGGCCATATTATTAGCATAAAAGAAGCTAATCTAATTTTTAGTGAGATTTTATCGCAACCTGGGTAATTTCTAGGAATTTCCCATCGTAGGTTTTGGCGGTTGACCGTCCGGAAGGACATCTTCTGCAAATTAGAAAATTCCGAAATTTTTTATGAAACCTCTTATGGAATTCCACAAAGGATGTGCAAGCTCATATTTTTATTTTGCACAAAGGTCAGAGGAGAATCAAATTCTCTCTTCTCCTTTTAATTCTGGCAACCAGGGAATCTTTCACATACAAGGGAATCTTGGCAAGCCGATTTCGCCATTGAGTCCCAAATGTGATTTCCACCCTACAGCACCATACTTCACCCGTAGATTCCGCTTACGAGTCCATCTTGAGTTTGTAACTCCTGCAGACCAACAATTGGGGTTTCCGCTATTTCTTCGATGCTATGGGGAAAGTGAAACCTATCTCTGGGAATGGACTTAGGACTTCAACGGTGTTCCCTCAAACCAATTTTAGCCCTAAGATGTCACATGTACCGTAGGTTTGGGCTGTTTGGATCAGGTTAGCCCTTAATTCTACTTTTTACCGATATTTTCACATTTTAACTTATGTACAAGTGGAAATGGGATTTATTTGGGGGAAACAACCTATAAGAGGCCAAATGCTATATTGGTACGTGACATACCTATTTTGGTTTTACACTCTTTTTTGGGCTTTTTGTATATAAAACTATACTTAAATTTGTAAAAATTTTAAGTAAAAAAGAAAACTGTGAGTCCCCGATGACAAATTGGGGGCTCACAAGGAGGGATTTGTACTTTCTTGTGTTACGACATCTACCAAAACGTTTGTCCGGATACGGAACTTCATTGGGAATTCGGGTGACGTAGTAAATAAGGCCAAGTTGTTTGAGGCCGGGGTTCTAAGGGAGGGTTCGCAGTTAGGGCCCAAGATTGTGTCAATACTAATGGAATATATGGAAAAAATGGAGAGTACGTTGGGCTGGTCATGACGGAGGCAGTCCTGGAACCGGAAACGGTTATGGGAATTGGCCGGTTATTAAAAGTCACTCCTTCCAACGCGACTTCCTCATTTTCTTTGCCTAGTTTTACTAAGTGGAAGGACAAGAGCGGATCGAAGGACAAGACCCCACGATCTACCAAACCCAATAGCTGGGTTGATTCTGGAACCGGAAAGTTGTCAACACCCAAATCTTAGACTAGAAGTCAATCGAACACTATGGAAGAAGACCTGACGACCCCGCAGAGTAAGAGTTTCGGTCCTCCCTCAAAGACCACGAGCAGAGTGAAACGAAAGCAGACTACGAAGCGAGCAAGAGAGTTGACTCCACCCATCGAGTTTGAATCTGAGGAAGATGACTTGCCCGAGACATTGGAGAATGAGGACAGCATGGTGGAGTTGGAAGAAGACACAGAACTGGATTCTCCTTCGAGCGGAAAAGTAAAAAGTAAAATTCAAACCCTAGCCAAGGGCAAGGTGACGCGTGGTACTCAAGCCTCAGGCAATAGGACGCAGCCAGCAAAGAAAGGAGCCACCAAACCAAATGATTTGCTCCCAAAGCGGCTAAAAAGGACTTAGACTTAACTTCAGTTAAGTCTAGGAAAGTAGTAATTAGGCGGAGGAAACTAAGTTTTCTGATCTAGGAAAGTAGTAGTTTCATCATATGGATTTACATGTGGATTGTGTCTAAAAGAAATATGCACTAGAATTGAGATTTGATAGGAATGCCAGTGCATGGACTGGATTTCATTCTAGATTTTGAATTTGTAATTCTCTACAAAATCCACAACAGATATTACACTATCTCTTGGGAATCCCTTAATGCACGCTTTAAATTCCTTGTCTTTCCAGTGCGTTACAAAATTGTGAGTTACGAAGTGCTGCAGTTTAAGTTTCATGTATTCAAGTAGTTCCTCAGGTAGGGTTTTCTTATAGACTAGTGTCAACTTTTGCACTACCTTCTCAATCTTAGTGCGGCACTCTTCTTTGACAAATTGCCTCCACTCAACCATCCTCTCACCTACCCCATCTACCTTGTCCTCACATGTAGGTAGAAACTTTATCCCATAGTCGTTACACTCTCCAAAAAGGCATTCAGCTTGGTACCACTCATCATGATCATCTTTAGGACATAATATTGATTCTCACATTTCAATAAGACTTGAGTACTCCAAATCAGATGCAAGACAACGACCTTGTGCGTGAAGAGGATGAATACAGACGGATGATTGCAAGAAACACTTGTACTATTTGTTACGTTTTGCATTTTTGGACTTTTAGTACTTTTTGTACTACGAGTCACTTTCAATAATATTGAAGGCATGGAACATAAAATCTGAATGGGCAATTGGATTTCAAATTTACTATTCTGACAATATGTGATGTTCATCATTGGATGACAAAAATGGATGGAAATACTTAATTTGCCGTTAAAAAATAATTTTCATTGGCAGATAGAAGGTATTACAAGCCCCAACAGTACTATTGAGTCTTTCTGTGTACCTTGAAGTACTATTTTGAGCCACATGCTACAATTTACCCTAGAAAATGAGACTTTCACGTTTCTATTTTTTTAAATTAGGAAATGAGTTTGAAAATTTTATTTTAAAAATGGCCATTGTTGCCAACTAAGAGCAAAGAAGGAAGATCAAAGCTAGAACTAAAAAACCTTCTTTAATTCAACATAAATTCAGTCTGAATATAGCACACTTTAGGCCAATATAAAACACACTTGGAGAATGTTTTCGAAAATCCCTCTCTTGGAAAGGTGTATTCCTATTAGAAGAGCTAGCCTACCAAATTTGATGACGTAACTCTTCAAAAAAAGTACTCGATAGTACTAAAAACCACCAAAATTGCATATGTGAAATATTCAAAATTCGGTTTCACCTATTAAATTAATTTTGAAAAAATTGAAATAATTCAAGTACATTTTCTATTGCTATAGAAAGCCTGCTTTCGAATTTCATGTTCATTCAATTATTTTTGCAATACTTATGGCACAAAACAACTTCCGTATTGAACATGTGACGGAAAATAGTACAGGTGTTTCTTGCAATCACCCAGACTTGTGCAGTGCCACGCAATGCCCTCATCTTTTTGATGCCACACCGTAGCTCATTGAGCTCTACGTGGTAGATGCAGCAACAAGTATTGCATTCGGACAGTTGCTTCATAAATAATGGCTTCATACCACCAAAAGAACGCTCTCTAACTACTGCCCAAGGTTGGGCATCCTTAAACCGGAGGAAAAATCCAGTTTGCAATAACTCTGTTCACGGTTAGTACTACAACATAACGAGGGCAAAGTACTTTCTAGCCTAGAAGTACTCCTAAACTACTTCCGAAACCCACATCTGATGCTACACCACTGCACAACGAAATAAAACTACTATCTATTAGATCTTGATAGTTTGACGCACTTTAATGGACTTTCAATTAGAACCACGTGGAAAACATCCACCTCATGTACCTTGGATATGCTACAATGTAAGAAATACAAAAACAGAGTACTACAAGTTTGCTTTTACTAGTATTTAGAAGGTTTACATGACCATATGTTCACTTGAACGTCTACAGTCCAACTCAAAGAGTGTCATGACCCTCGTCTTGAGGCGCGCCTGTGCGACCTTGGTGAGCAAGGGGGACATTGGGGGTGACTCCCCAAGCCTTGCAAAAGACTAAGTGAGAGTAATTAGGAATCTTGAGCAGTCAGAGCATTGTAGCGCTCTGCTCGGGACGAATTGGGTGGCATGCCATACATTCTTGAAAATCTCTTGAAAATATGCTTCTATTTATCCAAAGAATGTGTGACTTGGACTTGTAGGATAGGAGTTATGACCATTCTAAGTTGACTATGTCCCGGTGGCGTTGGGACAAATAAGGGCTAGGAGTGAGGGGTTCTTAATGAATCCCTCAAGGAAGTATGGCATGTAGCATATCATTGGAAAGCTATGAACACAAGGAAGTTAGAATGACTAGCATTACGAGGTTCTAAGTTATGAGCAAAAAGTTATGGCCAAGAGAAGGGCCGTGGTGAAGGCGTGACGCCTCTCCCGATGAACCTGAATCTTTGGACGGCCATAACTTTGTGAGATCTTGTCCAAATGGGACGAGTGAGCAGTCCATAGGCGTCTACTTGTTGTGTAGATATCTAAGATGAGCTTGCATGTGAGATTTGGATCTCTGAGCACAAGGTTACGTTGTTTGGAAGTTCGGGAGTCCAAACGGGGAGGTAACTTGGTGATTTCGGTTGGAAATGGGTGGTCTTCCAAAATCCAAGTGGGTTTGAGGTGTTCCTTTGACCCACAAGGGGGGGAGCTGCCAAATCCCGCAGAGAGTACTATAGGAGGAGTTGGTCTCCCTCCTCACTCCCTCTTGGAGCCTTGGTGAGTCTCGGTGAACTCAAGGTTGGTGATGTGATTTCACCACCGGTCCAAGGCACCATGGGACACTTGTGTGTGTGTCCCGTGACACCGGTTGGGTGGAGTCTTGCTCCTTGCTAGGCCACTCTCGATGTGTCCCGAGTTGTGAGTTCCAATTAGCCATAATGTGAAAGTAGCAAATGCCATATGGGCTAGCATGGAGTGGGGTGACATTTAAGGGCGGTTAGGACCATGGTGAGTAGTGCCACCACAAGTCCTTACACATTGAGATGGAAGTTCCGCCCCATGTTACTAAGTGACATGTTGGGTGTCATGAGGGGAGTGTGTGTTAGAAGTCCCGAGGACTGGGACTCAACAAAATGAGTTGGAAATGAAGACTAATGCTATGTGTGCTTGACATGTGCAGTATTAGGGAGATTGTGACCCAAGTGATGATGTGAAGGTTGGCTAAAGGCTATTTGGTACTGTAAGGTGTTATTTGGGTTGCAACAAAGAGGAATCTAAACCACTTTATGCACCATAAACCTACTTGGACAGCAAATCCCTACTTAGACATCACTTTTTCTACTTGAACAACACTGAACTCCAGCCTTGGTGTCTTTGAATATACTTTTGTGGACAAAATGACGTCCACCAGAAGTTTACTAGTATAGTAATTATTTGCAAACACCATGTATGACAATGGAAATAGACTCCACCCTACTCTATGGTACTTGAGAATGACATAAAAGGGAGTTCTGTGTTTTCAATTATATTTCCATTAAGTAGTGCGTGGGCTTCTAATCATACAATCCAGGACCAATTCATTTCCGAGCGACGTCCTTCTTGTTTGGACTTACACGGGTTTCCGAAATCCAGCATGTCATGACTGCATTTTTAACTTTTGTAGTCATATCGTCCATCCTCTTCTTCCTTACACTGAGGGTCCACAGAAAACCTCCACTTTCACATATGACTCGTCTACGGTCAATAGCCTACCTAATGTTCCTCGGCTGAACATCTAAAGCAAACATCACCTGTCTAATTGAGGAGATGTTTGTAGCACGAACAGCTGCTGTGAACAAAACATGCCTTGTTGCTAGGTTAGGGCCACTATTGCTGCCTCTCACTTCACTTAAAGCTGTCCTAAACCCTGACATGACCTCTTGTTGGGCAAAAGATCGTTTTTTTGTAAGAATGTGATTAAGAAGTTCGGTGTCAAACTTGTCAATTAGCTTCCCAAGCACATCCTTTCATATAAGAGGTCCTGGGCACTTAGACAACTCCTTTGCATAGACAAAATACATGTTTGCTGCAATTTTACGTTTCTCCCAATCATCTAAAACATTGACGGCCAACTCGGAGCGTGTGAGCGCTTATTTACCCACCCTTGGTAAATAAGTGAGCACAACCAAGCTCTAAGTGTTTTGGTGTTTAATTTTTGTCCTATGGGTCCTTAGCATAAATCCATTGTGCCTTCCAAGCAATGGATCTTTTTTCTAAGTTCCTAACATCTACAATGTCCACAAAACCCAAAGAAAATCCAACACAACAATTTCTACTCTAACTTTTTTTAATTAAAAGAAGTCACGGTGGTTTCGAAGTTGAACTAGTTACAGTCAAAACTTAACAACCCTAAGTGATAGAACATTTCATGCCATTTCTAAAAACATAAAATTCGACCCTACCCCCTTTTCCTAGCAAAAGTTATGGGCGGATGAAGTTTAGCCCTTCCGAGACTATTTAAACTTCATCCATAATGTAAGACGTGCTTCCTAATTCAATTACTCTTGAAAATTGAACCTTAGAGTTAAGTAGTTAAGACCTGATGAGGTTGAGAATTTGGATGTTGATAGGGCTGCGACGGTCCTCGAGGACGAGCCGGGGCCGGGTTGTCCCTTAGTAAGGGGCAAAAAGGAGGTGTGTGGTTGGACTGGCCACAGTGGCTACACCAAACTCCCGTCGTATGTGTCTCTGATTCATGAAATCACGGAGGAGGTTGTTGTCCTTGCCCTTTGACTAGGCAAGCCATCTGGTGGGTCAATTCCCTCATTACTTGAGCCATATCATTAGAAACCTGTTTCATTTCTGTACGCAATTGCTCAACGGGGGCAGTTAGTATTGTCGAAGGATCAGTGGTAGCTAATGGCAAGACATCCAATCTCATGGGGGTAGTGCGGTACGCGATAGAGCGGGGACTTTATTGATATATTGGGATAAAAGCTGGTATAGGATCATCTACCCGACTTATCATCTTCTTGTTTTCTTTGTCAATGATTTCGACTTCGAGTGCTGCTCGAATTGCGTCATCCAATGTTATCGGTCTTCGTGAAATGATGTCTTGAATGGTTGCGGGAGTACTTATCCCGTGGATGAAGTAGTACTTGATGGTGCAATCCTTGAGCAGGTCTCCTACGAAGCGGGTGCATACTACTTGAAAGCATCGGATGTAGTCGGTGAGTTCTTCTGTCGCCCCCCTATGGGTACTGCTTAGTGCAAACAAGGCTTGTTGCTGACTAGTCTCTGTCTGGAAATTGTGTAGGAAGGCATCTCGCAGTTGCCGCCATGTTCCAAATGTTCCCTCTGCATGTGAACGTGTCTCAGTGTAAATTTTTGGTTTTTCTAAGTTACTTAAAATTTGGAATGGAAACCGTAACCAAGGATCTGGATTCGAGTAAAGAGGTAACGGAAAACCGGAATTTAGCAACGGAACGGAAGTAGTGGACAATCTGGATTCGATCGGAATCTAACTCGGATTAGGTTTGGAGCGGATCTGAGTTGGAACGGATTAGGTCTGGAACGGATTTTGTCATGATGACAGATCAGACTATAAATAGGATGACCAGTCCAGTTGCCACTCTTTTTCAAACTTCGTTTGCTGGAAAGCGTTCTCTCTGCGCGTATTTAGCTCTCTTCCCAGCGCTTTGCTTTTGTGTTTTGTGAGTGTGACTGTGAGCGTGTTATTGTGTTAGTGGATAGGGGTGCGCAGTGCGTTAGTATGTGCTGCAGAATTAGTGCTTTTCCGGTTGAGATCGGAGGAGAGAAGTGAGGAAACAGGACGTGCGGCTAGGAGAGAGAAAGGTAGCCTCCGTGAGAATCCGGTTAGCACAGTGCGTGTCCATGCCTCAGCTCCGCAAGAGCAGAACAGGGCCGTCCAGTTCATCCGTAGTAGAGGTTAAACTCCGGAAGGTGAGTCCGGTCATTCTCTCAGGGGAAGAGGAGAAGACCAACCTCATGGAAGATCTCGCCACGATGGGCTGCGGAGGACTGATAGATAAACCCTGGGGGTTTAGAGAGGATCGGATGGTTCGAGAGCTGTTGGGGAAACTCTCGAATCAGTTCGACAACACCATCCGCGGAATTCCGGGCAGTTGGACGGAAGAGATGTGGAGGTCAGTATACGACTTCCGGTTGGGAGGTCGAGGGATGGCCACCTCGAAGGAGAGATACACCCGGGGGAAGTTCCGGAGCAACGTGGACTCAAAGGATGGGCATGCGGTCATGGACTGTTTGGATGACTGGCATCGCAATCTTTTGCAGTTTCTGGTTCCAATCATCCACCCAGAGAAGCCGACGAGGGTGACGATAGCCATCGGGAACCTGATTTTTGGAGCCCTGAGCGGGAAATGGAAAGTAGACTGGGCCCAAATCTTTTCCATTCTGGTAGGCCGTTTAGTTCCAAAGATTGAAAGAAGTAGGCCTACACCATTGAGTCCCTACATCTTCCATCTTTACAAGCACAACCAACTCCTCACGGACACGGAGGAGAAGGAGTGGACTACTCAGGAGGTACTCCTGAAGTATGGGGAATCGAAAACGGAAGACGAGCAGGAGAACGGATCCGGTTCCGAAGAAGAAGAAGAAGAGGAGGAGCAACACCGGCCGCAGAACAAGCAACAAAAGACAACGCCTCTTCACCGGAGAGGAACCCCAACCCCTCCGGGTGAGACATCCAACCCTGGGAAGAAACCGGAATTTGAAGGACCGGATTCTTCCGGATCGGATCCGACGGATCCATTCAACCAGCTGATCAACATCTTAAGTGATGTGCGAGCGGACTAGGCGGTCAAGAAGCTGGTTTTGACCCAGATCGGAGAATTGGTGGGCGCACCAGCGGATAGCAACCTCTCGGCAGTGGTTCCAGAGTATATCTCCAGCCCGGATGAGATCCGAAAACAGGAAGCGGAGATTCGACGTCTTCAGGAGGAAAATGAGACGTTGAAGACAGAACTTTTCATCCTCAAGGAGGACATGACCACCACACGGGAGATGGCGGAGGCAACTCGGAAAGTAGCAGAGGAGGTGAAGGCCACTTTTGGGGAAACCGGAGTGGCCGCCACCAAGGCAAAGCTGTTTGACGAGGGAATACTCAAGGACAAGAAGATATCCGGAGCCCGGTTGGTTCGGATCTTGACTGACTACTCCGAGAAGGTAGAATTGGTGATGGTAGAAGCACGAGAAGCAGCAGACCGGATGGAGGTGAGCAGTCGGAAGTTGACCGGATCGACTTTTTCCAGGTCATTCCGTCTTTTGGATCTCTCGATGTGTGAGCTCCCAATTTGTCACTTGGGACTCGTAGAATTATTTTTTTGGAAATTTGCAATTTAAAGTTGATAAAAGTATACAAAAATCCATAAAAAGAGTGTAGAACCGAAATAGGGTTGTGTCATACCCATTATAGTATTTGGTCTAGATTTGTGTTTTTTACTTAGAATCCCCCAAACCTTGCCTAAAAATAGTATAGAAATAACGAAAAAGTTAGAGTTGGAGGATTCGAGTCACACAGCCCCAAAAGGGCTAAATCCCACCATGAATGTGGCGATTCATGGCTAGGTCGGTCCGAAGGATCCACAGCGAGGCCACTAGGTCGGGTCCTAGAGTTAGATTTAGAATTCCCCATTATATCGACGAATTCCCAAAATCCCGATTGTTAGCATCCAGGAGCCACTCACGCAAGACCGGGCCTGTGGAGGAATCTACAGCCCAAGGATGGTGTTCTAGGGTGAATCCCATGCCAGGAGTCCAACGGCAAAATCGGTTCGCCAAGATTCCTCCACCTGCAGAAGATTCCCGCACCGTCGCTAATTCAAGGAGATGTCCAGTTAAATCTCCATTGACCAATCGTGCCAAGTACGGAAACACACCGGCACGTCTTTCATGCGACTCCCTGAGAGGTCACGTGAAAAATCCCGGCATCTTCCGACTTGCAGAAGAACCTTTTTCCGGGTGGTCAACCCTCCTAACCTCCAACGGGAATTTCATGGAAATTACCCAGGTTACAATAAAATCTCACTAAAAATTAGACTAGTTTGTTTTATGTTAATAATGCGCTCCGTGAAGTTTCACGACATTCCGATAGCGGCAAGTACCCGAACCGGCGAGATTCCTCGAGAATTAACCACGTGGCGGGGTCCCCGCCACGTTGACCGGCATTCCGGGACCATACGATGGCGAAACGAAGTCAACCAAAAGTCCTTCCCGACTCTCTCGCACCTACCGGAGACCCTAGGCTATTCACATTTCTCAAAATAGGAGACCCCCAAGATCTAGGATTTTACCACGATTTGGTTTTTAAACTAAATTAGCCTACGATGGGTTTTTGGCCTCGATACGGGGGGTAAAGGGGTTTAGGACTAAACACGGCGTTCTGGATCCAACGGCGCAATCCATTCGGCGATTGGAGCTAATCTCCAAAAGTTAGGATGTTGGTCTAGCATAGATGGTAGAAGTAGAAATTTAGGATGTAGGATGAAAATCTTTGAGGATGAGGATGAAAATCCCCGTTGATAAGGTTACCTTAGAACTCTAGAGGGAGGGGTGAGCCCTTGGAAACCTATATAAGGGCCCCATTTCTCTCTCTAGAACACCCCCAATTCTTGTTTTGGGTCCGTGGGTCCAAGTTATTTTGGATATTTTGGCGTTTCAAGCCAAAAACCTCTACGGTGTTTTTGTAGCACTTTTGGCTCCATTGTTGCTTACTTTCAAGCTTTGAAGGTCCTTGGGGGTCCTTCTACCTTGCTTTGTGTACTCTTTTGTGAAGTTTTTGGTACCTTGTTGTAAGTGGAGAGCCTCTCTCTCCCTCTTGTATGTGTTGTGGTCTAACTTTTGAAGTTAAGAGTCTTTTGTTTTGTATCTTGTACTAATCCTAAAGTCACCCCCCACCGTACCTTGGCGATGCCGCTTTAGGGGGCCTTTAGCGTATGAGCTTTGTGTTGCCACGTGGTCTAACTTGTGTGTTTTCTCTTTGTGTTTTTTCTTACACCCTCTTCTAACCTTCTCCTTGTTGAGTGGACCCCCCTCCGGGACGGCGAAGCTTTGAACCTTCTTTGTGCATGTTTTCTAAAGTTATTCCAAACCCTCTTCTAATCTTCTCCTTGTTGAGTGGACCCCCCTCCGAGACGGCGAAGCTTTGAACCTCCTTTGTACATGTTTTCTAAAGTTATTCCAAACCCTCTTCTAATCTTCTCCTTGTTGAGTGGACCCCCCTCCGGGACGGCGAAGCTTTGAACCTCCTTTGTACATGTTTTCTAAAGTTATCCCAAACCCTCTTCTAATCTTCTCCTTGTTGAGTGGACCCCCCTCCGGGACGGCGAAGCTTTGAACTAGTGACAAAGTTGAAGTCCTAAAGCGTGTGTTAAAAGTGTAGACGGCGGAGCTTTGAACCCCCGAGGTGCCAAGAAGTCCTAAAGTTGGTGTTAAAACCAATGTAACGACGAAGCTTTGCACCTCCCTCGTGTTTAATTCCAAAGTCTAGTTTCCAAAACCTTTGTGGAAACCTCCAGAGTTTAGCCTCCAAGATATGTAGGTTCCTTTGCATTTAGTGAAGTTTAGTTAATCCCAACGTTTTCTTTAGTTTAGTTGTTCCCCAAGTTTTAGTGTGTCTAAGTTGCTCCCCAAGTGTTTAGTGAGTCTAAGTGTTCCCCAAGTTTTAGTGTGACTAAGTTGTTCCCCAAATTCTATTTTCCCCAAGTTCTATTTCCCTCAAGTTCTATGTTCCCTAAGTTCTATTTTCCCCAAGTCTTATTTTCCCCAAATTCTATTTCCCTCAAGTCCTATTTTCTCCAAGTTTATTTTCCCCAAGTTTGTTTTCCCCAAGTTCTATTTTCCCCAAGTTTTATTTTCCCCAAGTTTTCTTTCCCTTAGTTCACCAAAAATCCAGTTTGCCCAAAAATCCAGTTTTCCCTTAGTAGTCAAGGTCCAGAGCCAAAACAGACCAGATCAAGTCGAGAACCAAACAGACCAGATCAATCGAGAACCAAACAGACAGATCAAGTCGGGAGCCAGAACAGACCAGATCAAGTCGAGAACCGAACCAGACCAGGTCACATCATCCAAATATCAAAAGAAAACAAATAAATTATTTATTTATTTATTTTTGAACCCGACCCCCCAGCAGCTAGCCAGCCAGCCGGGAGGCCAGGCTTGGTCCGGCAGGCAGTTGGGGCCCCAGTTCGGTCCCCATTTTTTAACTCCTTTTTCTTGATTTTTGGTTTCTCTCACACTAGATAAACAAAACAAAGGAAAATGGGGGACTGACCTATTGCTAAGTAGGGATTAGGGTCTAAAATCAAAAAGGGAGAAGGGAGAAAAGAGCGGAGCACCACCGTACTTGCACACAAGGAAGTCTCACCCTCACCAACAACTACAAAATACTCTACACACAATGGAGGAAGGATAGAGAACAATCGAATGAAATAGGGAAGAGGTGAGAGAGACGATAAATAGTGACCTAGGCTTAGGCTTAGGTAGGATTAGAAAAGGAAATCTTGAAAATTCGTCGTGACCGTTGGGAAGAGGATTAGGATGACACAAAGGCAAAATTGTGTAAGAAGATAGTTGGCATCTTAAAAACCTCCTTGAAATTGGAGACCATAGTGTAAGACTCATAAAAGCTTAGGTGGAATAGTACTAGTGTAGAAGAAGGGAGGAAGAAAGAAAAAGAAGGAGGAAGGGAAAGAAGGAAGTTAGATTGCAAGGGTGTAATATTTTCTCAAATTAAGCGGTGAGCTTGGGGAAAATCAAACAAAACAAAGGATTGCTATGGAGCATGAGGACGTCTACGTGGACGTGGACGAAGTGATTTCCGAAACCGGTAGTGAAGAGGTGAGTTTTTGAAATTAACCCTTGGTATTTTCCCTAATTAGCATTGATTTCCTTAATCAGCCCTAAAAGTGTGATTAGCGAGCCGTGATTAGTACAAATTAGAAGTTTAGATTCAAAAGTCTATAGATTAGTGATAGGGGTTTCCGAAAACATCTTATAATTAAGATTTGACCGTAAACTGACCGCGTTAGGCTAAGTTAAGCGGTAGGGGGTAGGACGGAGGAATTTTTAGTAGAAATCATCCAAAAAGAATCATGGACGGACCTTAGGGTTTTAAATTAGAAAGAGAATTTAGGATTAAAATTAGGGATTAATTAGCGGTTAGAATTAGAATTAATTTACATTTTATTTCTTAAAGTTAAAATTCTAAGGTCAAAATCTAGAGTTAACTTTGGGAAGTTAAAAAGTAGAATTAATTTGGAAGTTTAACTTAGGGGATTAAAATTTCCAGTGAAACCTTAGGGTAGTTTAGAAAAGGAAGTTAGGGTTAATTAGGAGTAAAAAATTCTGAGTGGGAAGTAGAAATTAAAAAGTAAAACTTTGGACTACATTTAGGAGGTAGAAATTACGAGTAGATTTTTAGTTAGAAATAGAGTTAAAATTAGAAGTCAAAACTCAGAGTAAATTGTGGAAGTAAGTTTAGAAGTTAAGCCCTAGAGTTAAAAGTTGGAATTAAATTTAGGAGGATAACACTTAGAGTTAAACTAGGATTAAAACGATAGGATTAAAGTTGGAAGTAGAAAGTCAAAAGTCAAAAGTCAAAAGTTAAGATTAAATTTAAAGGTTAAACTTTAGAGTCAATTGGGGAGTAAAAAGTTATAGTGAAAAGCTAAAAGTAGAAGTTAAAAGGTAGAGGTAGAAGTTAAAGTTAGAGTTAGTTGTTGGAAGTAGAAAAAATCTAGAGTCAAAGTGAAAACATAGAGTCAAACCTAGAGGTTAAAATTTAGAATTAATTCTAGAAGTAAAACTTAGAGTTAAAAGTTAAAACATAGAGTTAAAATTCAAGGGTAAATCTTAGAGTTAATTTAGGAGTAAAAACTTAGAGTTAAAAGTTAAAATATAGAGTTAAAATTCAAGGGTAAATCTTGGAGTTAATTTAGGAATAGAAACCTAGAGTCAAAAGTCAAAACATCGAGCACAAGTCGGTAGTTAATATTTAAGAATCAAGTTAAAGAAGTAAAATCTAGAGTTACATTCCGAAGTTGGAACTTTAGAGGTAGTTTTTAAAAGTAGAACTTCTAAGTGGAGTCTTAGAAACCCAAGATAGTCTTAGGGGTTCATGGAAGGAACATAGGGGCTCCCCTTTTTACGTAGTTAGGGACGTTATAAATGACGCCAACTACTCAGTCGACCCTCGACATAGGATAGATAGTTAGGGAGTTCGGATTTCACCATCACTCTGAACATCGCAGTTAACTTGTGAGTTACTACATGCATTACTAATTATTCGCTGCCATCCACGACACTTAGGAAACGTTAGCAAAAAAGATCCATTGCTTGGAAGGCACAGTGGACCGCGCTCACATCACCCCCATATATTAAAAAATGTGGATAAAGGCATAGAACCTGGTCGGTGTTCGCTATATTACTAAGGGTGGATAATCTTGCGCCCACACGATGCCGGAATCTTTTCCGAATGTTGGCATTCAGACGGAGGGAAAGGATCGGACTCCCCAGTCAAAGAAGAGTGGGAGGAAACTTGTGAACACCATCAACTTAGATTCGTTGCCGGGGTCTGATCTCCCAGAACGTGAAGCCGGGGAGCAGAACCGGAATCTGACGGAAGTCTTCGACCAGTTGGGAACGAAGCAGCCTAAGAGTCCTACACTGAACCAGGATCAGGATCAAAGTATGGATCCAGTCCCGGATCAAGGTGCAGATCAAGGCCCAGATCAAAGCGTGGATCAAGGTTTGGACCAAGTTATGGACGAAGGAACGGATCAAGGAGTAGATCCGGTTATGATAGGATAGTTAGGATTTTAGTCTTGTAAATATTTGTTAGGATGGACCGGACCGGATTTGATCTGGTTGGTCTGGTTAGGATCGGGTTTTATCCGGTCTGACCGGCTCGGCAGGGACTGAAAGTTCCGCGCGGACTTTCTAGGTCCCCTTTTTGTTGACTTTGAGTTTTAAATGTATATAAGTCAGTCTCTGCGAAAGAGATTGGGAGTCTTTTCTCTTGAGTTCTTGTGTATTTTCTATTGACTTCTTGTTGTACGTCTCTCCCGCGCGTGGCAGGGTTGTTTGGTGAAGAGTTAGGAAGATGCATGCAGATTCTAGAGTGATTTCTCCCCTTGGTATTATTGTTACTCTTATGTGCAAGTGAGTGGGTATTTTAAGTATTGGGAGTGGATTTCAGTTCCTCAGCACTTCTACAGTTCAGGATTCCGGGTGAGAAAACTGTTGTTAGGCTAGGCGGATAGGGAAGGATTCCTTAGTCGCGCTAGAGCTCCTGGGTAGGAAATCCGGTTGAGTGTCCGATCTCCTATGAGGTCTCGCTGCCCTAGTTGGTAAACGGAAGAACTTTAGCTGATGTTGGAACAGACGGGTTCACTTGTAACCGCCTAACTTCGTATGGAGGGAACTTCATGTCAAGGTCGTTGTAGTATGAGAGGATCGTACAGGGGGTCTTTGTGTGACCTGCAAACCGGATCGCTATCCGGGTGGCTGTGAAAGATCAAACCGGATCCGAGCTAGTGTAGGAAGTAGTGGAATAGAGAAGTGGGTCTTCAGCCACTATAAGTCACGGAAGGAATGGCGGGCCTGCCACTTTCAAAAGCAAGCGGCGAACCCTCTGATGGTGAAACAGAGGCTAAACCAAATCAGATTGGAGTAAAAGTGCGTGTAAGTAGATCGGAACGGATCGGTCCAGAGGAGTTCCAGGATCAGAAGTTAGAAGATCCTGGGTTGTGGTAGTTTTACGGGACCGGATAACTAGACAGACCGGAAGAGATAGAGAGAGGTCTGGTCGTAGTGTTCAGTGTTTTGGTATTTCCGGTTTTAGATCTAGGACCGGAAAGTAGAAATTGGATATTGACAAAGCTTAAGTTGGAAATAGAGCTAGACACTTCACAGAATCTCGTGGGTTCGATCTTTAGAGTCATTTTGTTATGCTTTAGAGTGGTTTTTGGGAGTATAACAGGGAATTTACTTACTCTGTGCTGCGACAGAACGATACGAGGAATAAGCATTTCTTGTCAGAGTGTTAGGAAACCAGATGAGATAGTAACCAGGGTCAGTAATCAAATGAGTGGTAAGGACTTCATCAAATTTCTCCACATGGCCGACAAGGTCATCATCCTTGGTTCTTGCAAACATGGGAAATATGTGGGGAATTTTAACTTCCCGCAACCCTTGAGTTACTATAACAGGTAATCCTCTTGGTTGCATCATTGGATTGACAGAAGGCCCTTCTGGCCAAACTCCCCCAACATCAGGGGGACGTGGAGGATTATAAAGCCTTCTGTCGCCCATTTCTTCGGGGTCGGCAATCGCGTCGTTGGTTTCTTCAACTAGTTTGAAGTCAAGTTCTAGGTCTTCCACTGGTGTAGGAGGACTGACCCGTTCTTCAGGGGCAGCTACAATTGGTATTGGTCGGGATGAACTTCCTCTACCGATGCCAGATCTTAGTGTTCGAGTGGATCCTGGGATGTTAATAGGTTTTGGAGGCATCTATTACCAAAAGATGACTCCAAATTCACACAAAACTACACCAATCATATATAGATAGGAAAATCAAATACAACATTTACTAGAAATCAACACTGGAGCTAAGCGCTCTAACTATAGGCCAACAATTGGCTCTATAATGTGATCGTTACAGATCAGAGTACTGAGGATCTCCGTAGCACGAGGGCGATACTCGAAAAAGTACGGTGCTTGTTCCTTCTCGATATGTTCTTGGTCAGCCAAGTGGCGTTCCCACGAATCTTCGTTGGTGAAGAACGTGGCGTTCTTGATGCGGCCGTCTCGAGTCCTTTTCTTCCGGCTCGGATACGGATAGAACAAGGGGTAAAATCGGAGCCTATGTAAGTGAGCAAGGTCAGGCGAAGTAAACAGGGCCACTTACCAATCTTCAGCGTCTTGGCAAGGCTCACAAGCTGACTAGTACTCAGTGATGTACTGTAAGTGATAGATAGTATCGAGGGTAGAGGGAAAGTAATGCGTGGAAATTCCCTTACACCCTTCCAACGTCAAGTGGTCAGGGCTGTTGTGTCAATTACGGAAATGTCGACGTCTAGTGTAAGGGTTCTCGGTCGCGGAGATCTTCTCAACGTCCGTTGCATCGAAGCGATACAGCTCGCCATTGAACAGTGGAGTCGGTGCGTAGTAACGGATGTCGATGCGGGGCAACTCCAATAAGGGTTCTTCCGCAATGTGCGATGGTATCTGGGCGTCAAAACACTCTTTCACATAGTCATTTTCAAAATTTCACGAGGCTACAACCACCTCCCAGTAAAACAACAAGCATTTGTTAAACTGCTCCCGTGGTATCCCAAAGGCACCGGCGGCAGAGGCGTAAGCGATACTCGGTGTGTGTTGGTTGGGTTGTAGTAAATACAGTCGAGCCAGATGTGACCAAAGTTCGAAGGAGATCTTTAGGTCCTTCGGGCCACGTAACAATTCTTCCAGAGGGAAGATCTTGATACTTTCCTCCTTGGGGGGGTCAACTTCCTTGTTGTGGTAACTTTTGAAAGGTAACCCACGGAAGCTTTCTTCCCACAAAGTGAAGTCCGGATGTTGCATTCTTACCGCTTGTACATCAACGGTATCTGAATCCCAACCAAGGTCCTTCACAATTTAAATTCACATAAGTTAATGCAAGAAAGATTTTCCCTTAAGGATTAAGGGCTCACGGTAGACGCACCATTATGTGAGCGCTTATTTACCCACCCTTGGTAAATAAGTGAGCACAACCAGGCTCTAAGTGTTTTGGTGTTTAATTTTTGTCCTATGGGTCCCTAGCATAAATCCATTGTGCCTTCCAAGCAATGGATCTTTTTTCTAAGTTCCTAACATCTACAATGTCCACAAAACCCAAAGAAAATCCAACACAGCAATTTCTACTCTAACTTTTTTTAATTAAAAGAGGTCACGATAGTTTCGAAGTTGAACTAGTTACAGTCAAAACTTAACAATCCTAAGTGATAGAACATTTCATGCCATTTCTAAAAACATAAAATTCGACCCTACCCCCTTTTCCTAGCAAAAGTTATGGATGGATGAAGTTTAGGCCTTCCGGGGCTATTTAAACTTCATCCATAATGTAAGACGTGCTTCCGAATTCAATTACTCTTGAAAATTGAACCTTAGAGTTAGGTGGTTAAGACCTGCCCAAATCCTAAGTTTTGACTTGGATGAACTATTTTAAGTTGACTTCATCCGTTTCTTGACCCAAACTTCATCCTTGAATATTTCCTAGGGTTTTTGGTCTTTCTTGAAGTTTGAACTACTTTCGGGTTACTTAAGGTTTGTATTATGACTTACTATTACTAACTTCTTCCTTTGATCAAGTTTAAACGTCCTAGTTCTTCCTATCCTTGTTCTTTGAGGTTTTGTTTGAGTTTTGGACAGTTACTATTTTTAGAATTTTTGGAGTTGTTTCTTCTAGAGGCTAGCCTAAGCTTTCCAAAATGGTATCTTACTTGGAAATCCACCTATCCTATCAAAAGTTGTTGATGGATGAAGTTTGACCGCTAATCGGTGTTTAAAACTTCATCCGTTGATTACTCCTAACCCTAATTTGATAATTAACTTCTAATTTCACTTTTGAGACTTAGGTTATTTCTAGTTGATATTTCCTAATTTAACTTGTCTTGTTTATCTTCTAATCACTTTTTCATCCAAATTAGGTCCTAAACTTCATCCTTTTGTATCTCACTCATTTTAGCTCCAAATCCTAAGTGTGAGATGGTTTTGGAAACCTCTAACTAGACTCTACAACACTACTACCCTGGTTCCTGAAATATTCCTATTCTAGACACTCTGAATTGAATTGAGAGTTTGATCCTACTTGTAAGCGTCTATTTTTGAGAAATTGAAATGGATGGTTTAAAGTTAGAAGCTTACCTCGAAGTTGGTGTCATTGTTTAGGTAATCATATATTCCTTCAAACTCCCCGTCGTTTGCCATGTTTCGAAATTGTTTGGTAGTTTTGCCCATGGCTTAAAGTAGGGGTTTTAGTACAAGGTTTGCCAATTTCTTGAACTTCACTTTTCTTTTCTTTTTCTTCTACTCTCTCTTTCTCTTTTATACTATTTTAATTCAATTATTTATACTTTAAAGGGTTGACTAGTCTTGAACTAAAATAATTGAAATCAACTCTCTAATAATAATTGACCCTTCAACTCCTTGGTCAATTATTATTCTATCCAAGTTTTGATGGTTCTAATTGTTCTTCCTAGATTTCCACCTAATCCTATCTCTTCCTAAATCCTCTTCAACTTCTAAATCGTCACTTCATCTCTCTCCATTCCATTCTACTTTCTTTTCCTTCAAAGGCTTTCTATTCTAATTGTTGTTTACTATTTGGAGTTTGGGAGCTTGGAGAGTTTTGGTACAATTGCTACTTCTATAGTTTTTGCATTAGTGTCATGAAGGCAATTTCTTTTAAGTTCTAGTTTCTACTCTAATTTTACTTCCTCCCCTCTTAATTTAAAGTCCTTGATATACTACTCTAGTTCCTAATCTAAGTTTTTTAAGAGTTTTCTAGAACTCTAAAAAAGAAAGACCAAAAGAGGCCGGAGCCACAGTCCAGCAGTCCAGTTTGGAACCACAGTCCAGCGCCAATTCGGAACCACAGTACAACGTTCAGTATCAGACCACAGTTCAGCGTTCAGTTCGGACCACAGTACAGCGTTCAGTATCGGGACCACAGTCTAGGCCGGCCAATTGCGGGCTGGTCCCCCCCTTTTTGCATGGGGGTGACACGTAGCGGGGCGTGACTGGTCCGGACCCCAGGGAGCGTGACGGGGCAGGGGGTGACGTGGCGGGGCGTGATTGGTTCCCTTCCGGGGTGGTGATGGCCTCGTCACCTTGGTCTAGCAACTCGTTCGCCCTTGTCCAGCAACTCGTCCAGGCCCTTGGGCAATTTTGTAATTTTGGATTTTGGGGTTCCAGAGTCAAAAACCCAATACACTCTTTAATAGGAAAAAAGAAAGAACTTTAAGAGTCTTTGGACGAAAACCTTTGGAAGTTTTTTCTTAACTTAACTATAAGGCTAATTCTATTCTTTTAGACACTAAACTTGGAATTCCAAAACGAATGTTTTGGAAACTAAAATTGGAGAGAAAAGTGACACTTCTAATTTTTTTGGGTTTTTTTCTTGAATAAAGAAAGTCAAAGCTTCGCCGTGCTTTGATAAATCTCCAATTTTTTAAGAGAACTCAAACGAAGCAAAGTCAAGCTTCGCCGTGCTTTGATAAATCTCCAATTTTCTAAGACAACTCAAACGAAGCAAAGTCAAGGCTTCGCCGTGGAAAGAGAACATATAGAACCGAGGAACAAGGAAAGCCAAAATACCACGTCAAAAGTCTAAATTAGCACCTAACCAAAGCCAAGTAACGTATACACACAACTCTAGGGAAATTTCTCAATTAAGGAGGTTCCACTTAAGTCCATGCAACAACAATTAGGCACTAGAGGGCCCCCTAAGCGGCATTGTCAAGGTATAGAGGGGGCGTTCTCTAGGATTAGTGCTAAGTAATAAGAACCACGCAATAAACTCGCAATGGACCCGCAAATAAAGTAAGTAAGAGCAAGCTTTGAAGGGACCCCAATGTCCTTTAAAGAGAGCTCCCAAAACACCAACAATGAAGCTAAAAATGCTTCAAAAACACACGAGTTTGGCAACGTGGCCTAAATTGGCCAAAATCCAACTAAATGGACCCAAATGTGCAAAGTGAGTCAAAATATGACTACAAAAGGTCTTTGTGAGAGGGAAATGAACCCCCTTATATACATTTTCAAAGGTGCTCACCCCCCTTCTTTTCCTAAGTCGTAAACTTATCAACTAAGATTTTCATCCTAATCTTCAATTTTTGATTTTTTACGCTAGTCCAAATGTCTAACTTTTGGAGATTAACTCCAAATTGAAAACCGATTGCGCCGTTGGCTTCAGAAGGCCATTTTTAATCTTAAAAAACCTTCCTCCCCTTAACCAAACTCTAAAAAACGCAACATAACCTACCGCTAACTAAACGCCAAAACGGGATAAATACCCAAATCTTGGAGGTTGACTTTTCTGAGAAAAGTAACTAGCCTAGGTTCTTTAGTAGGTATGGGGGAGTAAGAAAAGACCTAGCTTTGACCTCATTCCGATTTCGTATGCTCCCGGTATGCAAGTCAACTCCACCGTAAACTTCAATTTCGCCAATTTCCGGGGAATCTCGCCGGTTCAGGCACTTCTGGCTATCGGAATGTCTTGAAGCTTGGTGGGCCATCTTATTAGCATAAAAAAAGCTAATCTAATTTTTAGTGAGATTTTATCGCAACCTGAGTAATTTCTAGGAAATTCTCATCGTAGGTTTTGGCGGTTGACCGTCCAGAAGGGCATCTTCTGCAAGTCAGAAAATTCCGAAACTTTTTATGGAACCTCTCATGGAATCCCACAAAGGATGTGCAAGCTCATATTTTTACTTCGCACAAAGGTTAGAGGAGAATCGAATTCTGTCTTCTCCTTTTAATTCTAGCAACCAGGGAATCTTTCACATACAAGGAAATCTTGGCAAGCCGATTTCGCCATTGAGTCCCAAATGTGATTTCCACCCTACAGCACCATACTTCACCCGTAGATTCCGCTTACGAGTCCATCTTGAGTTTGTAACTCCTGTAGACCAACAATTGGGGTTTCCGCTATTTCTTCGATGCTATGGGGAAAGTGAAACCTATCTCTGGGAATGGACTTAGGACCTCAACGGTGTTCCCTTGGACCAATTTTAGCCCTAAGATGTCACACGTACTGTAGGTTTGGGCTGTTTGGGTCAGGTTAGCCCTTAATTCTACTTTTTACCAATATTTTCACGTTTTAACCTATGTACAAGTGGAAATGAGATTTATTTGGGGAAAAACAACCTATAAGGCACCAAATGCTATATTGGTACGTGACATACCTATTTTGATTTTACACTCTTTTTTGGGCTTTTTGTATAGAAAACTACACTTAAATTTGAAAAAAAAAAAAAAAAAAAAATTGTGAGTCTCTAGTGACGAATTAGGGGCTCATAGAGCGCAGAAGCTCCAGCTCTTCTAAAAGTCGTTCTTTGCATAAGGCTCGACATTGTGATTGCCTCTCATTCTGCGACTATAACCTCAATCTAGCTTTATTTATTTTACCTGGTAAAATGGATGGTCTCTCTTGAGGCCCCGGCCTACAAACTCCATTCCTTAGGTCCTTTCTTCTCTGGGCCCTATAACTCCAAACCAATTTCCAAACCTCCACTTTCACGATGTATTTGTCTAGAGATATCTACAGGTGGGCAATACAAACGTGTGAGCAACAAACCTAAATCCTAGTCCCTGAAATTGAGCTTACAAAAATCCAACATTCCACTAAACCCTAAACCCTAGATGAACAATACCTACCCTGAATTCTTTTGCAAAATTCTATGTAAAGCCTGTCATTCACCACCACTTGTCACCCTAAATAAATTCATGAACTTCTCAAAAGGAAATAAAAAACTATCTCCAATACAGTAGGTGTCACAAAAACAGTTGCTACTCAAGAATCCTAACCCAATTTTGGAATTCCTGGTCCGAGAGTGGAGTGAAATTGCAAATCCAAATCAAACAATCACTCACATGTTTGATCAAAACTGGTCGCATAGAGAAGCGCCAAAGAAGTAAACCCTCAAAACCGTAATGCTGACCTTCAAGGTACACCAGTGCTCATTCAAAGTACCCCAAACCCTAAACCAAGCTTTAGCAGCCAATATTTTTCTATAGCACTTGGCAATTCAGGTTACTCCACAACAAAACACCTACAAGACTTATCAAATTTCGAAATGCCAAAGCCACGATTTTGAACAACGGCAAGTTCTGTTTGGTAGAAACACAAGAAGTGATCAACTCTTCCAACGACTAAATCATAAACCATAATCCGATTGCGTCCTAGACATACACGTGGCAGCGTGACACCACCCCTCCAATATGACGTCACTACCAATGAAATTTTGCCAGAATCATGGAATTCCAAAATTCCAAAGGTTAACTGCCCTAGTTTATACAATTCCACGAAACTTTAGTAAAGAGCAAAACTAAAAAAAATAATTTAACTTAAAGAAATCAATCACCAAAAATTGGACTCATTCAGGAGCACATAAAAGTCCTTTTCTCCAACCATAGATGACATTTATTAATAATTAAATCTAAACTTCAATGATCCCAATCCTCTAATAATATTGCCAAAAGATTGTGCCCATATTGTGAGTCTACATATCAATTCAAGAGTCCTTTTTAGGGGAAAAAAAGCATTGTGACAGTTTTTGGACCTATATTTGAAAGTCTTTTTCTCTTAATGCATTGGAGGTATCTATTTAATTTTTAGGGGCATTGGTTTATCAACAAATCAACTTCCTAAATATGAGTGCTTTCTCTCTTAAACACTTAATGGTTCAACTCTCTTAACCCATTTGTCCAAAAAAACCTTCATTTTTGCCCTTGTGACATACATAGTAGTCTACCATAGTGTGCATTTGCCCACCCACTAGGACAATCATACAACAAAGACATTAGAACTTGGTTGTGTACACTTTATTTTAAGGGTGGGAATAAACACTATAAAAAAATCACGTTTTGGGCTATGTCTTTCCACTAACATGCGATGTCCAAAAAAACGCAGCACGTCAAAGGATTGATGGCCTAAAAAGATAGATTTTTGTGGACGTTGTGGAGAACGCCTACATGTTACTGTAAAAACAAGTTGATGTTATCATTGACGTTGACGTTTTATTTGACATCACTAAAGACATATTGATGTATTTTGGAACATCCAAAAAAACATAGACTGCCACATCAGCAAGCAAATCTATTTTGACTATGTATAAATCAATGAAAATTACTATGGTCTATAATAAAAAGTTGACCAAATGTGAAAATTTTAAGGAAAGGGCAGCTGTGGACGCTAGATTACCCACCCTTGGTAATAGAGCGAATACCGACCAGGTTCTATGCCTTTATCCTCTTTTTTAATATATGGGGGTGTTGTGAGCGTGGTCCACTATACCTTCCAAACAATGGATCTTTTTTGCTAACGTTTCCTAAGTTTCGTGGATGGCAGCGAATAATTAGTAATGCATGTAATAACTCACAAGGTAATTGCAAGCTCAAGGATAATGGTATATTTCTAACTCCCTAACTATCTATCCTATGTCGAGGGTGGACTGGGTAGTTGGCGTCATTTCTAACGTTCCTAACTACGTAAAAAGGGGAACCCCTATGTTCCTTCCATGAACCCCTAATACTATCTTGGATTTCTAAGATTCCACCTAGAAGTTCTACTTTTAAAAGCTACCCCTAAAGTTCCAATTCTTGCTCTAACTTTTAACTTCTAAGTATACACTAGGATTTTAGCTTCCCAAACTAATTAGAGAATTTAACTTCAAAATTTAATGCTACCGTTTGACTTTGTTTTGACTTTTGACTCCAAGTTTTTATTCCTAGACTAACTCTAAAGTTTACCTTCTAAAGTGACTCTATGTTCTGACTTCAACTCTAAGTCTTTACTCCTAAATTAACTCTAAGATTTACCTTTGAATTTTAACTCTATGTTTTAACTTTTAACTCTAAGTTTTTACTCCTAAATTAACTCTAGGATTTACCCTTGAATTTTAACTCTATATTTTAACTTTTAACTCTAAGTTTTTACTCCTAAATTAACTCTAGGATTTACCCTTGAATTTTAACTCTATGTTTTAACTTTTAACCCTAAGTTTTTACTCCTAAATTAACTCTAGGATTTACCCTTGAATTTTAACTCTATGTTTTAACTTTTAACTCTAAGTTTTTACTCCTAAATTAACTCTAGGATTTACCCTTGAATTTGAACTCTATGTTTCAACTTTTAACTCTAATCTTAACTTTTGACTTTTGACTTTTGAATTTCTACTTCCAACTTTAATCCTATCGTTTTAATCCTAGATGAACTCTAAATGTTACTCCAAGTTTTGACTTCTACTTTTTACTCTATTCCTAACTCAAAAATCTACTTCCTAAGTTGATTTTTAATTCTATTGTTGACCTCTACTTTCTACTCTAATTTTTGACTCCCTAATCAATTCTAAACTCTTACATGAACCTACCCTAAGATTCGACTTGAGAGTTTAAACCCCTAAGTTAAAGTTCTAAATTAATTTTATTTTTTAACTCCCCAAAGTTAACTCTAGATTTTGACCTTAGAAGGTTAACTTTTAAAAAGTAAAAGCGTAAATTGATTCTAATTCTAACTGCTAATTAATCCCTAATTTTACTTCCAAATTCTCCTTCTAGTTTAAACCTAATTTCCGTCCATGGTTCTTTTTGGATGAAATTTTATTCAAAATTCCTCCGTCCTACCCCCTACCGCTTAACTTAGCCTAACGCGGTCAATTTACGGTCAAATCTTAATTATAAGATGTTTTCGGAAACCTCTATTCCCAATCTATCAACTTTTGAATCTAAACTTCTAATCTACACTAATCTCGGATGCTAATCACGCTCTAAGGGCTGATTATGAAAACAAATGCTAATTAGGGAGAAACGACTAGGATTAGTTTAATGACCCACCTCGTTACTGCTAGTGTCGGAAATGACGTCATCCCCGTCCACATGCGCGTCCTCGTGCTCCATGGTGGCCACTCGTGATTGTCTTCTTTTATTTTTTTTTGTGTTACGGTTTGTATTTATTTTATTTTATTTTTTTCCAAGGCCCACGGCTTAATTTGTAGAAAAAGAAACGTTACACGTATGATGTTCTAACCCTTTCCCCCCATTTCCTTCTCCTTTTCTTTCTCTCCTCCTCTCCTTCTACTCTTGAACTATTCCACCAACCGTGGTGATGGTGGTCTTACGCTTCTAGTCTCAAACTTCGTGAAGTTTTAATTGAGCCTCCTACCCTCTTACACAACTTTGCTTTGTGTCATCCTAATCCTCCTCCCAACGGTTGCAAGGAGTTCTTCTAGATTTCCTACCTAATCTCCTAGCTAGGCACTATTTATCGTCTCTCTCCTCTCCACTCCTATAACACATCCTTCCCCCTAATTTCCTTCCATTGTGTGTAAATGTGAGTGGTGAAACAATTTTGTGTGCAGGTACGGTGGTGCTCCGCTCTTTTCTCCCTTCTCCCTTTTTGGTTTAGACCCTAATCCTACTCCTTTCCTAGCTAGTAATAGGTTAGTCCCACATCTTTGTTGTGTTTTAGGTCTGATTTTTGCGTTAGTTTGAGAGAACCCAAAAAACCAAAACCCAAAAGACCAAAAAAATTGAGTTAAAAAAAGAGCAACCATGCTGAAGAGGGTGCTGGACCACCGAGCCTGCCCACCGGCCTCCCGGCTGGCTGGCTTCCGGCTGGCTGGCTGGGGGCTGGTCAGAATTTAATTTAATTAATTAATTAATTTTTTAATATGTTTTTTTTTTTCCGCTGACTGGCTCCCGATGTTGCTGCTGTTGGCTGGCTCCGATGTTGCTGCTGTAGCTGGTCCTGATGTTGCTGCTGTATGCTGGTCCCGACGTTGCTGGCTGTATAAAACTGGATTTCCGGCTAGGCTAAAAAGACTGAATTTTTTGCTAAGGCTATTTTAGAATTTTTTGCAAGGCTATTTTAAGACTGGATTTTTGCTAAGGCTAATTTCAGACTGGATTTTTTGCTAAGGCTATTTTAGGATTTCCGGCTAGGCTAAAAAGACTGGATTTTTTGCTAAGGCTATTTTAAGACTGGATTTTTGCTAAGGCTAAGGGGGAATAAACCTTCGGGGGTACTAAACTTACTAAGACATTGGAAACAACTAAACTAAATAAAACTTTGGAAGACACTACACTAGACAAATGCAAAGGAACCTACATATCTTGGAAGCTAAACTCTGGAGGTTTCCACAAAGGTCTTGGAAACTAGACTTTGGAACTAAACACGGGGTAGGTGCAAAGCTTCGCCGTCAAATTGGTTTTAACACCAACTTTAGGACTTTTTGACACCCCGGGGGTTCAAAGCTCTGCCGTCTACACTTTTAACACACGCTTTAGGACTTCTACCTTGTCACTAGTTCAAAGCTTCGCCGTTTCCAAGGGGGGTCCACACAAGGAGAGAGACTTTAGAAGAGGGAAGACTAAACTTTTAAAAAAAACATACACACAGGGTCAAAGCTTCGCCGTCCCGGAGGGGGGTCCACTCAACAAGTAGAAGATTAGAAGAGGGTTTGGAGAAAACTTCACAAAACATGTATAAGGAGGTCCAAAGCTTCGCCGTCCCGGAGGGGGTCCACTCAACAAGGAGAAGATTAGAAGAGGGTGTAAGAAAAACTACAAAGGGGAAAACTGGCAAGTTAGATCACGTGGCAACACAACGCTCACACGCTAAAGGCCCCCCAAAGCGGCATCGCCAAGGTACGGTGGGGGGTGACTTTAGGATTAGTGCAAGATACAAAACAAAAGACTCTTAACTTCACAAGTTAGATCACGTCACGTACAAGGGGGAGAGAGAGGCTCTCCAACTACAACAAAGTACAAAAACACTGTACAAAGAGTACACAAAGCAAGGTAGAAGGACCCCCTAAGGACCTTCAAAGCTTGAAAATAAGCAACAATGGAGCCAAAAGTGCTCCAAAAACACCGTAGAGGTTTTTGGCTTGAAACGCCAAAATATCCAAAATAACTTGGACCCACGGACCCAAAACAAGAATTGGGGGTGTTCTAGAGAGAGAAATGGGGCCCTTATATAGGTTTCCAAGGGCTCACCCCTCCCTCTAGAGTTCTAAGGTAACCTTATCAACGGGGATTTTCATCCTCATCCTCAAAGATTTTCATCCTACATCCTAAATTTCTACTTCTACCATCTATGCTAGACCAACATCCTAACTTTTGGAGATTAGCTCCAATCGCCGAACGGATTGCGCCGTTGGATCCAGAACGCCGTGTTTAGTCCTAAACCCCTTTACCCCCCGTATCGAGGCCAAAAACCCATCGTAGGCTAATTTAGTTTAAAAACCAAATCGTGGTAAAATCCTAGATCTTGGGGGTCTCCTATTTTGAGAAATGTGAATAGCCTAGGGTCTCCGGTAGGTGCGAGAGAGTCGGGAAGGACTTTTGGTTGACTTCGTTTCGCCATCGTATGGTCCCGGAATGCCGGTCAACTCGGCGGGGACCCCGCCACGTGGTTAATTCCCGAGGAATCTCGCCGGTTCGGGTACTTGCCGCTATTGGAATGTCGTGAAACTTCACGGAGCGCATTATTAACATAAAACAAGCTAGTCTAATTTTTAGTGAGATTTTATTGTAACCTGGGTAATTTCCATGAAATTCCCGTTGGAGGTTAGGAGGGTTGACCACCCGGAAAAAGGTTCTTTTGCAAGTCGGAAGATGCCGGGATTTTTCACGTGACCTCTCAGGGAGTCGCATGAAAGACGTGCGGGTGTGTTTCCGTACCTGGCACGATTGGTCAATGGAGATTTAAACTGGACATCTCCTTGAATTAGCGACGGTGCGGGAATCTTCTGCAGGTGGAGGAATCTTGGCGAACCGATTTTGCCGTTGGACTCCTGGCATGGGATTCACCCTAGAACACCATCCTTGGGCTATAGATTCCTCCACAGGCCCGGTCTTGCGTGAGTGGCTCCTGCATGCTAACAATCGGAATTTTGGGAATTCGTCGATCTAATGAGAAATTCTAAATCTAACTCTAGGACTCGACCTAGTGGCCTCGCTGTGGATCCCTCGGACCGACCTAGCCATGAATCGTCACATTCATGGTGGGATTTAGCCCTTTTGGGGCTGTGTGAATCGAATCCCCCAAATCTAACCTTTTCGTTATTTCTATACTATTTTTAGGCAAGGTTTGGGGGATTCTAAGTAAAAAACACAAATCTAGACCAAATACTATAATGGGTATGATACAACCCTATTTCGGTTCTACACTCTTTTTATGGATTTTTGTATACTTTTATCAACTTTAAATTGCAAATTTCCAAAAAAATAATTCTACGAGTCCCAAGTGACAAATTGGGAGCTCACAGCAGCCACGTGGCATGCTTTGCAAAAAAAGGGCAATGGATGGGTGTGCACTATGTATGAAAAGAGAAACTCTTTATACAAGTGGGATGGTAGGAAGATTGACAATCTACATGGGATATTTCAAGCAAGAATTGTGTTCAATACAAATGTCTGAAAAAACATGATATAGATGTCTAAAACAACATCAAGATGTCTGAAACAACATTGAGATGTCTGAAACAACGTCAAGAGTTACAATTGTCAACTTCCTATATTCTAGTTATCCCATACCCTTTGTCTCACCATGGACGGACAATGGATATAAATAGGACCTCTCTACCCTTCATTCCCACTAACTTCCAATGAATGAATTCTTTAATTTTGCCATCAAAAATTCTTTTGATGGTAGATGGTAAGTTTTCTTTAATTTTTGTTGAATTCAATAATTTTTGTTGTTTCTTTTATTTTATTTTTAAATTTATTTTAAATAATTATTTTTTGTTGATCTTGCCTTTTAGAATTTGAATAGGATATGCTGCAATTGATGTCTCAAAAGACATCTAATTTGACGTCTCCAAAATCCCAAACCAAAAATTAAATCAACTGCCACGTCACCAAAATAAATTGCCACGTCACTTAAACCAAATGCCACGTCAAAATTTGGCGGGATCCACGTCACCAGCCACGTCACTCATCGGATGGATGAAAAAAATCCTATGTAGCACTGCCCGCCCACGTGGATCTGAGTTGTCTGCCAAATGGCACAATCTCAATAACTTGGAAAAGTATGTCATGTGGGATGTCAAAAGAAAAACAAGCCCAAATTGGACATGTCACCTGTGATTTTAGCATGTTTTTTGCCCGTCTAGTATAACAAATTTTAGGTGACATCCACGGTGATTGCTTCTGCGTCAAACTGGACGTAGAGTCCTGTTTTTTTTAACGTAAAAAAAAACATCGTTTTCTTATAGTGAAAGCACCCACAGCATCTACTCAGCAAATCTATCAGAAGCGTACCCGTGACTGCTTGGCAATACTGCAAACGTCAAAGGAAGTCTTTCAAGAACACATGCTGGGGACAGGGTACTATCTAGAGGTTGCTCAAACTATATAGATATCTTCCTTTCTCCAACCCTAGATTTGAGGTCAAGGGTAGTTTTGGCTTCTAAAGTTTTTTTGTTTTTTTTGTATCTAGAAACTCTGGTTTGAATTTGGTAATCATGCAGTTGGTGGGAATTCAAAGAAATTAACTGCTGCCATTAACTTTGTCTCACAGTAGTGCTTCATAGATATTCAAATGTCGTGTCACTTTGTTGTTTTACTAATATGACATTTCCGTGACAAATATCCGTCACTTTCTGTTCCACTGCATTTGATTGGGAGTGATGTGTGTGAGATTTTTTTTTCTAAGATTGGAGGGATGGAGGGGCATGAGCGAGCTTATGACTTCCACCAGCTTGTTAAAATTGCAAATACACTTGACTGCAACTAAATACAAAGAGAATGGATTCAAATTTGATAAAGTTCATAATAAAATGAAAAACATATGGGTTGACTTGCACCCATTGAAGGAGGGTGAGAGTGTATACAATCTAGGAAATTATAGCTTGCTTGCCACTAATGACAATGTCATTGCTGCTCTCAAAGAAGGACTGAAACTTGCTCAAGGTATGCTCCGGGTGTTGAACATGGCGCCTCCAATGCAGTGTACAAACAAATCCTAGTTTCTGACACCGTGGCTAGTAGAGAAGGCTGACTCGTCTAGCTTTGCTAATATTCCATCAAAAACACCAGTAAGTGGAGAAAATGGCGATGGTGAAGTACTTTGCTATGATCTTAAAGCCAACAATACACTTGCAACAGTGGAAGACTCAAGCTGCACCCCAGATGTCAAAGGAGAAGAGGAAATTTTGGAAGATGGCCCTACCAATCTCACCACAGTGGAATCAGAGACCCGAGATGCCATCTGTGATCTGCTAAATTTGGAGGAGCCTCAGGTGAAGACCGCCATCCCAATAGAAAAGGTAATCCCTTTCGTTGAATTTGGTGGTTATAAGATTTTTAAATCCACTTTAGTTTCATAACTGAATGCAAATCCGTTCTTGTCAAAAGACAGGTTAACTAGAGTTAGAAATTCGATTTACTTTAATAATTTTGATGATTACATTAGTGCTTTTTCTTTGACCAAGACAATGTTGCTAGGTCTTGGCATGGACTATAGTATATAGTTTATACAGAGAACAATAACAACTATGTCTTCATCTGTTAAGGCAGCCATGAGGAGGACTAGGGGAAGACCTACTAAACAACTACAGGCCACATGCATCCTGAATGGCGTTGACAGGGAAACCTGGTGTATAGGCCGTATACAAAAAATGAGACAAAAAATGGGTACTAGATGGGGCAATTGCAGACATTCCATTGACTTGCAAAATCAGGAGGTTAACAAAGGTAAGAAAACAGGTATTGCTGGATCCGGTGTCATGGTGTACTTGAATTATTTTAGGAAGGTCCATGGTTTCTATAAATTTAAGTATGACCATTGTAACTCAATCTGGGTAGATGTGGACACTACTATTTGCACAGTCACTATATCGTTTAATGCAAAAAGTGATGTTTTTGAATTGGATCACGTGGACGTAGCTGCTTTGAATGAGTTCATTGAAAAATAAAAATAAAAATGACAGTCATGAAAAATGTTGGCATTCTTCCTTACTTTGGAAATGACCGTCGGAGGAGGCTTGCTGGTACCCTTTTTTTTTGGGTTTGGGCTCTGTGATTCATTTTTGTTTTAAGGCCATATGCCTGTAATGTGTTTCCTAAAACCAAATTTTGTGATCATGAATTCCACTGTGGGAAACTAACAATTGAAAAAAAGAAGATGTTTGTAAATCCGTTTGATTTTCTTGCATCATTGGAAGATTTTTTTTAATTAATGAATGCTGAAGTGGCACGCAAGTACAATGTTTTCCAAGTGCGCCAACTGTTTTTTCCATGAAAGTCTAATTGCATGCAATTTGAGGTATGTCATTTCTCTAAACTAGAAGTTTCTAATTATTTTGAATTTCCCTACTAAGTCAGCTCCTTCATAATTGTGAAGTCTGGGCATGTGTAAACTGGATTTTGCCTTGTGTATTTTGTGCTTTGATTTCTCACCTCTTCATCTTGTTGCTAGAACCGCTGCGTGATTCGCCTTGGTGTCAGGGTGCTTGTTTTTTATCGTGTTGTGTTGAGTGTGCTAGCACATTGGTTGGAAGGAACGTCAAGGTCTCCTTTGCTTCACTGTCTTGCGATTGTGCAGAGCATGTGAGGGCTTTCCGTGTCTGTGTAGGATTGCTGGTTTCATTTTCTCTTTGCTCTTTATTCTGCGTAGAATGTTTGTAGGGGACGCTTCTAGTTGTCTTATTGTTCCCATTGGTGGCCTTGTCTGAGTTGTGCTTCTTCCAGATGAAATTTGTGTATTGGTCACTTTTGGTTGCCTAGTTGTTGTCGTTGCTAGCCCTGTTTCAGTCTTGCTTATTTCAGTCCACGTGGATGTTCTGGCTGCTCGTTTTGGTCACCTCACAGTGGAGCCTGTTGAATGTCACGAGAGTGAGTTTTGGGTAGATTATCCCTTCCGAGATGCGATTCTGCCAGTGCTTGTTGTCGCAGCACAGAGTAAGTGAATTCCCTGTTATACTCCCAAAAACCACTCTAAAGCATAACAAAATGACTCTAAAGATCGAACCCACAAGATTCTGTGAAGTGTCTAGCTCTATTCCCAACTTAAGCTCAGCCAATATCCAATTTCTACTTTCCGGTCCTAGATCTATAACCGAAAACAACAACACACCAAAAACAACGACCAGACCTCTCTCTATCTCTTCCGGCCTGTCAAGCTATTCGGTCCTGTAAAACTTCCATAACCCAGGATCCTACAACTTCTGATCCTGGAACTCCTCTGGACCAATCCGATCCGGTCCTCTCACACGTACTCTCACTCCACTTTGATTTAGTTTTGCCTCTGTTTCACCATCAGAGGGTTTGCCGCTTGCTTTTGAGAGTGGCAGGCCCGCCACTCCTTCCGTGACTTATAGTGGCTGAAGACCCACTTCTCTAACCCACTACTTCCTACACTAGCGCGGATCCGGTTTGATCTCTCACAGCCACCCGGACAGCGATCCGATTTGCAGGTCACACAAAGACCCCTCGTACGATCCTCTCATACTACAACGACCTTGATGCCAAGTTCCCTCCGTACAAAGTTAGGTGGTTACAAGTGAACTCGTCCGTTCCAACATCAACTAAAGTTCTTCCGTTTACCAACTAGGGCAGCGAGACCTCACGGGAGATCGGACACTCAACTGGATTTCCTATCCAGGAGTTCTAGCGCGACTAAGGACTCCTTCCCTATCCGCCTAGCCTAACAACGGCTTTCTCGCCCGGAATCGTGAACTGTAGAGGTGCTGAGGAACTGAAATCCACTTCCAACACTTAGAATACCCACTCACATGCACATAAGAGCAAAACAAACACACTAAGGGGAGAAATCTCTCTAGAATCTGCATGCATCTTCCTAACTCCTCACCAAAACAACCCTGCCACGCGCGGGAAAGACGTACAACAAGAAGTCAATAGAAAACACACAAAAACTCAAGCGAAAAGACTCCCAGTCTCCTTCGCAGAGACTGACTAATATACATTTTAAAACTCAAAAGTCAACAAAAAGGGCCCCAGAAAGTCCGCGCGGAACTTTCGGTCCCTGCCGAGCCGGCCAGACCGGAGAAAACCCGATCGAAACCACACACACCGGATCAAATCCGGTCCGGTCCTAACTAACAAATATTTACAAAACTAAATCCTATCTATCCTATCACAACCGGATCTACTCCTTGATCCGTTCCTTCATCCATAACTTGGTCTCCGCCTTGGTCTACGCTCTGATCTAGACCTTGATCCGCACCCTGATCCGGGGTCAGATCCATACTTTGATCCTGACCTTGGTTTAGTGTGGGACTCCTGGGGTTTTCTGCTCCAAGCTGTTCGAAGACGTCCGTCAGATTCCGATTTCGCTCCCCGGTTTCACGATCTGGGAGATCCGGTGACAAATCTAAGTTGATGGTGTTGGCGAGCTTCCTCCCACTCTTCTTTGACTGGGGAGTCCGATCCTTTCCTTCCGTCTGAATGCCTACGTTCGGAAAAGACCCGGGCATCGAAAGGTCGGACAGATGGAACGACCGTGACAACGTCACTCCGTTCAGCTTTCGGCTGCTCTCCTCCATCCGGTTTGCTGCCTCCCGTGCTTCCACCATCACCAATTCCACCTTCTCGGAGTAGTCCGTCAAGATTCGGACCAACTTGGTTCCGGATATCTTCTTGTCCTTGAGGACTCCCTCGTCAAACAGCTTTGATTTCGTGACGGCCTCTCCGGTTGCCCCAAAAGTGGCCTTCACGTCCTTGGCTACTTTCCGAGTAGCCTCTGCCATCTCTCGAGTGGTGGCCATGTCCTCCTTCAGGAGCAACATTTCCGTCTTCAACGACTCATTCTCCTCTTGGAGTCGTCGTATCTCCGCTTCTTGTTTCCGGATCTCATCCGGGCTGGAGATGTACTCTGCAACCACTCCTGCGAGGTTGCTATCCGCTGGTGCTCCAACCAGTTCACTGATCTGGTTCAGAATCAGCTTCTTCACTGTCCAGTCTGCTCGCACATCGCTCAAGATGTTGATCAGCTGGTTGAACGGATCCGTCGGATCCGATCTGGAAGGACCCGATTCTTCATAAACCGGTTTCTTCCCAGGGTTGGAGGTCTCACCCGGAGGGATTGGGGTTCCTCTCCGGTGAGAAGGCGTCGTCTTCTGCCGCTTGTGCTGCGGCCGGTGTTGCTCCTCCTCTTCTTCTTCATCATCGGAACCGGATATTTCTTCCTGCTCTTCCTCCGATTCCGATTCCCCATACTTCAGGAGTGACTCTTGAGTCTTCCACTCCTTCTCCTCCGTATCCGTGAAGAGTTGGTTATGCTTGTAAAGATGGAAGATGTAGGGACTCAACGGAGTCGGCCTACTTCCTCCGATCTTTGGAACTAGACGGTTGACCAGATCGGAAAAGATCCTGGCCCAGTCCACTTTCCGTTCCCCGCTCAGGGCTCCGAAAATCAGATTCCCGATGGCTATCGTTATCCTCGTTGGCTTCTCCGGGTGGATGATCGGAACCAGAAACTGCAAAAGGTTGCGATGCCGGTCGTCCAAACAATCTGCGACCGCATGCCCATCCTTTGAGTCCACCGTGCACCGGAACTTCCCCCGAGTGTATCCCTCCTTCGAGGTGGCCATCCCCCGACCTTTTGACCGTAAGTCATACACGGACCTCCACATCTCTTCCGTCCAAGTGCCCGGAATTCCGCGGATGGTCTTATCGAATTGATTCGAGAGTTTTCCCAACAGCTCTCGAATCATTCGTTCCTCTCTAAATCCCCAGGGTTTATCTATCAGTCCCCCGCAACCCATCTTGGCAAGATCCTCTATGAGGTTGTCTTTTTCCTTCTCTTCTGCTGGAATAATCGGACACACCTTCCGGAGTTTAACTTCTACTGCGGAGGAACTGGACGGTCCTGCTCTACTCTTGCGGAGCTGAGGCATGGATACGAGCTGTGCTAACCGGCTTTTTACTGAGGCTACCTTTCTCTCTCCTAGCCGCACGTCTCGTTTTTCACCCTCGCTCTTCCGATCTCAACCGGAATACCTCTAAACCTGCAACGCACACTAAAGCGCTGCGCGCTCTAATACACTAACACACACACACACACTCACAAAACAAGAAAGCAAAGCGCTGGGGAGGAAAGCTAAGTACGCGCTGGAGAGCGATTTCCGCAAACGAAGTTTGAAAAAGAATGGCAACTGGATTGGTCAGCCTATTTATAGTCTGATCTGTCATCATGACCAAATCCGTTCCTGACCCAATCCGTTCCAACTCAGATCCACTCCAACTCTAATCCGATTTAGATTCAGATCGAATCCGAATTGTCACCTATTCCGTTCCGTAGTTAATTTCCGGTTATTCGTTACCTCCTGCTCGAATCCGGATCCCAGATCACGGTTTCCGTTCCAAGATTTAGATATCTTACAAAAAACCAAAAATTCACACTGCGACACTTGTGCTGCAGGTGAAGTTCTTGGATCCATGGGAGTGGAACCAACCTAAAGACGAGCATCCGGCAACATCAGACAACCTTCGAGGTACCTGCAACTTGTAGAGAGAATTTGTAGATGGAACAGTTGAGTAGGGGGCGCTCACCGTGGCTCGAGACGAGTTTCATTCGCTGCAGCCCCCTAAATGGATGGAAGAGGAGGAGAATGTCCATTTCCGTTTTCAGCAATTCCGGTCTGTTTTCAGCAAGAATTGGCAGCTGCGACGTCCTTTGCCTAATGATGCATGGCGCACTCCGTTTGGCATGCTCTCAGCAGTTGACTTGCGAGATTTGAGTGACGCGTTGCAGGTGGATGGTAAAGAATGCGATTTCAAGACAGCAAGTGGTGTACTGCGGCCAGCCTCGAATCTTTGAATTACACAAGATGATCACATTGGTGCTTTTTGAAGGTTGCCCTATTTTTTGGATTTCCATTGCTGATGTTGTTGTTGTTCCTAGTGGGAACTGTTTCAGGGATAGAGCTTTGCTTAGTTTTTGGCATTTTCAGCAATGAACCATAGGCTGCTACATCCTCAACCCTCCATGTTTTTGTTTCCCGCATGTTGGAAATGTATAGTCATGTAGGTGCAATTTGGGGATGCTCAAAGCCATTGAAGCATCTACTTGAAAATTCTAGGATCCTTGTGGACTCATACTTGTGTTTGTAAACACAGTTTCAATATTAAATTACTATATTCTCGTGTTTCACAGTGCTCTACTTTTGCGGATTTCATAGTCCTCTGGGAATGCATGCCATACATCTTTGTTTCTGCATTCTATACTTTCATGTCTTGCCAATAGTCTATTTCACTTGTTAGTTGTGTTCTCACAACCCAATCGGCTCAATGGTACATTGTTGACCAATATTGTGTATTGCATTGGTGCTACCTCCATTGTGATGGAAAACTTTTTGCTCATGTTATAGCTTTTGCAATGTGTTCACATACCTTCCGGTATTCCGTAGTTCTAAAATGTAGAAAAAAAATAGGGTGCCAAAAAATAGACTTTCTACCCATTTATAAAAAAAATAGGGTGCTCATAAATAGATGCCGGTAGCTTTTTATCTACCAATAGGGAGGGAAAAAAATGGGAAGGAGATAAGTGGGAAGGAGATAAATACCCCCCATTAAATACCCCGTTATTGCACGTGGTTACTAAAATTTTAGGGGTGTGAACCCCCCAAGAATTCAAATTCTGGTCACGCTCGTTAATGTTGTGTATGAAGTGCCAATCGGGCGAGTTCTGGCAGTTTTTATTACCATTAACTATTATAGCTAGCACCTTCTAAGAGCAAAATCAGTATTCAAGGAGGTCCATTAAGGTCCACTTGTGGCTCCTAATAGCATGCTTCCACCCGATTGTCCTACGCTATACTTAACAACCAATCTTTTTTTCACCTACTTCAGCCTCCAAGTAGGATCGACATTCACAAATGACGGCATATATGAATGTTGGCTGTAAAACTTCTCTAAAACCTCCCAGAACTCTCTTCCCTAACGTTAGGTGCAAACTTACCTTTACTTTGTGTTGATTAAAACCTTACAACTTTTAATGAGTCTTCAAGTCTGCATCTCCTATCCCCTCTTCATTATCATTATCTTCATCCTTGTTGCCATCAAAACAAACTTCAAGTTCAAAATTGTCCTACTCAGTGGGATCTATGTCTTTGTCATCCTTGTCCTTAATACTAGGCTTCTTCACAGCACCACAACCTTTGTGCAATTGAAACCATGATCAATATGAAAAACTAAATGCTAACTTTGCAGGTCATAAGAGAGGGTCTATTTACAAATATGCTCCTACGTTGCGTATTGACATTGTGCAGTAAGCACAAAGATTTTAAAAGACATACAAACAACAACCACATCATTCACAATGCCTTAGTTCAGGAAGGAGTATTTGATTCTCTTGAGGTACATGCCTATACTATTGCTACACATATTGTCCTAAGTAGAGTCCTTCTATCTTATTCTCGCATTTTTTTGAGTGCTTGCATAGTTTTCAACCACAATGAACGTCTTGCACAATTTTCATTGGCAAATAATTGATAGAGCTCACTTTCAAAAAGTAATGAACTTCACAAGAATGCATCATGATACCTCCTCAAGTTGCTTTTGCTCCTCTTCTTCAGCATCCATGTTGTTGAAATTGATGTCAAGATCACCAATCAAAACTATTAAATGATGAATTAAAAAGTTTTGGCCAAGTTAGCTAAACCATGGATGGCATAAAAGCCTACATAAGACAACCTTTCAATAAAGCACTAGGGAATGATTTGCATTAGATATAAGGTTAGATTTTTCTTGACGGTTTAATTCTTTACAGACGTTGACTGAAATCTCTTAAATACCAAACTCTATTCAAAACATAAGACCTACACTAAATACCTTTTCCAACAATAGTTTCATTGCGCTACAACATTTAGTACAGACGTTCTTGTTTTTTGAGTATGTTGCAAATGATAATGTAAACATTAGCAATCTATCTAAGTTGTTTCTAACAAAATTAGTCAATAGGACAAGGGAAAGTTCATATCTTTAGATCAATGATTCGGTTACTAGGCAAGGAGATTTCAAAACATGAAACAAAGTAACCCTAAATGACTACCTGTGCAAATTGTATGATGAGTTTGTCTTATTGCTTGCTTTTTGCAATCGTTATTGTTAACAAAACACATAGAAATCAAATTTATAAGTGATGAATAATTTGAACAAACATTGTTAGTACTCCACTCTTAGACCAATAGTTACTGCTCGATGAGCGTAGAATACTCCTAAGTCAAAAGTGATTCTTCAATACCATCCACTAAACATGAATATCAAGAAATGTAAAAACTAATGAAGGTAGCAACTACATAGGAACAATACATGATATTTCCAAAAGGATATGTTAGAACTACAGTCAAGTTTCACTCACAGTCTACTTCCATTAATTTTACAGAATGGGCTCCCCAATAGAGGATACTAATATCACTTACCATTTGCCTAGCCTGAATAGCCACAATCGTAAGTAACTATCCACAGAAATCCAGCTCCGTTGACAAGAAGCAAGCAGCCAGTAACGGCAACACCATCAAACCCTAAACCCTAAAAAAACAGAATTGGACTGAACGAACACCCTAAATAAGGCGAACAGCAGGTGAAATCAGGTATTTTGTCTTGATGCTTTGGCGGAACTTCTCCTTTGCAAGAAGACATCCTGTAGAGCTGAAAACTTTCACAGCTGCTGAGTAGCAAAGTCCTGTCAAAGAAGCGTTGAATGCCGGGCAGGGATCAGTTGGTCCGCCCAGGCCCGCGCACATGGAGGGCTGCTCTGCTTCTTCTTCTTGCCTTGAATCCCCTGCTCCTTGTTTGCTGCGTCCATTAGTCTTCTGGGATTCTCGTCGCAAGGAATCGCTGGTACTACACACATTCTCTGAACGTTTGTTGCAAAGGGCGAGTACGCTTTCATTTGGGGATGATTCTTGGGATCCAGATTGCTTTCCGTTTTGAAATTGTGAATCGAATGCACGCTTGGAGCTTGGAGCTTCTTGTGGCCAAACCTAGACTATTACGCAGGGTTGGTGATGAGAGCGCGAGGAGCTTTGCGGTTTGCGCGGATCATGTGCACTTTCCTCTGTTTGTGGTTAGTTGCTCACCCAATTTGGTCCCGAATTCTCGCCACTGGGTTGCAGGGCGGAGAGATTTCTCTGTTGCAAGGACGAGCGAAAGCTCAAATCGAGCTGGTGTAACTGTCCCTGCTGCGTGCAGTGGCCCCTCGTCGTAGATTGCTCACCGTAGTAGTAGTAGAAGCTGTAGTTGTAGTAATACTGCAGATTTTTGTGTGATCCCTGTTGCTCCTTTTGAGGATTTGATTCGTACTGTGCGGGCTTGTAAATTGGGCAAGCGTTTGGGGCAATGATCTTGTGTGGGATCCTCTTTGTAGCTAATTTGTAGCTAAAATTTTAAGTGCGTGAGGGTAGAGAGGTTGCTTTGGGGATAAGGCGTGTTGGAATCTTAGAATATTTGTGCCTTCGAAGCTTATAGACTATGTGGAGTAGCAAAGTGTTAGAAGAAGACGGGCGTCTCGTATCTCAGATAGGGGAAAAAGTAGAAGGGGGTTCCATTTGGTGCTTGAAATCTGTCTGGGTATGTTGCTCTCGTAGGATTGCGCTAGAGTAGCAATTCAAACTCAGGTTAAGCTTTCCTCTTCACACTTTGGTTTCTAGCAAATTCATGGCAGAAATAATTGTTGTTACAGGGTCAAAAACGACTCCGCCATCACCTTTGCTTGCGTTACATTTGAATAATGTGCTGGAAACGGCCAAATCGGTGCCATATATGCTGATTCCAGTCATATTCACCCAATACAAGGTATCGTCATATGTCAGAATAGGGGTGTGACAAGTCAATTGACTGACTGGTGTTGTATGCTAGTCAATGGGTGGATCTTGCATTCTTGCCTCAGCAATTGATTGATCCTGTGGACGGAGCTGCTCCTCGTGAAGCTGCAGTGGAGGTTTGCCGTCCTTGGGCAGCTTGTCTTGCTTCATTTGGCCGTCGGAAGTGTAAGGTATGCGGTTTTGTTTGTGGACTTAATTTATTGTGTGTTAGGGATTTAAGGATTTGGAGTTCGTAGCAGATGTTTCACTCCCTTAATTTTCTTCTCAATTTGATGTGTTTCTCTTCACAGGTCCATTCCGGCGTTAGTCTTTGTGAGTTCTCCTTAGTGACGGTCAATGAGTGGTCTCTGTAATGCAGGCAGATAGTGATGGGATTGCCAGCTCAATTGGTGTTGCGGGATTTAGATTGTAGACAACAATTGCAGTTTGGGAGAGAACAGAGAAGCTGTTTGTTGGTGCGTGGTGCTCAGGTGAGTAAATTTAGCGCTTGGATGACTTGTGACATGGATTACTGTCGTCATGTTGGCAACAAATGTGTCGAAATATGGGTTCTCCTTTACAGCAATGTTCGATAAAGACGTAGTCACATTTTTCCAAACGTAACCGGATATGAACATGGTTCACCGAACCCTAAGCCCCGGTATTGATGGGGAGTGTGCTTTAAATGGTACGAAGTTGCTCATTGACAGAGTGTTGACATTTGTGTGCCCAGGATGTCTGTGCAATCACAGGCTTCAGGTCTCCATGGCCACTCTACCTTTCTTTATCCTTGCCCTTGTCCTCTCCCATACGAAGGAGTGGACCAAATAGGTGTTCATCATTTTCATCAGTTTGGAAGAGACCACCTTCGAATTCCAATGTTTCAGGTATGTATCACATGCCCATTTTCACAGAAAGAGTTTGCCCCTCTTGGTGAGAATGTGACTGACATGGACGAAGCATGTTGCGGTGGATTCAGGTGAACCACAGTCGGTTGAAGAAGTTTGGGAAGAGTATTTTGCGGATCCTACGCAGTGGTGGGACAATAGAGGCGATAAGGTTTGACTATTTGATAAATGAAAGTGGATACAATGCTCGGGTCAACAAGTGACGGGGATATTTCTTGCGTGTACAAGGCCATGGGCTCTTAGTAAAGCTCCAAGTGCGAAATTGCGTTGTTTGTTGTCCAAGAGTGCACTGAAAATTGCTCAGATCATTGCAGTATCAACAACAAATATTCCTTGAATGTTGATTGTTGGATGCAAAATGAGCATGAGACAGGTTTTCAGGATCTGATCATGGGCTGTGGCGCCTACAGAGGAATCCAAGATCACCTGACTTTAGACATAAGGTGGCAAGGAAAGCGCTTTGGATAGATGGCTGGTCAACTCCACCATGGGTGAAGGCAATGCTCAAGTTGGTAACTAAAGGCAAACTGCAGCCTCTTGATGATTATCGCAGCGAAGATTCTCAAGACACAACACAAGGAAACAGGTAACTTTAGGAACTGCGTTGGCTCCCTTGTCCAGTGATGAGAGTAGGTGCATCTAGGAATATGTGAATTTGAGTGATTTTGAGGATTTTTGTTCATGCAATATGCTTTGTTCTTTCTTTGGGGTTATTGGATGCACTTAGAGTGGGATGATTTTCAAAGAATTGCTATGTATGTGAGAGATATCAAGAAATAAATTGGATGGATGCAATTTTGTTCACATTAAGATATGCGAGTACAGGGCATTAGTGGTCTTGCACCCTTTCCACTTTGCGTTTCAGTGTTCTTCTTTCTAAGTTTTTTCTAATGAGACTGTATTGATGAATCAGGATATCGGAGGGCCACAATGGAAAAAGACGCATTGTGTCCAGTACTGCAAGAGAGTCGAGGCATATTCTACATGTTGGTGGCGGTCGTACGCCCATGGAAAGTGCAAGAAACACGATTGAAGCAATTGGTAATTTGAAGAATCGACTAGAACAAGGCTTGGCCATCAACTCGGATATGTATGTTGAAGTTTTGAGACGGTGCTTGAAGGAGAAAAACGTTAAAGTTAATTTGGCGAAGCAGATTCACGACTACATCAACCAGAGTGGAATGGAGCAGAATACATATGTGGCAAACAACCTAGTGAGCGTGTATATCAAGTGTGGAGACTTGGAGGCTGCACGCGGAGTGTTTGATAAACTTGTGAAGAAGAACGTGTTCAGTTGGACCATCATCATTGGAGGTTATGCAAAGCACAAGCGTGCCGAAAAAGCAATGGAACTTTTCAATCAAATGTGCCAAAAAGGGGTCCAGCCAGATGCATTTACTTTCTCGAGCGTCCTGAAGGCTTGCGCCAATCCATCAGCTTTGCAGTGGGGCAAAGAGGTTCATGCGTGTGTAAGACATGCTGGGCTTGAATCAGATGTGCGTGTGGGCAGTGCGCTGGTGCACATGTATGCAAAGTGTGGCAGTATCGATGATGCCCGATTAGTTTTTGGACGAATGGAGAAGCACGACGTGATCTCATGGAACGTGATGATTTTTGGACTTGCAGAGCATGGCTGTGGGCACGAAGCATATGAACTGTTTCAGCAAATGCAATGGGAAGGCTTTAAGCCGGATGTAGTCACTTATGCTAGCATTCTGAATGCATGTGCAAGCGCAGGGGCTTTGGAGTGGGTGAAGGAGGTTCACATGCATGCCTGTGAAGCCGGATTCGAGTCCGATGTGCGTGTGGGCAGTGTGCTGGTGCACATGTATGCAAAGTGTGGCAGTATCGATGATGCGCGCCTGGCTTTTGACAAGATGGAGGAGCGGGACGTGATTACTTGGAACGTGATGATTGGTGGACTTGCTCAACATGGCTGTGGGTCTGAAGCATATGAACTGTTTCAGCAAATGCAACGGGAAGGCTTTAAGCCGGATGCAGTCACTTATGCTAGCATTCTGAATGCATGTGCAAGCGCAGGGGCTTTGGAGTGGGTGAAGGAGGTTCACATGCATGCCCGTGAAGCCGGATTCGAGTCCGATGTTCGTGTGGGCAGTGCGCTGGTGCACATGTATGCAAAGTGTGGCAGTATCGATGATGCGCGCCTGGCTTTTGACAAGATGGAGGAGCGGGACGTGATTACTTGGAGCGTGATGATTGGTGGACTTGCTGAGCATGGCTGTGGGCACGAAGCATATGAACTGTTTCAGCAAATGCAACGGGAAGGCTTTAAGCCGGATGCAGTCACTTATGCTAGCATTCTGAATGCATGTGCAAGCGCAGGGGCTTTGGAGTGGGTGAAGGAGGTTCACATGCATGCCCGTGAAGCCGGATTCGAGTCCGATGTTCGTGTGGGCAGTGCGCTGGTGCACATGTATGCAAAGTGTGGCAGTATCGATGATGCGCGCCTGGCTTTTGACAAGATGGAGGAGCGGAACGTGATTACTTGGAGCGTGATGATTGGAGGACTTGCTCAACATGGCTGTGGGTCTGAAGCATATGAACTGTTTCTCCAAATGAAACGGGAAGGTCTCAAACCGAACGTCTTTACATATGCGAGCATTCTGAATGCATGTGCAAGCGCAGGGACTTTGGAGTGGGTGAAGGAGGTTCACATGCATGCCCGTGAAGCCGGATTCGAGTCCGATGTTCGTGTGGGCAGTGCGCTGGTGCACATGTATGCAAAGTGTGGCAGTATCGATGATGCGCGCCTGGCTTTTGACAAGATGGAGGAGCGGAACGTGATTACTTGGAACGTGATGATTGGAGGACTTGCTCAACATGGCTGTGGGTCTGAAGCATATGAACTGTTTCTCCAAATGAAACGGGAAGGTCTCAAACCAGACGCCTTTACATATGCGAGTATCCTGAATGCATGTGCAAGCGCAGGGGCTTTGGAGTGGGTGAAGGAGGTTCACATGCATGCCCGTGATTCCGGATTCGAGTCCGATGTTCGTGTGGGCAGTGCGCTGGTGCACATGTATGCAAAGTGTGGCAGTATCGATGATGCGCGCCTGGCTTTTGACAAGATGGAGGAGCGGAACGTGATTACTTGGAACGTGATGATTGGAGGACTTGCGCAACATGGCTGTGGGCATGAAGCCCTGGAAGTCTTTAGATCTATGATTGCAGACGGTGTGAAGCCTGATGAGATCTCATTCGTTGCATTGTTGTCAGCTTGTAGTCATTCAGGCCTTGTGGATGAGGGCCGTAGACTTTTTTTGGCTATGACAGAAGACTATGGCATCGAACGTAGTGTGGAGCTTTGCACCTGCATGGTGGATGTTCTTGCGCGAGCAGGACACTTGGAGGAAGCCAAGGTGTTGATTGATAATATGCCAGTTGAATCAGATGCAGCAACTTGGGGAGCTTTGCTCGGTGCTTGTAGATCTTATGGTAATGTGGAGTTGGGTGAACTTGCGGCTAAGGAGCTCTTCAAGTTGGAACCGAAGGGTGCTTCTGCATATGTGCTTCTCTCGAATATCTATGCTGCAGCTGGCAAGTGGGAGGAGGTGTTGTGGGTGCGCACTATGATGCAGGAGAGAGGCATACGCAAGGAGCCAGGGCATAGTTGGATTGAAGTTGATAACAAGGTCCATGACTTCGTCGCAGGGGATACTTCTCACGCAGAAGCAAAGGAGATCTATGCTGAGCTGAGGAGATTGAGTGAGACAATTAAGGCCAAAGGCTACATTCCTGACACCCGGCTAGTGTTGCGGAACATTGACGAGGAGGAGAAAGAACTTGCTCTTTGTTCCCATAGCGAGAAGTTGGCTATTGCTTACGGACTCATGCGGACACCCCCTGGAGAGCCAATTCGGGTGTTCAAGAACCTTCGAGTGTGTTCAGATTGCCATACAGCAACCAAGTTTATCTCAAAGGCCATTGACCGAGATATTGTTGTAAGGGATGCTAATCGCTTTCACCACTTTCAAGATGGTGTGTGTTCTTGTGGTGATTATTGGTGACTTGCTTGGCAATCTTGACCAATTGTTGGCTATTTTGTTTTTTGAATCTCTTGACCATGATTTTTACATTTTCAATTGTAATTTGAAAATTTTCATTGTAATTTGTCATCGTTTGCAAATATAGTTACGTTGATCAGATTGTAAACAATTGCATTGGTTGGAAATGACTTGAGGGGGGTATTCATAGAGGTTGTTATCTGTGCATTTTCTTTACCTTTGGTTTTTTTAAAGAATACCAATCCTGAGGATGGAAAATTGTCCATTGCACCATCACACAGTAATTATCCTTTCAACAAAATCTAAAGATTCTTTTTCAAGACTTCAATAGGAAGTATGTGAAACAAATATTTTAAAATCCTTCAAGTAGGCCATGCAAACGATTAATTTTTCTCAATAGCAATTCTACTCTTTGAGTGTAGCTCTTGTGCTTATAATTAGGTAACTTGATTTTTGGTCCTTGCCTTGGTGTGAATTTTGGAAGTTATTATTGTAGCCAAATGATGGTAGTCTACGAGATGTATATTGTTGTTCTAAATTGGAGAAAAATAAATAGTTTCGAACTTCGGATGTAATTTTGTTGTAGTTCAGGTTACTTTAAAGATCATTGTTTTTTTTGTTTATTTCTTGTCTTGTGTTTTTTGGATTGGATTGTCTTTGTCACTGTAGGTGCCCTATTTGCATTCAATTTTTGAAGTGCCTTGTTGAGAGATTTTTATGTGTTTTAGGCTCTTCAATTTTGGCAAATAATCCATTTTCAGGAAGTAAATGATAAGTAAGTTTGTTGTTCAATTGATTTATATCTCATCAACCCTTAGAAATTCCATTGTCTTCTCGGGGAAGAAAATAGATTTCAGATAGGTTCCTATAATTAAATTTTTTGAAACTTTCTTATAAGATAGATAAAAGTGATTAGCTTTGTAGGAATATAATTTTTGTTACAATTAGTGCTTGGGAGTAAAAGTTATACCACTAAAGCCTAAAATTGAATTCGGTTGACAATACAAAAAAAATCACAAAAAATCAAAATAAATTTTAAAAAAATTCTAGAAGATTATATTTTTTTCCTAAATGTGAAGCTTTAATTCATCTCATTTGGATACATTATGCAAAAATTATGGACAATCCTAATATATATGCAATTAGAGCTTTTTTTCTAGAAAAAGTTCTTGTAGGATTCATTTTTTAATGTAGTTTTCACAATTTTTCAAAAGAAATTGTTGGACAGGATTAAGTTTGCTTGCTAGAATAATCTCACCATTAAGATTATTGTGTTTCAACCTCATCTTAGAATTATTAATGATTTAGTTCTTTTTCAATCTTAAACCTACTTCTACTTAACAATTTTAAAGAATGGAAATCAAGTATTTTCTTTTGTGAAATTTTTTTTAAAACTCTCAATTCAATTCTTTAACACAAGATTTTCTTAATTCAAAGTTTGTAGTCAAAATCTTTCTACAAATGGAAGTCAAAGTCATTTGGATTTGCAAATCAAAGATTTAATTTAATTTTGTTTTGTTTTTTGTTTTTTGTTTTTAAAATAAGGGAAAAAGAATAGAAAATCACGGTTTGAATTATGACATTAATATTTCTGACACATGCTATTAATAATGGAATGAAGAGAATAATGAGTTTCAAAGGTTTGAGGTGGCTATTTTATGAAGCCTTTTACCGATTGTAGGAAATCAAAGCTTCGCCATGCGGGGGCAATTCTAGGTTTACACGGTATCAATTGACCATAATAGTATCTTTTTTTTAAATTATAGGAATTAAAAGAGGTGCACATGACAGTGCTTGAACCGTACTTTAATTCTAATTTCAAAGATTTCAATAGAATTACTAATTATTGCCAAAGGAGGTACACATGACAGTGTTTAAACCAAACTTTAGCAATTAAAAGTCCAAAACCCGTTGTACAACAAATTTTGAGCGGAACTTGGTCTAATATTCTTTTGGTGGAGTCAAGCCCCGCTGCTTTAAGAATACTAGTACTAATTGTTGTTTCAAGTGTCACAAGTATTAGTTTCAAGAATGTCTAAGCAAATAGAGAGTTTGGGAAGAATTCTTCTCCAATTCTATGAAAAGAAAGAGTGTTGAGGCTTAGCCTCTAACACTTAAATGAAATGTAAGCAATAATACTTTGAAGGGACCCTCTAGTCCTTCAAAGTAACAAAATGAAAGCAAAAGTGCTCCGACTTCGTCGATAGCACAGAAATTAGACAGCAAATAGTGCTCCAACAATGTCGGGAGCACAAACAAAAAGAATGAAAGCAAAATGCAAGTATTAGAATGAGGGTACCGACAACCTCAAGGAAGGGCCTTTTATACTCGTCCAGGTGGCTCCATGGTAAGTTGTTGGTGGAATTACACTTTACTTTCTACCTAGATATTTTCCTAAACTACTCTAATGTAATTGCAAAATAATCTTTGTTTAATGGCGGAAATCTCTAGAATCCCCTCCATTTAGCTAATAGATCTTGGGGATATCAAATCCAAAATCTTATTCCAAAGATATTTTGAAACTCGGGGGGTGCAGTATGTGGTAGAAGTAGCAAACTACGTGCAAACAAATGATAGGGTGCCAAAAAAACATTGGAGCTAAAAATTATAAACTGGTTGATTATACTATAGCGTATGTAAAATGTCATTGGGTGTATTGTAAATACTTTAGGGTGTGGAATAATGGGATGCATTAGGAAAAATTTAGACTTAAAATACCCCCTTTTCTATTAGTTTACTGGATCAAAAGTCTTAATTATGGGTTTAGAGCTGGCATTTCAACCCACATTTATACTACATTGTCTTTTTATTTTAGATTCTTGAAGCTATGATGATCTATTATATTTTACCTACCACTCCTAGTCTCAGAGTTAAATGAGGGTATCATCCTACCATATGCAGGTTGTGGTTATAACTCCATGTGAGTAATAAATTGTGAACAAATAAGTTATGGGAGTGCATTTAGAAATGCATTTCACCAAAAGCAGTATCATCAAAAATTCAAAATGGAATGGTTTACTAAGCTTACAATCCAGGTAGCCTAATGTCTTTTCTTTTCCCTAGTCTTACTTGGTTTGGTCATCATTAGAGGAGAAGTGAGCCCTCTAAGGGGCTGCTTTCAAATGGAAAAATTGAGCTTGGAAATTGTCATTGAGAACTTACTACTTACAGTTATGGGCTTTAATCTGCAATGATTGCCTAGAAATCCGCAATGATTGCCTAGAGATCTCTAGTAGTGTTTGCCATTCACGTTTTTTCATCAAAAGTGAAGAAGAATCTTGAAGTGCGATTTCATGAGAACGTGCCTGCCAGCATTTGAACGTGGTTGGCGCCAATGATGACATGAGTTCCCGCGTGTGATTGGTTGGCGCGAAGAGGAAGACAAAAAATTTTGCTTGCAGTTTCGAGCTTGCAAAATCAGTAAGTTGGTCCCTATTCAATCTTCCAATGAATCGTTGCCGCCTTCGCCTTGTTATATGCGGGAAACTGTCATAAGCGAGAAAAATTGATTTGTCCAGTATGGTAGAAGCGGGAACGTCAATTCTTGAAGGCGCAAAATTTAGACAACATCTTCCCCCTTGCAAGCTACTTGGTGTTATTCAATCTCAGGATTCAATCTCATGATGACTATGAGGCCGATAAACGCATGTACCCAATTAACAAAGGCTGACGTAACTGCAAGGTGTTTTCGATTGCAAGTAGGGAATTCAATCTCGTGATCTTCCCCCTTGCAGGCTGTTTGGTGTTATTCAATCTCACGATGACTATGACTATGAGGCTGATAAACGCATGTATCCAATTAACAAAGGCCGATGTAACTGCAAGGTGTTCCTGCCTTCCTGGTTGCAAGTGGGTAATTCAATCTTGTGATGACTGTGAGGTTGATAAAATTAAATCAGGGTCATTGCTTATGAGGTGCTTGATGAACAACTGATCTATATTTAAGCGGAGCTGTTATTGAAGAATTTCTATCAACTCGTGGAATTAGTCCCATCACTTTGGAGGTATGTCTACTGGTTGCTTCATGAACTTTTGGGTGGATGCATGGTTGACGGGCTCAATTTCGTGTCACAATGTTGAAAACTACAAACACTTCATTTTCAAATTGATGTAGAAGGCATTCTTGATTTTTTTTCCTCATGAAACAACTTGGTTTAGGATAATGAACTTGATGTCCAATAGTTGTATGAGTTTAGTTTTTTTTTTTAATATTGTATATGAGTTATAGGGACTTTTGAATGAAAGTGAGTGTGACAAATCTGCTGTCAGCAAAAGTTGAAAAGGACTTTTTTTACCCCTTTGTGTCAACCAAGGGACTTTTTGGGACTACATCTCTTCTAGAGTTTGAGTTAAAGTTTCTAGAAATGAATGTCTTGTAATGTAGTGCTTTCTTAAATGTTTGCTAGGGACTTTTTAAGGAGTTTTTTAACACTGAAATTTCAGAAGTCCTTTTCTCTTACCCAATATTTTTTTTTTCAAATCTTTTTTTTCCTAAACTACACTACACTTCAGGACCTAGCCGCGACTGAAGACAAAGGTACTTTTGCATTTTTTTTTGGATTTATGTCTGCAGTCATGGATGGACAAAGTGCCAGCTGAAGACGAATACGTCACTGATGATGTAGGACGAACGGATGACATCTCCCTGGTCCCAACGACAAGGGCATTCGGATGAGATCTACACCGTTCATCGTCGTCGAGGACGAGCGGTTGCGATGAGCCTTCGTGCTTGAAACCCTAACTTCGTGCTTGACACGCTGGGTTGCTTCCCAACGTCATTCTCTCCAAATTTTTTGCAGTGTTTGGATGGAACGATCGTTTACGGTTTAGGGTGTCTTGGCGTGGTTTGTGTGTGGTTATGTTGGCGTTGCGTGGCTTGTGATGGGTTGTGGAGTGCTAGGGCATTGGAATACTTTACGTGAGCCCGCTGCAGTTGCTTGATTTTTGAATCCTGCTCTATCTCCCTATTGCTGATTGCTGAGGGTGCGATAGCGAGATTGTGGTTTCTTTCACGCGAAAAAGGCACTGGTACATGGTCGCTTTGTCAAGCTTATTGTTTTGGGTTGGGCACTACGGTTTTAGTCCCCATTTTGTGTGTTCGTGCACTTGGTTTGCCACATGCTGGGTTTAAGGTTGTGGCACATCTATTTTCAAGGGTAGGGTGATGGGAAACCAGGAGATTGCGGCCCGTTGCTCTGGGCAAAAGAAACCATGGGCGGCTGAAAGAGCAAGGGCCCGCTGTGGGCGCTAGATTATCCACCCTTGGTAATAGAGCGAACACCGACCAGGTTCTATGCCTTTATCCACATTTTTTAATATATGGGGGTGATGTGAGCGTGGTCCACTGTGCCTTCCAAGCAATGGATCTTTTTTGCTAACGTTTCCTAAGTGTCGTGGATGGCAGCGAATAATTAGAATGCATGTAGTAACTCACAAGGTAACTGCAATGTTTAGGGGTAATGGTAAAATTCTAACTCTCTAACTATCTATCCTATGTCGAGGGTAGACTGGGTAGTTGGCGTCATTTCTAATGTCCCTAACTACGTAAAAAAGGGGAACCCCTATGTTCCTTCCATGAACCTCTAAGGCTATCTTGGGTTTTTAAAACTCCACCTTGAAGTTCTACTTTTAAAAGCTATTCCTAAAGTTTCAACTCCTATTCTAACTTTTACCTCCTACGTGTATTCTAGATTTTTTAACTTCCCAAACTAATTAGAGAATTTAACTTCAAAATTTAATGCTACCGTTTGACTTTGTTTTGACTTTTGACTCCCAGTTTTTACTCCTAAACTAACTCTAAAATTTACCTTCTAAAGTTAACTCTATGTTTTGACTTTAACTTCAAGGTTTCACTTCCCTATTTTATTCTAAATTTACCTTCTATGTATGCCTCTAGGTTTTTGACTTTTAACTCTAAATTTTTACTTCTAAAATTAATCCCAAAATTTACCCTTGAGTTTTAACTCTATGGTTTGACTTTTAACTCTAGGTTTTTACTCCTAAATTAACTCTAAAATTTAACCACTACCTTTTAACTTTTAACTTCTACTCTTAGCTTTTCACTTTAACTATTTACTTTCCCGATTGACTCTAAAGTTTAACCTTTAAATTTAATTTTAACTTTTGACTTTAGGCTTTTGACTTTCTACTTCCCAATTTAATCCTATCGTTTTAATCCTAGATTCACTCTAATGTTACCCTCCTAAATTTAATTCCAACTTTTAACTCTAGGGTTTTGACTTCTAATTTTAACTCTATTCCTAACTCAACTATCTACTTCCTAAGTGGATTCTACTTTTGACTTCTATTTCCTACTCTACTTTTTACTTCCCAAAGTTAACTCCAAATTTTGACTTTTGAATTTTAACTTCCTTAATTAAAATCTTAATTTAACTCTAAGTTTTTAACCGTTATTTGATCTTTAATTTTAATCCTAAATTCTCCTTCTAATCTAATCCTAATTTCCGTCCATTGTTCCTTGTGGATCAAATTTAATTAAAATTCCTCCGTTCTACCCCCTACCGCTTAACTTAGCCTAACGCGGTCAGTTTACGGTCGAATCTTAAGTGTAATATGTTTTTGGAAACCTCTATCACTAATCTATAACTTTTTGAATCTAAACTTCTAATTTGCACTAATCTCGGATGCTAATCACGCTTTAAGGGCTGATTAGGAAAATAAATGCCAATTAGGGAGAAACATCAAAGATTAAATCAAAAACTCACCTCTTCACTACCGGTGTCGGAAATAACTTCGTCTACGTCCACGTGTACATCCTCACGCTCCATGGTAGTCTTTGGCTTTGTTTTGAATTTTTTCCAAGCTCACCGCTTATTTTAGAAAATATTACAATTTTGGATGATCTAAACTCCCTCTTTCCCTTCCTCCTTTCTTTCCCTTCTTCCTCTTTCTTCTACACTAGCACTATTCCACCTAAGCTTTTATGAGACTTACACTATGGTTTCAAACTACGAGAAGGGATTAAATGGTCCTCCTACCCTCTTACACAACTTTCCTTTGTGTCATCCTAATCCTCCTCCCATTGGTCACTATGAATTCTCAAGATTTCCTTTCCTAAGCCAACCTACTCTTAACCTAGGCTACTATTTATCGTCTCCCACCTTTGCTTGCCTACTTCATCTCCTCCTTCTCTAATCTCCTTCCATTGTATGTAGGTGTGTTTGGTGAGAGTGTGTGCAGGTGCAAGGGTTCTCCACTTTTTCCTCCCTCTTCCCTTGTGTTTTTTGTGTCAACTCTAAACCTACCCCAACCCCTAGTTTAGCAAATAATCCGTCCAACCTTTTTGGTTTTGTTTTGATTTTTAGAAAATCAAAAACAAAAAAAAAGCAGTCAAAAAAGGAGAGTTCGGTACTGGGGCCCCAACGGCCTGCCCACCACGGCCTGGCCCTCCGGCTGGTCGGCAGGGGCTGGCTGGCTGGGTGTGGGCGCTAGATTACCCACCCTTGGTAATAGAGCAAACACCGACCAGGTTCTATGCCTTTATCCACTTTTTTAATATATGGGGGTGTTGTGAGCGTGGTCCACTATACCTTCCAAACAATGGATCTTTTTTGCTAACGTTTCCTAAGTTTCGTGGATGGCAGCGAATAATTAGTAATGCATGTAATAACTCACAAGGTAACTGCAAGCTCAGGGGTAATGGTATATTTCTAACTCCCTAATTATCTATCCTATGTCGAGGGTGGACTGGGTAGTTGGCGTCATTTCTAACGTTCCTAACTACGTAAAAAGGGGAACCCCTATGTTCCTTCCATGAACCCCTAATACTATCTTGGATTTCTAAGATTCCACCTAGAAGTTCTACTTTTAAAAGCTACCCCTAAAGTTCCAATTCTTACTCTAACTTTTAACTTCTAAGTATACTCTAGGTTTTTAGCTTCCCAAACTAATTAGAGAATTTAACTTCAAAACTTAATGCTACCGTTTGACTTTGTTTTGACTTTTGACTCCAAGTTTTTACTCCTAGACTAACTCTAAAGTTTACCTTCTAAAGTTGACTCTATGTTCTGACTTCAACTCTAAGTCTTTACTCCTAAATTAACTCTAAGATTTACCTTTGAATTTTAACTCTATGTTTTAACTTTTAACTCTAAGTTTTTACTCCTAAATTAACTCTAGGATTTATCCTTGAATTTTAACTCTATGTTTTAACTTTTAACTCTATGTTTTAACTTTTAACTCTAAGTTTTTACTCCTAAATTAACTCTAGGATTTACCCTTGAATTTTAACTCTATGTTTTAACTTTTAACTCTAAGTTTTTACTCCTAAATTAACTCTAGGATTTACCCTTGAATTTGAACTCTATGTTTCAACTTTTAACTCTAATCTTAACTTTTGACTTTTGACTTTTGAATTTCTACTTCCAACTTTAATCCTATCGTTTTAATCCTAGATGAACTCTAAATGTTACTCCAAGTTTTGACTTCTACTTTTTACTCTATTCCTAACTCAAAAATCTACTTCCTAAGTTGATTTTTAATTTTACTGTCGACCTCTACTTTCTACTCTAATTTTTGACTCCCTAATCAACTCTAAACTCTTACATGAACCTATCCTAAGATTCGACTTGAGAGTTTAAACCCCTAAGTTAAAGTTCTAAATTAATTTTATTTTTTAACTCCCCAAAGTTAACTCTAGATTTTGACCTTAGAAGGTTAACTTTTAAAAAGTAAAAGCGTAAATTGATTCTAATTCTAACTGCTAATTAATCCCTAATTTTACTCCCAAATTCTCCTTCTAGTTTAAACCTAATTTCCGTCCATGGTTCTTTTTGGATGAAATTTTATTCAAAATTCCTCCGTCCTACCTCCTACCGCTTAACTTAGCCTAACGCGGTCAATTTACGGTCAAATCTTAATTATAAGATGTTTTCGGAAACCTCTATTCCCAATCTATCAACTTTTGAATCTAAACTTCTAATCTACACTAATCTCGGATGCTAATCACGCTCTAAGGGCTGATTATGAAAACAAATGCTAATTAGGGAGAAACGACTAGGATTAGTTTAATGACCCACCTCGTTACTGCTAGTGTCGGAAATGACGTCATCCCCGTCCACATGCGCGTCCTCGTGCTCCATGGTGGCCACTCGTGATTGTCTTCTTTTATTTTTTTTTGTGTTACGGTTTGTATTTATTTTATTTTATTTTTTTCCAAGGCCCACGGCTTAATTTGTAGAAAAGGGAACGTTACACGTATGATGTTCTAACCCTTTCCCCCCATTTCCTTCTCCTTTTCTTTCTCTCCTCCTCTCCTTCTACTCTTGAACTATTCCACCAACCGTGGTGATGGTGGTCTTACGCTTCTAGTCTCAAACTTCGTAAAGTTTTAATTGAGCCTCCTACCCTCTTACGCAACTTTGCTTTGTGTCATCCTAATCCTCCTCCCAACGGTTGCAAGGAGTTCTTCTAGATTTCCTACCTAATCTCCTAGCTAGGCACTATTTATCGTCTCTCTCCTCTCCACTCCTATAACACATCCTTCCCCCTAATTTCCTTCCATTGTGTGTAGGTGTGAGTGGTGAAACAATTTTGTGTGCAGGTACGGTGGTGCTCTGCTCTTTTCTCCCTTCTCCCTTTTTGGTTTAGACCCTAATCCTACTCCTTCCCTAGCTAGTAATAGGTTAGTCCCACATCTTTGTTGTATTTTAGGTCTGATTTTTGCGTTAGTTTGAGAGAACCCAAAAAACCAAAACCCAAAAGACCAAAAAAATTGAGTTCAAAAAAGAGCAACCATGCTGGGGAGGGTGCTGGACCACCGAGCCTGCCCACCGGCCTCCCGGCTGGCTGGCTTCGGGCTGGCTGGCTGGGGGCTGGTCAGAATTTAATTTAATTAATTAATTAATTTTTTAATATGTTTTTTTTTTTCCGCTGACTGGCTCCCGATGTTGCTGCTGCTGGCTGGCTCCGATGTTGCTGCTGTAGCTGGTCCTGATGTTGCTGCTGTATGCTGGTCCCGACGTTGCTGGCTGTATAAAACTGGATTTCCGGCTAGACTAAAAAGACTGAATTTTTTGCTAAGGCTATTTTAGGATTTTTTGCAAGGCTATTTTAAGATTGGATTTTTGCTAAGGCTAATTTAAGACTGGATTTTTGCTAAGGCTAATTTCAGACTGGATTTTTTGCTAAGGCTATTTTAGGATTTCCGGCTAGGCTAAAAAAACTGGATTTTTTGCTAAGGCTATTTTAAGACTGGATTTTTGCTAAGGCTAGGGGGGAATAAACCTTCGGGGGTACTAAACTTACTTAGACATTGGAAACAACTAAACTAAATAAAACTTTGGAAGACACTACACTAGACAAATGCAAAGGAACCTACATATCTTGGAAGCTAAACTCTGGAGGTTTCCACAAAGGTCTTGGAAACTAGACTTTGGAACTAAACACGGGGTAGGTGCAAAGCTTCGCCGTCAAATTGGTTTTAACACCAACTTTAGGACTTTTTGACACCCCGGGGGTTCAAAGCTCTGCCGTCTACACTTTTAACACACGCTTTAGGACTTCTACCTTGTCACTAGTTCAAAGCTTCGCCGTTTCCAAGGGGGGTCCACACAAGGAGAGAGACTTTAGAAGAGGGAAGACTAAACTTTTAAAAAAAACATACACACAGGGTCAAAGCTTCGCCGTCCCGGAGGGGGGTCCACTCAACAAGTAGAAGATTAGAAGAGGGTTTGGAGAAAACTTCACAAAACATGTATAAGGAGGTCCAAAGCTTTGCCGTCCCGGAGGGGGTCCACTCAACAAGGAGAAGATTAGAAGAGGGTGTAAGAAAAACTACAAAGGGGAAAACTGGCAAGTTAGATCACGTGGCAACACAACGCTCACACGCTAAAGGCCCCCCAAAGCGGCATCGCCAAGGTACGGTGGGGGGTGACTTTAGGATTAGTGCAAGATACAAAACAAAAGACTCTTAACTTCAAAAGTTAGATCACAACACGTACAAGAGGGAGAGAGAGGCTCTCCACTTACAACAAAGTACAAAAAACTGCACAAAAGAGTACACAAAGCAAGGTAGAAGGACCCCCAAGGACCTTCAAAGCTTGAAATCTAGCAACAATGGAGCAAAAAAGTGCTCCAAAAACACCGTAGAGGTTTTTGGCTTGAAACGCCAAAATATCCAAAATAACTTGGACCCACGGACCCAAAACAAGAATTGGGGGTGTTCTAGAGAGAGAAATGGGGCCCTTATATAGGTTTCCAAGGGCTCACCCCTCCCTCTAGAGTTCTAAGGTAACCTTATCAACGGGGATTTTCATCCTCATCCTCAAAGATTTTCATCCTACATCCTAAATTTCTACTTCTACCATCTATGCTAGACCAACATCCTAACTTTTGGAGATTAGCTCCAATCGCCAAACGGATTGCGCCGTTGGATCCAGAACGCCGTGTTTAGTCTTCGATCTCCCTGCCCCTCGTACCGAGGCCAAAAACCCATCGTAGGCTAATTTAGTTTAAAAACCAAATTGTGGTAAAATCCTAGATCTTGGGGGTCTCCTATTTTGAGAAATGTGAATAGCCTAGGGTCTCCGGTAGGTGCGAGAGAGTCGGGAAGGACTTTTGGTTGACTTCGTTTCGCCATCGTATGGTCCCGGAATGCCGGTCAACGTGGCGGAGACCCCGCCACGTGGTTAATTCCCGAGGAATCTCGCCGGTTCGGGTACTTGCCGCTATTGGAATGTCGTGAAACTTCACGGAGCGCATTATTAACATAAAACAAGCTAGTCTAATTTTTAGTGAGATTTTATTGTAACCTGGGTAATTTCCATGAAATTCCCGTTGGAGGTTAGGAGGGTTGACCACCCGGAAAAAGGTTCTTTTGCAAGTCGGAAGATGCCGGGATTTTTCACGTGACCTCTCAGGGAGTCGCATGAAAGACGTGCGGGTGTGTTTCCGTACCTGGCACGATTGGTCAATGGAGATTTAAACTGGACATCTCCTTGAATTAGCGACGGTGCGGGAATCTTCTGCAGGTGGAGGAATCTTGGCGAACCGATTTTGCCGTTGGACTCCTGGCATGGGATTCACCCTAGAACACCATCCTTGGGCTATAGATTCCTCTACGGGCCCGGTCTTGCGTGAGTGGCTCCTGCATGCTAACAATCGGGATTTTGGGAATTCGTCGATCTAATGGGGAATTCTAAATCTAACTCTAGGACCCGACCTAGTGGCCTCGCTGTGGATACCTCGGACCGACCTAGCCATGAATCACCACATTCATGGTGGGATTTAGCCCTTTGGGGCTGTGTGACTTGAATCCTCCAAATCTAACCTTTTCGTTATTTCTATACTATTTTTAGGCAAGGTTTGGGGGATTCTAAGTAAAAAACACAAATCTAGACCAAATACTATAATGGGTATGACACAACCCTATTTCGGTTCTACACTCTTTTTATGGATTTTTGTATACTTTTATCAACTTTAAATTGCAAATTTCCAAAAAAATAATTCTACGAGTCCCAAGTGACAAATTGGGAGCTCACATATGGCGGCCATCTACGGTATGATTTGCAAAATCATGAGGACCCAGCATCTCTTGCTACCACTATTTGGGTACACGGTCAATTTCGAGATCAAACCTAATGACAGACTAGAAACCAAGATGTGACTCTATCTAAAAGGATGTTATTCCTATCAAGAGACTCTTGATGGATTAACTGACAGGGGGAAAGAGAGCAGAGGGAGTAGTCCACCTTCCAAGTGGAAAGGCTAGGGGTTGTCAAAGGAAGTTTGACCCCCGTAGACTTATCATTCATATTTTTGTTCATTTTCTATTTATTCTAGTTATTAATTTTCTTGTTGTTTCCCCATCCGCCTCGAACGGAGTCGACTTGGATCTATAGATATAAAATGTAAGAAAAACCCGCCATCCGCCCTCAACGGAGTGAGTTTGGATCTAAGGGGGAGATAGAAGTAGAGAGAGAAACCCCTATCCTCCTTTGATACAGCAAATCGGGACACTATAGATAAAAAATATTTCAAACCCGCCTTCCTCCCTCAACGGAGTGAGTTTGGACTAATGAGATGAAATAAAAGAAAAAAGAAAACAGAAAGGAAAAGCATAAATGGAAAAGACAAGTGGTCTGAGACCTCAATGCTCGGGAGCTTCACTTGTAAAAGTGTCTTCCGTCGTGGAGGCCGCAGCATTTCTTGCCATCTTGTCACTAGCTCAGATTGGGGCCGCCCCGGTGCCTGGCTCGAGGTTCAAACCTGGGTCGCCAAAGGAAAATTGAGGTATCTTTACCACGATGAAGCTGCGGTCTACAGGTTGCCGGCTGCCGCGGCGGAAGACGTCCGTCGATCTGCTTCGGTGGTATATAAGCCGGTGCCGGTGCCGGACCGGTCCCTCCCCTGTTGCACAGTGGCAAGGATTTTTTTTTTTTTTTTTTTTTTTTTTTGATTAAATATATACAAGGGTGAGACAAGGAATGTCGAGGAGATCAGGGATCTTGCATGATACCCAGGAATGCGGTCAAGCTTATCACAATCTGGATGATGCAAAGCGCTCGGTCATGCCTAGGGAGAATCTCCAAGGGCCCCCTTAGCGTGAATCTGTGGACTTCGTCATCCGGGTTCTCGATGATAATGCTATCGTTTGGGTTGACGAATTGGCGCAAGAGTATAGTATCTTCGCCTGTTTCCTCATCTCGCAGGTTTTGCACCAGGAGTGCAAATGCCTGGTTTGGTTCCAAGCCAGCCATTTGGATGCCCCATGGATTATAACGCGGAGATGGGCTGCGGTGAGGTTGCTCCCCTTCCTCGCGGCGTCTTTGGCGTGGGTTGGGCTGGGGAGGCTCAGGTTCTTCTTCAACAGCACGAGCTGCTGGGTCCGATGTCTGCTCCTCCGATGGCTGGCGCATTAGAAGCTTTGGTGGTGTGGAGGTTTCTGTTGATAGTGACTGAACTTCGGTAAGGGGTTGTGTTAGGGCCTCTTCTTCCACCTCTGCTGCTGTTGCCGGTGTTGGTGAAGATGGCCCTACGGTAGATCCAACTAGATAAAATGGCAGGGAAGAAGACGACGGTGTTGATTGTAATGATGATTCCGAGGGCGACTGCTCCCGGAACTCGTCTCTCTTTCCTGGCATGATTCTATGTAACTGCAAATGGTGAACTGACGTATCGTCTTGCCAGGGCAGGGTTTGAAAAAGAAGAAGCCTGAGGAGACTGAACAAGAGGAAGAATGTGAACCAAGGACGACATGTAGGGATCAAGCAAGGAGAAGATAACGAAGACAGGCAGGGGGAAGATAGAAGGGCGCCGGTGCCCGAAGACTGTGAAATCACTCCGATGTTCGAGAGAACGCTAAACTAGGACGTAGATGATGCTTTCCCAGATCTCTCCATAGTTAACAACGGGAATCTGCACAGGCCAAGGATGCTGAAGCACACGAAGGAAGAAATTAAAATCAAAGTGAGAGATGAGGAAGTGGGAGAAGCTGCGTTTCTCAACACAGAGAATTTTGATCTGAAGCGCGACTGGTAAGACTGTTGGCGGGTTGAACCATCCATGGTCCATGTGTTACTTGAGCGGAACCTGCACATGACGCTGCCAGTAGCTTAAAAGTACGAGGGCTGCCCCCCCCATTCTTATACCCTAACGTGGGGGACATGATGTAAGGTGTCAGTCCTAAACTAGCCGTTTTTTAAGCCTTCTGCATTATTACAACGGTCTAGTATCTAGTGCCCCTTCTTAAACTAGCCGCCTCGTTAGCACATCGGCAGGTTCGACGGTCTAGCAAGGGACGAACGCCAAGGCCCCTTCTTAAACTAGCCGCCTCGTTAGCACATCGGCAGGTTCGACGGTCTAGCAAGGGACGAGCGCCAATGCCCCTTCTTAAACTAGCCGCCTCATTAGCACATCGGCAGGTACGACAGTCTAGCAAGGGACGAGCGCCAATGCCCCTTCTTAAACTAGCCGCCTCGTTAGCATATCAGCAGGTTCGACGGTCTAGCAAGGGACAAGTGTCAACTTTCAGCCGCCCTTTCATCCGACTATGTGGCTTCTATTATGACGGTCTGACAAGTACCTAATCTAAGTGAAAGGTCATCTGTCTTCCACATGACGCTAACTCTGACAGGTTGGTGATGTGTTGGGCTCAGGTCTGAACAGTTCCCAACACACTCATGTGTTGGGCTCAAGTGTGAGCAATTCCCAACACACTCGACGTATTCCTGTCCTACTGAGAGTTAGGCAAGCTAGAACGGTCAACAAAGTTGGTTGGCTTTGCGGCTTTTGGCCCCGCGGCTTTTATTTTTACGTTAGATGTGAACCATCCTCAAGAATCTTAATATTCTTGATTCTTCCCCAAAGGGTAGATGGATTAGTCCCGAAATAACAACCACCACTCTGTGCCAGAAAGTGGAGAATGTTAAAATCTTGACCTGGCCCCAAAATAACAACCACCACTCTGTGTTTTTTCCTAATTCTAAAATCCCATAGGGATTTGGGAGATCATGCAATAGTGAACTTTTAGAACCTTTAACTTTTTTAGGATTTCCAATGGTTTTTCAAGCTTTCATTTTTTTGGTATTTTTTGGGGTTTTTTCTAGCTTTCTTACTATCCGTCGTGAATAATAAGAGGTTAGCTATTAATTTTTTTTGTTTGGAGGGCTAAATAGGCCTTTTACACAATCATCTATAATATAAGGCTAACCTTATATCATTAATAATCGTAACCAATTATGGTTTAGGCGCCCAGAAACCAACAAGCTATGGTTTGGAAGAGAGTTGTGGCAGAGATACCTCGTACCTGGCCAGTGGGTGGTTGCTCTTGGTTATCAGGAGTAGTAGGTGCTGCAGGACTTACCAGTGGCTGCAGCTCGTCCTCCTCCTGCCCCCGTGGCGCTTCTAGAGCCTTACTTGCTGCTGCCAAGCGTGCGAGGCATTGTGTATTCCATACGGGATGACTCCAACAGAGGCTGTTGCTACCTCGTGCATGGCCGACAAGGTCTCGGCAATCTCTTCCTCGTTGGTCAGCTCTAGGACTTCTCCCCATTCACCATGTACTCCCGGAATCTACCCCTCTGGAGGATGACAGTTGAATGGGAAATTGCGGGTCGCAAAAGGGTTGTTGTCCTCGTCACTGAGATAGTCCCCTGGTTGCGGGTCACCATCTTCGACCTCTTGGAGGTGGCAGCGCATCGGCTCGGACGTGTTTGGAATAGACCTTAGTGCAGGTAGTACCGTGTTTGAAGTTGGAGGTAGATCTTCGCCCCTGACGTGGGGGGCGTTGCTGGGTGCGACCAATGTTCCTCCCGTGTCGCAGTAATGGTTTCTAGGAGGTGCAGAGCAATGGGAACATGTGATTCAAAGCGGGCCGCGTTGGTGGGGAAGAGTGATACCTGAAGTCATGACAGTGAAGGCTGTCCATGTCCCCTCAAGACCGAGTTGCAGCCAACGTGGTGGCCGTGGAGCAACTATTCGGTGTGGGACGTGTCGGACTCGGTGATCGTCTGCAAGGTGGTGGTTGACCTTCGCCTTGACCTCGTGGTTGGGTACCATTCTCCGATCGGATCCTGGTGTAGGAGCTAATTCGGCTTCGTCCTCTGGATCCAAGCTATCGGTGGAGACTTCGATAGCTGTACTTTGTGCGGTGCTTGGATCGTTTTGAACTGCGGAGGTGCAGATGATGACCAACGCATCTTCGCTGGAATCGGGGTGCTCTTGAAGCCATTCCTCGAATGGCGTATTGTCTTCCAACCCATACAGATCTAAGCCTAAGCATTTCATCTTACCTAGGTCAGTGGTTGTCGAGGCCTGCATAGTTTGGATGGTGGTGTATACGAACTCTTGGGGCCCCCGTAGAGCTGAGTCGTTGGAGACAATTGGTATCTTCGTCCTTGCCTCGTTTGGCCCGTAGGTGAAGGTGGGTTGGGCCTTCCCCTAGTCTACCACCCCGCCACATTGGCGAAGGAACCCCTGACCCAAGAGTAATGGGTAGGGACTGGTGGCCTCCTTGTTGAGTGGCAAGACTTCAAAGGTGACAATGTAATCGACTCCCTCGGTCTGAATCCGGAGGTCTTTGATTCGGCCAATGGTCTTGACCGATCATTGATCAGCGCATTTGAGGGTCACGCAAGAAGGGTGCGTAATTTCTAGACCTAACTTGCGCATAGTATAGGCTGGCATGATGTTGACGCCGCTACCGTCATCCACTAGGGTCCGGGGGATGATTTTGTCGACTATTTCGACCTCAATCTCCACCGCTTCAAAGCTTTCCAAAGTGGTTTGAAGGTTCTTGCGGGACGTCTTGACTAGTGGGGTAGACTCTTCAAGGTCAGACTCCAGTTCTTCGGGGATGACTTGGGACGCAACTCGGTTAATAGAGGCGAGCTTAGGAGCGCGGGGAATGGTGGCCCCCTCCTTTAGCTGCTTGCGTAAGGTGGGAGAGGTCTTGACCAGCTGTCCAAAGGAAATGTTTGCTTTGGTGTGTGCCAAATCCCCCCACAAGTCATAGGGGCCAGAGGGGTTGTTAGTTCTTCAGGCTTTAGGCCGATGGGGAAGAACCCTGGGAGGGAAGGCATCTCCCTGCTGGACGAATTGGTATTCGTTCTTGTCCATCTCAGTGCGAGTGGGGAGATTCTCGTGGGAGCGTACCTCCTTCGCCGTGTCCCTTAGTGTACTTTGGAGGTCAGAGAACTGAGGGGAGTCTTGAGAGGATTCTTGGGGAATGCCACTATGGGAACTAGAGTCAGGGGAATCTATAATTCCAGGCTCGGGTAGTGGAGGAGGGATCGTTTGTGCTCCTCCTCTCGTGACTACGAGAGCGGGCAACTTCTTGACGTGAGGTATCCTTCGCCGGCTTGACTCCCTTGGGTTCAACTGCGACGTACATATTCCGATGACACTCATGAGCCCTAGAGGACTCTGCCATGGTGGCTGCCACAAACCTCGCATCCTGTGTCACTTGTGGGGGCAAGGCTGAGTTCAACGGAATGGTACCTTGGGCAGTTTGGACTGCCGCTGGGGATTTTTGTGTCTGTCTGTTGTTGGCATGGTCATAGTACATATTTGGTGGTCCGGTTGACACAACGGGGTCGGCAAAGCGGACGCCTCTCTGGTTGTCTTGCGCCTGCTTGGCGTAGTCTGCTTTAGGAAATTCCAATGGAATGACTCTATCCGCCGTTGTACACCGGATCGTGGGGTGGGGGCCATCACAACGTTCGCACCTGATGTTGTTTTGAGCCCAACAGTCGCCTGGAGCATGTCGCCTCTTGCAAGCGGGACATCCGTCAGCGGGGTTGGATCGTCCCTGACATGCGGCATTGGGATGTCGATACGGCTGTGGCTCTCGCGGTCGTGGTGGTGGAGGATCGTCCTTCAACAGCGAATAGAAGGGAGGCGTGTGATTTTTCTGGCCACAATGGTTGCACCACATGGTGGTTGCGTGTTGACCCGATTCATGGTATCTGGGGCGAGCTGGCGGGGCTTGTCCTCGAACTAGAAACGCCATTTGATCGGCCAGCTCGCGCACCACTCGCGTCATCTCCCCCGAAGCTTGCCGCATCTCTGTTCGTAACTCATCGACAGGCGCGGTTAGCGTTAGCATGGATTCGTGGGTAGATAGTGGATTTACCTTGAGGGTGGTCGAGTGGTACGGCCCCATACTTATCCCTTGGTTATGGACCAGGATGAAAGCTGGGATGGGGTCCAACCCTTGCCGTACCATCCGATCGTTCTCCTTTTCGATGAGTTCGACATCGTACGTTGCGCGGACAGCGTCCTCGAGAGTTTCTGGCCTACGTGCCAGAATGTCTCGGATGAGTGGAGGGTTGTTAATCCCCTTGATGAAGTAGTATCGAATTGTGTCGTTGTTGAGTAGATTACCTACGAAACGAGTACATACCATTTGAAATCTCGTGATGTAGGAAGTCACACCCTCCGTGAAGTCCTTACGGATTCGGTCCAGGGCGGCCAGAGCATGTTGTTGCCCCGTTGCCGGTCGGAACTTCCGGAGGAAGGCCGTCTGAAGTTGCTGGTATGTGGTAAACACACCTTCGCCATGAGATCAATACCATGAGTAAGCTGCTCCTACCAACGTGCTGGGGAACCAAATCAAATAGTAGCCAGGGTTAGTGACCAGACTGGATATGAGAGCTTCCTCGAACTTTTTCACGTGGGCTGTGGGATCATCGTCCCTATCCCCCGAAAACCTGGGTAGGTTGTGAGGGATAGGCACTTCCCGCAGTCCTTCCGGTACCACGATGGGCAATCTTCTTGGTAGCATCATCGAATCGATGTCTAGTACAAAGGGCGCTGCTGGCGGAACATCGTCGGCGTTGAGCGGAGCAGGAGGTTTAAGAGGCTCGTGGCCGTCCATCTCCCCGGATGAGTCCGACGCACTTACTCTTTCGACAGGTTCGGGGAGGTGGATTTCCTCTTCTATATTCCCCGGTGAGCCTACCCTTATTAGGGGTTCGGGCGAATTAAGGTCTTCCCGGATTGATGCCGTAGGGGATGTTGGTGGCGTTAGTCGGGACGAACTCCCGCCTCCGCCTCTCGGTCGTGCTACCCTTTTGGGTCTCGGGGATTTTGAAGACTTTGGTGGCATCTAACTCTAGGCGAGTCGAGGTATACACCAATCAAATCCACGCATATATATATAGTAAGTCAATACAACACAAATACCAAATCAAATCCACACTATACGTAATCAAGCTGGAATTCTTAGACGGGTACTAGATCTGTCCCATAGAGGGCCAAGCTAGCTGCAATCTCCGTAGCCGTTGGCCGGTATTCGAAAAAGTAAGGGGCTTGTTCCCTCTCGATGCGGTCGATGGACGCTTGGTGGCGAGTCCAAGAGGCTTCGTTCGTAAAGAACGTAGCGTTCTTGATACGGACGAAGCGTGTCCTCTTTCCTCGACACGGGTACCGATAGAAGAGAGGGTGAAATTGAGGTTGATGCAAAGCTTCGAGCCCCGGTGCTATATTAAGCGCCACTCGGATGTCTTCGGCGTCTTGGCACGGCTCACAAGCTGAGTGATATTCGGCGACGTAGCTCAGCTGGTGCACGGTGGCGGCGTGGAAGGGCACGTAGCGGGTCGAGATGCCCTTGCACCCTTCTTTGGTGAGATGGCCACCGCGGTCGTGCCACGATCGGAAGTGTTGGAGACAAGTGTAGGGATTCTCCGGTACCTGAAGGTTTTCGATGTCTGACGCGTCGAATCGATACAACTGGCCGTCAAAGAGGGGCTTTGGGGCCTTATAGCGTATGTCGATGTGCGGCAGCTCTTGCACGGGCGCGTCCCGCTGATGTGATGGAAGTCGCGAGCCAAAACACTCTCTCACATAGTGATTTTCGAAAAACCAAAAGTGGACCACTAGGTGCCAATAGAAACAGATGAGCTTGTGGAAACTGTGTGACGGTACCCCAAATGACCCTGCTGCGATTGCGTGGGCAATCTCTGGAGTATGCCGATTTGGGTCGTGTAGGTAGAAGCGAACAAGATGCGCCCAATACTCGAAGGATATCTTTAGCGCCCTTGGCCCGATTGCCAAATCTGCTAACGAGATTATCTGGACAACACCTTCTTCTCCCTGGCCAAGTTCGAAGTCAGAGTAATTCTTGAGGGGGATGCCGTGGAAAGTAGACGCCCACACCTCAAGGTCGGAGTGGCCCCTAGTATTGGAAAACGGCTCAGATGATCCCGAGTCCGAGTCCCTTCAGAGCCCTTCACATGCAACACTTGTTAATCAAACATGCAATTGTAATCTAATGTTTTCAACTCTCGGCAGACGCACTAAAACTGTGGGCGCTACATTACCCACCCTTGGTAATAGAGCGAACACCGACCAGGTTCTATGCCTTTATCCACTTTTTTAATATATGGGGGTGTTGTGAGCGTGGTCCACTGTGCCTTCCAAGAATTGGATCTTTTTTGCTAACGTTTCCTAAGTTTCGTGGATGGCAGCGAATAATTAGTAATGCATGTAATAACTCACAAGGTAACTGCAAGCTCAAGGATAATGGTATATTTCTAACTCCCTAACTATCTATCCTATGTCGAGGGTGGACTGGGTAGTTGGCGTCATTTCTAACGTTCCTAACTACGTAAAAAGGGGAACCCCTATGTTCCTTCCATGAACCCCTAAGACTATCTTGGGTTTCTAAGATTCCACCTAGAAGTTCTACTTTTAAAAGCTACCCCTAAAGTTCCAATTCTTGCTCTAACTTTTAACTTCTAAGTATATTCTAGGTTTTTAGCTTCCCAAACTAATTAGAGAATTTAACTTCAAAATTTAATGCTACCGTTTGACTTTGTTTTGACTTTTGACTCCAAGTTTTTACTCCTAGACTAACTCTAAAGTTTACCTTCTAAAGTTGACTCTATGTTCTGACTTCAACTCTAAGTCTTTACTCCTAAATTAACTCTAAGATTTACCTTTGAATTTTAACTCTATGTTTTAACTTTTAACTCTAAGTTTTTACTCCTAAATTAACTCTAGGATTTACCCTTGAATTTGAACTCTATGTTTTAACTTTTAACTCTAGGTTTTTACTCCTAAATTAACTCTAGGATTTATCCTTGAATTTTAACTCTATGTTTTAACTTTTAACTCTAAGTTTTTACTCCTAAATTAACTCTAGGATTTACCCTTGAATTTGAACTCTATGTTTCAACTTTTAACTCTAATCTTAACTTTTGACTTTTGACTTTTGAATTTCTACTTCCAACTTTAATCCTATCGTTTTAATCCTAGATGAACTCTAAATGTTACTCCAAGTTTTGACTTCTACTTTTTATTCTATTCCCAACTCAAAAATCTACTTCCTAAGTTGATTTTTAATTCTACTATTGACCTCTACTTTCTACTCTAATTTTTGACTCCCTAATCAATTCTAAACTCTTACATGAACCTATCCTAAGATTCGACTTGAGAGTTTAAACCCCTAAGTTAAAGTTCTAAATTAATTTTATTTTTTAACTCCCCAAAGTTAACTCTAGATTTTGACCTTAGAAGGTTAACTTTTAAAAAGTAAAAGCGTAAATTGATTCTAATTCTAACTGCTAATTAATCCCTAATTTTACTCCCAAATTCTCCTTCTAGTTTAAACCTAATTTCCGTCCATGGTTCTTTTTGGATGAAATTTTATTCAAAATTCCTCCGTCCTACCTCCTACCGCTTAACTTAGCCTAACGCGGTCAATTTACGGTCAAATCTTAATTATAAGATGTTTTCGGAAACCTCTATTCCCAATCTATCAACTTTTGAATCTAAACTTCTAATCTACACTAATCTCGGATGCTAATCACGCTCTAAGGGCTGATTATGAAAACAAATGCTAATTAGGGAGAAACGACTAGGATTAGTTTAATGACCCACCTCGTTACTGCTAGTGTCGGAAATGACGTCATCCCCGTCCACATGCGCGTCCTCGTGCTCCATGGTGGCCACTCGTGATTGTCTTCTTTTATTTTTTTTTGTGTTACGGTTTGTATTTATTTTATTTTATTTTTTTCCAAGGCCCACGGCTTAATTTGTAGAAAAGGGAACGTTACACGTATGATGTTCTAACCCTTTCCCCCCATTTCCTTCTCCTTTTCTTTCTCTCCTCCTCTCCTTCTACTCTTGAACTATTCCACCAACCGTGGTGATGGTGGTCTTACGCTTCTAGTCTCAAACTTCGTAAAGTTTTAATTGAGCCTCCTACCCTCTTACGCAACTTTGCTTTGTGTCATCCTAATCCTCCTCCCAACGGTTGCAAGGAGTTCTTCTAGATTTCCTACCTAATCTCCTAGCTAGGCACTATTTATCGTCTCTCTCCTCTCCACTCCTATAACACATCCTTCCCCCTAATTTCCTTCCATTGTGTGTAGGTGTGAGTGGTGAAACAATTTTGTGTGCAGGTACGGTGGTGCTCTGCTCTTTTCTCCCTTCTCCCTTTTTGGTTTAGACCCTAATCCTACTCCTTCCCTAGCTAGTAATAGGTTAGTCCCACATCTTTGTTGTATTTTAGGTCTGATTTTTGCGTTAGTTTGAGAGAACCCAAAAAACCAAAACCCAAAAGACCAAAAAAATTGAGTTCAAAAAAGAGCAACCATGCTGGGGAGGGTGCTGGACCACCGAGCCTGCCCACCGGCCTCCCGGCTGGCTGGCTTCGGGCTGGCTGGCTGGGGGCTGGTCAGAATTTAATTTAATTAATTAATTAATTTTTTAATATGTTTTTTTTTTTCCGCTGACTGGCTCCCGATGTTGCTGCTGCTGGCTGGCTCCGATGTTGCTGCTGTAGCTGGTCCTGATGTTGCTGCTGTATGCTGGTCCCGACGTTGCTGGCTGTATAAAACTGGATTTCCGGCTAGACTAAAAAGACTGAATTTTTTGCTAAGGCTATTTTAGGATTTTTTGCAAGGCTATTTTAAGACTGGATTTTTGCTAAGGCTAATTTCAGACTGGATTTTTTGCTAAGGCTATTTTAGGATTTCCGGCTAGGCTAAAAAGACTGGATTTTTTGCTAAGGCTATTTTAAGACTGGATTTTTGCTAAGGCTAGGGGGGAATAAACCTTCGGGGGTACTAAACTTACTAAGACATTGGAAACAACTAAACTAAATAAAACTTTGGAAGACACTACACTAGACAAATGCAAAGGAACCTACATATCTTGGAAGCTAAACTCTGGAGGTTTCCACAAAGGTCTTGGAAACTAGACTTTGGAACTAAACACGGGGTAGGTGCAAAGCTTCGCCGTCAAATTGGTTTTAACACCAACTTTAGGACTTTTTGACACCCCGGGGGTTCAAAGCTCTGCCGTCTACACTTTTAACACACGCTTTAGGACTTCTACCTTGTCACTAGTTCAAAGCTTCGCCGTTTCCAAGGGGGGTCCACACAAGGAGAGAGACTTTAGAAGAGGGAAGACTAAACTTTTAAAAAAAACATACACACAGGGTCAAAGCTTCGCCGTCCCGGAGGGGGGTCCACTCAACAAGTAGAAGATTAGAAGAGGGTTTGGAGAAAACTTCACAAAACATGTATAAGGAGGTCCAAAGCTTTGCCGTCCCGGAGGGGGTCCACTCAACAAGGAGAAGATTAGAAGAGGGTGTAAGAAAAACTACAAAGGGGAAAACTGGCAAGTTAGATCACGTGGCAACACAACGCTCACACGCTAAAGGCCCCCCAAAGCGGCATCGCCAAGGTACGGTGGGGGGTGACTTTAGGATTAGTGCAAGATACAAAACAAAAGACTCTTAACTTCAAAAGTTAGATCACAACACGTACAAGAGGGAGAGAGAGGCTCTCCACTTACAACAAAGTACAAAAAACTGCACAAAAGAGTACACAAAGCAAGGTAGAAGGACCCCCAAGGACCTTCAAAGCTTGAAATCTAGCAACAATGGAGCAAAAAAGTGCTCCAAAAACACCGTAGAGGTTTTTGGCTTGAAACGCCAAAATATCCAAAATAACTTGGACCCACGGACCCAAAACAAGAATTGGGGGTGTTCTAGAGAGAGAAATGGGGCCCTTATATAGGTTTCCAAGGGCTCACCCCTCCCTCTAGAGTTCTAAGGTAACCTTATCAACGGGGATTTTCATCCTCATCCTCAAAGATTTTCATCCTACATCCTAAATTTCTACTTCGACCATCTATGTTGGACCAACATCCTAACTTTTGGAGATTAGCTCCAATCGCCAAACGGATTGCGCCGTTGGATCCAGACCGCCGTGTTTAGTCTTTGATCTCCCTGCCCCTCGTACCGAGGCCAAAAACCCATCGTAGGCTAATTTAGTTTAAAAACCAAATTGTGGTAAAATCCTAGATCTTGGGGGTCTCCTATTTTGAGAAATGTGAATAGCCTAGGGTCTCCGATAGGTGCGAGAGAGTCGGGAAGGACTTTTGGTTGACTTCGTTTCGCCATCGTATGGTCCCGGAATGCCGGTCAACGTGGCGGAGACCCCGCCACGTGGTTAATTCCCGAGGAATCTCGCCGGTTCGGGTACTTGCCGCTATTGGAATGTCGTGAAACTTCACGGAGCGCATTATTAACATAAAACAAGCTAGTCTAATTTTTAGTGAGATTTTATTGTAACCTGGGTAATTTCCATGAAATTCCCGTTGGAGGTTAGGAGGGTTGACCACCCGGAAAAAGGTTCTTTTGCAAGTCGGAAGATGCCGGGATTTTTCACGTGACCTCTCAGGGAGTCGCATGAAAGACGTGCGGGTGTGTTTCCGTACCTGGCACGATTGGTCAATGGAGATTTAAACTGGACATCTCCTTGAATTAGCGACGGTGCGGGAATCTTCTGCAGGTGGAGGAATCTTGGCGAACCGATTTTGCCGTTGGACTCCTGGCATGGGATTCACCCTAGAACACCATCCTTGGGCTATAGATTCCTCTACGGGCCCGGTCTTGCGTGAGTGGCTCCTGCATGCTAACAATCGGGATTTTGGGAATTCGTCGATCTAATGGGGAATTCTAAATCTAACTCTAGGACCCGACCTAGTGGCCTCGCTGTGGATACCTCGGACCGACCTAGCCATGAATCACCACATTCATGGTGGGATTTAGCCCTTTGGGGCTGTGTGACTTGAATCCTCCAAATCTAACCTTTTCGTTATTTCTATACTATTTTTAGGCAAGGTTTGGGGGATTCTAAGTAAAAAACACAAATCTAGACCAAATACTATAATGGGTATGACACAACCCTATTTCGGTTCTACACTCTTTTTATGGATTTTTGTATACTTTTATCAACTTTAAATTGCAAATTTCCAAAAAAATAATTCTACGAGTCCCAAGTGACAAATTGGGAGCTCACACTGGGGGTCGGGAAGTTTTATTTATTTTTTTTATATTTATTTATTTACTTTAAATAAAAAATGAACAAACCAAACGGGGACCAGCTGGTTGTTTGTTCCGATTTGATGGCCTGACTGATGCTGGTTTGGATGGCCTGAACCGATGCTGGTTTGATGGCCTGGACTGATGCTGGTTTTATTGGCCTGAACTAATGCTGGTTTGATGGCCTGGACTGATGCTTGGGCTAAAACTATTCTTGCAAAAATAAAACTAAGGTAGCTGGACTTGCAAAAACTAAGGGTAGCTGGACTTTTGCAAAAAACTAAGGGTAGCTGGACTTTGCAAAAACTAAGGGTAGCTGGACTTTGCAAAAAACTTAAGGTAATCAGATTTTTTGCACCATAACTCTAAGGTATTAAAACTAAGGCAAGGCTAGTTTTGCCAAAAAGCCGGAAATTGTTGACAATCTACATATCTTGGAAGCTAAACTTTGGACTTTCCCAAGGAGGTCTTGGAAACTAGACTTTGGAATCTAAGGCTATAGAGGTTCAAAGCTTCGCCGTGAGATTGGGTTTAACACCAACTTTAGGACTCGTGACACTCTACGGGTTCAAAGCTCCGCCGTCTAAGAGTATTTTAACACACACTGTAGGACTTGACGTTGTCACTAATTCAAAGCTTCGCCGCCGTGAGGGAGGGTCCACACCACAAGGGGAATATTAGAAGAAGGTATAAAGACAAACTTAAGAAACACACGTGACAAAGCCAAAGCTTTGCCATCCCGAGGGGGGGTCCACACAATAAGGGGGATATTAGAAGAAGATAGAAAAGACAAACTTAGAAACTCATGTGACAAAGCCAAAGCTTCGCTGTCCCGAGGGGGGGTCCACGCAACAAGGGAAAGATTAGGAGAGGGTGAGGACACGTAAGTGAGGAAAACACACGTTTTAGTACACGTAAAGACACACAACTTCACAAGCTAAAGGCCCCCCAAAGCGGCATCGCCAAGGTACGGTGGAGGGTGACTTTAGGATTAAGACAAGACTCCAAAAGACTCCTAAACTCACAAGTTAGCTCACAAAGGTACAACAAGAGAGAAACAAGGATTCTTAATTCATAACAAGGGTATAATAAACGTACGAGAAGTACACAAGGCAAGATAGAAGGACCCCCAAGGACCTTCAAAGCTTGAAATCTAGCAACAATGGAGCAAAAAAGTGCTCCAAAAACACCGTAGGAGTTTTTGGCTTGAAACGCCAAAATATCCAAAGCAAATTGGACTCACGGACCCAAACAAAAGTGAGGGGGTGTTTTAGAGAGAGAAATGGGGCCCTTATATAGGTTTCCCAAGGGCTCACCCCTCCCTCTAGAGTTCTAAGGTAACCTTATCAACGGGGATTTTCATCCTCATCCTCAAAGATTTTCATCCTACATCCTAAATTTCTACTTCTACCATCTATGCTGGACCAACATCCTAACTTTTGGAGATTAGCTCCAATCGCCAAACAGATTGCGCCGTTGGATCCAGACCGCCGTGTTTAGTCTTTGATCTCCCTGCCCCTCGTACCGAGGCCAAAAACCCATCGTAGGCTAATTTAGTTTAAAAACCAAATCGTGGTAAAATCCTAGATCTTGGGGGTCTCCTATTTTGAGAAATGTGAATAGCCTAGGGTCTCCGGTAGGTGCGAGAGAGTCGGGAAGGACTTTTGGTTGACTTCGTTTCGCCATCGTATGGGCCCAGGATGCCGGTCAACGTGGCGGGGACCCCGCCACGTGGTTAATTCCCGAAGAATCTCGCCGGTTCGGGTACTTGCCGCTATCGGAATGTCGTGAAACTTCACGGAGTGCATTATTAACATAAAACAAGCTAGTCTAATTTTTAGTGAGATTTTATTGTAACCTGGGTAATTTCCATGAAATTCCCGTTGGAGGTTAGGAGGGTTGACCACCCGAAAAAGGTTCTTCTGCAAGTCGGAAGATGCCGGGATTTTTCACGTGACCTCTCAGGGAGTCGCATGAAAGACGTGCGGGTGTGTTTCTGTACCTGGCACGATTGGTCAATGGAGATTTAAAACTGGCCATCTCCTTGAATTAGCGACGGTGCGGGAATCTTCTGCAGGTGGAAGAATCTTGGCGAACCGATTTTGCCGTTGGACTCCTGGCATGGGATTCACCCTAGAACATCATCCCTGGGCTGTAGATTCCTCTACGGGCCCGGTCTTGCGTGAGTGGCTCCTGCATGCTGAAAATCGGGATTTTGGGAATTCGTCGATCTAATGGGGAATTCTAAATCTAACTCTAGGACCCGACCTAGTGGCCTCGCTGTGGATCCCTCGGACCGACCTAGCCATGAATCACCACATTCATGGTAGGATTTAGCCCTTTTGGGGCTATGTGAATCGAATCCTCCAAATCTAACCTTTTCGTTATTTCTATACTATTTTTAGGCAAAGTTTGGGGGATTCTAAGTAAAAAACACAAATCTAGACCAAATACTATAATGGGTATGACACAACCCTATTTCGGTTCTACACTCTTTTTATGGGTTTTTCTATACTTTTATCAACTTTAAATTGCAAATTTCCAAAAAAATAATTCTACGAGTCCCAAGTGACAAATTGGGAGCTTACACCCGCATACAGGCAGATCCGGCCGAGCGGTCGTGTACACCGGCAGATCCGACTGAGCGACAGAGAATCTGTCAGGCGAAGAAGCGGTCTCATGCCCTTGCAAGTATTGTTGAGCCCAGTTCTTTTGAAGTGTCCGCGCGTGACATCCGGCGGGGCGCTCAACATATCCTTCACAGCATCGATGAAACCTTACAAGAATTTACCTCTGCTGAAGATCGAGGTCGTGTTCTGCAGAGGGTTTTCAATTATGTAGGTTCCTCAACCAATTTGCTGAGCACTTCTTTTCATCTAGAGTCTCTTGGTAGGATTCACTCAGACATTGTTAATGGATTAAAGCAGTCTCTTTCTGAGGTCAAAGTCCCCAGAATGGCTGCACAATTGGGCACAAAACATGCCATTCTTACTGCAGTTGTTAGTGGGAGCTCTAGTTCGTCCTTGCGCGGCCAGGCTAGGCTCTTAGAAGTTCATCCACGAAATATTGCACTAGCAGTAGCTCGTAGGAAGGTTATGGAAGCAAGCACAGTGTTCAAATGGACCTTGTCGATAAGAAAACGGAGGGCAGATGTTCTGGATGAGGACACAAAGGTAGTAGTTCTGTTGTGGTGGGCTTGTAAGACTCGGAACAGTCCAAATAGAAAAGAAGTCATCCGGAAGAGATTATGGGATGGTGCCATTGACACAAAGCCAACACAATACTTGATGGAATCTCAGGTAATTCACTTCATTTTACATTTTGTGATTCAGCTTGGGAAGCTTACAGGGTTTAGGGTGCATTAAGGAGTGAAGTTGACTTGCGGTTCAAGATGCTGGTGTTCACTTCCACCTTTGTTCTGTGTCCGATGCATGCGTGACTCTGACTAGTTTACTTTGCAAGTTATCAGGCGTGTTTAGAGATTACTTTGTCACCGAGTGGCCAATTTTAGTGTCTACGGTGGACTTTGGGGCGTGTTTGGATCCTCTTTGTGATGAATTGGCCGGGTTGAGGGTGTAAGGTTTGGTTCTGGGCGGGTTTAAGGTTCTTCTGCTGATTAAGTGTGCAAGTTTAGGGACTACGCTGGGATATTGGATGTGTTGGATCCTTTACTGGACGTGCATGGTTGTTTCAGGTGAGGTGTGATGAAGTGCCTGGACTAGGGTGTAATTGGTGGGACAGTGAGCGGGTTCAAGGGTTAGGGGATAATGAATCTTGCATGTTCAGGGACTAGGGGGTGATTTGTGGGACAGTGAGCGGATTTAGGGTTCAGTGGGTGATGTATCTTGTGTATTCAAGGACTATGGTGCAATTTGTGGCATACTGGGTTGGTTTAGGGGGGGATGAGTCTTGCGTGTTTAGGGACTACAGTGTGATTTGTGGCATACTGGATGGGTTGAGGGTGAACTTGGTGGGAGAGTGGGAAAATTTGGATTGTTGTTTCTAGTTTTGACCAAGTTCCACCTCAATTGGGCTACTTTGTGGATTACTGGGTGATTTCAGGGGCAGTTTCTGCCATTCTTGTCGGCTTTTGGGGTGATCATTTACTGTATTCAGCGTGTTCAGATATCTGATTTCCTTCACCCCTTGCCATGGGCTTCCGGATCGCGGTTATGGATGCTGGGTGGTTCCAGGATTCACTTTTGTTGTTTTGGTGTTGTGCACAGATGGAATTTTTTTTGCGGTTTCAAAAAGCAAGTCCTCATGTGATAATTGGTAAGAGATCTTTTGACATGCTACATCCTTTTTGGGTGAAGCGTATGAGGGAGCGGAATGTATATTGTTGCATTTATCACGTAGAATTCCAAGAATTACTCCAAGGTTTGAACTACATGAGGCTGCAGTCAGGGATCCACTTTGCCTGTACCTGTACTTGCGATTGCGATGAGGTGTGTGCGGCTCCAAGTGCCAATGGGACTGGTTGCCATGGTAAGACTATGACGTATCCTGGGACCACAGCCTTGTGGGAATCTGTAGTGTGTCCCAAAGGTGAGTTTGACCAATGGCATTCTAGAGATTGCTTGTATGGAGATTGTGAAAATTGTGGTGCGGATTACTTGCCAGTGTGTCCTGTTGAGGAAGCTGGTTCCTCCCCTCTCATGGTTTCGTGGAAGAGATATGAAATGAAAGACATTGTAACTAAAAAGGGACTTGAAAGGAAGAAGCTTTGTCTCACTTATAAGACCACGTCTTCTGTTGAATTTTTAGAGTACTTGAAGCCTAAATTGCAAGGTTTTATTAAACATAACTTTGTAGCCAGGTGGGAAGATGCACAATTCAAGAAGAGCTTGGAAAACATACCGGCAGATGGTGTTGTCTCTGTGATTGATTTTGCAGAGAATTATAGTTTTGAGGTGCAAAATGAAGTACAGTCGATGCACTGGCACAGCTACCAGGTTTCCATCCTGGTCCAAATTTCGTGGACTAGAATCCCGAATCCAAACCCTATGGATCCAAGTACGAACACACTGATGAGGTACAATTTCTACATTTCAGATGATAAAAGTCATGACAGCTATTACGTACAGCATTGCTTGAACTTACATTGGAAGAGTTTGCATGAATCTGGCTTCTATCCAAAGCAGCATTGGATTTGGTCCGATGGCTGCTCTAATCAGTTCAAAAGCAAAGTGCCCTGGTACTATGTTAGTCGGTATCCTGCCCTTACTGGTGGCTGTGTGTGTGTCTGGAGTTTTTTGGGGTCCGGCCATGGTAAAGGTCCCCACGATGGGGCTGGAGCTGTGGTGAAGAGGTACATTTGCACTGCTCAGTTAGATCCAGATGTGACAAAATTAGCAAATGCGGAGCAAGTAGTGAATTTGGTGAGGGAGAAGCTCTCAAGTAGGCCTGAAACTTCGTATTCAGGGACTAATAAATCTGTCATTTTCAGACATTTTTGGCATGTGACCAAGGCAGCACTAGAAACAGAGAGAAAGACCCCGTACATGTGTATGCGTATTGCAGGTACGAGGGACTTGCATCAAATTCGGTCAGTGGGTGCAATGGAAACTAATCGGTTGCTTACCAAGAGCCTAGCTTGCTTTTTTTTTTTTGCCTTGACTGTAAGTGGGACCAATGCGAGAACCTTGAGTGGACTCGTGGGTGGAAAGTGAAACCCTTTTTTTCAGAAAATGCAGCCCATGTCCGCGAAGCAATCGCCCAGACCTATGATGGTGCGCAGTGGACTGATTACGAGGCAGACGGGGATCACTTGGCATTTTGTATAGAGCTTGGTCAAAAATTTTCCACTAATGCTGCCGAAGACAATGAGGCAGGTGCTGATTTTGAGGTGCTGATGTGTACAAAGGTAGCCTACACTGTCAAGAAAGATTTCACATGCGCTTGGGGCCAAGAATTTGAGGAGGGTGATTTGAGTATAGCTGGGCTATACTATCAGCAATACGGTACTGATGAACGGAACTATGTACAGTTACTTCGGAACTCAAAAGTTGCCCACATTCATGCTTGGCAAGTTCGGGCACTAAAATTTCCTATGGAGCCACAAGACCACAGAGTGTCAGGAAACGACGTGGTATACAGGCTTGGCAGCCATGCCGAAATTGGAATCCGTAAGCATTGACTTCGTTGAGCTGAGTTGTTCAATCCGCAATTGGGTGGGTTTGGGAGGGGGCGGGCAATTACGCTGCAGTGGGCAGTTATTGAGGTTCAACTCCTCCGTGATTGGCTTAACTGTGGTTTTCTGTTGAGTCATCAGACATGGGAGTATGCAGGGCTATCGTAGTATAGGTTATGTTTGACGGTGCCGGTTTTGCTATGAGGGCCGTCTAGGATAACAGAATCTACTTGAAGCACTTCGTGAGGTTTAGGATAGTTGGAGTACTTTGTGAGGTTTAGGATTGCTGGACTTGGCATTGGCAAGAAGCCATGCCCATGTACAACTGAGCAGCATTAGTGCAAGCTTATTTTTGGCAATAAAATGAAATCAACCTGATGGACAGGCAAATTCACTGTTAAGTGACTTGATTCTTATTCATTTTCATATAGACTTTGTCATGTGTACACTTGAAATCAGTGCACCAATGCGAGAATGCTTTGAAAGGCCCTACATGATTGAATTTGTACTTACAATGTTTAAGAAAATTTCTGGGACTTGGCATTGGCACGAGGGAATGCACATGTACAATACAACTATAGACATGAGAATCCACAGTGAAGGCAATGCCAGACCTTGTCAGTAAAATGAAATGAATTCGGTTGGTAGGCTGATTTTTTGCTTTAATTGGGGATGCATTCGGGTGTTTTGGTTGAATCCAATGTTGTTTGAAATGAATGGTTTGGGCTGGCAGCCACAAGGTTGAATTGGCTCAATTCAGTTACAGATGCTTGCTATCGGTGCTTTTAGATGAATCCATTTGGAGAATGTGGAAATTATAGTTTCTCCCCCAAAAAATTCGATGGGTTCAAGGCTCCCTCCCACCTCCCCCATTTATTTGCTTCCCCATTTTTTGGAGTAACAAGCACCAATTTTCCGTGAATAGATGGGAAATATTAAATGTGTTCATGAATTGTTCAATTTGTAGCCCACATTGGTGAATTCATTTTAAAATCCTTCAAAGGGAGTATCCACAAGAATTCTACAATAGTCGACAATTAGTGAGGGTCAACAAGTTTTGGAGTAGATACAAGTAACCAAATTTTGCCACAAGGGCGACCATTCAAATGCCTTGGCATGACTATTGATCTCCCAAATAAAATTAATAAATAAACTATGAGAGGCTGCATCACCATGGCTAATTAGACATCATGACATTTTAATTTCATGCTCAAGTAGTGCCAAAAGCCAAATAAAATAGCACTTTGACACACAAAGATAATAATAGTGAAATAGGGTCTATTTTATAGAACCTGTAAGAGGAGACCATGTACTTAGGCTAGAAACAAGCCAATTATCCCCTAATGTTTGCATCAGGCTTCGTGGTCTTCTATAAGAGTACTGAAGTGAAATGAGAAGGCATGCCAGAAGGCCAGTGGGACTTGCCTACCATGAAATTAATTTCTATGGGACGTAATTCCCACTGGTCTTCTGGTATTTTGTTGAAAATTTATTTAATGATCCTTCCAATTATCCCATAATGTTTGGTTTAAGCTTTGTAGTCTTCTATAAGAGGACTAAAGTGAAATGGGAAGGTAACCTGGGGCCCGGTGGGACTTGCCAACCATGAAATGAAATTAAGTGTGGGAGGTAATTCCCACCTGTCTTCTAGGTTTTGGTTGAAATTCTATTTTGTGATTCTTCCAATTATCCCATAATGTTTGCATCAGGCTTCATGGTCTTCTATAAGAGTACTAAAGTAAAGTGAGAAGGCATGCCAGAAGGCCTTTGGGACTTGCCAACCATGAAATTAATTGGGGGAGGTAATTCCCATTGGTCTTCTGGTATTTTGTTCAAATTTCATTTCAAGAGTTTTTTGCAAAATTACACTTCCGGGATTTGGAAGAGTATTAAATTCTAGAACCTTTTGTGGAAGAAAATCCTGTTTGGATATCTACAATTGAAGTTTTAAAAATGTAACATGTAATGTTCAATTGACCATATATGATGTATGGTGAAATTGAGATGTTCTCCAAAATATTTTTGAAAATGAAATTTGGGCCATTGATGAAATTCAATTAAAATATTATCTGAAATATAGAATTAAAAATGGGGGACTGGGCCATTGTACATGTGTTTAATTGAGATGTTCTCTAAAAGATAAAGTTAGAAGTTCTACCATTTTTTGATAGGCTTGCTTTATTTTATTTTTGCAATTGAAACAAAATATATCAATTGGTAAGTCATGTCATTACATTAAAAATTATGCATGACCATGAAGGTGACATGAACACTTCTCCATTTAACTCACACCTAGAACCCTTAAAACTACAAAGCCAAGTGGAAAGTGCCAATCACAATTACTTATGGTTACCTAGTTTCCACTACTCTTAGTAGTTGTAAGCTCTTACCAAAACAATACTCTTATAGGAATTCATGCCGGTCCCACCAATCATTATGGGATGAAATTCTCTTTTATAGAGATTCTTATAGAGATTCTTATTTGTCAAGACTTTGTATTTCAAACACCCTCATTGGGCATGAGCGGCAGTGTTAGGCCGTCCCTGAGCATAGAGTCATAGCAACTGAGTTGCAATCAGAGGCCCTTGGAAGGGGAGGTAATTATTTACATGCTCAATAACCTGATGCCGAGTTGCTGAACCTGAGGCCGAGTTGTTGTACCTGCTGTAGCTACGAAGCTCAGTAGTAACTGATTCAAAAAATTGGGCATGCAGTTGCTGTAACTACAGGTACCATCCGGCGGTTAAAAGAAAGATTTATAAGTAACAAAATAAATTGGGCAGTTTTGGTGATTAAGGCCAAAAACAAATTAGAGAAGTCAATGAATGGGGAAGACAATTAATCTAGGTTCTTGGTAAAAAAAAGGGGAAGGACAAAAAATGGGCAAGGATAAAAATGGGGAAGGATAAACATGGGGAAAAGAAATAAATTTGGACTTACTATAAAAACAGGAAAAGGAATGAAATGGCCCAAGGCCAATAATTTGAATTCTTAGTAAAAAGAATGGAGAAAGGAGTGAAATCACCCAAGGCCAATTATTTGAATTCTTAGTAAAAAAAATGGAGAAAGGAATGAAATCACCCAAGGCCAATAATTTGAATTCTTAGTAAAAAAAATGGGGAAAGGAATGAAATGGCCCAAGGCCAATAATTTGAATTCTTAGTAAAAAAAATGGGGAAAGGAGTGAAATGGCCCAAGGCCAATAATTTGAATTCTTAGTAAAAAAAATGGGGAAAGGAGTGAAATGGCCCAAGGCCAATAATTTGAATTCTTAGTAAAAAAAATGGGGAAAGCAGTGAAATGGCCCAAGGCCAATAATTTGAATTCTTAGTAAAAAAAATGGGGAAAGCAGTGAAATGGCCCAAGGCCAATAATTTGAATTCTTAGTAAAAAAAATGGGGAAAGCAGTGAAATGGCCCAAGGCCAATAATTTGAATTCTTAGTAAAAAAAATGGGGAAAGCAGTGAAATGGCCCAAGGCCAATAATTTGAATTCTTAGTAAAAAAAATGGGGAAAGGAATGAAATGGCCCAAGGCCAATAATTTGAATTCTTAGTAAAAAAAATGGGGAAAGGAGTGAAATGGCCCAAGGCCAATAATTTGAATTCTTAGTAAAAAAAATGGGGAAAGGAATGAAATGGCCCAAGGCCAATAATTTGAATTCTTAGTAAAAAAAATGGGGAAAGGAGTGAAATGGCCCAAGGCCAATAATTTGAATTCTTAGTAAAAAAAATGGGGAAAGGAGTGAAATGGCCCAAGGCCAATAATTTGAATTCTTAGTAAAAAAAATGGGGAAAGCAGTGAAATGGCCCAAGGCCAATAATTTGAATTCTTAGTAAAAAAAATGGGGAAAGGAGTGAAATGGCCCAAGGCCAATAATTTGAATTCTTAGTAAAAAAAATGGGGAAAGGAATGAAATGGCCCAAGGCCAATAACTTGAATTCTTAGTAAAAAAATGGGGAAAAGAATGAAATTTAATTAAATTGGGTCCATGAAATTGAAGTAGGTGTGTGGGACTTCAAAATGAGTTTCGGATTACATAGATGTCAATTCAATACATGATGTAGATGGCTCAAGTGTTGCATTCACCAATTTCCAAAATGCTCAAATTACTTTCAAGCACTTTCACTAGTAGAAAACAAGCTAAAAGTGACTGGTCCACAATGACCGCAGCAGTCACTTTGTAGTCATTTTGTAGTCATTGTGGGCAAAAAATGACTGCTGCAGTCATTGTGGACCAGTCATTCAGGACCATGTTTTCTACTAGTGTTTCAAATTGTACGCATGTACATAGGACTTTAAAAAAATGGGAACATCTCAATTCATTTCCAAAATGCTCAAATTACTTCCAACCACTTTCAAATTGTAGACATGTATATAGGATTTTTAAAAAAATGGAAACATCTCAATTCAATACATGTAGATGACATGTTGCCTTCTCCCTGGGCTCTCAACCCTAAATGAAATTTCAACAAAAGGGTTCCCGAAGACCAATTTTCAGTTCCAACCATGAGTTTGAGCTCCGGTTGTCACATCCCATTGGCCTCCGGGCTTGTCTTAGCATCATGAACAAGGTCCTCTTATAGTGGCTCATCAAGACTAATGCAAACATTATGGGATAATTGGTGGGTTTCAAGCCTGAGTACGAGGTCTCCTCTAACATGGTCTCCTCAGACTTGCCAACAATAAAATAGACCCTATTTCACTATTATTATCTTTGTGTGTCAAAGTGCTATTTTATTTGGCTTTTTTTTTTTTTTGAACAAATGGAAAGTACCATTGTATTAAACCGGAACCAGAGAACAATAGCCAAGCCGAAGCTGGCGAAAGAAGAGAAAAGAGCAAGGAGCAAGACAAAGACAAACAAAAAAGAAACCAAAACAAGGAACAACTACGCAAAGGAGCAGATGTCTGGATCCTTTCTGTTCCAAACGATAATAGGCCCACTCCTAGAAGCTAACACTGGAGATTGGAGCCAAATACTATCAAACTTGGACCAAATGATGTCTTGACGTTGAGGATGTTGCCTAGCACTGATCTGAGCTTTAAGTTGCGCTGCCCTTCCTGAGTCTAAGAGAGCATTCCACAATTTGTCTTGTAGGAGGGTTTGGGGCCAGGTGTTCCTCGAGAATACGGTGTTGTTGCGAGCGATCCATATAAGCCATAAAGAAGATCCCCTAAGTAGTGACCAGATAGTACGGAGGCTGGTAGACCGCCTCCGTATTTTATTTGGCTTTTGGCACTACTTGAGCATGAAATTAAAATGTCATGATGTCTAATTAGCCATGGTGATGCAGCCTCTCATAGTTTATTTATTAATTTTATTTGGGAGATCAATAGTCATGCCAAGGCATTTGAATGGTCGCCCTTGTGGCAAAATTTGGTTACTTGTATCTACTCCAAAACTTGTTGACCCTCACTAATTGTCGACTATTGTAGAATTCTTGTGGATACTCCCTTTGAAGGATTTTAAAATGAATTCACCAATGTGGGCTACAAATTGAACAATTCATGAACACATTTAATATTTCCCATCTATTCACGGAAAATTGGTGCTTGTTACTCCAAAAAATGGGGAAGCAAATAAATGGGGGAGGTGGGAGGGAGCCTTGAACCCATCGAATTTTTTGGGGGAGAAACTATAATTTCCACATTCTCCAAATGGATTCATCTAAAAGCACCGATAGCAAGCATCTGTAACTGAATTGAGCCAATTCAACCTTGTGGCTGCCGGCCGAACCCATTCATTTCAAACAACATTGGATTCAACTAAAACACCCAAATGCATCCCCAATTAAAGCAAAAAATCAGCCTACCAACCGAATTCATTTCATTTTACTGACAAGGTTTGGTGCTGCCTTCACTGCGGATTCTCATGTCTATAGCTGTATTGTACATGTGCATTCCCTCTTGCCAATGCCAAGTCCCAGAAATTTTAAACATTGCAAGTACAAATTCAATCATGTAGGGCCTTTCAAAGCATTCTCGCATTGGTGCACTGATTTCAAGTGTACACATGACAAAGTCTATATGAAAATGAATAAGAATCAAGTCACTTAACAGTGAATTTGCCTGCCCATCAGGTTGATTTCATTTTATTGCCAAAAATAAGCTTGCACTAATGCTGCTCAGTTGTACATGGGCATGGCTTCTTACCAATGCCAAGTCCAGCAATCCTAAACCTCACGAAGTGCTTCAAGTAGATTCTGTTACCCTAAACGGCCCTCACAGTAAAACCGGCACCGTCAAACATAAGCCTAGTCGATACCTGTACTACGGTAGCCCTGCATGCTCGTCGTTGATACCTGAATTACGATAGCCCTGCATGCTCCTATGTCTGATGACTCCACAGAAAACCACAGTTAAGTCAATCACGGAGGAGTTGAACCTTAGTAACTGCCCACCGCAGCGTGACTGCACTACTGTATCACCCTACCCAAACACCCACATCCAGTAAAGCATGATCAAAATCAGCAAAGTGAGCTTACACAAGCCAATGCACTACAAAATCCACGTTGTTTCCAAATGCTTGCGAAGTCTGCAGATCACATGAAAGGCTCCCTCACAAATTCTCAATTAACAGAAGCCTGAACCTACGGGCTTATCAATGACAATGTCTAGTTTAGTGGCAACCTCACCATCCCCTCTCATGATTTCCTCAATTCTTTGAATTTCGGCCAACTGCAATTTCCCGCACACATTACTACCAAACTCACAGCCTAAACAGATAGCACTTTGGATCCATCATACCACGCACAGTACCATTCAGCATTTACACCTTCGAAAACTTAGCACTGAGTGCTCAACTTAGAAAGCAGCAGTACAGATCTCCAAATTTCCTGAGAACTACATCTTCGCGGCTGCGATGTAAGCTTACTCTTAGACTGGAAGGTTTGTCACTCCCTAAAATTTTTTTGCAGCTCTAGCATATACAAAAAAATAAATAAGTTAACCAATACAACAGGAACATAACTACAGTGCTTACAAAATACTAAACCTTCGATTTTGTGGCAGCCCCTCTTGTCCTCGCTAATTTCACACGCTCTGGAACTGGAGTCGTGGCAGCCCCTCTTGTTGTCTTTGCCATGGACACACGCTCTGAAACTGGAGTCTTTCCCTTCTTTCCGCTCCTGCTTGGCTTGTCGGCACCTTGCTCAGATGTTGTCGGTCCACTCAATTCCTGTCTTTGGTTGGAGGTGCCTGTTTTGGGCTCCGATGAAGCTGCCACTCCATGTGCTTGCCGATCTTTTCTGGAAGTGCCATTTTTTTGCTCCAACAAAGTATCCCGGCTTTTCTTCTTGTCTGCACCTCTCTGAATCTCGCTCCCATCAAACCCGCCGGAGGACTTACGTTTCCCCGATCCAGTTTCTTTTGTGCTTGGCGATGGCTGGTTACGCTCGTCTTCAAACAAGTCCTCATCGGAGCTCCCCTCAGAAGAACCCTCCTTTGATTCTGGCCTAACAGTCTCTACTGTCGGTGAAAGACATTTTTTCACAGCCCCTTTTCTTTTCTTTTCACTTGAGGCGAGCAATGCGGCTGCATGATCTGATCTCCCCTCCACCTGCCCACCCTCTTTGCGCTTCTTATTGGGCGATGTGGGATTCACAAAATCTAATGAGGTGTTCTTCACATCCAACACCCTGCTGCCCACCGATGGACTCACCGTGCCAGATCGTGCCCGCCTCAATGTTTGTTGGATGGACACAGATGTAGATGGCGTCATGGGATCTAAACATTTACACAAACCACCCAAGGACACCTTCATTAGCAGAAATAAAATTCCATAATAAAAGAGCAACGCTCATTGGGAGGGATACATGAAAGTCAAAAGGAAGTGGAAGCCCAAGTGTGACACCTAAAACAAACATACAGTATCTGAAAGTCACCTCATGAAATGACAAGGTCTCTAAAATTCACATGAAGGGAGCTGCACTCTCTGATACTCATCAAACAAAACTGAATGTCCATCTAATCACATGCACATAGTACCACACCCTCAAAGTTACGTGAACACATTAGAGAATCCCTTGGAGTCACCCAAAATGCTACTAGCACGCGTTCAAAGTCACTTGAACTCATTATAGAGTCTCCTGTAGTCACCCAAAATGCAACTAGAACGCGTCGAGTCAATTGAGTCCATTAGACAATCTCTTGCAGTCACCCAAAATGCTACTAGCACACCCTTAGAGTCACCTAAACCCATTAGAGAATCCCCTATAGTCACCCGTGTGGGAGCACAAAAACTCATAAGGAAGAGATGTAGCTTAGAAATAGGGTAGGAGTTAGTCAAAAATTTCAAAATTTGGCGTAAGATCTAGGAAATTAGATCCGAATACAGATAAATACCGGATAATCAGATTCCGAGGTTCCCGATCCGTTAAAACATGTTTTACTGGGAGAAGGAACGGATCTTAAATCCGGGTTTAACCGGAACGGAACGAGCTACGGAATAGGTATCCGACCTACGACCCTAGGGAACCGTTACGGGAACGAACCTCTTTCCGTTCGCTGACGGGAACGGTCGGCAGCTCGACTAGTACTTAAACCTTTGCCATACCTAATCTTTCTCATTCTCACTTTGCTGATCGTCTTGCGCACTTAGTTGAGAGAAAGAGTGGTGAGCTAGAGATCGCTCCAGGGAGAGAAAGGTGAGGTCGGTGCCGATTGCACCGGATTTAGGTCGGTGTCGGTGAACAATGGCGGAGTCTAGCAACCCGATAGCGTGTTGGTCCTCAGTCACAGCTCGCATAGTGAGGCCGGTCATTCCTACCGATCCAACATTCCGGAAGGAATTAGAAATAGATTTGACCCGGATGGGGTGTTTAGGTTTGATCTACCGGCCCTAGAACGTTAAGGACTTGGAAATGCTGGAGCAACTTGTCTCCGAGGTCCCAAATTAGTTTGAGTTGACCGTGAGAGGCCAACCCGGAGCATGGACAGCGGATGTATGGGCTGACGTATACGGGTTTGAGAAGAACGGATCCGGATTAGGTTCCCGGGTAGAGAAGTACGGGATTGGGAAGTTCCGTAATCCGGTTACTACTAAGGACGGATATCCTGTGAGTGACTGTAAGGACGCTAGGCAGAAACGGATGCTGGAATTTTTAATTCCGTTCTTGTATCCGGAAAAGCCCACCCGAGTTTCGGTTACAGTGGCCAACACTATCTTCGGGACCTTAGAAGATAAAGTAGTCCACTGGGGGAAAGTTATAGTGGGCATAGTGAAGAAACTGGTGGATCACGTCGGGAAGGGGAAACCTAGTCTCTTCACCCCGTATTTGTTCCACCTGTATCATCAGCAGGAGGTGCTCACTAATGAAGAGGTGTTAATATACAACACCGGGTTGGAGATCCTCAAGTACGGTCTCACGCACGAAATTCCGCCGGATACTCCAGTTGAGGGGAAAGAGGAGGAAGAAGAAGAAGACGAAGACGATGAGGAAGAACAGCAGCAGCAAGAGCTGGTCGACAAACGGGAGAAGAGAAGGAAGTCAACCGATCCGAACTCAAGGGTGGAACGGTCGACCCCGGAAAAAGGAGAGCCGAGTCAGCCCCCGGGATCAAAATTGCAGTCGGACTTCTTCGATGTCGGAAAGCAGTGGATGGAGGAGGCTCAGCACATGCACTTTGGCATGTCGAACATGATCCAGGGCATTGCCGCGGAGTTGAAGGTGGAGCCGGAAGACATCTTGACGGAGATCCGGCGACGACCAAACCCGGATCTGCTGCGTAAGAAGGATGAGCAGATCAAGAACTTGGAGAAGGAGAGGGACGACCTTTTAGGTCGGGTGAATTGGGCTAAAACGGATTCTGTAGCTACACGACAGAAGGAGACGGAAGCTCTCCAACTTGTCCACAACCTGACAGCGTTGGTGGAGTAGCCCGCGGAAGCCGTGTTAAAATCAAGACTCTTCAGCAACCAGCTGAGTGGCATGGGCCACTTATCCGGGTCCAAGGTGGTGACCATCTTGGTCGACTTCCAGGCCCGGATGGAAGGAATACTGAAGGAGATGGTGCAGTTGTTGGAGCACCTCGACCCAAACAAGCCCCTGGATTTCACGAACTTTCCGGAGCTGCCCAATGTCGACTTGCTGAAGACGCCCCAAAAGCCGGGGCCGGGGATCATTCTTGTGGGAGTACGGAAACTTAGAATAAAGAAAAATAGCATAGGAATAGGATAGAAGTAAGGCAAAAATTTCAAAACTTTGGTAAGAAGTAAGAAATTAGAACCGGATACAGATAAATTCCGGATAGTTAGAATCCGAGATTCCAGATCCTTTAAACCGGGTTCTTTCAAGAGCAGACGCGGATCTTAAATCCGAGTTAGGTCGGATTGGAACGAGCTACGGAATAGGTATCCGACCTACGCCGCTAGGGAACCGCTACGGGAACGGACCTCTTTCCGTTTACCGAGGGGAACGGTCAGCAGCTCGACTAGTACTTAAACCGTCGCCAGACCTAATCTTCCTCATTCTTCACTTTGCTGATTGTCTTGTGCACTTAGCTGAGAGAAAGAGTGGTGAGTTAGAGATCGCGACAGGGAGAGACGGGTGAGGTCGGTGCCGATTGCACCGGATTTAGTAGTCGGTGTCGGTGAACTATGGCAGAGTCTAGCAACCCGGTAGCGCGTCGACCTTCTGTCACAGCTCAAATAGTTAGACCGGCTATTCCCACGGACCCAACTCACCGGAAGGAGTTGGAAACAAATCTGACCCGGATGGGGTGCGTAGGTTTGATCCATCGACCGTGGAATGTTAAGGACACGGAGATGTTGGAGCAGCTCATCTTGGGAGTCCCAAATCAGTTTGAGTTGACTGTGAGAGGCCAACCCGGAGCATGGACGGCGGATGTATGGGCTGACGTATACGGATTCGAGAAGAACGGGTCCGGATTAGGTTCTCGGGTAGAAAAGTACGGGATTGGGAAGTTCCGTAATCCGGTTACCACTAAGGACGGATACCCCGTGAGTGACTGTAAGGACGCTAGGCAGAAATGGGTGTTGGAATTTTTGATTCCGATCCTGTATCCAGAAAAGCCCACCCGAGTTACGGTTACGGTGGCCAACACTATCTTTGGAGCTTTAGAAGATAAGGTAGTCCACTGGGGGAAAGTCCTAGCCGGTATAGTGAAGAAACTGGTGTCGCACGTAGGGAAGGGGAAGCCGAGTCTTCTCAGTCCGTATCTGTTTCACCTGTACCACCATCAGGAGGTGTTGACTAGTGAAGAGGTGGTGATTTACAACACCAGATTGGAAATAGTGAAGTATGGTCTCACGCACGAAATTCCGCCGGATACTCCAATCGAGGGAGAGGAGGAGGAAGAAGAAGAAGACGACGACGAGGAAGAAGAATCGCAGCAGCAGGACCTGGTCGACAAACGAGAGAAGAAAAGGAAGTTGACCAATCCGAACTCGAGGGTGGAACAGTCGACCCCGGAAAAAGGAGAGTCAAGTCAGCCTCCGGGATTGGAAATGCAGTCGGACTTCTTCGACGTCGGAACACAGTGGATGGAGGAGGCCAAGCACATGCATTTTGGCATGTCAAACATGATCCTGGGGATTTCTGCGGAGCTGAAGGTGGAGCCGGAAGATATCATAAAGGAGATCCGGCGACTATTGAGCCCGGATCTGATTCGTGAGAAGGACGAGCAGATCAAGGGCTTGGAGAAGGAAAGGGATGACCTGTTAGGTCGGGTGAACTGGGCGGAGACGGATTCCGCAGTTGCACGGCAGAAGGAGACGGAAGCTCTCTAACTCATCCACAATTTGACCGCGTTGGTGGAGCAGCCCTCGGAAGCTGTGATCAAATCCCGACTCTTCAGCAATCAGCTGAGTGGCACGGGCCACTTATCTGGGTCCAAGGTGGTAACCATCTTGGTGGACTTCCAGGCCCGGATGGAAGGAATTTTGAAGGAGATGGCGCAGTTGTTGGGGCACCTCGACCCGAACAAGCCCTTGGACTTCACCCACTTTCCGGAGCTGCCCAACGTCGACTTGTTGAAGACGCCCCAGAAGCCGGGGCCAGGGATCGGTCTACAGCCATCCCCAAGACCTACTCCAAGTCAGACACGGATCCAGACGAAGACCACTAAGTTTGGCCAGACGAGGAGTGTCCAGTCGATTCTGGTAGTAGCAGGGAGTACCATTCCGACATCCGGAACATCCGTCCGGAGCGATTTAATCCAACGGATAGGGGCCTTGTCAAACCCGGCTCGGACCAATCCGGTCGACTTTACTCATATGCAGAAGGCATCGCCCAAGAAGAATACAACACCGATTCAGTTGGACGATTCACCAGAGAGAGAGACCAGAGTGGAGATGATCCAGGAGTCCGAGAAGGGGGAATTCACTTCCGGGGACGAGACAGCTTCGGATGACGACCCGCCACCGATCAAGCGGAAGATTCCGACCCGGGCTGCAACGAAGTCCACTTCACCGAAAGGAAGCAGGAAACCACCTGCAGGGCCGAGTAGCAGCTCGAAGAAATCAAAGCGGGGAAAGTAGTTAGTATGTTTGCAGTATTAGGATTTTTAATCTGGAGCGGATTTTCCGTGCGTGGGGCCCGGTTCCGGATTCTTAGGAGTAGTTGAACTTTCCGGATAATGCGGTTAGTTACTGATTGGTCACCTGGATTTCAGGTGTGCCTTTTTTGGCTTTTTGTTTGGGTTTTTTAAGTGGAGGGCAGCTTGTTGCCCTTTCATTCCAGCCTTGCCCATTTTGTGTGCATTAGTTTATGTTCATATTCTCTTTTCTCTAATCTGAGCCACTAAGTGGACATTCGGATTTCTGGCTATGTGTGCGTTTTCTTGAGTCGTCTATGAGTGTCGAAAGTGTGAGAGAGGGCAGATGAGGGGGAATCCGGGTTGAGAGTTAGTTGGACCTGATTTGAGCGAGTAAGTTTGTGAGGAAACTTTACTAGACTTGTGAGTAAGGACTTGTGCGTGGTACCTTTAAATTGCCGTAACGGTGATCCGGTTCTAAGGAGTGGTGCGGATGCGAGTCCGGAATCCAGGGAGGGTTCCGAGCGGAGATAAGCGACCGCCAGTGGAAAATCCCCACTCACCGGAAGGTCTGCCAACCATAGGATCAATTTGGTAGATAGATGCACGAATCTCTTCCAGCTCCGGTTGTCTTGATCTGTCGTTGTAGTAGAAGTGGAAGGATGCAATTTTGAGTGACCTGTTTTCCGGGCAAGCTACCCGGGGAATTGTGAGGATTATTACTTCCTCTATTCTACAATAAAAACTCGGTTAGGATTGTTTTGTGTGAAGTTTTGTGCAGAGAAATAGATGTCTATGAGTGGTGTGTTCCTACCCCTCTAAAGATCAAATGCGGACACCCTGAGGGTAAAACAGGGGAATAGAAAACCAGTTGAAGTTAAGAAGTGAGACCCGGAATCCGGATCAAACCGGAAACCGGAAAGAGATAGATCCGGATTGAGATCCGGAAGACCATTGTGTTAGAAATAGGAAAAGAAAAAGGTGCTGCTTGGGTTTTGTTGTTTTGATTACGACCCGGATACTCCTCAGCTTGCTGAAACATACTAGAATCTCCTGGGACGATATTTCGTGTTATCTTATCATCTTTTTGGTGTTAAGGATACTTACGCCTAGATTGCGCGTACGACAACAAGTACTGGCTCAAGGTCTGAAAAACTTCTGGAAAAAATCTCTTAACTCCATTCATCAAAATTAGACAGGAAGCAAAAGGAACGCTACACACGTTTCTTAGAACAGTCAAGGACTGCCTTGAAATTCAGTAACAGTAACACACCATAAACTTGCTCTTCAGCCTCAAGTCTGTCAATTAAGCAAATTACGTATTAGAAATTGCTCTCCACACATGTGTCTTAGGATGGAACACCTGTATTATTCGTATCCGCTGGATCAAAAGCAGTTACTCCATCTGTCCCGAAATCCCAGAATGGATATCTTATCCTGTCCTGCACAACGAGAAAATGATATCCAATAAACACCCTGAAACCTCTAGTAAAAACAAGAGAAAATTGCAATCAAGTAACCGAGTGTACATCACTGTGCCCACAACCACATATTTTTTAAAAGGAAATAAAATTAAATCCAAATTCACTAGATTCTCAATTCGTATTGTTCTACGGCTGAATCCAAATACTATCTCACATACACAAGTTTCGAGCACAATAACCCATGTCATGACCTGCTAACCTAGTCGCACATTCACCTAGATAAATAATGTATACGACCTGCTCCTATGCTTTTAACTCCCGAGTGAGAACGTGAATCCCATGAACAAGAGCACAGATAGATCAGCACACAATATCATGTGGGAGGTACAAACCTCAACTATATTTGAGCCCAGATTAATGTTCTTTGTTGAATATCTGCATTCTTTAGATTGAAGCCCTACTCTGATTCTAGCAAAACTCAATAAGACTGGGAGAAGATTTTCACTCCTCTTGAGCATGCAAGTGGTTAGGCTTGATACACCTTCTCATGGATTAGGAATGACAACATTTTCTGGATTAAGAGGAGGTTCACATAAATCATAAAAGGTCATGGATATAGCTTCATCCCTAAGCTAAAAAACACAACTTCAACCCTAAGCTTCAAAAAAATCCCCTTCAAAATTTGTGCCTAATTCCTGCATTGAAGTCTTACCGTAAAATCTTCAACTTTGGAACAATGCCGAGAGTTGCGATGAGAGCATCAGTTCTGAGAATATACTTTGATTTCGATGAAAGGTAAAACCTTGGCTATAGTTTTTGTCTTCTCTGTCCTTTTATTTACCTAAAACATCAAAGAACGCACATTTCAAAGCTTTAGACTAAAAAACAAACATGATGACTAATGTAACAATTTACAGAGAGAAAAGTCTTGGAAGCATACCTTCAAAGCAGCAAGTCCTTCACGAATAATTTGGAGACTGAAGTCTGGAGGGCATTCATCGCCTAAGGTGAATGAAATCTCTTGTCTCACATTGCTTAGAAGCCAATCTTTCCAACTTCTACTTCTACATTCCTGTCCCCGTACTTGCACTTCACATTTATAATCTCAATGGATCCAGTTTGATCAATAGGCACCCATTGTGACCTATCCATCAAGCATTCACGATTGAATTGAAAGGTAGTGTACAATATGGACCTAGCAATGTGAAATCGAAACACTAGTGTGCTATGATCCACTTTGCATTTAATTACATCATCTCCCCTACTGACCTTGGCATCCCATCCACAATCCATGAGGGATTCGAGCAAAGTTTTTGAAACATCTTGAAAAACGAACATAGCATTTGTTTTATGAATGGTAGGAGCCACTGAAAAGAGATCAACTATAATATGTAGTGGCAAAAACCACTGCAAGTGAGTCTGTCTACTCCCAGTTGTTGCCTTCATGGATGATATAAAGTTGGAGCGCATACGAGCTCTATAGGATTCTTTAGTTAACATGTCGGGAAGAGGCCACACGGGATCATTGAAATTTTCTAATGGAATGGGCTCTAAACGCCCATATGTGCCACTCACGGATGGAGGATGATACTCTGCATTGTAGAAGAAAAGTTTATCACTTAGAAGTTGTTTAGGTGTTTGTTCCCCTGTGTATGCAGCTCCTTCGTCCACATGCACAACCATAATAATAGACATGATACTCTTTACATCTATAGAATCCTCATACTCCGAGGGATACAAATCTGTTGACAATAAAACCATACCATCAGAATAAAGATCAAATAATAAGAATTTCTAGTACATATGAAATTAGGATTCCAGAAAAATAACAATGCAAAGCTGTAAACTTACAATTCATCCCAGAACTTTGAACTGGGATTGGGAGATTTGGATCCAATTGAAGCTGCCGATATTGATACGCATGTTGAACAACTACGTTTGAGCACTTCCCTCCAGTGACAACGAATTTCAGAATACGAGCCTTGTATGCACCATCAGTGCTTTCCCCTCCATGTTTTCTAGCATCTCTACTGTGCACACCTCTCAATTCCGGCTGCAACAATACCCACGAGCCCACCTCAAAACGTCTTGGAATAGGTTCTCCACTCTTGTCCAGATCATTGTAAAGAGTGACAGCTTGCACGACAGAGCGGGGTCGCATTCTGAAATTCCAAAATTCCCGAAAATAAACCACACGAGAGCAATCAACAGAACAAGATCTGCACGATATTGCCGTCCTCCAATGTCACCTTCACTTCCTTTTTTATCAATCTTGCGAGTTCACAAAACAGCAAGTCAGCAACGATAGCATCCAACAACAGAAATAGGGTTAGTTACACTCTCAGGCTCAATACAGAGCTCTCATCAATGCCGACATGTTGGAAGGTAACCCCAGTATCCCACCTTTGTCAGCAATCAACATGGGTTGAAATTGCTTGTGCTTGAATGCAATTTGTAAATCGATGAATAAGAGACCATTAAATTGGAGACTAAGAGTCATTTGGGATTCAGCACTTACGATTCAAACAATTGTAGCTGAAAAAAGGTGATCGATTGGTCACCTCTCACGTTCGTCAGCTACTCAGCTCCAAACAAAGTTTCCAATTACAAACGAGCTTTTCTCAATTTTTGAAATCGTTACCCAAACCTTCTTCCAACATCAATTTACTGCTGAATTTTCCTCAAACACTAAAGCTACCATAATTGCCACCAAAGAGAAGTGCAAATTGTTTGCAGATATAACCAATTCAAGGGGGAAGTGCTGGAGCAACCAGGTAAGGTCGGTATTGGAGGCAAAATATGGAGGCGAGATCTGGAGGCGAGATACTACAAGAAAAGCCGTTGAGCAAAGGGACACGCGTCAAAAGAGGCGGAAAAACAAATCTCGTCATATCTTTCTACTATGATGATTGCTAGTTGCCTCAAGTCACCACACGCTTCTGGCTAATCACAATGCTCCACCGTGCTGCATACTGGGGTCTCAATGACATTGTGGCCAATACTTGTATTTCTGTTTTAACTTCTCTTATCACGAAAGTAGTAAGGAAAACTGACGGCCTTTTTTTAGGATCAAATCTCCCCTAATGGTACGTCTTGTTTCTCTTCTGGGCAGGCCACCTGTAAAGCTTGGGTGAACTGACCCCCCACTTGCTCCCAAGGAAAAATGTTGATTTTTAAAATTTGCAATGCATGATAAAATTTGCAAATTTTGAATTTATATTTGCAATCAAAAGCCCCAAAATTAGCGAGGAAGGTTGTACACAATAAATTAATCAAGTACAAAGTAGGGGGCTTTTTTTTATATACACCCCTAGAATGACTTGGGGGAACTAGCGATGGAGGCAATTCACCTTGGCCACTTGTGGCTAGCCGGCTTATAAGTTACTTTTTACCAATAAAAATATGTTTCATTTGTTTAAAAAAAAAATCTAGATAATGATAAAGCCCGTAATTGGATTATGATTTTTGAAGCTGCAAATATTTGCACTTTACATGAATATCAATTCTGCTACTGAAAATCTGTCAATGAGAAATTGATTACCAATTGAGCTTAAAAGGTAAGAGGTCCCTAAATCACCCATTTAAGAGCTGAAATTGAATTTTGAAGAGGTGAAACTTCTTATAATATTTTTCAAGAAATTCTCCTTGAAAGACGAGTAGAATTGGCATCTAATCCAAGTTATTTCATATTTTTGGAGCTTTGTGGAATTAGATATGAATTTTTGGACTTCAAAGCACTAAATGGTTAAGAAGCCCCTTAATTGTGAACTCTAAACGCTACACCAAATTTTGTAATTGCAAGTAGTGCAAAAAATTGAACCAATATAGCATATGACATATTCATGGCAATTAGGAATTATAATTAATGTGTGTCCCCTTCTTAATGGTTCAAATTAGAAAATTATATAATGATAGACCTTAGAATAATCAATGAACAAAAATTAATACCCCCCATTTCAATACCCAGTGTTCGCACCTATATCCTTATTTTTTTCATGGAGAGCACCCCCCGAGTTTTGAAATTAACCTTATTAACCTAGATATTTTGCAAATTAATCCTAAGTTAAATCCAAATTGTCTTTCTTTAGTCCAAAATTGGCTTTTTATGCAAGCAAGGAGATCTTGAGCAAATCCAATCTTTGATTTTCCAAAAGATATTTGTAAAATCACTGTAAAGTAATCACAAATTACTATAAAAAAATCAAACTAAGAGCTGACCCTCTCTATCTTTTAGGGAACAACTCAAAATCAAAAACCAATTGCGCCATCGTGTTCAGAAGACCCCAATTAGCCAAAGTGACCCCTAACCCCTGTTTTCTCGGCCATTTTCAAGTGCAATTTTAAGTTACAGTAACTTGCAATAAAAGTCAAAACTCTAACTTTTGAAATTTGCGCTTTTTGATGAAATTGTCTGGCCAAGGTAGTTTAGAATGTTCATGGGAGTAAGAATTCCATTCGGACATCGTTAGCTCCTGGTATGCCGGTCAACCCATCGTCAAGTTGTAAATTGTTGTGAAATTCAATGTCGGTCTTAATTCTAATACTTGGGAATGTCAAAATGTCTTCAAACTTGACAGGACTCTTTATTAGCACACAAAACACTATCCTAATTTTTAGTGAGATTTTACCGCAACATTTGTAATTTCTAGGAATTTACAAATGCATTTTTAAGCGGTTGACTTCCCATGGAGTCAACATGGAATTTTCCAAATTTGTGAAACTTTTGGGAGAACGTCTAGGACACTCTTAGAATCTAAATGCAAGCTCCACGCTCACTTTGCACTAACCTAAATATAATAAATTTGAAAAATTTCCACCCGAGGGGGAAATCATTCTTGATACCAGAGGAATCTTGAATAACTAGCCCTCATTTTGACCTCCTGGCATGCTTTGACCTAGAAAATCACCTCTCTGTATGCTCCAATGACCTTTTCCTCCATCTTGGTCTAAATTCAGCTTGTACTCTCAAAGTTACCTGCAATATTTAGAATAACAAACCCAATTCTTTTTTGAACTGGACTTTGACTTAATATGACTTGTAATCCTAAACTAGACTCTATTACTTAGCCAATTTTTTACATGCATGCTTATAGATGTTGTTTTGCATGAACAAGACACTAGGACTGACTAACTTTTATATCCTCACTTCTCTCGGAATTATTAACTATTCACTCAAACTCACCAATAAGACCTAGAATTAGTGAAAACATAAAGTTTTATGTATTCCATGTTTCTAGGACCATCTCTTTCTACTTTGATAGGGACTTCTACCAAAACTCTCAACAACACTCCTTTTATAGGTTTTTTCATATTTTAAGACTAAAAACTAACTGAAATTCGCAAAAAATAGATCCAAAGTTCCAAGTGCTAACTTGAGGTCTCACATCACCTCCCAAAGCAAAATGCTTCCATTTGTTGCCAAGACAAAGATGTTGGGACTTAAGCAATGCCCACGTTTGTGCAGCAACGTTGAAAATGCCAAAGATTTACAATGATGCATCCCGGCATTTCTGTGATCTCATGTCAAGATGCCTTCAAGACTGATTTGTCTGAAAGGAGTGGAACCTACAACTGAAGTAGCTTCGAAGCAAAGTGGCTTGGATGCGACACTGCAAGCGTGGCCCTTGAGGTTGAGGGACTTGCATATCAATAGGTGAATTGGATTTTGAAGGTGAATAGTGAATGCACTGCCACGCTAGATCTAGTCAGGACACATTGTTGATTGAAAATTAGAAAGGTCATGTGACCCATGAGCATCTACTTGCACTGAGACTCACTACCACTATGAAAGGATCCGTCCTCATTGCTAAGTTGTCTCTATTAACATTTCAATCAATTGAAGTAATACTATTTAATGCTATTTTAGTGTTGTTGTTCATGATTGATTTTCTAAAGCGTGAAATCCTTAATCCTAACAATCAATGAAGCAATTACAAAATAGATGACCTCTGTCGTACGCATAATCTAGGCGTAAGTATTTTTAACCACAAAAACGTGCTAAGATGACACAAGTTATCGTCCCAAGAGATTCCAGACGTTGCTTCAAAATTAGTGTTTCTAGACCTCTAAGTTTCCGGACTTTGACCACCTCGAGAGGGGTCCTTTCAACACACGAACTCTTTTCCGGAACTACTTCCTTTCCGGATTCTCTTCCGGATCCGGCTCTACCCAATTTTCCGGTTCCGTCTTTCTAACAAGTTGGTTTTCGATACCTCTGTTTTACCCTCAGAGGGTTCCTCACTTGCTCTTTCCAAGGGGTAGGGAACTGCACCACTTCGTATCTGACATAAACATAAAACAAAACACAACCCAAGAACAGATCTAGTTGAGTAAACAGGGTGGCATCCTCACAATATCCCGGATGGCCTATCCAGAAAGTTGGTCACACATGGTAGCGTTAGGTCCTCCTTACTACAACGACGGATACCGGACTTCCGGAACTAAGGGAATGACTTCCTAGCTCTCGACCGCTCATGAGGTTGACTAGCCTTCCGGATGGGTGGAAATATTCCTCTGGCGATTGCCTATCTCCGCACGGAACCGCCCCTGCGAATTCTAGACTAGCTTCCGGACCACTCCTTGGTCTCCACCGGATTACCGTACCAGCAATTTAAAGGCGCCACTTTCTCACTGCGCAAGTCTAAAAACTCATCCGTAAAACACACTCAGCCTAATCCGGCAGTCCACGAATCCGGACTCCTCCCCTTGCACACTCTCACTTACACATCCACACAAGTGACTATAGACGCGATACGCAAGAGAATAATCCAACGAGTACTTTCCTGAATGCTTTAGATTAAATGAACAAGGAAAAGGAATGACAGGCCAACAAACCGGCCTGCCCTTAAAAACCCACAAAAAGGCAGCCCAAACGGCCACCAGAAAAACCGGCCAACGGCCAAACAAAAAGCAAAAAGGCAATGGCCCTGAAGACCGTTCCGGGAATACTGGGAAATCGTTTAACTCCTAAAAGTCCAGAACTACTGGACCCCCATCCGGACAATCCGGTTCCGGAACTACTATCCTGGTAAGAATCCTAACTATAATTACGGCTACCCTAGATAGTCACCTATTTCTCTTAGCCTTCTTTACAGAAGTGCCACCCTGAGATGGCGATCCACCTGTCTTCTGGGGTGGGGTGTTCTTCGTCTTCGACCTGGTCCGGGGAGGCTGCAACTCTTCTTCCTCCGATTGAGTCGTCTCCTCCTCCTCTTCCGATTCCGGGTCCGTCTCGCTCAGTAGCCGTCGCCCCCTTGGTTTCGGAACAGTAAGATCGATGAGCTGGGACGGTGGCGGTGTCTGGAGAAGGGGCTGGAGCATGTGAGTGAAACTCACCGGATCCGTCTGAGCTGGGTTCAACACCGTTCCGGGTAAAGCTGGTTCCCGGAAAGTGGAAGCAACCAGTCTGTCGGGGAAGAGATTCGCCACCGACGCAGTTCTTCCGGCTGGAATGCCTAGGACAACGTCTTTTACCAGAGTCGAGGCCGCAAACTGCTTCACTAGCGACCTCCTCTTCTGGGCCGATGCTGTTCCGGCTTGCAACGTTCCGGCAATTGTTTTACTCTTTGCCGGAGAAGGCTGGTTCTGTGCCCCTCCTTTTTGGAGATCTTGACCCAGGTCAAAAAGGCCTTGGTCTAACCCCTCAAGCGGATCCAAGTTTCCCAACAGTTGCCGGACTTCTTTGAGCATTCCTTCAATCCGGACTTCAAAATCTACGAGGATGCTCACCACCTTCGTTCCGGCCACGTGACCATCCTTCACCATCTGATTATTCCAGAGTGTAGCTCTGGCAAGAATATCCGCCGGATTGTCAAACAGACTTCTGACATTCTGGACCAGATCGAGGGCTTCTCCCTCCTTTGCTTCAGCGGCCATCCGCTCTTTTTCCAACCACGCAGCTTGTTCTCGAAACCGGTCCCGTTCTTGCTCCAAGGTCAGAATCCGGTCCTCCAGCTGCTTCACTGCTTCCGGATCTGGCCTTTCCGTCAACGCCACCAGGATTTGGGTTTCTTCCTTCACACCCAATTTCTCGCACATCTCCCGGATCACCGCCGACATCCGCTCATTCTGTGCCCGGGTAGCTAACAACCATTTGATGGTGGCCTCTAGCTGATCCGTTTCTGGAAGTGATTCTCGGGGCTTCTCCACCTCCTCGGCTTCTTGCTTCCCCCGCGCACCCTGATCAGTTGATTTACGGCGCATCCCTCCAACGTTAGGTGATGCCTGCTCCGGTTTCGGTTCCTCTTCTTCCGGCTCGAGCTCATCCGGTTCATCTTCCGCGGGAAGTCCGTACTTCAACAAATTCTCGCCCTTCCGGTACATTGTCATTTCCGGTCCAGCCAGTGCATCCTCGGAGTGATACAGATGGAAAAGATAGGAGCTAATCGGACTTGACTTCTTGTTTGCGATATTGACCGCTAACTTTTCCACTACGGAGTAAATGATCACTCCCCAACTGACCGGCCTAGGAGCCGGATTCTCTCTGTCTCCCAGCGCTCTGAAAATAGTGTTTGCCACGGTCATTGTAATCCGGGTGGGCTTTTCCGGATACAAGATAGGGATGAGGAATGCTAACAACTGCCCATTCCGGGGACTTTTACAGTCACTCGCGGCGTTCCCTTCCTTGGAATCCGCATGACTCCGGAATACCTCCACGGCGTAAGTGTCCGTCCGGGACGCCATTCCGGAACCCCTGCTTGGCGTAAAGTATGCCTTCGCCCACAACTCCGGAGTCCAGGCCCTAGATCGACCCCTAATCGTCAAATCGAACTGATTACCCACTCCGGAAACCAGCTCGTCAATCATCTCTTCGCTCCGGACGTTCCATGGACGTTTTACCAATCCTAAACACCCCATGATTTCTAGGTCTTCTTCTAACTCCTTCAGGCGCTCCGGATCCGATGGGATAACCAGACGTATGCCCCGGGCTGTCACTACCGACCTCCGGGATCGACTCGCTTTCGCCATCTCACTGACTGCTAGGACAATCCGGTGCAATCGGCACCTTCCTCCCTTTCTCTCCCTAACACACCCTAACTCACCACTCTTTCTCTCTTCTAACACACCGTGGAAGAGCACGGGTAAAAAGAGACTGAATGAGGCTGGCGGTGGGGTTTAAGTACCTGTCGGAACCCTAAGTCCCCGCCGCCAAAAACGTTCCCGTAAGTTCTCTAGCCGGAACCTAGGCGGTAGGTCCCTACGATCCGGAACTTTCCGGAACTTTCCGGAACTTTCCGGCTTTCCGGCTACGGTTTCCGGAAGACTGCGTACCCTATTTAGAGTTTTATCTTTTCTCTGTAGAAACTAATTTCTATTTCTAATATCTAAGTCCTAACTTTGTATTTAAATGCAAAAATTGAAAAAGTTCTGCTACTTTTACCTTCACTAAACTTTTAATTGGGACTTTCCGGATGATACGTACTCCCACAACCTCACAGTGGAATTTCAACAAAAACAATCTACCAACAACGAATTTGAAAGCATCCAAATAAGGGAAAGGAAAGAGTACACACTATGTTATTTGTTGCAGTTGGACACAACCATCAGCCGTGGAGCTCACGCAAATTCCATGGTGACTAAATTTCAAATGCTCACACTTTACCAATCTCTCCAAACATGAGCTTCGAATTTCTTAAAAGAATAGGGACAATGCCCAATCTTGCTTTCTAAAGCTGTGAATCCACTCAGAATTGCATCCAAGTCAAGCTCGGGAAGCTCAATATACGCCATCGGCATCCATGTGCTTGCTTACAGAGTACTATTGACTACTTTGTGACGAGTTTTGTTCCCCAATTTTGCTCCATTGCGTTCTCCAGAAGTGTGCTAGAGTTCTCATCATTGGAGCATTAGTGTCTCCTAATGGGGCCCTTAATAAATTAGAAATTAAAAAACTCATCATTCTTATAATACTGTGTAAAATATAAAGAAAAGTAATTCTCTTGTGAAAGAATTTCCAAATTTTAATTCAAAAGTTTTATAAAAGTTATAACCCAAATTTACAATTAAACACTTTTAATACCTAAAATACCATTGACCCTAAACCCTAGGAAGACAAATTGTATTTTGGACAAATAACCAAGGGTTCAATTCTTTCATGATTTAAAATTTTTTTGGAGACCTTAAAAAATGAATAGCTGTATAAAGATATAATTTTTTTTTCTGTATTTGGTGTCCAAGAACATAATTTAGTAATTTATACCCAACTAAACCAACATAAGGGAGACCAACAAGGAAAAAGAAAATTAATTTAATTTAATTTTTTTGAATTTGATTTTTTAATGATAATTTATATTTTTGTCTAAATGAAAAGGTTTGATTCATTTCATTTGGATAGGTGATGTGAAAGTTATAGACACTCTTGTTATTTATTAAACCTTTTTCCAAAAATAACTTGTAGTACAATTTGTAGAATTTTCTCACCTTAACCCCTAAAGGACCGTTTGTCCCCTCGGAGGACAAATTGGGTCCGGGTAGGTTCCTATTGTCTCAATTTGAAGTGAGATTTTTTGAGATTTTTTGAGGTTGTATACTTTCCCGAGAGCTTCGTGGATATGTAATTTTTATTTCAATCGGATTCTGTATGAAGAAGTTACAGACATTTTTTTAGGAACAAAAATTTGGGGCAGGCTGGGCTGTCACTATTTTCTTGACTTTGGAGGAGGGCAGGTGAAGCGGGAAGGAGGTGGAATCTGGGGTGGGCAGCGGGTGAAGCCTCTGTCTCCAGCCTCCGTTCCCAGCCCTTGGTTCCCAACCCTCGTTCCCAGCCCTTGTTCCCAACCCCCGTCCCCCAATCCCCGTTCCCCAACCCCTGTCCCCCAACCCCCGTTCTCCAAACCCCCTGCCTTAATAACCCCAACCCCAACCCCCGTCCCCCAATCCCAGTTCCCCAACCCCTGTCCCCCAACCCCCGTTCCCCAAACCCCCTGCCTTAATACCCCCACCCCCCTGCCTTAATGACCCCAACCCCCCGCCTGGTTGGCAACCCTTGGTCACAAAGGCTGGGGGACGCCCACCTCCAGTCGCAGGAGGGGGTGCATGGGCTGCCAGGCCGCCCCTGTGCTGCGGGTTGCGCCTGTACTGCGAGCCGCGCCCCCTTCAATGCACCAAAAATTTGCCAAATTCTGGCAATTGAAGCTTCAATTCTTGAAATTCAAAGTGAAAATTTGTCTGCAAGCAACTACACACTGACATTTGATGCGAAATTTTGGCAAATTTGCCAATGACGTCAATTGCTTCTTTGACTACAAAAATCTTCAAAGTCCATAATTTGACCAAAAATTTAATTTGATGAGCACAACGAAGCAATGAATTGAATTTGTGGCACCTAATTGAAGCATGGGAAATTAACTTCACCCACATTTGCTAAATTAGAGCATCTATCTACACAATTGTAATCATAAATGGCTCCCATTTCTTCACTCACAACAGCACTTCTTCAATGAAGGCAAATTTAGGTCGAATTCGTTGACAATTCACAATTCTCTGACACACCAAGCAAAGAATCAAGAAAAAAGAGGCTTGAATTCAATGTTTCCTCTACCTAATTGATGTTATTCCAAAATTTGCCCAAATTTTGACTCCCAAGGTTGTTCACAAGTTGCCACGTACAGAAGCTTTCAATATTCGTAATACACCACGAATTCCTAACACACCATCAATCTGCAGAGAGGTTGGTTTGTAGAGAGACATGCAGTTGCACTTCACGATTTGATTTTTCAAGGTTTGTGAGGAGTGTTTCGTCTCCTTCTTTTCGACATTGTTCTATCTTGGGCATGCGGCACCTGTTTGATTCGTTGTGAGCTTCGGAGAGAATCGGTGGAAGTCGGTTGACATTGGGAACTCAGAGTGAACTCAGAAGTATTCACATTGGGATTTTCAGATTTGAGATTTTCAGACTTGACACATTGGGATCTTCTACGGCTACTGAGGAGGAACTGGCCGGTACAGTTGACAAGCCACGAGATATAGACTACAAGGGCAAGGCCGACCTTGTGACAGAGTCAGTATCTCTCTGCTTCATCCACTTTTTGATTCATGTGCATGTGTTCAGTTGATTATACTTTCAATTTGAGTTTATTATCCCTTCATTTGGAAGAACGGTCTGCTAGCTCTGAGTACTAAGAAACTGAATTGCAAACCTTATGTTGGGACTATAATCGACAGCACTAATCATAAAACGGAGCTTCCAATTCTAGAAATCGTGCGAGAAAGGTTTCCAGATCATCTGATTCTCGGAGAAGAGGGAGGCGTGACTGGAGATTCAACTTTGGAATATCTGTGGTACACAGATCCTCTAGGTACGTCTCATTTGAGCACTTGTTATCATCCACTGATTCTATCAAAATACTATAAGTTTCTCAATAAATGTTTTCTGGGTGAGAATTTGAGGTCAATTCTTACTCTGAAAATGAGCTTCTGGTGCAACCCTTCATACTTGTCATATTGTTGCTGCCCTCATTTACTGATTGGAACTGTTCATACTGTCATTCCGAATTCAGGTATCTTGTTATGTATAACAGTGTTTTGTAGTTCCAGAACAATATAGTGATAAGGTAGGACATCCATAAAGCGACCATCTAAGCGCTGAAACTGAATTTTGGGGAGGTAAAACATCTTGAAATATTTTTCAGTAGATTTTCCTTGAAAGACAAGTGCAATTGACATCTAACCCAAGTCATTTCATATTTTTTGGACCTTTTTGGAATTAGTTATGAATATTTGAAGTTGGAAAAAAGTGGTCGTTTGTGGTCATTAAAAGCGACCACCTCTTGAAATGTGCATAATTGGTACATTGAAGAAAGCAAAATGTACCTCTGAGTCATATTCTTTTAATGCATGGTCGGAGTTTGAGCCTCCTACCTAAAGGTAGTGATGATTATAGTGATAGGATGTAATTGCAAATATAAAATCTCATACTCTATTATGTTTACTATAATTACTAAGGTATTATCTTATATTTTCATTTTGTTCCTTCTCTAGTTTAGTTCAAGGTCAAATCTTGTTGCTTTCACATTTTCTACTAGATAATTGCATCTATTCATTGTGGTTCAATATAGTTTGAATCGTCGCTTGCCATTCACGACTATTACTTTTTGTATAGGTATTGGAGAGGACACAATGTTCTGAAACTTTTTTTCCGATTCAACTCTTGTGTCTGTTCAAAGGATTATCATATTGTTATTTGTTTAGATCTAAACTTCATTTTTACAATGTCATTTGCATAGACATATTTATGAACAGGATTCTAGTTCATTTACTAATTGCACTACAATGGTATAAAACGTGTGAAGGACATTTAAAAAAACTTTGAATATGTGGATTGCAAAATTTTTGTGTTTGAAGTGAAGAAAATCGTTCTTTTTGCACCTCCCTTGCCTAACAATCCGTTCAGCTAAAACTTTTAGAACTACACTTCCAAATTTGAATATTTTTATGAAAACAAACTTCATTTTCATTCTCTAGAAAATTGTGAAGTAGAAATATGTTTGAGATCAAACAAAACTCTAAATAGTTTATAGCTCTAAGATAAATTACAATACAATAATCCAGGTAATGATATTGTTTTGCAAAGCACACTTGATCGTATTCAACAATTTCTTTGGAAAAATCATAAAAATCGCATCAAAATATAAATACTATAAGTTAATTTTTCAAGAACATGTCTAGATTGCCCCCCCCCCCAAACAAAAAAGATTGTCCATAGCTCTCTCATTACCAATCTAAATAGAATGAATCAATTTTTTTGAAGTAGATAAAAATATTTTCTATAAAAAACAACAATTCAAAAAATTTATCCTCATTTTCTTTGAATTTTTTGTGTTGCCCAACAACTGCCAATTTTAGCTCATGGTGGCATAACTTTAGCTTATAGGCACTGATTGAAATAAAAATCACATTTATAGAAAGTTGATGTGTTTTCCTATCTTTGAAAAAAGTTTCTAGAAAATCATGATCAACATTGAGAACGTAGGAGACTACCCTAAATCCATTTTGTCCCCCAATACAAAAATGGAACTTCAAGGGTCAATCAAATGAGCTTGTGTTTTTATTTTTGTTTTTGGAATTCATTGTATTCATTCAAAAGCCTTTTTAGTGTAGGTCTTAGCTACTTCGATGCAAATTCCACTGATTTGGGCTCTTTACTCTTGCATATATTGACAACATAAGAACTAAAGAGGACATGGACCACACTTCTTGATTTATGATCTAACATACTTCAACAGAATAGGAAAAATGTTTTGTATGTTAGATTCTTTTGACTATACAAGAATTGATTGGTCTTCATGATCTATATCATACACATTCAAGTACTCCACAATCTCGTTCTTTTATACATAATGTATTTGACATGACGGCCTTTTTGGTGGTCAAGTTGAATAATCCTTAGACTATCATTTTTGTGTTCAGGCAAGGAGATTTTTTTGTACACTATTAGGAGTTTGAAGGACAAAGAGCAATGCCTAGACGGAGGACTAGTACCTCCTTGGACAAGGTATAACATTTTAACCCCTAAAGGACTAGCTTGTTATTTTTTGCAACATAGCAATTTCGGGCAAGTATTAGTGACCAGAAATTCAGGTATTTCTAGGCTGAAATTTTAGTAAAAGTTGGGGACCAAGAATATCTTTCATATGCACTAAAGTTCATGACATTTGGAAATTGGAGTCAAAAGTTATGGCTCAATATGTTGTTTGTTTTCCAACTTGGGCAATCTAGGCAGATAAAAAAAAATCACTTTTTTCATAAACAAAAATTTGAAATTGAAGTGAAGGATTTATATACACGTGGAAAGCTTTGAATCATTCCATTTTAGTCAATGAGTCAGAAGTTATGAGGAATTTTAGTTTGCGGGTAGTTCTGGATTCTCTACTCTAAAAGATCATACGGTTACATTTTTGAACACATGTAACCGTATGATCTATGAATTTGAGGGGTTAATCCCCTAAAGGACTATTGTCTTTCAAGGAATAGAATGGATTTCAAGCAAGCTCCTTTGGTCTCAATTTTTCTCATAAATTTTTGAAATTGTTTTTGAACATACAAGAACACATTACCTTCTAGAATATATGATCTTTATTTCAATTGGTACCCCCAAATAAAGGTTATGCCGCTCTCTATGATTTCTTCAATTCATGAAGCTCAAAAAAGAATTCACAATAACTTGAAATGAAAATTTTTAAAATCTTTTGTTTTTTAGATTACACTTTTGTCTACATTGAACACTTGCAACCATTTGCATTAGTAATAAGAAAGTTATGGAGCATCTTGTTTTGTAGGCAATTAGAGTGTCCTCTTCAAATAATAATGTATAGGATTTGTTTTTGAGGTCCTTTAGTGATTAACTGCACCACTTTGCTACCATTGACACTTTGAGTTTTCTAAGTCCAAAGTTCTATTTTATTGATTTCTACCACGTTGCATGGGATGGACTGCCTGTTCGTCGTAGTTGCAGATTGCTAGCCCATGATACCCCTTCTTCTTCAAATTCGCAATGTCCACCTCGGAGTCCTACCCCCCCTATTCCATTACAAGCAGGATTTGATTATCCTACACCTCGCTTTGTACCTTCATTACCAGAAGAAGGTCAAGAGAATTTTTTCCCAGAGGACGTTGACATCATTGGCAACATCAATCCGGAGTTCATTGATAGCCAGGAGCATGAAGTTGGAGGTAGAGCATCTAGTTGTGAAGAACTTGATGAAGAAGACTTTGATGAAGGCCCCTATTCTTCACATGAAATTCGAGATGTTGATGATCTCTTCTGGCCTCCGGAGTTGTTATACAACCCTGAGCAGATTGCACGTCCACCCAAACGATCGCGTGATGGAAGTGCATCAACGAGGGTGGAGAGGGAGATTGTACATCAAGAGCTTCCAAGTGAAAGTGGTCCACTTCACGAGCCTGTAGCCTCTGTCGATAGAGTGATTAGGGCGCCTTCGCCAACTTGGGAGAGCTCGGATGGGGATGAAGGCAACCAATGCGAGAATGCAGAAATAGCCAAGGAGCGTCCCCGGGGACGAGGTTGGGAGCGCCAACAAGAACGTCTTCAACGGCAGTGCTCCAATAGCCCTTCCACAGCAGGTAAGCATTGCAAAGTTTTGCTCTACTAGATTTGTCTAAAGAGTTGGGGTTCAAGTTGGATTTGGCGGTTAGAGAATCATTTTTTTACCTTTAGTTATAAAAAATGGACATGTATATCTTCAATTCTCAAACAATTCTTTAGCAATATAATTAGGATGATACTTTGTGACACCTTTATCAAAAGTATATGATATATAGGTAATGTTTGCCGCTTGGACTTCAAATATAGCAGTCATCAAGTTATTTTGTAAAATATACAAAAAATTCTTTACAAAGTATAGCCAATAGCTTTCACTAACCGAAACAAGTGGAAAATAGTACATACAAGACATCTTCAATTGTATGACATTGCAATGGAATTGGGTACAACATAGGATAAAATTTGAATTACCATTGTTCTAAGGGGGGACACATAGATTTTGAAAAATGTAATATGAGCACAATTTTTTAGGAATATTTCATGAACTTTTTCCAAAATTTTAAGAAGTTATTAGCTTTTGAGGAATATAATTTTTATTTCAATCAATGCTCGATAGTAGGAATTTTACTACTACAAGTACCAATTTGAATTTAATAGAAAAAAAAATCAAAGAACTTCCATTCAAGGATTTCAAGAAATTGATTTTCATAGTTTATATTGTTGTTATGACATGGAAAACTTCAATTCCTTCCATTTGGATTTTTGATGTAGAAGTTATGGTGCATCTTGTTCTACAGGCAATTAAAATATGTTCTTGGAAAAAAAATTTAGGATTTGTCTTGAAGCCAACTTTCAACCATTTGTGAAAATAATAATTTCTAGAGGATTAATTTCCAATGCTACACCAATTTCATCGTTGAGAGTATATTCTAGTCCACCTTTGGGGTATTAGCAATTGAGTTTTCTCCTTCATCATAAACCTACTTCTACCTAATAATTTATTTGGAGATTGAAAATAAAGATTTTTTTCATTTTTTTCCATCACAAAAGAGTTGCAAAATGTAAATTTAAAAAATATGTAATGATAAAGTTTTAAGTTCAAAGGATTCAAAGTGTTATAAACTAGTTTGCCTTGATGCTATAGAAGTTTTTTTCTAATTATCTTTGAACGCATTTATTTTGCAACGTATGTGGTCAAAATTCCAGAAATGTCTTGCAAACATTTTCATGTTCTTGTACTACTAAATCTTACAATTACATACTCCAAAAATTTCCATTTTTCTATTTCATGCTTTTTGCATTGGAAATGTAGTGTCATGTACATTTTTATAAATAAAAAAAGCTTTTGATTTTAGGGCCTAAGAAAGTGAAGGGGACCAATTTAACACTCTATTGACACATGAGAATTTCAAATTTGTAGATGAAAGTGGGAGCGAGTTCGACATTGAATATCCTGAGCTAGATTTTGGTGAAGAGGAGGAAGACAACGTGTATGATGATGGCTATGAAGGGGATGATGGCTATGAAGGGGATGTGAATAGCATCAAACATGTTTATCGAGATTCTACTTGGCATCAAAATTTCATTACTTATGCCCCTGAACCTGCGGAATATCTTGGTAGTTATGGGTCCAGTTTCTCTAAAAATCGGTTCCCTACTTTTTCCGATTTATTTCAAATTTTTTGGCCCATGTGGATTTTATGGGACATCGTTGCTGAGACGAATCGGTATGCAACAGCATTGAATCCAGATGATGGCACATTTGGAGGGCCGAATTGGGAAAACTTTACCGTATTGGAGTTGAAGGTTTTCATGGCCATCATATTATATATGGGCATGAGGCAGCAACCCAATTTGAGGTCTTTCTGGCATAAAAAAGGCCTTTTTCATTGTCCAACTATCTCTAGTTTGATGTCACGGAGCCGGTTTGAACTACTCACAAAATGTTTACATGTTACCAATCCAGCAACATATGAGAGTGAGAAAGGAATGCCAGGATATGACAAAATGGGGCAAGTTAGATGGTTATTGAATGCAATGAGAGACAATTGCCAAAACGCATGGAATGTTGGTAAGTTTGCTACAATTGACGAAATGATGATTCGATACAAGGGGACTTACTGCCCCGCTAGACAATATATGCCCCAGAAGCCGCAAAAGTGGGGCTTGAAGGTTTGGTGTTTAGCAGATTCAAAATCAAAATTTGTTTCAAATTTTGAAGTATATTGTGGCAAAAATCCCGTGGTTGAGGAAGAAATGCGACGACCGAGGGGACATGGGGAAGCACGATTAGCGCATAACGTTGTATTGCGCTTGCTTGCACCAATTGAGGGTAGAAGACATGTAATTGTCATGGACAATTTTTTTTCTAGCATTGCTTTATTCAAAGACCTATTGGATAAAAAAACATATGCAACCGGCACAATGAGAGCAAATCGGGTGGGTCTTCCTCAATCTTTCAAGAACACAAAGGATTTCAATAGAAATGAGCAAGGCACACTAGATTGGCGCATGCATGATTCGAGGCAAATGTCGAGCATTGTATGGAAAGATAAGAAAGCGGTTCTTATCATTTCGACGCACGCAATTCCAATTCAGTTTCCGTGGGAATTTCCAGTTGCAACAGTTCCACGTCGTAATGGTTCAGAGAGGAAGAACATTCAGACATCACCGGTGCATCTTGAGTATACAACTCACATGCGTGGTGTGGACGTAGCTGACCAATTACGAGCGTCATATTCATGTCAGACCCGGTCCCACAAGTGGTGGCACCGTGTTTTCTTTTTTCTCGTCGATACAAGCATTGTGAACATGTATATAATTTACATGGACAAATGCAAGGCGGAAGATCCTCCGAAGTGTCCGATGAAGCATTTGCAATTTCGCACTCAATTGTGCGAAACTCTAACTTCAAGATGGCAGGGGAAGAGACGTCAAGAATTTGAAGAACCACCACGTCGTAGGCAAGTATGCTACCCTGCATTTACTAAGGACCGCAATCCTTGCGTGGTTTGCAACGATGGCTCATCTCCATTGACGCGGCCAAAGACATATTGCCCTACTTGTGGCAATAAATTTATGTGTTGGCGGAAGGGGTGTTTCCAAGTTTACCACGAACGTTTGAATGGCTAAGCCATTTGCAAAGTGAGTACAATTTTCATGTACAACTATAACAAGTACTTCAATAATTGCTCTATAATAATTTTTCTATATTTTTTTGTAAGATCTCAAACTATAATAGGACTTGTCAATGAAAGGATAAATTTTGAATTGAATGTGTAGGGATATAGGTTTTTTTTAGAGGCACAAAGAAGTACATAATTGCCAAAAGAAATTATGGGCATTCAGAAGTGTGGCTATGAATCTAAAAAAATAAATTTATTCCATTGTTGTAGATATTGTGATTGAAAAATGAATTCTCTCACATTTTTATTTTTGTTCTAGGACACCTTATGAATAAACAATGAAATTCTAGAGTATTCTAAATGTTTAGACCTTGTATGGAAAACTAAGAATTTTCAAAGCCTTGACAAACAACAAAAAATTTTACACCCATGCAAGCCTTTGACATTTTTTTTTGGTGCAGGGACGTTGTTCAAATGGCCTTGATGGCTTGTATCTCATGTCCTTAGAAGTGTGCATGCCATCTGATGTAAGCTTATATGGCAAATGGAGGAGTAGTGATAGGAGCCAGCCAAACAAAGAATCACAGGAGCAATACCATCTGGATGGAGCAAAGGAAGTATGCTGATTTTGAGAGCTGATTGCCTTTTAGGGGAAGATGAAGTGCTTGAAACAATTTTCAGTAAATTTTCAGAGGAAGAGAAATGAAAGTGGCATCTAACCCAAGTCGTTTCATATTTTTTGGACCTTTGTGGAATTAGTTATGAATTTTTGAAGTTCATAGAGAAGTAGGTGGATAGAAACACTTGATGGATGGAGTACATGGTAAGTGGATGATGTAGTGAGTTGGAGGTCCCATGCAATGGAACGCTGTAGGGAACATACCGGGAACACAGGGGAACAAACCGGGTCCCTTTTTTTCCCTTTGCCCCAAAGACTTTGGCTCACTTAATGCTTCTAATTTCAATATAAACTAGAGTTTTAATTTTTTTTTAATTTTTTTTTTGGGAGTTTGTCAAAGATAAATAAATGTTTCAATCCACCGTTGGGATTTTTGAGTATTGAAACTATGCGGTAGAAATCTTGTTAGCAAAAAAACATAGTGTATAGTCAATCCTCTAGGCATTGTGTCCTTCCAAGATTTTTTTGGATGTGTTCCACTAATTTTTTTGAGGTGAAATTTGGTGGACATATGTATAACATTACCTTCATTATGGTAAATTTTTTTATTCAAAGTTTGTAGTGCAAATATTTTCCACAAATGCCGGTCAAAGGCAGCTGAAGCTGTAGGGCAGAGTCCAAAAAAACTTTTTTTTTAACTTTGAATGCTCATATCTTCCAATCCGTAGGGTCAAATTTGATGGAATTTTTACCACATGATCTTAGACAAGTTAAGTGCAAGATCCTACGGTTAGATTCTAAAAAAAAGTATTTTTTGGTTTTCTTAAGTGAACGCAGCAGAAATGGCAGTTTTGAGTGCTTTTTGACAGAAAACACCCTTGGTCCTTTAGGGGTTAAATACAACTCTACATGGTATAGTTTTCTTTCTCGAACATCTCATTATTGAAGTTAGTGCATTTTAATTCCAGTTTAGAAATATAAAGAATTTAGATTTTTCTCCTACTATGTACATAGTTGTACAAAGCGATTTCTTAGGAATTAAAATTAGGTTTATTTGCTACTTTTTTTTCCAAAATCCTCAATTGAATCCTCCACCCTAAGGATTTTAACCTCAAAACTTTGTAGTGCAAAAATTTAAATGCAAAAGGTTCAAAGTCAAATAATCTAATCCTACAATGTATCCTAAAAAACTTGTTTTCTACCCTTTAATTGTAGATATTTTGCAATCCGTGTGGGCAAAGTTTTTGGAATTTATTCCACCCATTTTCATAATGCATTACTACTAAATGAAATAATTTAAGAACAGGTGTGCAAAAAAAAAAAAAGATTTAGATTTTCTTACTTTTTGTAATAGAAATGGCAGTTTTGAGTTCAAATGGTTTTATATTGTTAGTTGGTCTTTTTAATTTAGCATACCTACGAAAATTGGTTTTTAAAAATCAATATGCTAGATGAAATTATACACATTTGCAATGGCCCTAAACCCTTGAAGTAGTTTGTCATGTGCAAGTCCAAAAAATAATTATCTTCTAAAGGCCTATCTTTGAAAAAAATAGAATTATAGGATGTAGATGGTTTACTACTATAAATCAATTGAATTGACATTTTTCAATTTTCTAATACCATTTTTAACTATTTAGATGTAAACACAACTTGTTGGCTTCCATTGGAGGCTTAATAAATTAAGCACCCCAACTTTATCCAACAACTGAGGGCTTCAACATACAACTTTAGTTTAATAACTTAAACACAAAGCCTTTAGTTCAAGCCAATGCACCTCCTCTAATTGTAGTCATAAATAATTTTCTTAAGTCTTATCAAGATGTAGTGGTAGGTAAATGATAGCACCTGTAGCAACTCTAAATGTGCATTTACAAAGGACTACATGCATTTACACAGGAGAAGTTACATCGATTTAACTCCTTTGAGGAAAGGTGTAACAGTGTATCCATGAATACAGTGCATTCCCATTGCTGCGGCTTGTAGGTTGCCCCTCCTAGAGATTCTCCACCCACTGTGCCCGGTCTTGTAGCAGGTAGCCTTGTCGTTGCTCCATCTGTTGTAGACTCTAAAGGATACTCTTTTATTCAATGAAACCGTCAACGCCATGGTGGACCACCCAATAGCGGAAAAAGTAGAGGCCGAGCAGTCGAAGGACCCTATGACTGCTGATTCTTCAGATTGTTTCCACTGACATCCGTAGCCTGCATTTTGACTCAGTTCAAGTTGAAACTTCTTCCGCTCCTTTGCTTGTCCTCATTCAAGATTTAGACACAGGGATAGGATTAGAATGGGCTCCCCTCTGTACATTTTGTAACAATTTTTACTCTTCGTGAGATATTATAATATAATTAATTTTCTTACAAGATGTTTTGAGTTTTTATTTTAAACAATTGGAGGTTCCATTAGTGTGGATTGTATCCCACCCATTATCTCTTCTCCTGCAAATGAGTGTAGTCCTACGACGCCTTTTGCTTGCATGGTGTTATCACCTCCGCATGATGGTGTCCTTTTGGACTTAGAGATGGCGGATCCTAAGTCTTGTGATCTTCAAGAGGCTAGGTCTAAGGACCATGTGCATGCAGTGGCAAGGGACGACATTCTTGAAGAAGCTCTCTTAGAGATGGAAGATCCTCCATCTAAGGTTGTAGAAGATCCAACAACGTCATCTCTAGTTCATAAAGCAACCGAAGCGGTATATTTGTTACACTCATGTTTTGGGGGGCTTAAGATTCTTGGGTTGAGTTGATTTTTTGAAGAATTTTTGCTTTTGTGTAGTTTGATTTTTAGAAGAGTGAACATACTTTTCTTACGCCTCTAGTTTTCAGATTCAAAATGTGAAAGACAGTGTAGTAGTTTATCTGTCTTCACATTTTGCTTGAATCCCTAGACAAAGTATGGGTGAAGCATGCGTTTCCTTATGTGAGGAGGAGGGCAAGCTCGTAGATCTGTTGCCATCTGGAGGGGTACAAAAATGGTTTTAGGGTTGAATTGGAAGATTTGCTTATTTGTCCAATCATGCCTGAAAGACAAAAGTGGGCCTTCTTAAATGCTATAGATTTCCCACTTGGGTAGATTGTATAGTTTACGCTTGACAGTTTTTGGACGTGTTGATTGACACTGATTTTGGACATTTGCTTGTAATCTTTTTGTATGAAACATTGAGGGCATTGAATGACTAAGCTTCATGTATTTAATTTGTCTTTTCTTCTTGCAATTTACAAAGGCTATTTGTAGAGTGAATCACGTACTGTATTCTATTGTTATTGCGCAATCAACAATGGATTTTTCTATGATGCCTGTAGATGATGGGGTTGTAGACAGTCTTCTAAATGGAGGAAAGCGCCCTCAACCAATGAACTCTCCTTCTCCGCTTAAAAGTGGACCCAGGCCTACTTTGTTGCAAAGGATCCTTGAAGTAACATGGAATCACAGAAGAGACTCTATGATGTTGCTTTGGATGTGGCTCTTATCATTCAGATATGCTATTGTAGTACCTGCATTCTCCAATACAAATGTGTTCCTTGACAAGTGGTTTTCTTACGATAATTAAGTAGTAGTGTATATCCTTGTTGAATGGCTTTCTAGTGTTTGTGCGTGCATGACAACGATGTTTTGAAGAAGTCTGTGGACATTGGTCTTACCTCTAGACCTTTGACATGCAACCCGCATTTGTTCCTTCAATGTCCTTCAATGTCCTTTTTGAAGAAGTCTGTGGACATAAGTCTCCAGATTTTGAAGGCATTGGAGGAATTGAAGAGTAGGTCGCACTTATAGTTGGTAAACTTGAATCATGGATTAAATTTGTCTCTTTTTTGGAGTGGATTAAGAGGAAATACAATTACTTAGGAATACAACTATTATTGTGGTGTCTAGTGTATTTTTTGTAGCAATAAAGCTTGTAAATTTGCAAAATTTTGTTGGTAAGGTAGATGAAGTTCAAAGAATGTAGTGCAAGCACCTGCACCATTATAAGTAGATGCTTAAGAAGGTGAGATCACAGTATTTATAGAATGAAGGTGGTGACAACGTGTTCAAAGTGCTGTGCTCATAAGAAGAAACAAAGTTAGTCCCATGTGCAATATTCTATATTTTATAGAATATACATTCCAGAACTGTACATTGAATGATCATTGTCTATAAATTCTTAAACATTTGCAAAGTACTACAAATTTCCTGTGTTATCGCATTGTGTATTTGGAATATATATAGATATAAATTCTTTTGAATTTATGATTCAGAGTTTTTCTAGAAGCTTCCATTTCACTGGAAAACTCTCATTTTTATGAATATGATGTTTGTCTTTTATTTCTTCCCACTTATTGGGCTTCTTTTTCAAGTTGGCTAGCATGTCGCAAAGAGTTTGTTTGGCAGATCTGTCAGGCATATGGTAGTAGTAGTTCATCATCTCCTCTACAATTTTTTCTCCATCTTAAAGAAGAAGGCATCTGTGCAATTGGTCCAGAATGTTTTGTACGCTAAATTAGACGCCTTGTAGTCTTGCTCTTTCTTCACTTTGAGTGGTGCAAGAATCTCAACTACCATATCAACAACATTGATGTCGTCTATAGCACATTGATTTGCTAACGTCTGTGAAAGCTGTCGCAGTGTGAATTTTTGGTTTTTTGTAAGTTATCTAAATCTTTGAACGGAAACCGTGATCTGGTATCCGGATTCAAGCAAGAGGTAACAGGAAACCGGAAATTAGTTACGGAACGGAATAGGTGAAAATCCGGATTCAATCTGAATCTAAATCGGATTAGAGTTGGAGCGGATCTGAGTTGGAACGGATTGGGTCAGGAGCGGATTTGGTCATGATGACAGATCAGACTATATATAGGCTGACTAATCCAGTGGCCACTCTTTTTCAATCTTCGTTTGCGGAAATCTCGCTCCAGCTTGTACTTAGCTTCCCTCCCCAGCGCTTCACTCCCTTGTTTTGTGAGTTTGTTTGTGTGTGCATGTTAGCGTGTTAGAGCGCGCAGCGCTTTAGCGTGTGTTGCAGGTTTAGAGGTATTCCGGTTGAGATCGGAAGAGCGAAGGTGAGAAACGGGACGTGCAGCTAGGAGAGAGAAAGGTAGCCACAGTCAGAATCCGGTTAGCACAGTTCGTGTCCATGCCTCAGCTCCGCAAGAGTAGAGCAGGACCGTCCAGTTCCTCCGCAGTAGAAGTTAAACTCCGGAAGGTGTGTCCGATCATTCCAACAGACGAGAAGGAAAAGGACAACCTGATAGAGGATCTTGCCAAGATGGGTTGCGGAGGACTGATCGATAAACCCTGGGGGTTTAGGGAGGAGCGGATGATTCGAGAGCTGTTGGGAAAACTCTCGAATCAGTTCGACAAGACCATCTGCGGAATTCCGAGCAGTTGGATGGAAGAGATGTGGAAGGCCGTGTACGAATTCCGGTCCGGAGGTCGAGGGATGGCCTCCTCAAAGGAAGGATACACTCGGGGGAAGTTCCGGAGCGACGTGGACTCGAAGGATGGGCATGCGGTCGCGGATTGTCTAGACGACCGGCATCGAAACCTTCTACAGTTCCTGGTTTCGATCATCCACCCGGAGAAGCCGACGAGGGTGACCATCGCCATCGGGAAACTGATTTTTGGAGCCCTGAGCGAGGAACGGAAAGTAGACTGGGCCAAGATTTTATTCGATCTGGTCAACCGTCTGATTCCAAAGATCGGAGGAAGTAGGCCGATTCCGTTGAGTCCCTACATCTTCCATCTTTACAAGCACAATCAACTCCTCACGGATACGGAAGAGAAGGAGTGGAAGACTCACGAGTCACTCTTGAAGTATGGAGAATTGGAATCGGAAGATGAGCAGGAGGAGATATCCGATTCCAAGGAGGAAGAAGAAGAAGAGGAGGAGCAACTCCGGCCGCAACACAAGCGGCAGAAGACGACGCCTCCTCACCGGAGAGGAACCCCAACCCCTCCGGATGAGACCTCCAACCTTGGGAAGAAACCGGTTTCTGAAGAACCGGGTCCTTCCGGATCGGATCCGACGGATCCGTTCAACCAGCTGATCAACATCCTGAGCGATGTGCGAGCAAACTGGATAGTGAAGAAGCTGATTCTGAACCAGATCAGCGGGCTGGTGGGAGCACCAGCGGACAGCAACCTTGCAGGAGTGGTTGCAGAATTCATCTCCAGCCCAGATGAGATCCGGAAACAAGAAGCGGAGATACGACGACTCCAAGAGGAGAATGAGTCGTTGAAGACAGAATTGTTGCTCCTCAAGGAGGACATGGCTACCACATGGGAGATGGCGGAGGCTACCCGGAAAGTAGCCGAGGACGTGAAGGCCACATTTGGGGCAACCGGAGAGGCCGTCACCAAGTCAAAGCTGTTTGATGAGGGAGTCCTCAAGGAGAAGAAAATATCCGGAACCAGGATGGTCCGGATTTTGACGGACTACTCCGAGAAGGTGGAGTTAGTCATGATGGAAGCGCGAGAAGCTGCAAACCGGATGGAGGAGAGTAGCAGGAAGCTGAACGGAGTGACGTTGTCACGGTCGTTCCATCTATCTGACCTTTCAATGCCCGGGTCTTTTCCGAACGTGGGCATTCAGACGGAAGGAAAGGAGGGAACTCCCCAGTCAAAGAAGAGTGGGAGGAAGCTCGCGCACACCATCAACTTGGATTCATCACCGGATCTCCCAAAACGTGAAACCGGGGAGCGAAACCGGAACGTGACGGACGTCTTCGAGCAGCTCGGAATGGAACCGCCTAGAAGTCCCACACTGAACCCGGGGAAGGATCAAAGTATGAATCTAACCCCAGATCAGGGTGAGGATCAAGATCAGAGCGTGGACCAAGGCGAAGACCAAGTCATGGACGAAGGAATGGATCAAGGAGTAGATCCGGTTATGATAGGGTAGTTAGGATTTTAGTTGTAAATATTTGTTAGTTAGGACCGGACCGGATTTGGTCCGGTGTATCTGGTCTGGATCGGATGTTTTCCGGTCTGGCCGGCTCGGCAGGGACCGAAAGTTCCGCGCGGACTTTCCGAGCCCCTTTTTGTTGACTTTTGAATTTTAAAGTGTATATTAGTCAGTCTCTGCGGAGGAGACTGAGAGTCTTTTCCCTTGAGTTTTTGTGCATTCTCTATTGATTTCTTGTTGTACGTCTCTCCCGCGCGTGGCAGAGCTGTTTTGGTGAGGAGTTAGGAAAATGTATGCAGGTTCTAGAGAGATTTCTCCCCTTAGTGCGTTTGTTTTGCTCTTATGTGCATGTGAGTGGGTATTCTAAGTGTTGGGAGCGGATTTCAGTGCCTCAGCACCTCTATAGTTCAGGATTCCGGGCGAGAAAGCCGTTGTTAGGCTAGGCGGATAGGGAAGGAGTCCTTAGTTGCGCTAGAACTCCTGGATAGGAAATCCGGTTGAGTGCCCGATCTCCCGTGAGGTCTCACTGCCCTAGTTGGTAAACGGAAGGACTTTAGTTGATGTTGGAACGGACGAGTTCGCTTGTAACCACCTAACTTTGCAAGGAGGGAACTTGGCATCAAGGTTGTTGTAGTATGAGAGGATCGTACGGGGGGTCTTTGTGTGACCTGCAAACCGGATCGTTGTCCGGGTGGCTGTGAGAGATCAAACCGGATCCGCGCTAGCGTAGGAAGTAGTGGATTAGAGAAGTGGGTCTTCAGCCACTATAAGTCACGGAAGGAATGGCGGGCCTGCCACTCTCAAAAGCAAGCGGCGAACCCTCTGATGGTGAAACAGAGGCAAAACTAAACCGGAGTGGTGTAAGAATACGTGTGAGAGGACCGGATCGGATTGGTCCAGAGGAGCTCCAGGATCAGAAGTTGTAGGATCCTGGTTTGTGGAAGTTTTACAGGACCGAATAGCTTGACAGGCCGGAAGAGATAGAGAGAGGTCTGGTCGTTGTTTTCGGTGTGTTGTTGTTTCCGGTTTTAGATCTAGGACTGGAAAGTAGAAATTGGAGACTGACAGGAGCTTAAGTTGGGAATAGAGCTAGACACTTCACAGAATCTCGTGGGTTCGATCTTTAGAGTCATTTTGTTATGCTTTAGAGTGGTTTTTGGGAGTATAACAGGGAATTCACTTACTCTGTGCTGCGACAAAAGCAAAGCACTTGATGCTGATGCAAGCTAGCTTGTCTCCAATGCCTTTGGTAGAGTTCTTGCGGGTCTTTGATTTCAAACCCCTTGCCTTGGAGTATTGTCTACTGTATAGGCCTCCAGAAACACCTGTCTCGCGCCTTGATTGCCCACATCTAGGGATATAGTCCTTGTAGCTTTTTTTTTCTTTTCCATTTCTAGCTTTTCTTTTAGGATGGCAAAGTCCTGGAAAAGTAGTCAAATTTTAAGACACAGCCTTTTTTCAGTGAGAGGGTCTCTATTTTTGTCTTGAAAAACACTCTCCCTAATCTTGTCCTTGACGTTTGGATTTTGTGTCCTAAATTAAATAGGCTCTAGAGACTCACAAAAGTTTCCAAACCCAAAATAGAATTTTTTGAGAGTTGATGATTATCGTGAAGTTATACTGCCCAGACTCAGGGACATCCCTTTGTGTCGTGACACAATGCACTTTGATCATGGTTTTATTGTCCTCCACCATGTCTTTGATGCGTTTTTCATATGAAGGGGGGAAGAATACCTCTGATCCTTTGAACCTTATATAGGAGCAAATTTGCTCTATGAAAGGTATCATATGAAGGCTCCATCACTACACTTTCTCTGGATGTTGAAACTCCCAATACTCTCCGTCATTGAAGAAGTCGTCTCCATCTTCACCGCCCTCTCGTTTCTTTCAACAGTTGACTTCCTATAGTATTGTTCACGTTTGGAAACTTGGCTTTTCATCTTGTGTTAATGTTTGTAATGTTAGACATTTGTAGAAATATTGAGCTCGATTCAAGCTGATTCGGCAATTCAAGAATGTAGATGATTAAACATTGAGCTCTCACTATTACTTGATTTGCATATTAGAAAATATGATTATATGATAGTTTTATGATGTCTTTTTTCTATTTCTATTTATTTATAAATATGATTATTTAGTGCAGGCTTTGATTATTTATTGGTGGTTTAACATACGATTTGTTCTTTATTATCTTATGCATTACCCACGTCTCTATTTGGTTATGCTATGATGGTCTGTCTACCAGTGGATAAGCAATCTTAGTATTTTAGGTCTGACTTGTTAAAATAATCTCTTTGTTTCTTTTCTATGAATTAGCTCAAATCGAGCTTAATGACATTTTATTGCGTCTAGTCTTGATTTGAGTTTTTTATAGCTTTTGGAGCGTTGTTACGTCACTTGTTTAGGTGTTTGTTTCTATTTAGGGTGATATGTCTGTTTTTCTAGAGTAGACCTTATTGTCATTTGGACTTTAGGTTTCCAATCTTATATTTAGGTCTTTATGTTGCTATATATTTTTATGTTCATGTACTAAGGAATCACCTTGAAACAAGCTGATTGTTCTAGGATTCAGTTACAAATTCCTAGATCTTTTACTTTTTCTAATAATTATTGTCTGACTACTATGGGGTTTTAGCTTGGGTTGTGTGGGAGTACGTATTATCCGGAAAGTCCCGATTAACAATTTAGTGGAGGTAAAAGTAGCAGAACTTTTTCAATTTTTGCATTTAAATACAAAGTTAGGACTTAGATATTAGAAATAGAAATTAGTTTCTATGTAGAAAAGATAAAACTCTAAATAGGTTACGCAGTCTTCCGAAAACCGTAGCCGGAAAGCCGGAAAGCCGGAAAGCCGGAAAGTTCCGGATCGTAGGGACCTACCGCCTAGGTTCCGGCTAGGGAACTTACGGGAACTTTTTTGGCGGCGAGAACTTAGGGTTCCGACAGGTACTTAAACCCCACCGCCAGCCTCATTCAGTCTCTTTTTACCCGTGCTCTTCCACGGTTCGTTAGAAGAGAGAAAGAGTGGTGAGTTAGGGCGTGTTAGGGAGAGAAAGGGAGGAAGGTGCCGATTGCACCGGATTGTCTTAGCAGTCGGTGAGATGGCGGAAGCGAGTCGATCCCAGAGGTCGGTAGTGACAGCCCGGGGTGTACGTCCGGTTATCCCATCGGATCCGGAGCGCCTTAAGGAGTTAGAGGAAGATCTAGAAATCATGGGATGTTTAGGATTGGTAAAACGTCCATGGAACGTCCGGAGTGAAGAGATGATTGACGAGCTGGTTTTCGGAGTGGGTAATCAATTCGATTTGACAATTAGGGGTCGATCTAGGGCCGGGACTCCGGAGTTGTGGGCGAAGGCATACTTTACGCCAACCAGGGGTTCCGGAATGGCGTCCAGGACGGACACTTACGCCGTAGAGGTATTCCGGAGTCACGCGGATTCCAAGGAAGGGAACGCCGCGAGTGACTGTAAGAGTCCCCGGGATGGGTAGTTGTTAGCCTTCTTCATCCCTATTTTGTATCCGGAAAAGCCCACCCGGATTACAATGACCGTGGCAAATACTATTTTCGGAGCGCTGGGAGATAGAGAGAATCTGGCTCCCAGGCCGGTCAGTTGGGGAGTGATCATTCACTCCGTAGTGGAAAAGTTAGCTGTCAATATCGCGAACAAGAAGTCAAGTCCGATTAGCCCCTATCTTTTCCATCTATATCACTCCGAGGATGCACTAGCCGGACTGGAAATGATAGTGTACCGGAAGGGCGAGAATCTGTTGAAGTACGGACTTCCCGCGGAAGATGAACCGGATGAGCTCGAGCCGGAAGAAGAGGAACCGGAACCGGAGCATGCATCACCTAACGTTGGAGGGACGCGCCGGAAGTCAACTGATCAGGGTGCACGGGGGAAACAAGAAGCCGAGGAGGTAGAGAAGCCCCGAGAACCACTTCCGGAAACGGATCAGCTAGAGGCCACCATCAAATGGCTGTTAGCTACCCGGGCACAGAATGAGCGGATGTCAGTGCTGATCCGGGAGTTGTGCGAAAAATTGGGTGTGAAGGAAGAAACCTAACTCCTACTGGCGTTGACGGAAAGGCCGGATCCGGAAGCGGTGAAGCAGCTGGAGGACCGGATTCTGACCTTGGAGCAAGAACGGGACCGGTTTCGAGAGCAAGCTGCGTGGTTGGATAAAGAGCGGATGGCCGCTGAAGCAAAGGAGGGAGAAGCCCTCGATCTGGTCCGGAATGTCCGGGGCCTGTTTGACAATCCGGCGGATATTCTTGCCAGAGCTACACTCTGGAATTCTCAGATGGTGAAGGATGGTCACATGGTCGGATCGAAGGAATGGTGAACATCCTCGTGGATTTTGAAGTCCGGATCGAAGGAATGCTCAAGGAAGTCCGGCAACTGTTGGGAAACCTGGATCCGCTTGAGGGGTTAGACCAAGGCCTTTTTGACTTGGGTCATGATCTCCAAGAAGGAGGGGCACAGAACCAGCCTTCTCCGGCAAAGAGCAAAACAATTGCCGGAACGTCGCAAGCCGGAACAATATCGGCCCAGAAGAGGAGGTCGTTAGTAAAGCAGTTTGCGGCCACGACTCCGGTGAAGGACGTTGTTCTTGGCGTGCCAGCCGGAAGAACTGCGTCGGTGGCAAATCTCTTCCCCGACAGACTGGTTGCTTCCACTTTCCGGGAACCAGCTTTACCCGGAACGGTGTTGAATCCAACTCGGACGGATCCGGTGAGTTTCACTCACATGCTCCAGCCCCTTCTCCAGACACCACCGCCGTCCCAGCTCATCGATCTTACTGTTCCGAAACCAAGGGGACGGCGGCTACTGAGCGAGACGGACCCGGAAGAGGAGGAGGAAACGACTCAATCGGAGGAAGAAGAGTTGCAGCCTCCCCGGACCAGGTCAAAAACGAAGAACACCCCGCCCAAGAAGACAGGTGGATCGCCATCTCAGGGTGGCACTTCTATAAAGAAGGCTAAGAGAAATAGGTGACTATCTAGGGTAGCCGTAATAATAGTTAGGATTCTTACCAGGATGGTAGTTCCGGAACCGGATTTTCCGGATGTGGGGCCAGTAGTTCCGGACTTTTAGGAGTTTAACGGTTTTCCAGTATTCCCGGAACGGTCTTCAGGGCCGTTGCCTTTTTGCTTTTTGTTTGGCCGTTGGCCGGTTTTTCTGGTGGCCGTTTTGGCTGCCTTTTTGTGGGTTTTTAAGGGCAGGCCGGTTTGTTGGCCTGTCATTCCTTTTCCTTGTTCATTTAATCTAAAGCATTCAGGAAAGCACTCGTTGGATTATTCTCTTGCGTATCGCGTCTATAGTCACTTGTGTGGATGTGTAAATGAGAGTGTGCAAGGGGAGGAGTCCGGATTTGTGGACTGCCGGATTAGGCTGAGTGTGTCTTGCAGATGAGTTTTTAGACTTGCGCAGTGAGAAAGTGGCGCCTTTAAAACGCTGGTACGGTAATCCGGTGGAGACCAAGGAGTGGTCCGGAAGCTAGTCCGGAATTCGCAGGGGCGGTTCCATGCGGAGATAGGCGACCGCTAGAGGAATATTTCCACCCACCAAAAGGCTAGTCAACCTCATGAGCGGTCGAGAGCTAGGAAGTCATTCCCTTAGTTCCGGAAGTCCGGTATCCGTCGTTGTAGTAAGGAGGACCTAACGCTACCCTGTGTGACCAGCTTTCCGGATAGGCCATCCGGGATGTTGTGAGGATGCCACCCTGTTTACTCAACTAGATCTGTTCTTGGGTTGTGTTTTGTTTTATGTTAATAGAGTTTATGTCAGATACGGAGTGGTGCAGTTCCCTACCCCTCGGAAAGAGCAAGTGAGGAACCCTCTGAGGGTAAAACAGAGGTATCGAAAACCAACTTGTTAGGAAGACGGAACCGGAATATTGGGTAGAGCCGGATCCGGAAGAGAATCCGGAAAAGAAGTAGTTCCGGAAAAGAGTTTGTGTGTTGAAAGGACCCCTCTCGAGGTGGTCAAAGTCCAGAAACTTAGAGGTCTAGAAACACTAATTTTGAAGCAACGTCTGGAATCTCCTGGGATGATAACTTGTGTCATTTTAGCACGTTTTGTTGTTAAAAATACTTACGCCTAGATTGCGCGTACGACAGGTTGAGCACTTTTTATTATATTTGTTCTAGGAGTATATGTTAGTGCTATTTTTTATTTACCTATTTGTATTATTAATAGATTTTTTTAGTCAGCACAATTTTGGATGAATGTCTTGTTTCTATTTTTCTCTTGTTTGTAGAGTTCATTTTCTTATTTTGTTCTTTAATTGTTGTGTAGGTGTGTTACTATTAATGTTGTTTCAGCTCAACCTGAGCTGATTTATAGTGGAGGAATTGCTAAACATCAGCTTGGGTCGAGCTTTTCAAATAGCTGTTGCGGCTACCATTCAACTCAAGCAAGCTAAATTGCCACTTGCTATTATGTTGATCTAGCTTGATCGAATTGTATTTACATTGTTTAGTTCCATCTACAGATTCTATCAAAGATTAAAGTGACACAATATACATTTAATGACTACAAAATGAAGTCATCTTTTTACCTTCTTCTACGTTGAGTCTTCTCCAAATCTCAAGTTTGTACTTCCAAACTCCAACTTCTCCTTCAAATTTGATATTCAATTTGCAATTTGTATTCAAACTATACTATCTTGAGAATGGACGCATGCAAATCAAATATTTCATTCTAAGACCTACAATATTTTTAGGGTTGTGAGGAGGGAGACTAGCCCCTCCTATAGTACACTCTATGGTATTTGGCAAACCCACCTTGTATGACAAAGGGGAATCCAAACCCCTTGGCTTTTGGAAGACCACCCATTTCCAACCTCAAATCACCAAGTTTTATCACTGTTTAGACTCTTGAACTTCCAAATGGCGTAACTTTGCGGTCAGGGCTCCAAATACCAAGTGCAAGCACATTTTTGACATCTACGCAATGAGGAATGCCAATGGGCTCCTCGTTTGTTCCATTTGGAAAATTTCTTGCAAAATTAGGGCCCTCCAAATGTGCGGGCTCATCGAGAGAGGCGTCACACCTTCACCACGGCTTCACCATGGCCCTTCTTGAGACCGTAACTTTTGGCCTATAGCTTAGAACCTTGTAATGCTTGCCATTCTAGCATCCTTGTGTTCATAGCTTTCTAATGATATGCTACATGCCATACTCCTTTGAAGGATTCCTTACAAACCCCTCACTCTTCACCCTTAAGTGTCCTGGTCGCCACCGGTACATAGTCAATTTCAAACGGCCATAACTTCTAGCTCCCAAAATCCAAATCACGCGTTCTTTGGACGCTTGGAAGTGTCTTCTCAAGGGCTTTTCAAGAATATGTGAGACACTAACAAATTTTTAAATCTAGGGTGCTATTGCATTCTATCCACTTGGGAGTCTCCCAATACTCTCCACTTAGACTATTGTAAGGCTTGGGAAGTCACCCCCAAGGTCCCCCTTGTTCACCAAGGCACTTTGGGCACCCCAAGAAGGTAGGGATGGGACATCTTTTCTGCCCATCAAATTGCTTTTTGGACTTAGAATGGCATAATTTTAACTTTCAATCACCAATTGAAATAAAAAAATTATCTATTTTAGAAAGCTAATGTGATTTCCTACCTTCAAGAAAAGTTTCAAAAAAGAAAGTTAAAAATTGAGGTCATACAAGCTTGTTCAAAATTCAAAGTGTTCCTTGAGAGGACTTTGGTCCTTTAGGAATTAAACTTATAGCAATGGACACCCTTGCATGAAGCCTATAATTTGGTGCTTGAAGACTTCAAGAACTTAGCTAGAATATAAGTCAATAATATAGTATTTTTGGGTCACATTTATTTCTCCCCAAAGGAATAAATCATTTCATTTTTTTATTGAACTTTTCTAAATTAATTTGACTAAACATTCTATTTCGTGACTTTGAACACACTTAAGCCAATCAAATGCTCCAAAAACCAAATACAATAATAGAGGTGCATGTGCCTTTCAGCTACATGGCTTTCAAATAGTTCAGTCTAGTTGGTTGTTGTCATTTATTTTATTTCATGAATGGAAGTGCTACATGCTCTAAAAAAGGGGATTGCTATTTTGCGTGCGTAGAGCGTAGATTTGCGAGCGTAGAGCACTAAGAGTTAGTTATTTCTTGGAATGCGGGCGATAAAGTAAAAGTTATAGAACATTTTAAGGGTGAATACTCCTGGAATTTATAATAATGACTGACCTATGACCGTGGGTTTAGGTTGCAGGAATATGGTGGAAAGGCATTTTATTTTGTCAGTACACGTATCGTCAAGAAGTCAAAAGTCGCAAGTATCGGTCACAGGGTCCTATAACCGTGGTGAAAGGGTTTAGGATGTGAGAAGATATGATATCTGTGGTTCTCGATTGAAGCGAGAACAAGAGTGGAAGGGAAGTCAAGTGGGAGTGAGGAGGTACTGTTTAGGAAATTGCAAGAGTTAGGGAGAGTACGTGATGGAGATTGGGCGCGGAGAAGTGAGGAAGAGCAGCTACCATGGTGGTAGAGGAACGGATTTCCTGGCAGTTTAGCTTATGTTTAGGGTTTACAAGGCGTAGGCAAACAACTTAGGGTGCGGAGAGATGCTTGGTTCAGAGTTTAGGGTGATTCCAAAACACTTTGAAGACAGACGAAGTCGGCCTTGACAGCGGAAGTAGGTTTAGGGATTCAGAAAACCAAGAAGGCTTGGATATTAGACAAATGTTTAGGGTTTAGGTCATGCACTTATAGGACAAGTGGGAAATACTGCAGGAACTTCTATAGGGTTTGATTATGGAGCAAGTAGACAGCAACAACTGTTGCGTGCACAAACTCTGGCGGTGGCCCTTCAAGTCTCACCGCCTTCTCTTTTAAGTAGGGGAGAGGATCACATTGCGATAACAAGACTATTCATGCTCACTATGCATCGTAGTGTTTTCGTAGCAGAATCTGTAGAACTTGTTTTATTTCATTCCAGCTGAAACTAGGAGCGTGTGTAAAGATATTTACCTCTGGATCTAACCCACAAACAATGATGAACATGTAGTACATGTGCTTACAATACGTCCATGCTCCTCGCTTGCCAAGTGACTTTTGTGACATGTCTTTGAACGACGAGCAGTCGCAGCTTGGGAATTGACCAATCGTCAGCAAATATGTAGATACCTTCAAAATATTTCTAGACTGTAAAGTAACAATGCAGCCGAGAGCTGGAGGAAGAACCATTAGAATACTGCAGATCTCCCTGACAATGGACAAAGCAGAAGCGCAGTTGTTGTGATGCTTCGTTGTTGGAGCGGCAGGGTTCCTTCGAATGTTCTTCCCGTATCGCTTGGTGGGGTGATCTGAAGGATTTGGAGGAGGAGAATAGTCGCCCAGGTTTACAGAAATGCCTTCCCCAAACAACTTTTGAGGGGATAGCTGTTCGTGCTCCATAAGGTTGAATCCGGCGTTTTCGAGATTTAGAATCTCTTTCCTTGTCAAGTTCGTGCCCATCTTAACAGGCCAAACATCAGGGACGATAGGTTTAGAAACTACCCATTTCCGCCAAGTTCCATTGACACAGCGATTGATGTCATCATTGCAGAAGAAGAACTACATGTTCTCCAGTCTGACCTTCTTGTAATTGTCCATCAATCCGGTGTAAGTTGGGGCAGCTGTACTTCGATTGTCCTGCACAATCCTTGCCACGCATTTCTTTTTGGTCTTGACCTGCAGAGCAAAGCAAGCTTTTGCAAACGGGTGAATACATGGTTGAGTGGCTCATTTTTGGCAAAAGTCCAAGTCCAAAAAGTCCTTTCTTGTGAGTAAAATGTTTGGGAGTGAAATGCTTGGGAGTGAATTCTACAAGAAACAAATTCTAAACAAATTCAAAAATTACCTAGCTTTTTAAGCGCCCCTAGACCTTGAAAATCATTATACTTTAGAAAAAATTATTTTTGAAAAAAAAAATATTGGCTATAAGAAAAGGACTTCATAAAATTTAGTGTTTGAACAGTCATTAAAAAGTCCTTTGCCAACATTCAATACATATCTATACAACAAGATTATAATTTCTTAAAAATTTATTCAAACATCTACTAGAATCATAGTCCTTCGTATGAATTTAAGTACCTAAACCATCTTTAAAAAGTCCTTGAAAAATGTGCTGACAGCAAATTTGTCACACCCATCTTTTTTTAAAAGTCCCCTATACTTTCATGAAATGCTTTAATAAATAATGAACAACATAGATGTATTTAAAACGGTGCTCTAGTCTCCCAAATGAACTTTTTATTTAATGTTTAATTTTTTCAATGTACCTTTTAGGCATTTGAAAATTGGTTGTATGCAGTTTTTGACATTGTGATACAATTTTGAGTCCGTCAACCATGCATTCACCCAGACGTCTTTGGGAGTCTTCCAATATGCCACTGCCGCTCATCACAAACAATCTCCTGAACTGATTTGACATGTTTTGTCGGAGAGTGAGTCAATGGTGACTTTAGTGGGGGAGTAGCGCCTTCTCCTTGGCTAAGTTCGAATTCTGATTGTGGGTCCTCGGCAATGAGATTAACAATCTCCGGATTGAGCCGTTGGGCCTTGCGCCTTGGGCGGGAGACACTGATCTTGTCAGGGCGGTGCAAGTCGAATTCTGATCCTGGAGGGAGATCTGCCATTCGCTTCAAGGAAACGAACATTTCCTCTCCTTCCAGATACGGATCATGTGTGCAGAAGACGTCAGCACCAGAAATATTGGCGAGGGCAGCATGAAGAACCTTCGAGTTCCCGGAGCGTTGAGCGGTGTATTGGGCTGTACGAAGACGGAGTTCTTCTTTCCCCGGACCCGTACCTGGCTTTCCACCGTTCAGGAATTGGTAGTAGGCAACAACCTGCATGAATGTTCTAACCATGTCATCAACGGAAGCAACGTACAGATCATTCCCTCTTTTGCCTGACTGTTGCAACCACTTGTTGTGGATCAACTCCGCCAAATTACATGAGGGCATCTCGGCCAATTCGGTTGGTGAAAGGTCCTGCACACAATCCTACACGATGAGTGTTGAAACAAGGACCAGGACTACGAAACATTTCACGAATATGGAGGAAGAGATACAAGAAGTGCCACAGCGATGGAGTAGTGCCGATATCGGCATGACCATTGCATGGGGCGAAATGAAGAGATGAACCAACTGAACCTTGCACTTACCAATTCCATGAATCCTCCCCATTGGCGGTATCGATAATGCCAGAATGCTAGCCATAAGTCGAGTCTTGGAAGTCCTTCATCAATTGAAGCTCCAGATGATAACCACCATGCACGGATGGCCAAATACCTACTCTGAGCCTCCTCCAACGACACAGAGTTCTTGTATTGTTTACAGAGCGATCGATGTTGATCCTGCAGGTCTGCTCTGATATCTGCCTTCGTGTGTTTTTCCAGAGATTGAGTCCAGTGGAATAGGCAAGTCCTCTTGCGGTTGGCCATGGGGATGGTTGGGTCACCAGAATCGTATACAATACGTACAACATTCCAGTTTGCCTGTGCACTGTCCGCCATGAACCCTTTGAAATTAGGATTAGTAATACCATGCCTAGAAGACACAGCATTCAGATTCTTCTAGAACACTTGTTGAGCTGCCACATCTTCAGATTGCATATCGCAAACAACAATAGTCATGATGCGGCAGTATGTAGAGTCATAGACGTGACAAGCCATTGTAGTCCAAGACTTTACCCGTTTGACATGATCGAACATCATCCACGCGTTTTCTAAGTCACCTTCGGGTTGCATACGCCTGACCAAGTCAACCCCACTCCCCGAGCCCAGTTCTGCCATCTTGAAAATGAAGACCTTGTCAGAGTCCGCTCCTTGTCCCGGGAACCTGTTCTCCTGCATGAAGGCCCAGTTGCTGGAGCCTCTCAGTTTGGTGATGCTATCTAGGACTCCAAAACGACGGAGGTATCGAAAAGTGGTGACCTCGTTTCAAATACTCGGAGACGACATTTGCTTACATTTGTCCAGGACCGGGAGTAGTTCTTCAATTGCTAGAGTCTTCTGAGGTACACCTTCTGGACAAAGAAGTAATTCGTCAAGGTACTCCTTCGCCGCCTCAAGGACGATGGCAGAGTTTGTTGCTGATGGAGCCCTTTCTACATGTTCGCCAATAAGACTACGGAGTTTGGCAGCTAATTCTCGATAATTTCCTTGTTTCACAGGATGTGAATGAAATCCAAGATGGATACAGGCACGGGTCATGTGACTTGGACCGTAAACATAATATATCTTTGCAGGGCAACTATCTAAGCAAGTAGGCTTCACAAGGCAGAGGGCACAGACGACAGTAGAATTAGAGGGGGGATCAGATCCGGGAATGAAGGCAGAGGAGGCAAGACCTTCCCACTCGGTTTCATTTGACGGAGACAAACGGTTTGGCCGACTTCCATATTTGCAATCAGTATTTGTGCAACGTAGATGTCCCAAGCAATTGGACAATCTAAATGACAGTTGAGATGCTGATTGGATATGCGTAGTAGCCGTTCGAGTCCAAGCGTGTCCGTCATCCTTTTTATCCATGCCATGCAGCTGCCCGGCCTTGGTGGATAGCGGATACTTCCCCATTGGAGGGAGCTCGAAGATAATATCACCAATAAAATCTAGTGGCAGATGTTCTGCCTTCTCTATCGTAATTGAATTGTAATCTAACTTGCTAAGAATTGACCTAATGCTCTTGTTGGTATTTAACTTGCGTAGGCAGTGGACGATACTCTCAGCAAGTGGCAAGGAGGCTTAGCATTGGATGGACCTGAACGATGGGAGGGACATGACTCAAGAACGGAAGGTGCGTGCACGACCTAGGATCCTACAAGGTCGGGAGCAGTAAAATCAAGCGTGGAAAGGATGCAGTCACTATCAGAATCATCACTAAGAACGAGCACTGGACCATTGACATGCTCTAATTTAACGTTCCGAAGCATTGGGGTGACCTCTGATGCTGCAGAAGATCGTCTAGCTGTACAATCGACCGTATTGTCCTTCATTCCATACACGCGATAGTTTCCGGGTGACAAAGACCAGACCTCACCGCCAAGAGAGTCACATGACATCTGCGCTACAGTGTGAGAGACCTGCCTCGAGACTGCGTTAATGATGTCCAAATCCAAATGCAAAGTACCTTCCATAATCTGAAACCTGGAAGCCAAACGAGAACCAGTAACTCTAGCGAAGCCATCCTTCCCCACGACAAAAGAAATCGGCACTGCTGGTCCATCTCCTCGAATTACAACCGCATTGGAGATGGCATCTTCCAAGGTAGACATGATACCCTAAACTCTGGAGGAGGCAATACAACGAACCTGCAAACTAAGTGCAAAACGAGGACCAGGTAAAATCTAGCTACTGTATTCCTTGAATAAGTAAGGTAGAGTTTAAGGAGTACGTCAATAAAGTGTACTCATTTCATAACTAAAGACATGCCGCCACTTAGTAGTTCATTAAGGCAATGTAGTACCAAACCGAACTTTGTGTAACACGTTCCATTCAATTAGTATCCTTTCCCAGTTACAGTAAACACTGTCAGACTCGCAGCCAGTTGCAAGCGGGAAGATTTTTGGATGCTGCACGATTTACAATAATTTAATTTGACTAGATATTAAAAGTATGCGTGGTCGGAAGAGCAGTCCCTTAGTTTATTTTTTAATAGAGGACCGCTCTTTGATTAGCTACAACTACTCCAGATGTAATTAGGATCCCGTTGGTCCATGACTAGTTTTCATTCCATTTAATGAACTGCCTGTAGACAACCTTCAACAGAAGTGTCAGAATATTCAAACCCGCAAACTAGAGGAGGGACCAATACCGGAAAACGGAAATTGTCTCCATGATATTAAGTTCCATGTTGAATGAGTTATGACGGCGCCATGGATTTGGAAGGACCAACCTATCATTAGTCATCGTCGGCCTGCCAAAATGGAATGATGCCATCAGTGTTTCTCACTTGAGCTTTAAACCTGTAATCATCCATGCTTGTTGGCATGTCTCAAGGGTTTAGCACCTGGTTTGGCTGCGTAACATAGTCTTTATGGCACAAGCACTTGGAATAATACGTAAATAGCTGTTGTGATACATAAATAGGACTAGGGTAATTAGTATTGCGGGGAGTGGGAATGAATTCCTACACCCTTTAGAATGCCAAGGAGACGAAAACGACAAGCTTTGTATTTTACAAATCCGAAGCGCCTAAAGCAGTCTAGGATCATGAGGGAATTGCGATCAAATGCTAGGATAGCTTCTATAGGAGAGACTGTTAGAGTTCTAGAATTTGCTAGCAAAGAACCATCAGTTAGCAAAGTGTAGGGTCTTCCTTCAGGTAGCCTTGCACAAATTGCAGAGGACAGGATGGGGCGAGGACTTCCAGAGAAATCGTCCCCAGCTAGCAGCAAAAGTGGAAGCACACTTGATGAGAGTGCTGATGATCGTGCAGAAGGATCGAGTAGAGAGACCACTCTAGAGCAAGGTAATGTGACGATTAAATTTTTGGTTCGTCTCCTAACATCATTATTGGCGTTTTTGAAGGTATTGTCACCACTACCTTCTTCATTGAGTAGGGGGAGTAACCCATAATCTCAGGTTCATGCAATGATCAGGTTTGCGCAGTCTTTATCAATTCACTGCATACTCATTGCAGGTGGGAGTTGCTAGAGGTTTCACAACTTTGGGAAGAGAAGAGCGGGCCTGTTTTCGTTCAGAGTTACACTGAAGGTGTGCTTCATAGTTTGATCGCACCAGGAGGTGAGTAATTAGTGGGATTGTGATTTAAGTTGAGTCTATTGAGAAACGTTGGGTTTTACGGCGCGAGTTCAGTGTTCCGATTGACCCGTTTGCATCTATTCGAAGGGCAAGACTATTATTTGCGTGGCTTCATGTTCGATTGACAGTGGCAGGACCCAACAGATTACGAGAGTTCTGAGAGGTTTGCGCCGGAATTTCTTTAGAGACTCATTCCCACAAAGCTTGTTGCACCAAATAAACTGCCTGCCTTAGGCATGCTTGCAAAAAATTAGCCTAGTACAATTTTGAGCCCATTAAGGGTATTTTCTAGAGTCCAACGCCAAATTCAATAAGGAAAATGCTGAGAATTCTGTGAGATTTTGATTTCAGTTTGCGCGCCGTAAGATTATGATTTTCGCTTGCGCCCGTCAGATTTGTGTTTGAGCTGGTGCGCCGAGAGCTTTTGGTTTCAGCTTACGCCTGACAGGATTTGGTTTCCGCTTAGGCCGGTGAGATTCGGGTTCCCTCTTTGTGGCCGGGTGAGATTTTGGTTTCCGCTTGAGCCCGTGAGATTTGGGGTTTCGCATTGCGGCCGTTGAAATTTGGGATTCGGCTTAGCGCCTGAGAGATTTTGGGTTTCATCTCCCGCCCCGTCAGTTTTGGGTTTAAGCTTCGCAGACGGTGTGATTTGGGTTCCCGCTTGCGCCCGAGAGATTTGGGATTGCCCTTAGGCGCTATTTTATTTGATTTTCAGCTTCGCGGCAGGTGAGACTTGGATTTCCGCTTGCGCCCGACAGATTTGGGTTTAGGCTTGCGCCCCAACAGATTTGGGTTTAGCTTCACGACCAATGTGATTTTGGTTTCAGCTTGCGCCCGACACATTTGGGTTTAGGCTTGCACACCGTGAGGTTTGCAATTCCACTTGCGTCCCGACAGATTTGGATTTTGCTTCGCGACCGATGTGATTTTGGTTTCCGCTTGCGACCGAGAGATTTAGGTTTCCACTTGCGTACGAGAGATTTTAGATTCTAGTTCGCGACCAACAGATTTGAGTGTCCGGGTTGCGCCCGCCAGATTTAGGTTCCCACTCTGCGCCCCGTGAGATTTAGGTTTGTTCTTGTGCCTCGTGAGATTTAGGTTTGGCACTGCGCCCCGCCAGATTTTGGTTTGCTCTTGGGCTCGGTGTGATTTGGATTTCTTCTTTTGCTCTGTCTGATTTTGGGGTGTTTCATGCGCTCCGTCTGGTGTAGTTAACCGATTGAACTCCGTACGATTTTGGATTCCGTCTGGTTTTGGATTCCGTTTAACTTAGGATTCCGTTTGATTTTGGATGCGCTCCCTCTGAATGAAAACATTGCTCGAACTCCGTCTGATTTAGGTCCTTCCTTGCGGTCCATGTAAATGTTCTGGCATGCGGACTGATTGAACATTTTGACGTCCTCATTGCAAGCACAGCCAAGGAGAACCAAACAATGGAGTGCGCGGAGAAATCGGGCGCTGACACTGAAGAGTCGAATCCACCCCAATTCAGCATGGAGGAAGCACAAACGGAAGGCGGGAACAAGGGCAACAAAGAGGGAACAACGAACACCACGGAAGGTAAATTTCTAAACCTTCTTTAGCATCGTTTAGATGGCAGCATCTCCTCTAAGGGGGTGCTGCCCACGCCATGAGCAAACCCTTAGAAGGGGTGCTGCCCGCGCCATTAGCACCCCCTTAGAAGGGGTGCCTCCATCGGCACTCTTTCTAAGGGGGTGCTAATGGCGCGGGTAGCACCCCGTGGAGGGAGTGCCGATGGCGGCACCCCTTCTTAGAGGGTGCTGCCGGACTTGGCAGCATCCCCTAAGAAGGGGTGCCGCCATCGGCACTCCCTCCTCAGGGGTGCTTATGAATATTTGTCGTAGTAAATTTCTTTACGAGAAGCGAATTTCTGAAGTTCAGACTTTGTGCAGGTGAAACGGAGGGTATGACGGATCCTGGAAGAAAGGACGAGCTGCAGGCTTCATCACAGCCAGACATTCACGAGTCGGGTGCGTATCCTTGACTCAGTTTTGTCAGGTTATGTTCTTTGTCTTCCTCTTGCTAATTAATTTTGTTTTGCAGAGGAAGTGGGAAATGAGGATGTCGAGACTTCACAAGACGCTCACGAGGCAGAGAAAGCAAGGACGGAGATGACAGCCGAGGAGCTCAGCAAGGAAATGGACAAGATGGTGGTGCAGGAGTCGGTCAATCCGAATGTTGTGTTGGACAAGCTTCGTTTCAAGCCAAGGGAGAAGTCGAAACTGAACATTCCGCTCTATCGGATGAGAGCTCTGGCTGATGTTCGCCCGTACTTAAAGAACGATGTCATGGCACTGGGCGCTCATTTTGTGAGTACTAGATATATGGATGGGCATGGTGTATTTTATGTCGCCTTGCTGGACAACAAGGGCAAGACTCAGGATGTCACTGACAAGGATGTGGCTACATGGAGTCCGTTATGGGTCGCTGCAAACGACAATTTTGAAAGGGAGCTGCAGAAGGAAGACGTGTGGAAGCAATTCTTGAAGAAAATGTTTTTCGTCTGGGACGGCAACCATCGGCTCGCGGCCTGGCTGCCTATAATTAACAGAGACCACGGGGATGACCCGTCATGGCATTATGCGGTTGAATCAATTGTCTTGGAGGTTGAGGGTCAGATTGGGCCACTTTTCACCGCGTTGCACCAAGTGAACTGGTAATCCACGAGCCACAGACCATTTCTCGTGCTGTTTTATTGATGGTAAGTCAGATATCAAGTTCTTACATTGATTTGCTCAAGCAGGCGAAACCAGACCTGTCACGTGACGTTAAACCTCGTACACAAGCTCTACAGGCTTCAGAATATTGCGGGTCAACCCCTTTCCTATTACAAGAATCTAGTTACCAAGGAAGAGCTAGCTGACGCCGAGAAGAAAATGAAATCAAAGACTCGAACTTAGTACACCTTGATGCTTGACGGGTAATTAGCGTTCTCTATCAGGTACAATCCTGTTTTATGCTTGAAGGATTTGAGTGATTCTGAGTTGGATTGATGTTCGTGACGTCTTTTGTTTGCTTAAGGGATTCAGAAATGGGGTGCCGACGTCGGCACTCCAATCTTTATTCTTATTTGAAACTGTGGCCGATGTCGGATCTCCAACCTTTACTCACACTTTATACCACTACCGATGTCGGCACTCCACTCTTCACACTTGTTTGAAACCTAAACCGATATCAGACCCTTAATCTTTATTCTTAATTTAAACTGCTGATCAAATCGGGTCTCCAATTTCCAATCTTATTTTAAACGGGTGCCGATGTCGGCACTCCGATTGTCACTCTCATGTTTGAACCGCTGCTATTGTCGGCACTTGATCCTCAGTTTGAATTTGAACTGCTGATCAAGTCGGCACTCCAATTTCCAATCTTATTTTAAACGGGTGCCGATGTCGGCACTCCGATACTCACTGTCATGTTTGAACCGCTGCTAATGTTCTCACTCTTACCGTCACTTTGAATTTGAACTGCTGATCAAGTCGGCACTCCAATTTCCAATCTTATTTTAAACGGGTGCCGATGTCGGCACTCCAATCGTCACTGTTATGTTTGAAACGCTGCTAATGTGGGCACTCTTACCCTCAGTTTGAATTTGAACTGCTGATCAAGTCGGCTCTCCAATTTTCATTCTTATTTTAAGCGGGTGCCGATGTCGGCACTCCGATCGTCACTCTCATGTTTGAAACGCTTCTAATGTCGGCACTCCGACCATCACTCTGAATTTGAACTGCTGCCGATGTCGGCACTCCAATTTTGTAGAACCTCAATCAGTTCTTTGCTTTGTCTTAATTCCTTTTAGTGCTTCGGGTTGTGACCTTCTTTGATTTGCTCCATGATTCATTTTTATTTTCCACGAGTAACTCTTTTTGTCGCGTTGTTTATTGTCTTGCAGCAAGAGCTGGGTGACGCAGTAGCTCATGCGACCAGGAGATTCAAGGAGAAATATCCAGAGAAATCAAGTGAATGGACCACGGGGAAGCTTTATGATGCCATTGGGAAGGCTGTGGATAAAGTGAAGAAGGATATGTCTTCTGACGTGAAGAAGCAACTTCCCATTGCTGATCCGAGGCAAACACCGCAATTTCTGGAGCAAGTTCAGGTTCACTATGAGAATCGAGAAGACGATCCAGAGATGTCCCAAGAGAAATTATAGTATCTGTCAACCTCGGCCATGGACGCAGCAATGAAAGTCAAATGGCTGGAGCATTGGAATAAACCTGCCTTGCTTTGAGAGGTTCCCGAAAACCAAGTTTCCTGATCATGCTTTTCCTGACTGGCTTCACAAGGCCACTTGGTGGGCTTAGGTACCCCCATTTACCTTTTTATCTTTTTCTTGAATTCGATCCTGGCCTCTTCAATGTTGTTACTAAATTCGTGTTACAGTTGGCAAGTTTTGTGCAGGAACTATTCGATGGGGCTCTCTTTGAGCTGGATGTCACGATCAATTATCAACCTCCTGGTGAAAGTCCAATTCTGAGCATCGTTGATTATGTGGAGCAGAATTGTATCCAGCTTTGGGATACTGCATTTTCTTATGAGTTCGATGGAAAAGGAGTTCACAAGAATCATCCTCTTGAGTTCCAAGTCAGTTTGGATCAAGCTGTGGCCAGGGTTCTCTATCGGTATTTCAAGTTTGTGCTGTATGCACGAAACACCACATTGAAGACGCCGTCGTTCTTCCCAAGCTACTTGGACAGACGTGCTGATAATTGCATGATATCGGATGAGATCGCCAGGAAGTGTGTCGCAATGTGAATTTTTGTTTTTTTGTAAGTTATCTAAATCTTAGAACGGAAACCGTGATCTGGTATCCGGATTCGAGTAAAGAGGTAACGAAAAACCGGAAATTAACTACGGAATGGAATAGGTGACAATCCGGATTCAATCTGAATCTAAACCGGATTAGAGTTGGAGCGGATCTGAGTTGGAACGGATTGGGTCAGGAACGGATTTGGTCATGATGACAAATCAGACTATAAATAGGCTGACCAATCCAGTTGCCACTCTTTTTCAAACTTTGTTTGCGGAAATCGCTCTCCAGCGCGTACTTAGCTTTCTCCCCCAGCGCTTTGCTTTCTTGTTGTGTGAGTTTGTGTGTGTGTGTGTTAGTGTGTTAGAGCGCGCAGTGCTTTAGTGTGTGTTGCAGGTTTAGAGGTATTCCGGTTGAGATCGGAAGAGCGCAGGTGAGAAACGAGACGTGCGGCTAGAAGAGAGAAAGGTAGCCTCAGTCAAAATCCGGTTAGCACAGCTCGTGTCCATGCCTCAGCTCCGCAAGAGTAGAGCAGGACCGTCCAGTTCCTCCGCAATAGAAGTTAAACTCCGGAAGGTGTGTCCGATTATTCCAGCAAAAGAGAAGGAAAAGGACAACCTCATAGAGGATCTTGCCAAGATGGGTTGCGGGGGACTGATAGATAAACCCTGGGGGTTTAGAGAGGAACGGATGATTCGAGAGTTGTTGGAAAAACTCTCGAATCAGTTCGATAAGACCATCCGCGGAATTCCGGGCAATTGGACGGAAGAGATGTGGAGGTCTGTGTACGACTTCCGGTCAGGAGGTCGAGGGATGGCCACCTCGAAGGAAGGATACACTCGGGGGAAGTTCCGGAGCACGATGGACTCGAAGGATGGGCATGCGGTCGCAGATTGTTTGGACGACCGGCATCGAAATCTTTTACAGTTCCTGGTTCCGATCATCCACCCGGAGAAGCCGACGAGGGTGACGATAGCCATCGGGAACCTGATTTTTGGAGCCCTGAGCGGGGAACGGAAAGTGGACTGGGCCAGGATCTTTTCCGATCTAGTCAACCGTCTGGTTCCAAAGATCGGAGGAAGTAGGCCGACTCCGTTGAGTCCCTACATCTTCCATCTTTACAAGCATAACCAACTCCTCACGGATACGGAGGAGAAGGAGTGGAAGATTCAGGAGTCACTCCTGAAGTATGGGGAATCGGAATCGGAGGAAGAGCAGGAGGAAGTATCCGGTTCCGATGAAGAAGAAGAAGAAGAGGAGGAGCAACACCGACCGCAGCACAAGCGGCAGAAGACGACGCCTCCTCACCGGAGAAGAACCCCAATCCTTCCGGGTGAAACATCCAACCCTGGGAAGAAACCGGTTTTTGAAGAACCGGGTCCTTCCGAATCGGATCCGACGGATCCGTTCAACCAGCTGATCAACATCTTGAGCGATGTGCGAGCAGATTGGGTGGTGAAGAAGCTGGTTCTGAACCAGATCAGTGAGCTGGTGGGAGCACCAGCGGATAGCAACCTTGCAGGAGTGGTTGCAGAGTACATCTCCAGCCCGGATGAGATTCGGAAGCAAGAAGCGGAGATACGACGATTCCAAGAGGAGAATGAGTCGTTGAAGACGGAAATGTTGCTCCTCAAGGAGGACATGGCCACCACTCGAGAGATGGCAGAGGCTACCCGAAAAGTAGGTGAGGACGTGAAGGCCACTTTTGGGGCAACCGGAGAGGCCGTCACCAAGTCAAAGCTGTTTGACGAGGGAGTACTCAAGGAGAAGAAGATATCCGGAACCAAGTTGGTCCGGATCTTAACGGACTACTCCGAGAAGGTGGAATTGGTGATGGTGGAAGCACGGGAGGCAACAAACCGGATGGAGGAGAGCAGCCGAAAGCTGAACGGAGTGACGTTGTCACGGTCGTTCCATCTGTCCGACCTTTTGATGCCCAGGTCTTTTCCGAACGTAGGCATTCAGACGGAAGGAAAGGATCGGACTCCCCAGTCAAAGAAGAGTGGGAGGAAGCTCGCCAACACCATCAACTTAGATTCGTCACCGGATCTCCCATTTCGTGAAACCAGGGAGCGAAACCAGAATCTGACGGACGTCTTCGAACAGCTTGGAACGGAAACGCCCAGGAGTCCCACACTGAACCAGGGACAGGATCAAAGTATGGATCTGACCCCGGATCAGGGTGCGGATCAAGGTCGAGATCAGAGCGTGGACCAAGGCGAAGACCAAGTTATGGACGAAGGAACGGATCAAGGAGTAGATCCGGTTGTGTTAGGATAGATAGGAATTAGTTTTGTAAATATTTGTTAGTTAGGACCGGACCGGATTTGATCCGGTGTGTCTGGTCTGGATCGGATGTTTTCCGGTCTGGCCGGCTCGGCAGGGACCGAAAGTTCCGCGCAGACTTTCTTGGGCCCTTTTTGTTGACTTTTGAGTTTGAAAGTGTATATTAGTCAGTCTCTACGAAGGAGACTGAGAGTCTTTTCCCTTCAGTTTTTGTGTGTTTTCTATTGACTTCTTGTTGTATGTCTCTCCCGCGCGTGGCAGGGTTGTTTTGATGAGGAGTTAGGAAGATGCATGCAGATTCTAAAGAGATTTCTCCCCTTAGTGTGTTTGTTTTGCTCTTATGTGCATGTGAGTGGGTATTCTAAGTGTTGGGAGTGGATTTCAGTTCCTCAGCACCTCTACAGTTCACGATTCCGGGCAAGAAAGCCGTTGTTAGGCTAGGCGGATAGGGAAGGAGTCCTTAGTCGCGCTAGAACTCCTAGATAGGAAATCCGGTTGAGTGTCCGATCTCCTGTGAGGTCTCGCTGCCCTAGTTGGTAAACGGAAGAGCTTTAGTTGATGTTGGAACGGACGAGTTCACTTGTAACCACCTAACTTTGCACGGAGGGAACTTGGCATCAAGGTCGTTGTAGTATGAGAGGATCGTACGGGGGGTCTTTGTGTGACCTGCAAATCGGATTGCTATCCGGGTGGCTGTGAGAGATCAAACCGGATCCGCGCTAGTGTAGGAAGTAGTGGATTAGAGAAGTGGGTCTTCAGCCACTATAAGTCACGGAAGGTGTGGCGGGCCTGCCACTCTCAAAAGCAAGCGGCGAACCCTCTGATGGTGAAACAGAGGCAAAACTAAACTGAAGTGGAGTGAGAGTACGTGTGAGAGGACCGGATCGGATCGGTCCAGAGGAGTTCCAAGATCAGAAGTTGTAGGATCTTGGGTTGTGGAAGTTTTACAGGACCGAATAGCTTGACAGGCCGGAAGAGATAAAGAGAGGTCTGGTCGTTGTTTTCGGTGTGTTGTTGTTTCCGGTTTTAGATCTAGGACCGGAAAGTAGAAATTGGAGACTGACAGGAGCCTAAGTTAGGAATAGAGCTAGACACTTCACAGAATCTCGTGGGTTCGATCTTTAGAGTCATTTTGTTATGCTGTAGAGTGGTTTTTGGGAGTATAACAGGGAATTCACTTACTCTGTGCTGCGACAAAGTGGATGAAGGAGCACTGGGAAGTTTGTAGATGGTACATTGACTACCCTCTGAACAATCCTCCTCCCTTTGAGATTGATTTGAGGAATAAGGTGCAGCCCGATTTGATTGGGTTGCAGACGGTTCATGATACAGCACCTAAGGAGGCACCTGTGAAGAAGACGAGGGGCTCAAAGAGAAAGGCCGAGGAAGAAGCGAAGAAGAAGGCTGCCTCAGATGCTGCGGCCACACAAGAGAGTGATGTCATCGCTGTGGGGAGCGCCAAGAAGGCTGCTGGACCGTCTGCTACTCCATTGGATGTGGATACGGACATGGAAGTGCTGGAGGTGGTTCAGCCCCAAGCTCCGCAGCTCACTCCTCGTGGTGCTCAGCATCCTCCTGTTGCTGCTCTTCATGCGCTCTCGACCCCACTGTCATTTGTCACGCAGAAGCTGAAGAGCACAATCGCCTCTCGAAAAGGAGCTTCGTCATCTGGATCTGTCCTCAAATCCTTAGTCTGTGTTCAAAATTCCAGCCTCTCTCAGATTATGGAGGCTCTTCCAGAGGTGCACACTTCCCTTGAGACGGTCAACAAGTTTGTTCTCAAGGTTTGTCTTTTTAATCACCAGTTTGACTTATGTATTCGTCGTTAGCTTGCTAAGTTATGGTTTGCTGCTGTTTTGATGCTTTGCCTTTCACGGTTCAAAGTCACTGGTAATGTCGGCACTTTCTTATATTCCTTCTGTGTTCATGTTGCGTTGCTGAGATAGTCTTTCTCTTTTATCGCGGTCGGAGGCAAATGGGTCTCTTAGTGCATTTTAGTTATGTGAATTTCAACTAATCTAGTCCATCCTTTGTAATGTCTAGGTGAAGAAAGAAGACGGTGCCGAGGCTTTAAATAAGTCTTGTCCGCATAGTGGCTTTGATTTGATTCTTGGCGATATTAAAGATGGCCTTTGGGTTCCGTCCATTTCTGAGAACCCTAACGATGTCCCTGCCTGGAATGAGTACTCTGAGCAACACATTGAAAGTGTTTTTGAGTTTGCCGAACATTTTCTCCACGGTGCAGGTGCAATTCTGTTGTTTGTCCCAGATGTCCCACAGATCCGGACTGATGAACTATCCTATGCAAACGGCTACAACTTCATTCTGCATCGAGAGTGGTGGGGAATTAATGACCTACCCTCTGCATCATATTACAACTCAGCAAATAACGTAACTACTGCTTCAAATCAATTATTGAATTCATTGGATTGTACTTCAGTGCTTGCCTGTTCTAATTCAATCTTATCGCAATCTCCATTCGCAGAGCAGAGGATTCCGGATTCAGCTCTTCATTCACCGGGCCATGGATGCTAGCAAATTCACGATAGCGGCTGATGGATCACTAGCGGAGTTTGGAATGGGAGTTGCAAAATCCGATGTGTTATTCAATTTCACTTCTGCGGCCTCCCAATCCATGAATGGATCTGTTCCGTGGAGAGGCGCCCGTGAGAAGGATCCAGTTTTCCTGCAAATGCTGATCGAGGCTTTCACGAAGCCGGGATCCATTATCCTCGATGCATTTGCTTCTCTGGATGAGTACTCTATTCTCTCTTGAAGAATTTCTCTCATTTACCGGGTCATGTACAAAACTAAATTCCTTCATCCAAATTCAGGTAATTCTATTCGAGCTTGCAAAGTTATTGGACGACATATTGCGGCCCTCGAAGACGACGCCGTCATCTTCCAGGCTAAGTTGCAACATTTCCACCATGTCGAAGCTACAGCTACAGTTCAACTTCCCGCTTCCAAGACTCCACCAGAGATTGCACTGGACGTTCCTATTCGCCATATCACCAAGAAGAACAGATTTAGTAAGTACGTCTCCTGCTTGATCCTAAAATTTCTTTGTCTTCTGTTTGTGATCAATTCACTAACTCAAATTCGTTTTGCTCAGAGTGATCACTCTACTCCGTTCTCCAGCCAAAGACTATTTCATGGCGCCGTGGGACGCAGACATCGCTAAGTTGCAGGCGGCAGAATCTTCTCCGACCTCCTCTCGCAGTGGTAGATGTTTTCATAGACGTGTCTGTCGTTTTATTGATGACGAGGCAGACGTTGATATGGAACCAAGTCTAGCATCTTCTGGCAGTTCCTCCACTTTTTCTTTTTCATAATTTCAATATCTCCCGGATTTATTGTTTAAATTCTTTTCTCCCACATACATCTTGTGCTTCCATTTGTAATGTTCAGCGTCTGTATATGTCGATGTCATGGTTCATCGTAGCATCCATTTACAGTGCAATTGAATTTGGTTGTTCACCTTAAATATATCTATTCATCAAAGTCTTTCTAGCTTGGGCTACGCTCTCTATTACTGAGGAATAATTTAACATACCCTACCCTAAAACTGGAAACCTCCAAAATTTGAGGAAGTTCTTCGTGTGAAGTCTCCATGATTTCAATCTTCACTTTGTTCATAAATTTCTTGCAATTTGTTTGCTCTATCATCAGTGAATGCATTCACAATATAATTTTTTTTAAATGGATGTTCTCGGAGTACATTTCTTTTCTCTTTAGTACATTATAACATCTACAATAATTTTCATTTTCTTCTGAAATTGATGGAGACATAGCCATGGTTGCAGGTTTTTATCCCTTAATTGCCCGAGGCACCAGATTGGGGTGCTTCAAAAACTTTGAAGTTAAGCAAAATCCAACGAAATTTTTATTTTTAGTAGTTTATATTATTGGAAAACTTTTCTTGGAGTCTTGTTTTAGGATCAAAAAACCGATCTTCAAAATGAAGGATTATGATTTTTTAGTTCAAGATTTTGCACAAGGTTACCGTTGCAATCTTGCCTTCCGGTACTGTTGAGGGCTCTAGTAAATGAGCCTCAAATACACTAGATGTTGGAGAAAAAATCGCATTAGAAATTCATTTAACACAATTGTGGAATACATTTTTAAAAACCAGAAATTTATTGGGTTTGTGCATGCTAGGCCCTATCACCTCATATCTTTTTAGTGACCAACTTCTTAGACTTGACATGCAAAATGAGAATCGAAATTTTTTCATAGTTCTAACACCCTCGTCATTGAATATTATAATCTTTCAGTGTGTAAGTGATATTGTTATGTTTTCTTTTCCTATGTGATCTCTACCATGTCTAGTTTGAATTTGTACGGTTAAAATTCAAAAGAAATTGGTACAAATTATGAAAATGTTGATTTTTTGTTGAATTTCGAGCAAATTTCAAGAAGCTCCCCCACAAACCTCGGGCATTTAGGGGTTAAAGAAAATGAATTGGTTCTATTTGGATTAATGGTATCATAATATTTGAAGGTACCTTTGTTTATTTGAAGAATCTCTTCCCGTGGCCTCAGGGTAACAATGGCCATAGGGAAACAACGGTTATTGTGTATCCACGGCCATAGGATAGCAACGGTCATAAGGTATCCACGGCCATAGGGTACCTCCTCAATTTATTCAATGAATCCTAAATCCTTTACCATTTAACCGCCCTGTGTTGCCTATTACCGTAGTCAATCAGTTCTCCCATTCGACCAACGTCACGGCTATAGGGCCCTACTATTGTACTTCAGTTTTTATTTTTAATATTTTTCCCCCTTAGATTTTATCCTCTACTTTTACTTTTGTAGAATATGCCCTTTTGGAGGGTGCCTAAGCTCGCAAAAGTACGCTACCCGCACGCAAAAGTACACTCACCGCTCTATGCTCTACGCTCACCGCACGCAAAATAGCATCGTCCCTACTACTACTACTACTAAACTTGAAAATGCTACATCTATTTACAAATCTTTCTTTCTTTCCATTTGTATTAAGATGCTTATATGGTACCTTCATGTTCATTTTTTCTCTTATCTATCAAGTAATGTGGAGAATACTATTGCAAGATATATATTTTTTAATATGTATTTTGCTAAATATTGTATGTTATTGATTTACATGTTCTTGAAGTATTTGCTAAACATTTGGTTTATAAAGACTTAAATGGAAATCTAGTTATGGTATTATCATAATTATTACCATTTTTATTGTAAATTATATGGAACTATAGCAAATGTAATTGGGGCAGTTGCAGACAACTGTATTAATCAATATTTTTTGGGGGGTTATTTTGGTCATGTACCATATATGAAGCTTACAACACCAAGGAACCTACCTTTATCTACATAAACTGACCAGCCCTAGGTTTTATTTGCATAATTCCGCTTCTAAATTAACGATTTGCAAACCACAAGCACACCTCTTTGATGTGTTGTTTTAATTGGCTAAACTGATTAAAATTGTAAGTCTTTCAAAAATTTGTGACTTGAAATTTAGAATCTTACAGACCTATTGTGATAAACTAAATAAACTTTGCAATAGTGAATTTGTCCTCCCTCCTAACCACCACCCTCCATATCTTAACTCCAATGCACTTCAAAGAAATTATAATTGCTCCACGCTAATTTTGAACATTCAACAATATTTTGAACATTCAACTATTGTTTACGATTTATGTACAGGAATTAAATACTGCTCCAATTGTAATTCATAAACCTCTACATGTACAAACAAAAATATATATAGAAATAACTCAATTTTCCAATAATTTAAAAAAAAAAAAAAAATTATAAGATGAAGATCGTTCATTAAAACAACAAAATTATGTTGAAATTGGTTTACTAGATTTATATATTAGTAGAAAGCTTCAAATCATTCCATTTTGATCAATAAATCAAAAGTTATTAAAAACTTTAGTTTATAGATAGTTGTAGAAAATCTATTCTAAAATAAACTTTGAAGTCCTTTATTTGATCCAATTTCCAATATTTTTGAAAAATAAATAAACAATGATTGTGGATTGCTTATTATAATATTCCAACCATTCAAAATTGACATTTTTCGATTCTAAAACTATATTCTTAAAAATTTATTATTGTGAACCATTCCCTACTTCTTTCTATTTACTATTTATCCCGCGTATGTTGTGAAATATCCACCAACAAGTTTACAATCATCCAATTCTGCCACTGAAAAGAATTTGGCATAATATAAAATGTAATTGGCATTCTTCATCTTGCGTGATGAACATTCAATTTTTGAGCAATTCCAATCAAGTGTACCACTGAAGTTTGGATATCAAAAAAGCAAAATTCCATTTTTGGTGAATTGTTTTGTTTGAATTTCATGATTTTACATAATAATTGATTGAAAAGGATTGGTGATGAATTTTTTTAATTTAATTGCATGGATACATAGGGAACATCCATATCCACATCTTTTATATTAAAAAACATCCCCTTAAATAACAAAAATATGATCAATGAAGAACTTAATCAGAGGTGGAATATGGCGAAACTTTGCAAAATAGATATCTTTATAATCTTACTAGATTTTGGAAATAAATTTTGGACCATCTTGTCCAAAAGTAGTTATAGTGTGAAGATTGAATAGCAAAATCTAGTAAGATTATAAAGATATTTATTTTACAAAGTTTTGCCATATTCCACCTCTGATTAAGCTCTTCACTGATCATATTTTTGTTACTTAAGGGGGTGTTTTTTAATATAAAAGATGTGGGTATGGATGTTCCCTATGTATCCATGCAATTAAATTAAAAAAATTCATCACCCATCCTTTTCAATCAATTATTATGTAAAATCATGAAATTCAAACAAAACAATTCACCAAAAATGGAATTTTGCTTTTTTGATATCCAAACTTGGTACACTTGATTGGAATTGTTCAAAAATTGAATGTTCAGCATGCAAGATAAAAAATGCCAATTGCTTTTTATATTACGCCAAATTCTTTTGAATGGTAGAATTGAGTGATTATAAACTTTTTGGTGGGTACCGTACAATTTCAAATGATTTGAAGTTTTTCAGTAACATAGACAACTTGCCTCACAAAATGAATTTAAAGGAACATCACCATTTTGGACATTTTTCCATACAGATGTAAGCTTGGGAAGTGCAAAAGCACAGTTTCTCGTAGAGCCCCTAAAGGCCTAAAAGGATTTTTCTCACTTCAAATGCTAATATCTTGCAATCTACTTGGTAGAAATTTTTGAAATTTTTCCCACATCTTTTTTAACTAGCTCGCATAGTACAAGATCCTACTGTTATATGAATCTAGATGTATTTTTAATTTTTAATTTTTCTTTTTCCAATCTCCTTACTCTTAAGTATTCTCCAAAAAGTAGTCTTCCTCAATATTCTTCCTTGGTTTAAAAATCACCTTGTATGAGTCTCTAATTTGAGCCTCTAAAATCACAAAATTGTCTTTATAACAAGTACTTAATGCTCAAAGACTACACAACCAACATCCAAACTTATGGCTATTCACCTAACTTTCAATTACAATCATCCTCTAATCAATATATTTAATCATACTTAGCGCTATTTCTTCATCCTTGCCCCATTTCTCAAGTTATTTTATTTCATCCTTTTTGTAAATTAATTCCTGTAGGTTTGTAATTAGAAACCATTCACAATAATTAGAGACTATTTCTAGACATTTTGTAGGGGCCATTTGAAGAGCATTGGTACTTTTTGAACCCCCTACTATAACCCCTAAAGTCCCAAGGCCAATTTCTTGCCCCAAAACCACCCTAAATTGCCAAGTTTGTTGCATTTGCCAAAAATAAATAAATAAAAATATTTTTTCAGAATCTAACCATAGGATTTTGTATTTAACTTGTATAAGATCATGTGATAAAAATTTCATAAAGTTTGACCATATAGATTGCAAGATATAAGCATTCAAAGTTGAAAAAAAAATAATATAAACTTTGATTTGCAAATCCATATGATTTTGACTTCCATTTGTAGAAAGATTTTGACTACAAACTTTGAATTAAGAAAATCTTGTGTTGAAGAATTGAGTTGAGAGTCTTGGAAAAAATTTCACAAAAGGAAATACTTGATTTTCATTCTTTAAAATTCTTTAGTAGAAATAAGTTCAAGATTGAAAAAGAACTAAATCATTAATAATTCTAAGATGAGGTTGAAACACAATAATCTTAATGGTGAGATTATTCTAGCAAGCAAACTTAATACTGTCCAACAATTTCTTTTGAAAAATTGTGAAAATTGCATTCCAAAATGAATCCTACAAGGGCTTTTTCTAAGAAAAAGTTTTAATTGCCTATAATTATATTAAGATTGTCTATAATTTTTCCATAATATATCCAAATGAGATGAATCAAAGCTTCACATTTAGGAAAAAAATATAATCTTCTAGAATTTTTTTTTTAAATTTATTTTGATTTTTTGTGATTTTTTTCGTATTGTCAACCGAATTTAGTTTTAGGCTTTAGTAGTATAACTTTTACTCCCAAGCACCAATTGTAACAAAAATTATATTCCTACAAAGCTAATCACTTTTATCTATCTTATGAGAAAGTTTCAAAAAGTTTAATCAAAAATTGAATTATAGGAACCTATTTGAAATCCATTTCTTCCCTTAAAAGACAATGGAATTTCTAAGGGTTGATAAGATATAAATCAATTGAACAACAAACTTACTTATCATTTACTTCCTGAAAATGGATTATTTGCCAAAATTGAAGAGCCTAAAACACATAAAAATCTCTCAACAAGGTACTTCAAAAATTGAGTGCAAGTAGGGCACCTACAGCGACAAAGACAATCCAAACCAAAAAACACAAGAAGACAAGAAATAAACGAAAAAACAACGATCTTTCAAATAACTTGAACTACAACAAAATTACATCCGAAGTTCGAAACTATTTATTTTTCTTGAATTTAGAGCAACAATATACATCTTGTACACTACCATCATTTGGCTACAATACTAACTTCCAAAATTTATACCAAGGCAAGGACCAAAAATCAAGTTACCTAATTATAAGCACAAGAGCTACACTCAAAGAGTAGAATTGCAACTGAGAAAAATTAATTGTTTGCATCACCAACTTGAAGGGCTTTAAAATATTTGTTTCACATACTTCCTATTAGAACCCTTATATTTTGTTGGAAGGATAATTACTATGTGATGGTCCAATGGCCAATTTTCCATCCTTAGACTTTGTATTCTTTAAAAAAAACAAAGATAAAGAAAATGTACAGATAACAACTTCAATGAATACCCCCCTCAAGTCATTTCCAACCAATGCAATTGTTTACAATCTGATCAACGTAACTATATTTGCAAACGATGACAAATTACAATGAAAATTTTCAAATTACAATTGAAAATGTAAAAATCATGGTCAAGAGATTCAAAAAACAAAATAGCCAACAATTGGTCAAGATTGCCAAGCAAGTCACCAATAATCACCACAAGAACACACACCATCTTGAAAGTGGTGAAAGCGATTAGCATCCCTTACAACAATATCTCGGTCAATGGCCTTTGAGATAAACTTGGTTGCTGTATGGCAATCTGAACACACTCGAAGGTTCTTGAACACCCGAATTGGCTCTCCAGGGGGTGTTCGCATGAGTCCGTAAGCAATAGCCAACTTCTCGCTATGGGAACAAAGAGCAAGTTCTTTCTCCTCCTCATCAATGTTCCGCAACACTAGCCGGGTGTCAGGAATGTAGCCTTTGGCCTTAATTGTCTCACTCAATCTCCTCAGCTCAGCATAGATCTCCTTTGCTTCTGCGTGAGAAGTATCCCCTGCGACGAAGTCATGGACCTTGTTATCAACTTCAATCCAACTACGCCCTGGCTCCTTGCGTATGCCTCTCTCCTGCATCATAGTGCGCACCCACAACACCGCCTCCCACTTGCCAGCTGCAGCATAGATATTCGAGAGAAGCACGTATGCAGAAGCATCCTTCGGTTCCAACTTGAGGAGCTCGTTAGCGGCCAGTTTGCCCAACTCCACATTACCGTACCTTCTACAAGCACCAAGCAGGGCTCCCCAAGTTGCACCATCTACTTCCACCGGCATGTTGCCAATCAAGAGCTTTGCTTCCTCCAAGTGTCCTGCTCGACCAAGGACATCCACCATGCAGGTGCAAAGCTCCACACTACGTCCGATGCCATAATCTTGTGTCATAGCCAAAAAAAGTCTACGGCCCTCATCCACAAGGCCTGAATGACTACAAGCTGACAACAATGCAACGAATGAGATCTCATCAGGCTTCACACCGTCTGCAATCATAGATCTAAAGACTTCCAGGGCTTCATGCCCACAGCCATGTTGAGCAAGTCCTCCAATCATCACGTTCCAAGTAATCACGTCCCGCTCCTCCATCTTGTCAAAAGCCAGGCGCGCATCATCGATACTGCCACACTTTGCATACATGTGCACCAGCGCGCTGCCCACACGAACATCGGACTCGAATCCGGCTTCACGGGCATGCCTGTGAACCTCCTTCACCCACTCCAAAGCCCCTGCGCTTGCACATGCATTCAGGATACTCGCATATGTAATGGCGTCTGGTTTGAGACCTTCCCGTTTCATTTGGAGAAACAGTTCATATGCTTCAGACCCACAGCCATGTTGAGCGAGTCCTCCAATCATCACGTTCCAAGTAACCACGTCCCGCTCCTCCATCTTGTCAAAAGTCAGGCGCGCATCATCGATACTGCCACACTTTGCATACATGTGCACCAGCGCACTGCCCACACGAACATCGGACTCGAATCCGGCTTCACGGGCATGCCTGTGAACCTCCTTCACCCACTCCAAAGCCCCTGCGCTTGCACATGCATTCAGGATACTCCCATATGTAAAGGCGTCTGGTTTGAGACCTTCCCGTTTCATTTGGAGAAACAGTTCATATGCTTCAGACCCACAGCCATGTTGAGCAAGTCCTCCAATCATCACGTTCCAAGTAACCACGTCCCGCTCCTCCATCTTGCCAAAAGCCAGGCGCGCATCATCGATACTGCCACACTTTGCATACATGTGCACCAGCGCGCTGCCCACACGAACATCGGACTCGAATCCGGCTTCACGGGCATGCCTGTGAACCTCCTTCACCCACTCCAAAGCCCCTGCGCTTGCACATGCATTCAGGATACTCGCATATGTAATGGCGTCTGGTTTGAGGCCTTCCCGTTTCATTTGGAGAAACAGTTCATATGCTTCAGACCCACAGCCATGTTGCACAAGTCCTCCAATCATCACGGTCCAAGTAATCACGTCCCGCTCCTCCATCTTGTCAAAAGTCAGGCGCGCATCATCGATACTGCCACACTTTGCATACATGTGCACCAGCGCACTGCCCACACGAACATCGGACTCGAATCCGGCTTCACGGGCATGCCTGTGAACCTCCTTCACCCACTCCAAAGCCCCTGCGCTTGCACATGCATTCAGGATACTCGCATATGTAAAGGCGTCTGGTTTGAGACCTTCCCGTTTCATTTGGAGAAACAGTTCATATGCTTCAGACCCACAGCCATGTTGCGCAAGTCCTCCAATCATCACGTTCCAAGTAATCACGTCCCGCTCCTCCATCTTGTCAAAAGCCAGGCGCGCATCATCGATACTGCCACACTTTGCATACATGTGCACCAGCGCACTGCCCATACGCACATCGGACTCGAATCCGGCTTCACGGGCATGCCTGTGAACCTCCTTCACCCACTCCAAAGCCCCTGCGCTTGCACATGCATTCAGGATACTCGCATATGTAAAGGCGTCTGGTTTGAGACCTTCCCGTTTCATTTGGAGAAACAGTTCATATGCTTCAGACCCACAGCCATGTTGCGCAAGTCCTCCAATCATCACGTTCCAAGTAACCACGTCCCTCTCCTCCATCTTGTCAAAAGCCAGGCGCGCATCATCGATACTGCCACACTTTGCATACATGTGCACCAGCGCACTGCCCACATGCACATCTGATTCAAGCCCAGCATGTCTTACACACGCATGAACCTCTTTGCCCCACTGCAAAGCTGATGGATTGGCGCAAGCCTTCAGGACGCTCGAGAAAGTAAATGCATCTGGCTGGACCCCTTTTTGGCACATTTGATTGAAAAGTTCCATTGCTTTTCTGGCACGCTTGTGCTTTGCATAACCTTCAATCAGGATGTTCCAACTGAACACGTTCTTCTTCACAAGTTTATCAAACACTCCACGTGCAGCCTCCAAGTCTCCACACTTGATATACAAGCTCACTAGGTTGTTTACCACATATGTATTCTGCTCCATTCCACTCTGGTTGATGTAGTCGTGAATCTGCTTCGCCAAATTAACTTTAACGTTTTTCTCCTTCAAGCACCGTCTCAAAACTTCAACATACATATCCGAGTTGATGGCCAAGCCTTGTTCTAGTCGATTCTTCAAATTACCAATTGCTTCAATCGTGTTTCTTGCACTTTCCATGGGCGTACGACCGCCACCAACATGTAGAATATGCCTCGACTCTCTTGCAGTACTGGACACAATGCGTCTTTTTCCATTGTGGCCCTCCGATATCCTGATTCATCAATACAGTCTCATTAGAAAAAACTTAGAAAGAAGAACACTGAAACGCAAAGTGGAAAGGGTGCAAGACCACTAATGCCCTGTACTCGCATATCTTAATGTGAACAAAATTGCATCCATCCAATTTATTTCTTGATATCTCTCACATACATAGCAATTCTTTGAAAATCATCCCACTCTAAGTGCATCCAATAACCCCAAAGAAAGAACAAAGCATATTGCATGAACAAAAATCCTCAAAATCACTCAAATTCACATATTCCTAGATGCACCTACTCTCATCACTGGACAAGGGAGCCAACGCAGTTCCTAAAGTTACCTGTTTCCTTGTGTTGTGTCTTGAGAATCTTCGCTGCGATAATCATCAAGAGGCTGCAGTTTGCCTTTAGTTACCAACTTGAGCATTGCCTTCACCCATGGTGGAGTTGACCAGCCATCTATCCAAAGCGCTTTCCTTGCCACCTTATGTCTAAAGTCAGGTGATCTTGGATTCCTCTGTAGGCGCCACAGCCCATGATCAGATCCTGAAAACCTGTCTCATGCTCATTTTGCATCCAACAATCAACATTCAAGGAATATTTGTTGTTGATACTGCAATGATCTGAGCAATTTTCAGTGCACTCTTGGACAACAAACAACGCAATTTCGCACTTGGAGCTTTACTAAGAGCCCATGGCCTTGTACACGCAAGAAATATCCCCGTCACTTGTTGACCCGAGCATTGTATCCACTTTCATTTATCAAATAGTCAAACCTTATCGCCTCTATTGTCCCACCACTGCGTAGGATCCGCAAAATACTCTTCCCAAACTTCTTCAACCGACTGTGGTTCACCTGAATCCACCGCAACATGCTTCGTCCATGTCAGTCACATTCTCACCAAGAGGGGCAAACTCTTTCTGTGAAAATGGGCATGTGATACATACCTGAAACATTGGAATTCGAAGGTGGTCTCTTCCAAACTGATGAAAATGATGAACACCTATTTGGTCCACTCCTTCGTATGGGAGAGGACAAGGGCAAGGATAAAGAAAGGTAGAGTGGCCATGGAGACCTGAAGCCTGTGATTGCACAGACATCCTGGGCACACAAATGTCAACACTCTGTCAATGAGCAACTTCGTACCATTTAAAGCACACTCTCCCCATCAATACCGGGGCTTAGGGTTCGGTGAACCATGTTCATATCCGGTTACGTTTGGAAAAATGTGACTACGTCTTTATCGAACATTGCTGTAAAGGAGAACCCATATTTCGACACATTTGTTGCCAACATGACGACAGTAATCCATGTCACAAGTCATCCAAGCGCTAAATTTACTCACCTGAGCACCACGCACCAACAAACAGCTTCTCTGTTCTCTCCCAAACTGCAATTGTTGTCTACAATCTAAATCCCGCAACACCAATTGAGCTGGCAATCCCATCACTATCTGCCTGCATTACAGAGACCACTCATTGACCGTCACTAAGGAGAACTCACAAAGACTAACGCCGGAATGGACCTGTGAAGAGAAACACATCAAATTGAGAAGAAAATTAAGGGAGTGAAACATCTGCTACGAACTCCAAATCCTTAAATCCCTAACACACAATAAATTAAGTCCACAAACAAAACCGCATACCTTACACTTCCGACGGCCAAATGAAGCAAGACAAGCTGCCCAAGGACGGCAAACCTCCACTGCAGCTTCACGAGGAGCAGCTCCGTCCACAGGATCAATCAATTGCTGAGGCAAGAATGCAAGATCCACCCATTGACTAGCATACAACACCAGTCAGTCAATTGACTTGTCACACCCCTATTCTGACATATGACGATACCTTGTATTGGGTGAATATGACTGGAATCAGCATATATGGCACCGATTTGGCCGTTTCCAGCACATTATTCAAATGTAACGCAAGCAAAGGTGATGGCGGAGTCGTTTTTGACCCTGTAACAACAATTATTTCTGCCATGAATTTGCTAGAAACCAAAGTGTGAAGAGGAAAGCTTAACCTGAGTTTGAATTGCTACTCTAGCGCAATCCTACGAGAGCAACATACCCAGACAGATTTCAAGCACCAAATGGAACCCCCTTCTACTTTTTCCCCTATCTGAGATACGAGACGCCCGTCTTCTTCTAACACTTTGCTACTCCACATAGTCTATAAGCTTCGAAGGCACAAATATTCTAAGATTCCAACACGCCTTATCCCCAAAGCAACCTCTCTACCCTCACGCACTTAAAATTTTAGCTACAAATTAGCTACAAAGAGGATCCCACACAAGATCATTGCCCCAAACGCTTGCCCAATTTACAAGCCCGCACAGTACGAATCAAATCCTCAAAAGGAGCAACAGGGATCACACAAAAATCTGCAGTATTACTACAACTACAGCTTCTACTACTACTACGGTGAGCAATCTACGACGAGGGGCCACTGCACGCAGCAGGGACAGTTACACCAGCTCGATTTGAGCTTTCGCTCGTCCTTGCAACAGAGAAATCTCTCCGCCCTGCAACCCAGTGGCGAGAATTCGGGACCAAATTGGGTGAGCAACTAACCACAAACAGAGGAAAGTGCACATGATCCGCGCAAACCGCAAAGCTCCTCGCGCTCTCATCACCAACCCTGCGTAATAGTCTAGGTTTGGCCACAAGAAGCTCCAAGCTCCAAGCGTGCATTCGATTCACAATTTCAAAACGGAAAGCAATCTGGATCCCAAGAATCATCCCCAAATGAAAGCGTACTCGCCCTTTGCAACAAACGTTCAGAGAATGTGTGTAGTACCAGCGATTCCTTGCGACGAGAATCCCAGAAGACTAATGGACGCAGCAAACAAGGAGCAGGGGATTCAAGGCAAGAAGAAGAAGCAGAGCAGCCCTCCATGTGCGCGGGCCTGGGCGGACCAACTGATCCCTGATTCCCTGCCCGGCATTCAACGCTTCTTTGACAAGACCTTGCTTTGAACGCCAAGGGAGGCGGGGAGGGAGGCGGGGAGGGAGTACCAAAAGAGCCATGTATTGTAAGTTGCGTTGAAGCGCGGGTCACCTGCGGTTTTGGGCGGGTCACCCGCGCTCAAGCCCGGGGTACCTGCGGTGGCTGAAGCCCGGAGTTTTTTCAACCTGCCCGCTCCGATTTCTCATCCATCCAAGTGAAAACGGCATTCTACGGTTTATCACCGCGAATCGCTTTGTGTGCTTTCGAAAGAACTTGATGGTGTCTTCTGATCTCTTCGAAAATGGAATCGGAGTATCTTCTAAAAAACATTCAAGATAGCATCGTGAAGAATTTTCTTGTGATGGCGTGCTTATTAATTACCACCTGGTCCAATTCTTGGTCCGCTTCCCATGCATCACATTTCGGTCTTCATTCATCACATTAGAAACCTTTGCAAATACAGATCAAACCTTCACTTTTTCAGTGACTTCATGATCCACGATGAATGGGAGTCACAAATTATATAGATTATGAGAAGCCATGCCTTCGATCAAGGACCTCGATGATCAGCTGTTCAAAATTGTGGAGTTCGGTTGCACAATATTTTCTGGATACTCCTCAGGTGTTCGATCTGAACCTTGATCGTGTACGTAATCAATATTAATTACCCTGCAATGAAATTAATTTTAGATGAAGATCGAACGAATTGAATTGGGGTGGAGTTTGAACTTCAAACCTCAAACTATGATCTGCTGCCAGACTGAATGCTGATAGAATATATATTCAGATCAATCTTTCAACTATATCTTGAAGAACGATCAAACCCTCAGATCGTATGTCAAATTTGAGAGTTTGCAGATTCTAAAATATGAAATACATAAGTGAGAACTAGTTTATAGAAGATTCATGAGTGACCTACTTGTCCTTGCAGATCTTTTAGTGAATCTTTAGAGACATAGATTTCCACCATTCAGGGCTAGTGTGTAAGCACTTGAATCACATTTCAAAATTCCACACTTTGTGTGATAAGAAACCGAGTGGTGTCCTGCTCAGGCACATTCGGCTTCGACTTTACAAACTAGAACGTAATGTTCATGCAGGCTTACGAGTAATACCCCAAGTTCCCCCTCCCCCAAAAAACTTTGTGCACAGCAAATGCAGAAGACAGAATTATAAACAGTTAAACACATTACGTATAATGTTGAAGAAAGTACCCGGTTCCATCAACAATGCCGGCCTGCTTGGATATGAACTCCGATGCTCTCACTGTGCTCCGATGCTCCGATGCATTTGGTTCGCTTGTCCCACTCAGGCCAGAAGATTTTTCAAAAACAACACCTCGGAGGGTGAGAACTTTCCGAAGTTCTCTTCCGGTACGCTCCCATATTATCTAGATCACAGAGGGGAATTTCCTTGAAGGGATTAGTAGCAATTTGGACACGATCAAGTTTCTTCGACACAAATAGAAAGCACAAGAAGCGATTCGGTGTGCGAAGCCGCAGAGTGCTGTTGACAGCAAATTCAAGCGGCTTCAATTGGATGAAAATTGAATGGATGGTGAATCGGAGCGGGCAGGTGGGAAGTTCGACAAAAAAAATTGCTAAACCCTGGACCGCAGGTACCCCGGGCTCGACCGCAGGTGACCCACGCTTAAGCACAGGTGACCCACGCTTAAGCACACGTGACCCGGGCTCGAACGCGGGTGACCCGCCCTTAAGCGCAGGTGACCCGGGCTTGTGCCTTCCACGACAATGCACGGCCCTTTTGGTACACCCTAGGCGGGGAGGGGGGCGGGGAGGGGGGTGGGGAGCCCCCTTCACATTAGGGATAGTCACACTTCCTCCTAGAAGCACATTTCCTTGAAGAATGAGAAGTTGGTGAGAGAAAACTCAGAAAAGGAGAGCCAATGGGGAGCTGGTTTAGGTGAAGAAGGTGTGACATCCCTTTTTGGTGTGTGGAGCATGGAGAATGGAACTTGGGAGAATGGATTTACATGCATGGGAGTTGGGGTAATAGAGAAAGTTAAGGAAACCAATCACGATCTCGAAATTTGGAATGCTCTTGACATGTTCCACCTCGTGTTGTTTGGACTGAGTTTGGATTTGGGCTAGTCTAAGTTTGAACCAAGTTAATTTCAACTGTTAGTACTTTCGCATTTGAAACCTGAAATTCAAACTGAATTTTAAGCAAATGTAAAAGTAGAGTGAAACTTTAAATCTAGAAATTTGCATGTACAATTTCCAACACAGTAAAATAAATATGTAAATAATTCAAAGAACATAATGAAGATAAAGTAAAGTTCAAAAAGGAGGATTGTGATGTTTATGTTCCTTTTTTTGGAATCGGATTTTAAGAAGTAAAATAATAGAAGTTAAAATAAAAGTAGAAATTAAAAGAACTTTTATATAAAGTAAAAGAAGACAAAAAAAAATAATAATCCTTTCCAAAAGAGTATATAATAAAATTCACCAACTCTTTCAAATCATTCTACATCACAAAAAGTTCCAATTGAACATATAGACATACACATATATAGAGTACATATATGTATAAAAATAGTGCATTGTCTTCTATGTAATATTCCCAGTTAACACTACCCATCATTACAAGTTCAACTTCATCATATATATAACATTCTCTTCTGTATTTTATTTCTATTAAAAGGCTCTTCATTAATAAACATGCCTCAACAAATTGAACGATCTCTTGCTCTTGAAGAACTAGAACATCGTCTTGCAGCAAGTTCGATATCTACTTCTATAGAAATGATAGCTTCATTTACTGATTCAGATGAAGATAGTAGTCACTCTTCTCATTATGATAGTGATGATGAATTCCTTGTAGATAGTGAATCCACAATCTATAATAGTATCTCATCACACCGTTACTTTTAGGAGAGATATCCGGAAAAAAGGAATTCGCGATTCCTAGCAAATGATATACTTCATATAAACTCAACTAGGTTCAAATCACGATTTAGGATGTCGAAAGTGGCCTTTACAAGAATATGGAACATGATAAAAGACCATGACATCTTCAAAAATAAAAGTGTTGCTCCTCAATTTGATCCACGTTTGTAATTCTTAGTGGTCCTATTTCGATTTGGAGTCTACGGAAACGGGGCATCTCGAGCAAATATTGTTGTTAATTTCAAGATTTCAACTGGCGTTCTATCAAAGTTTATAAAACACATTATGATTGCTATTTTGTCACTCCAAAAAAATGTAGTGTGTTGGCCTAATGAAGTGGAGAAGGACATCATCAAAGACTATTGAAACTTCACATGGATTTCCCAATGTCATTGGCATTATGGACAACTCATATCATACTTGCAACGAAAACTAGCTATCAAGGAGAACAATATTTCAATAGGAAAAGTCGATATTCTATTTCATGTATGATAGTGAACGACCAAGACTGTATAATAACACATATCTTTGCAGGTTTTCCGGGCTCAGCCCATAATAGTCGCGCTTTCGTTAATTCCCAAATATGGCTAAAACATGACAATTTCTTTAAAAGAGAAGAATATGGGCTGCCCCCAAAGTAGCTGTCTTGGCGAGTGCACACGCCATTGATGATGGAGTAGTATTGCGCTCCGGGCAAGCCTTCCAAACAAGCCATGGCTGGCTATTGCTACTGCTACTACAGTCTATGTCGAAGCTTACTCAACTGTGGTCAGCTGTAGTCAATCCCAAAAGAAAAAACAAAACTGAGAAGAATTCTCAAATTAAGTACCTTCAAAATGCAAAATGGGTTATAGAAAACCGGCGGTTCATGGAGCCTGCATATATGCCAGGCAATGATATTGACAATACCACTGATGAGTAATACCTGGCTAGGATGGTTGTGGATTGTGCCTAGCATATACTTTTTGCTACTACACTCTAGGTGTCTTCTTACACCTGCAAGCATTGCGGGTTTTTTCTAACATCGGAAAACAAATCTACATCTTCGTTCAAAAGAGATTGGCATAAACATCAAAATTCACATGTCAAACAACGCTAACAAATCATCGCATGTGCACTAATATCCGCGCTCAGGCACCAGTAAGAAGATGAGCAAAATTTAAAAAGTAGCAAGAAGTCTATACCACACCCAAATGACAAGAAAATAAAAGTATTGGCTAAAAAGCCCAATTGAATGATATAATTTCTATACTGAAGATTTAAGTTTTTCTAGCACACAGAACTCCATGCTTTGAAATGAGATTCGCCAGCAGAAAATGAAACCCTAAATTCCTCCTATGCTCTACAACGTCAATACATACCTTCACATCCTTGTCATTTTCAATCCCAGAAGAAAATCCCCCTTTCGCCAATAATATTCTCCTCCCCGCTGCCACCACTGTCCTTGTCGCCATCAATAATACCTTCCTCTTTTTCTTTATTTTTCTCCTTCTGCGGCTCCAATCGCCCGTGCTTCTGGAGCACCTGGAGCCCTTCCATGAACTCAAGTGCTGTCGATCTCGCTCATCTTCAGGAGCGCTTTCAACCTCGCCGCCCGCGCGTCGTCATCTTCCCTGAAAAGCGTGACTGGTTGCTTGAAGTATCGCAGCCTCTTCATCACTTCCTCCTTTCACAAACCAATTTCATTCAAACCTTTTCTTATCGCTTTCTTTTGATTGCGTCGAAAGCTCGGGAAGTGAAGCATTAGCTTCGAGTCCCGGATCCTGTGATCCCGAGGCACCCTTCCGCTGCTCAATCTCGTCCCCGGCGAATGAACTTGCGCCCTCCAGAGTCTTCTTTCACAACTTTCTTCTTTCGGTCCAGCTCTTTGAAAATTAAACGAAACTACAAGTTCTGTGCACGATACTAGACTCTAGAGCGACATACACAAGTGATTTTACGCAAGAGTGATTGCGATGCAAAAAGGCTGCCTGTGCAAACAAGGACATTGGCTATGGTGAGACCCTAGATTGTTTCCTGGCGGCGAGGGCCTTCTGTTCAAGCAACCTCGTTCCTATGACGTTTCCATTGACGGCTGAGGGATTTTAGGTTCCCAATGATGCAATGTTTTCTGGACCAATATCCAGACCAACAGAACACGCACGACATCTTTTCAAACCGTCACAAATATCTGTGAAAATTAACAATTTGTGAATGCTTGTATGCCATATTTAACTACTTCTGAAATTTACGGGGAATTCTGGACTTTGTGAAGGTCTCGTCCATCGGGAGATCTTCCCGATGGTATGTACAATGAGTCCGTAATGCCGTTCAAAGGAGATTTAAACCACTTTGGGATGCTAAGTGGTCTGGAGATTTCCTGATGCAAGGAAATATACTCCTTCGATATAGAGAGTGTTCAAACAAATCAATGAATTTGGGATGATGTCAACTCCGACATTTGCTATAAGCGGTACATTTGTATCCGGGGTTGGATTAAAATGCAACATTACAGATTGGGAGAGCTCACAAGATACTTCCCAAAGTATCACATAACACAAAAGAATTGATGAAGCAACATAATGCAATTACGGACACTTGGTAAGGTGTAATCACAGTCAGATAGAAAAGGTGGATTTGCCACATATATAATCATTTGGATGCAATGAACAGGTGCCTTATAGGCACTATGATAAATAACCCAGCTAGTCCACTTCCAACTACATGTTTTTTGGGGCCCAAGACCAATCAAAAGGCGGTGCTATAACGTGCGGACGATCTAACTCTACAGGATTTACATCATCCCTCACATGCAACGCCGGTTGAAGCAAGTGCAGACGTTCCCAATTAAGAGGATCTAGGACAAGCATTACAACACTGTGATTCAAGAGTACCCTGCGCGTCCAAGGAATGTTTAAGACAGTCTTCAGTATTGCACGACGATGCGGATACACTTGGTTCTTCCGTGGATTGTCAGACCCAGCAAAAAATAAAAACCTTGACAGAATTTCCGACGGTAGAATACGTCGAAGAAGAGCGGCCAATGTTGAAGGTTGCATTGCGGACCACAAGCCACAGTGAGTTTCTTCAACGAAATGTCGGAGAAGACCACGGAAGCCGAGCCGAATTTCGATATTCTATGGGAGATCCGCCACAACGCCCTTTACGCAGAGATCCCCTGTTAGTACTAAGAGCATCGCCTTCTGCAAAGACCAAGTAAGCCTCAGCACGCAGACATGTACATACAGAAAACGACGTCAATTGATCGTGAGATCCCCTGACCAATATGCAATACAACAGAACCGCAAAATTGAAAACACGCACTGGGTAGTTATTTCAAGAACAGCGACTGAATGTCTTATTTGCTGCGTAGTACAAGGAATTTAGTAATACTTCTACGGGGTCATTGCAGCCCACAATACAACACTAATAAGGGATGCAGATTTAGGATTCGCGTCAAATACAAAAAAGGGTTAGGGTGATATACTAGAAGACTGACAATACTCGAGCAAAGGAAGTTACGCTGCAAAAATTCAATTGCATTCGATTGAAGCAACAAAAATGCAGATTACATAATCCGCCTAAGCCTAATAATTCAATGTAAGGTAAAATGATTGTGAGATCTTCCGATGAAGCCGAAGAGAGAGGACAAAATTATCAATTTCAAATCCGTACTTCAGCAAACCGGAACTGGAGGAGAACTCCCAAATAAACAGTAGAAGCACAACTACAACTTCACTGTCATCCGCAAGTACAAAAACAATATCACGGGACAATACATGGACGCTCAATGTTCACACGTCACGTCATATCGTGCAATCTCCTGATGAAGCTTGCCGCGTAGGATGATGACGCCCACAGTGTTAAAATCTAATGAAGTGTTCAAAAAATTCCACTTTTCCAAGTAATATGATAAACAATTTCAGAACCAAATTTAGATTAAAGCTGCAAACCAAGAGTAAGAAAACAATTCTAAGTGAGGGTCATGCACCGGAAATGCATTCACATTAAATTTAAAAGACAAAGATAAATGCCCAGAATAGTCCGATCTACCGATAGAATCCACTTCCATGGTATACCATTAGATCTCTGGATGTTCATGCACGCGGATTAATAGTCAAGGTCGAGGTGAACCCTTTGAACTCATAATTATCTTAATCAAAGGCATTTAGGAAAAAAAATTATTTTCACATTTACTACGAGGCTGAATCAATGCCTCCTGCAAACAAAGAATGTCCAGTATTTCGAAAATGCATTTACAATATTTACAGTATGTTCAAGAGTTTTAAGCTACAAGCAATAATATGCACGCCAAAAGGAGATCGTGAGATATCATGATGAAGTCCCTCAAGGTAGAAAAACCAAAACTAAACTACTGCCCTCAAAATGTCAGACCCCGGTCTGGTCAACGGGACCGCCGGTGTTAGACCATTGTGGATCGGATGCTTCTTGACATACGCCGGCACAGCTTCCTGTGACTTAAACAGATCTGCAAGCCAAGGAATGACCACCCCCACAAGGTACTGCTCTTTCCAATCCCCTTCAAATCTACAGGGGAAAATGGCGCTATGACAATCGTTCAGGAGGTTTTTAAGTGGATCGTCATCAATGAGGAGAACATTCTCGTTTGACCTCAAACCCAGATTAGTGGCGAAATGATTTAGATCCTTGAAGAAGTAGGGCCTGTTTGGGTGTTTGGGGTCTCTGACTCTCTGTAGGACGACTTTGTGCAGTCTTCCTGCGTGAGAACAGGCACGTCCTTCGCCTTAACAGACATCCCCGGCAGCATTTGATTCAATACATTCGTCACATTTGCCGGTATCATACTGCTCTAGAAAGTAATGTTTGTATGTCTATGCACATAGTCAAGGAACTGACCAACATTCGGTCGAAGTGTTATGACGCGTCTGTTCAACTCATTGAATGACCTGTGAACAAGAACTCCATTAAGGTCAAGGACCACATAATACCGCCGCCTTTCTACCTTATTCAATGACTTCGCCACTGGTTCAGCAGACACTCGAAAAATTGCAAAATACAAGAAAAGCACTGAGTAAAAGACCAACCAGTTCACGATTCGTTATCCCGTATGTACATTGACAAAAATTTTAAGCATGTTACCTGTGGGAGTGTGAGCTCCCAATTTGTCACTTGGGACTCGTAGAATTATTTTTTTGGAAATTTGCAATTTAGAGTTGATAAAAGTATACAAAAAGCCATAAAAAGAGTGTAGAACCAAAATAGGGTTGTGTCATACCCATTATAGTATTTGGTCTAGATTTATGTTTTTACTTAGAATCCCCCCAAATCTGGCCTAAAAATAATATAGAAATAACGAATGGGCTAGATTTGGAGGATTTGAATCACATAGCTCCAAAAGGGCTAATTTCCACCATAAATGTGGCAATTCATGGCTAGGTCGGTCCGAGGGATTCACAGCGAGGCCACTAGGTCGGGTCCTAGAGATAGGTTTAGAATTCCTCATTAGATCGATGAATTCCCAAAATCCCGATTGTTAGCATGTAAGAGCCACTAACGCAAGACCGGGCCCGTGGAGGAATCTATAGCCCAAAGATGGTGTTCGAGGGTAAATCCCATACTAGGAGTCCAACGGCGAAATTGATTCACCAAGATTCCTCTACCTGCAGAAGATTCCCGCATCGTCACTAATTCGAGGAGATGGCCAGTTGTAATCTCCATTGACCAATCGTGTCAGGTACGGAAACGCACCTACACGTCTTTCATGCGACTCCCTGAGAGGTCACGTGAAAATTCCCGGCATCTTCCGACTTGCAGAAGAACCTTTTCTGGGTGGTCAACCCTTCTAACCTCCAACAGAAATTTCATGGAAATTACCCAGGTTACAATAAAATCTCACTAAAAATTAGACTAGCTTGTTTTATGTTAATAATGCGCTCCGTGAAGTTTCACGACATTCTGATAGCGGCAAGTACCCGAACCGGCGAGATTCCTCGGAAATTAACCACATGGCGGGGTCCCCGCCACGTTGACCGGCATCCCAGGACCATAAGATGGCGAAACGAAGTCAACCAAAAGTCCTTCCCGACTCTCTCGCACCTACCGGAGACCCTAGGCTATTCACATTTCTCAAAATAGGAGACCCCCAAGATCTAGGATTTTACCACGATTTGGTTTTTAAACTAAATTAGCCTACGATGGGTTTTTGGCCTCGGTATGGGGGGTAGTGGGTTTTAAAATTAAACATGGCAATCTGGAGTCAACGGCGCAATCCGTTCGACGATTGGAGTTAATCTCCAAAAGTTAGGATGTTGGTCCAGCATAGATGGTAGAAGTAGAAATTTAGGATTTAGGATGAAAATCTTTGAGGATGAGGATGAAAATCCCCGTTGATAAGGTTACCTTAGAACTCTAGAGGGAGGTGTGGGCCCTTGGAAACCTATATAAGGGCCCCATTTCTCTCTCTAGAACACCCCCAATTCTTGTATTGGGTCCGTAGGTCCAAGTTATTTTGGATATTTTGGCGTTTGAAGTAAAAAACTTCTACGGTATTTTCGGAGCACTTTTTTGCTCCATTGTTGCTTATTTTCAAGCTTTGAAGGTCCTTGGGGGTCTTTCTACCTTGCTTTGTGAACTTGTTTGTGTAGTTTTTCGTACCTTGTTGTAAGTGGAGAGCCTCTCTCTCTCTCTTGTATGTTTTGTGATCTAACTTGTGAAGTTTTAAGAGTCGTTTGGTATCTTGCACTAATCCTAAAGCCACCCCCCACCGTACCTTGGCGATGCCGCTTTGGGGGGCCTTTAGCGTGTGAGCTTTGTATTGCCACGTGGTCTTAACTCGTGTATTCTTCCCTTGTGTTTTTTTCTTTACACCCTCTTCTAACTTTCTCTTTGTTGAGTGGACCCCCCTCCGAGACGGCGAAGCTTTGAACCTTTGTTGTATATGTTTCCTAAAGTTCTTCCAAACCTTCTTCTAACCTTCTCCTTGTTGAGAGGAACCCCCTCTGGAACGGCGTAGCTTTGACCCTATGTGTGTTTTCTTTAAAAGTTTAGTTTCTTCCCTCTTCTAAAGTCTCTCTCATTGTGTGGACCCCCCTTGGAGACGGTGAAGCTTTGAACTAGTGACAAAGTTGAAGTCCTAAAGCGTGTGTTAAAAGTGTAGACGGCGGAGCTTTGAATCCCCGGGGTGTCAAAAAGTCCTAAAATTGATGTTAAACCCAATTTAACGGCGAAGCTTTGCACCTCCCCCGTGTTTATCTCCAAAGTCTAGTTTCCAAGACCTTTGTGGAAACCTCCAGAGTTTAGCTTCCAAGATATGTAGGTTCCTTTGCATTTAGTAAGTTTAGTTATTCCCAAAAGTTTTATTTAGTTTAGTTGTTTCCCAAGTCTTAGTGAGTTTCGTGCCCCCCAAAGTTTTATTTCCCCTTAGTTTAGCAAAATCCCGTCTTTATTTAGCTTATAGCAAAATCTCGTCTTTATTTAGCTTATAGCAAAATCTTGTCTTTATTTAGCTTATAGCAAAAGTCCAGTCTTTATTTAGCATTAGCAAAAATCCAATCTTTATTTAGCCTTAGCAAAATTCCAGTCTTTTTAGCTTTAGGAAAAATCCAGTTTCCAAAACCAGCATCCAGTCCAGCATCCAGACTAGCATTCCATCAGAAATCAAAATAAAAAAAAATAAAAAAAAATAAAAAATAAAAAAATGAAATTGTTGCCGACCCCCCCAACTAGCCAGCCGGAAAGGCCAGCAGGCTCTCGGTACAGCAGGGCGGTTGGGGCCATTCAGGCTCCTCCCCTTTTTTTTTATTCTCTCTTTTTTTTTTTTTTTTTTTGGTTTTCTCAAACCAAAACACAAACAAAGACAAAGCAAACCAAAAGAATGTTGGACTAATTTAGTGCTAAATGAGGGTGAAGTAGGATTAGGGCCAAAAAATACAAAAGGGAGGAAGAAGAAGAGAGCGGAGCACCACCGTACCTGCATACAAAATAGTTTCCTCTCACCATTCACGCCTACACACAATGGAAGGAAATTAGGGAAGGAGGAGAAGAAGTAGGCAAGGGAAGGTGAGACGATAAATAGTGACCTAGGCTTATGCTAGGTAGGCTTTAGGAAGAAATCTTGGGAATTTGTGGTGACCGTTGAGAGGAGGATTAGGATGACACAAAGGCAAAATTGTGTAAGAGGATAGTTGGCATCTTAAAAACCTCCTTGGAGTTTGAGACCATGGTGTAAGATTCATAAAAGCTTAGGTGGAATAGTGCTAGTGTAGAAGGAGAGAGGAGGAAAGAAAAGGAAAGAGGAAGAGAAAGAAGGACGTTAGATTGAAAAGGGTGTAATATTTTCTCAATTTAAGCAGTGAGCTTGGAAAATCAAACAAAAACAAAGGACTACCATGGAGCGGGAGGAAGTATATGTGGATGTGGACGAAGTGATTTCCGAAACTGGTAGTGAAGAGGTGAGTTTCTGAAGTAATCCTTGGTGTTTTCCCTAATTAGCGTTGATTTCCTTAATCAGCCCTTAAAGCGTGATTAGCGAGCCGTGATTAGTGCAAAGTAAAAGTTTAGATTCAAAAGTTTATAGATTAGGAATAGAGGTTTTCGAAAATATATTACACTTAGGATTTGGCTGTAAATCGACCGCGTGAGGCTAAGTTAAGCGGTAGGGGGTAGAACGGAGGAATGTGATTTCAAATTTCATCCACAAGGAACAATGGATGGAATTTAGGATTAGACTAGAAGGAGGATTTAGGATTAAAATTAGGGATTAATTAGCGGTTAGAATTAGAGCCAAATTACATTTTTATTTCTTAAAGTTAAAATTCTAAGGTCAAAATCTAGAGTTAACCTTGGGAAGTTAAAAAGTAGAATTAATTTGGAAGTTTAACTTAGGGGGTTAAATTTTCCAATGAAACCTTAGGGTAGTTTAGAAAAGGAAGTTAGGGTTAATTAGGAGTCAAAAATCCGAGTAGGAAGTAGAAATTAAAAGTAAAACTTTAGACTAAATTTAGGAGGTAGAAATTACGAGTAGAAATAGGAGTTAGATCTTGAAGTTAAAAATCCAAAGTTAGAGTGAATGTTAGAGGTCAAAAGCTAGGGTAAAATTTAGAAGTTAAAATTTGGAATAGCAATTAGATAGTAAAAAATCAAAGTTCAAAGTAGAAGTAAACGTTAGAAGTAGAATCAAACCTAGAAGTCAAAACTTGGGATCAATTTGAGAAGTCAAACCTAGAGTGAAAAAGCTAAAACCTAGAGTTAAAATTCAAGGGTAGATTTTAGAGTTAATTTAGGAGTAAAAACCTAGAGTTAAAAGTTAAAATCTAGAGTTAAAATTCAAGGGTAGATTTTTGAGTTAATTTAGGAGTAAAAACCTAGAGTTAAAAGTTAAAACCTAGAGTTAAAATTCAAGGGTAAATTTTAGAGTTACTTTAGAAGTAAAAACGAAGAGTCAAAATTGGAAGTTAGAGTAAAAGTTGAACTTAGGATTAGTCTTTAGAGGTAGAATTCCCCGGTGGAGCGTCAAAACACAAAGATAGTCTTAGGGGTTCATGGAAGGAACATAGGGGTCCCTCTTTTGCGTAGTTAGGGACGTTAGAAATGACGCCAACTACCCAGTCAACCCTAGACATAGGATAGATAGTTAGGGAGTTAGAATTTCACTATTACCCCTGAGCATTGCAAATAACTTGTGAGTTACCACATGCACTTCTAGTTATTCGCTGCCATCCACGACATTTAGGAAACGTTAGCAAAAAAGATCCATTGCTTGGAAGGCACAATGGACCGCGCTCACAACACCCCCATATATTAAAAAAGTGGATAAAGGCATAGAACCTGGTCGGTGTTCATTTTATTACCAAGGGTGGGTAATCTTGCGCCTACAGGGAGCTCGGACGCTACAAGCTGGCGACCCTTCCCCCTTCCTTTCGTCACCCAACGGCCTTCTTTCCCTCTCGCCGCCGCTCACTGATCCTTCCCCCCTCATCTCGACGATCACTTGCCCCTTTCCTCTCTCGTCGCCGTTCACTGGTCCTCTTCCCCCCTCGTCACCACTCACAGATCCCGTCTCAAGCTCGTCGTCGCTCAAAGGCCCTCCCCTCCTCTCTCTAACGCCGAATTGCACTGCATCCCACTCTTCGTCTGCATCAGGTGGATCCCCTCCTTTGAATTTTGCACGCGGACCATCTTGAAATATCCATTTAAAGACGGGCTTGTAAAGGAAACGGTTCGCTCACCTTATGGATTCCAAATTAATTTTCTTCTTGGTATTCAGACGCATCTTCCCATAGTGGTTTAGACTTGGTAATTGACCAAATGCTCTCATACGATCGACAAGACAGAACTTCATTATTTCCTTGGCCTCGTAAGGTAAGGCCTCCAGCACTTCGTCAAAATTGCACTCACCGTCATCAGGAACGACCTCTCTTGCAACCTCCAATAGAACACTGGAGGCCAGTGAAGCAATGTCAACAATCCTCGGCCGCCCTATAACAGGTTTACTCTTCCTTCTAGCAACAGGTGCGGGACTCAAGGGGACCAAGTCAACAAGGGTATCATTCTGTATATCAACCGTGATGCCCATCAGCGGGAGCAATCGCTTTGGCACCGTCATGGGATCCCCCGACGAAGACAATGCAACCACTCCCTCCTGGTGTTCAATCCCCTCGCTCTCCGCTTGAACACCATGTTGCATTAACACCACTGACTCTTTAGCGATCGTGGGATCCCTCGATCCCTCAGGTCCCGGTGTCCTGCCGCGGTCATCCTTCTCTGTGCTAGATGTAGGGACAGCTTCCTCAGTCTGGACAGGTAATGCATGGCTTATCGTGGGATCTCCCGATGTAGGTCTTCTAGGGCCCCCCTCCGCGTGTTCCCTCTCCGGGGTAGGTCCGGGGTAACTTTCCCGCCTCCCAACATCAGACTCCTGCGTCATCATGGGATCCCTCGATCCAAGTTGGTCATCATCCCCCTTCGACTCATTCCTCACCTCGCTGAGGTCGACCACATCCTCCCCGCTCTTGACCAGTGACTCTTTCGTCATCGTGGGATCCCCCGATGCTAGTCGGTGAGTGTCCTCATGGATTGGTACGACGAAGTCCGGCAGTTGTCTGTCAGCTCTTGAAGCACGAGGTGCCTGCGCATCCTCCTGTTGTGGCTGAGTCGACTTGTCAGACCTCAACGGTAACGGTCCCGAGGCACAAGTCAGAAGCGTGTCTGTCGCGACTAATGCTTTGGGATTCGGACTCCCAGTTGGCTTTGCTGGCGACTGTTTGCGCTCCACCAACGACTTACTTGGAGTCCTCTTCGAGGTCCCCCCTTTTTTATTTTTGCTTGCTGTCTTCTGCGCTTGCTTGGCCGCCTTTGTGCTCCCGGTATCTTTTGCAATGTCAAGTTCCTTGACCGGCTTCTTACGCGACTTCCTCTTGGATATCCTTGGGTCCGTTAATGGGATCCCTGAATTCATTTTGCCTGACGACCCGCTCGATATTGGAATTACAATTTTTTTGGCTAGTAACGACTCTAGAATACTCTCATGCTGCTCTGTCAGTTCTGCCAGCTCCGCTTACGCCGAATGAACTTCGGGAACTTTGTCAACATCCTCCGTTGTACTTGGTGGATCAATTAGCTGCTCTCGCCAGGGGGAGGGAGTCGGAGATTTCGCTTGCGAGAAAGGCAATATCCCACCACATCTGAGGTGAGTTTTCCCTCCCTGAATCGCATATCACGGATATACGCTGCCCAACGTCCGGAGATATCACGATGGTTCAACAAATAGTGCACACTAACCTTAGGGTGCTCAACCGACCTTGTTCCTAAATCCGGTCTGTGTTGGGTGATGTCTTCAACTATAGCATCTTCATCATCACTCTCAACTTCCTCGTCCTCGTGTTCGGCCTCCGTAAGAGGAAGGGGTGCCGCCTGAGCATGTTTGTTGTCCCAAATCTGCTTGGCGAAGACCTGACTTAACGTCTTAGCTTCCGCTGAATCTACAACTTCCAGCACTTTACCACCTTCCGAATACTGAAATACAACAACCAAAAATTAGTGACATTCAAATCCCCAAAATCAAAATTGAGATTATCAGAAGAACAAAAGAAAAGACAATTGTTGTAGTGCATACCAAGCCCAGATATGTGAACTCCGGACCCTCGTTGACATTGACAAAGACATAGTCGGTGCAAGCTAGTCCTTCGAATAGAATCAACACACTACTGATCTTTAGATATGGCATCTGCTGCCAACGCCAGTAAGGGTAGTCGTCCGGCATATCTTCCGCCTTGTACACCTGAGTGAGGCGGTCCAATCTCAGGAAGAAGCTTTTGAAGCAAGTCCGCCGATCGTGCTCTTCGCTGTGCCCAAAAATGAAGACAACAAATACATTGTACCCGTCTCCGGCCGGAGCTTGAGGGAAGAAGTCTTCGGGCCCTGCCATGTAGTTCACAACGTGCCAGTCCCATAACCTAGCTTTGACTTCCATCCTTTGTTTCTCTAGGTGAGCCATAATCATGTGGAACCCTTCAGCATCTGTGAGGAGAACGACAGCAGAGCGGGCTACGATTGTCTGGTCCTGCGGATCATAGTACTCCAGAGCGTCAAAGAGTCTCTTCAACTTCCATTCTTCAAGAATTTTGGCGCGACACCCGTAGGACGTTGCCTCATACATGAACTAGATGTACAAGTGCTGCTTCTTCTTTCCCCTCCACGGTATGACGTCCCCTGCCGCCAAGGTGGCGCTGATGTCCCAGCTACTTTCGTCCATGGTTTTACAGAGATAGTGCTTTGAAAAACCACGTGCATTCGCTTGGACCGATTCATCCTCCAGCGTCAGCTTGAAATACAACTCCCACATATGGATCACCGACTGCGGGAGGTCAGCTGGGTCAAAGGATTTGTTCAGGTTTTTCGTCCGGTCCTGCAACCACTTTTTCCCAGCAGGGGTTTCCATTGCCTTGTTCACCCACATATCTACATCCTTGTGATGAATGTTCCTTTCCATCGCAAACTCGACCCACAAAGAGTCCGGGTAAGGCTCGTACTCCACCCTCCTCGCGGGAGGCTGATGACCCTTGTAATAAGACAAGAGTTTGTTCTTCATCGCCCTGACCAGCCGAATTTTGGCGCCCGCGTCAGCAAGAGAGACAATACGTCTTCCACCTCTCTGCGATTTCGACCTTACGACGGAGGTCTTCATACTGACAACTTGGGCTTCGACTTGATCCGCAAGGAAATTGATGTCCTCCGGTCTAAATCCGTAAAGGGGCTTGAAGTCGTTTGCCCCCAACGGTTTGCGATCCGTACTCCCGGATACATCGACCAAGCTCGTCGTGTCGGGAAGGAGAACTTCCATGAATCTCTCTTCTATCTTGATCCATCTCTGAACATCAGCGTTGTTCTCCATAAAGAGTAGAGGGATTCTCAATTCGGCGATGTCTTTTGCCTTTGCTCCCGCAAATATTGTTGCCACCGACGGGTGAAACGCCCGCCCAACAAAGGAGTAACAGTCAGTACGCATTCCATAGACCACGTGAACACAAGAAGTCCAATATATAGTCGTGCGATCCCATGATCATTCAGTTACCACAAGGAAGTCGTTTAGGCAACAGGCAATCGTGAGATATCACGATGAGCCACTATCTTCTACATACACAATTTGAAAACACCATGCACTGAACCCCGAGCACAAAAAACTAAACTAGCGCCATCTGGTATTTCATATGTTAACGTCGTGGGATATCACGATCGCCGCATTCTAACGTAGAACTACCCCGTATCTCAAAGCCAGGACTTAGTCGTGGGATCCCACGATGACGAGGTTCTAACGTAATGAAGGTCTGAGGTGTAGTGCAGGACCATCGAAAGATCCCAGTTCGCCTACGACATCCTAGTTCAACGCCCGCAAGAAGTGCAATAGATCTCCGTGGTGATCTTTGTCCGTCCACACAGGTAAAATATTAAAGGTGGAGGCTTGCTTCTTGTCCTTCTCGGGAATCACACCAAGAACATCATATTCATTAAAATGAGAGTTTTCCAAGGAATTGGGAGTTTAGAAGAGCATTATAAATCACATGTTCAAGACAAATTCAAATAAAGGAATACAAAATTAGCAATCGAACGACACGCAAAGGAGGTAGAACATTGTAAAATTATAGAATCCCATGTAGTAATTCCATAATGCCTAGCACTTTAAGGAAAGTAATCATCAATTATACACGTATTGCATGTATACACAGTAAACATGGAGTAATCCATGCATTAAATCTGTACTTCTATCATCAAATATACATGTATTACATCTTTACACTTTGCGACTAGTACTAACATCATCTACTCAAAATATGAATCTCGGCATAATATGAAGATTCTTAATTCGTACGACTCTTAACAACCAAGTATTTACGGTACCCTATCCTATGCACAACAATTACGAGTGGGTCTTAGGCTTCAACTTTTCTCGTGCTGCCAACATCTCTGGTCCTCGACTGTACCCTGAATTCTTTGAACATGTTTCCCTCAGTATCTCTTGCCTTTGCTTTCTCAAGGACTTTTCTTCCCAGGCATCCCACGGACAACGACCTGAATGAATTGGAATTGGATTTTTGTCATGGGACTTGCATTGGTGTCTCTCAACCCCTAATGAAGTGCGACGAGGTAGAATACGGCGTAAGCCGCTAGATGACATAGATTGCTCTTCAGAATAGCAACTTGAAGGTGCAGATCGCTGCAACCCATTCGTGCGGATGCCATTGGCTATGGCCAATGTATCCATAGATGACCATATTCATTATATTGAGACTTTTTGCAGATTTTGAGATAGAATGCTAGTTATTGTAAATTCATTTTGAAAAATATTAATTGAAACCAAAAATAAATAATTCTAAAATAGTGATTCTAAAATAAAGTTCTAAAAGTTGATATTGTTACCTATTTATAAAATAATACTAATAAAGAGATAAAGCGCTTTATCTTTGAGTCAAAGGTAAAAATGAGACTGTGAAAAGTCTCAATATAACAAATATAGCCTTATGGCCTGCAAATGCAAATGAAATCAGATCATTAAAAAGTAGCCCTAAACATTACTGAAGCAATCATAGAAAACATATTTGATTTGTACATCATAGGATCGAAGCTCTATACCTTAGATACAAGCATGCCACACATTTCCTCATCATACAACTTTCTTTGCGTTGCCACATTCACTGCAGGAGATTCCCGAGGTGAAGTTACCATAGGACGGCCTTTAAGTGGAGATGGGGAGCTCATAACGTGGGGACGCTTTCCCCCATTTGGAGGACTATCTACAACCCCATCATCCACATGCATCATAGAGAAATCCATTGTCGACTCTGCAGTGGCGGCAGAATACATGATGTGTCCCAATCCGCCTTGTGATATGTCAAACTGTCCATAGTCAGAGAAGGAATCAACAGAAGCAGCACACTTGTTGCTACAGTCCAAAACACGGACTGAAGCATCACGAAAGGAAGCCTGGGAACAAACATAAAAACCGTTGTCAAAACAACGCTTATTGAAGTACAGAATCACATGACGGCAAAGGACTAGCATCACACAAGGAAGTCGAGCACTCGTATATTTCGGCAGCTTGCAAAAGATAATCAAAACAAGTGTAAATCCCAAACATAACCTAAGTCAACACAATACCTACGACTCGTAAAACCTTGGAATCAATCCTGATTCCGTAACGTGATAGTACAAGAAACAAAAGTCCTCTACTTTGACCTCCCTATGCTGGGGCCTCCTCGATTCCTCGAATAGCACGGTGTAATTACTATTTCCAACATTGGACTCGTGGAAAATCCTATTGGAGCACTCCACTGCCTCTTTCAGCTCTTTGTACTCAGTTTGATCCTCTTCGTAAAAAAGGTGCAAACGCCCGAAAATATTGTCTCTTCGGAAGGGGTACAATTCCATTGGCTTGGCCGCATGCAACCGTTGAATATAAGGAAGAAGATGATCAATAAGAATCCCATCCAACGCTCTGTAGCCCTCATACGACCACGACTCAAAAAGAATCACATTCTTTGGGTGATTTGTTACATGTTTTGCAGGACTGTCATCGACTACAATCGTATTTTCAGGCGTGAACAAGGAAGCACTCATCTCGAACAGCCTTTCGAGCGGTTTCAGGAACAAATCTTTGTTTGTTCCCTTCACCTTGTAGGTTACTGCCTTTGCATTTTTGGATTTGCATTTAAGGATGTCGCATTGCTCTTGCCCAAAGATATGCAAGGGGGGGTCTAAGTCTTTGAACAAGTATCCACAAACTTCCACGACCGTAGACCTCTTCATGGAACTCCAGGCCGAGAGGTTAGCGATCTTTGATAACTCCCGGAGAACAGTTAGGCAATGGGGTCGAATTATGACTTTCTTGACACCCATGATGAACGTTTCTAAGCCCGGATAGATTTCTTTGGGTTCAACGTACCTGCTTTCCCTCATATTGTACCTCTTATCCTTACGGACGCAAAGTACTCCATTCAAATCCAGGACGACATTGAGCCATTTTGATGTCGCCCCGGACGTGAATGGAGGGAGGACTTGGCCCTCCGCCTCACCACTCGTGACGTATGCCTCATTGCTAGCCTGCTCATGAATTACAGCAAAATGTGCAGACAGTTAAACGTATGCATTGTCCACAACATTTTGAGTACTAAAAATGAAACACCCAAAAAATGAAAGGTATCTTTACAAGGAAGTAGAAACTAAAATAAATAATGGCAGCCTTGCATTTACAAATAGAAAAAATTCTGCATTGGTTCCACATTCAAAGGCAAACTTGAAACTCACCTCACTTGTCATCTCTTTCTCCAGTGAAGACACAGTTCCAACAGCCACGGTTTCGGATGGAGGAATATGCATCTCCAGAAGCGCATTGTCAGGAATGTCATTGTCGATCTCCAACTCGCTAGGATGAGCATCATCTCCCTCAGAGTCTCTCGATGTAGGAGATGGCAAACACGTCGTATCTATATCTACTAAGATATCATTGTGCGATGGCATTGACACCGCACACACATCCTTAGAGCCTGCGACTATTACAAATGAGCACAAAACATTTTTTGTAAGAAAAAAATATATTACATAGTCCCACAAAGAGGAAAATCTTTTTACAATCTACACAAGAAACTCCAGCTCTACACGTAACTGCCACTAACTGCAACTAACTGCCAGCACAAAATGAAAACAACGGAAGGAGTTTCAACTCGAGTCAAGTTGAAATAGAGACTGAGTGAATCACTGGGAACAACCTGGAGGATTACCAGTCACAGGGTCCTGTGACTGCTCGGCCTCTACTCCTTCCGCTGTCTGCTCGATATTCACTGCATCAGCGCCAACGTCGAGGGATAATGGCGCGGAGTCCACAATGTTGGCGGGGGAGACTGGAGAGGGCTGTGACGGAACGAGCTCTGAAACGCGGATGTTAGCAGAGGGATTTGCCGACCTCGCTGGTTGCTGCCTCGCGCTGTCCGCTGACCCCTGTCCGATCATGAGCTGCGGTGATGTCGCGTTAGGATCCAGCGCCTGCATGGGCTTTGCATTTATGATTGCCTGAGCGATTGCCGGGATGGACTATGTGATCATGGACGCCATGAGAACTGGCAGTCTCTCTATCATATTATTCATCATGTCCTGGGTTTCCACCCGCGACCTCTTGTTCTCCTCTCGGTTCTCCTCCCGTGCTCTCTCATTTTCTTCCTTCTGGGCCGTCAGTAAGTCGATCATCCATTGCTTCTCAGGGACGACCGACTGCCTCTTCCGCTTTTGAGAAGGCCGTTTAGTCGAACTCGGAATTTGATCGGGCCGGGCTGAGACTGGTGTGGGATTTTGCTGA